>OY744520.1:183569333-183579333 GCA_963556195.1 Sepiola atlantica | reverse complement strand
CAAAAATATTTTAAAATATGTTCAAGAAAATAAATATATATTTTTATAAGAAAACAGAATAAATGTTTTTCTTTCCTTATTACAAATAAGGTTCTTTTTACAGCATAATGGTCCCAGAAGTAAACGAGAGAGACGATGATTGCTCACTGGAAACAACGGCGAGTAATTACGTGCACATGTAACACATCGTCCCGTCGTCGGCACAAAAGTCCGGCAAGAGATGCCCCCTGCCAAAACAGAAGTATCACACTGGTGCCGGTCCCAAGATTAACCCCTTTGGCCAAACGATCGGATCACACCACATGCCAACCAGATCCAACAGCAGACGTTGCCTTTTCGTTTCTTGTTTATAAAAGTTATTTTCAGACTTGTGATGTACATAAAAAACCCATACAAAGCGCACCATGATTGTTCGATTTTTGAAAGGCATTATCTTTGTAAGCGACCATGTAATTTTCGCAGAAAATTTCCCCCTGTACGTCTGGTCGATTTATAGATCAGTGGATAAGTCCTCAAGCAAATCATTCTTACTTGAGTTAGTCCGGTTTTCACTGTGTTCCTTTTGTCAGATTAAGTTTAGTAAATAATTCAGATGCTTATTTACTGACAAGCCGAGGTAGAAAGTCGTTTGGGTAAACAAAAAACTAAAAATCCCTCACTCTTACTGTCACCCAAAACACCGGGTAACAAATTTAAGACACACTTTGTTCACATTCACCGTCAGAGTAACCCGCTTTCATCCAAGTAAATCTAGCAACAGAATCAATTAGTTAGAAAAGTTCTGATTATTATTAACTGGTACGTCCATTTTAAAAAAATAATCTAACTAAGAAACTATCTTTATTTCTTTCATTCAGTCCAACTTCTGATTCTAGTGTTGGTTTGAAAGAACTTGACTCTGGACTTTATAGTATTCCTAATACCAATACGTTTATTGTTGGAAGGGGGCGTCAGCGGCATAACAGCAGGGCTAAGGAGGCAACAGAAGAGTGTTTTGAAAGCCAAAAGAGCAGCAGTTAAAAAAAAACTACTTCTGTAGATGTACCAATGAACGGTCATACTAACTTTTTTTAGGAGTTTTAGGTTTACGAACATCATAATCGCGCCACTAACAATCCAACCATGATTTTAGTGACATACCCCCTTCTTGATTGTTACGTGCGACACTTGATATTATATTCTGTATGCTATAAAGAATATAGACGTTTACAGATAGTCTACAGTTTACGGAAGAATTGACCTCTCATTATCAGCCGATGAAAGCGTTTAATATGTATTCATTTCTTGAGTAAGCTATCTAAGCAAGAAATCCCTACCTTCCAAAAGCTATTGTACACCTTGAGCGTGTTCAACGGTTGGCAACCAGGATAGTGACGGGATTCTCTACGCTTACCTACAAAGAATGGCTTTGAAGACTAAATCTGTTCTCACTTGAGCCACGAAGGATGCGAGTTGACCTCATTCTAGCATACAGTATAATCAACGGGAATGCATACATACCTTTAGAAGCATTTTTCACCATAAAATCTATAGTCGCGGTCTTCGCAGTCACCTGCAGAAGACGTACCATTGTTGTTCTCATCTCAACAGAAGAAAAGCAGCATTCTCTGTCCCTGTTTATGCTTTCTGGAACCATCTGCCTACCATATCCAAGTTTAAAGTCGCCTTGGACAAACATTCAGACAACATATAGATGCAATATCTTCTGTAGTTTTACATGGTTTGCTGCACTTGGCTATTTTTAGCAATAAAATTTAATTGATTGATCGATTGATCTATAATATTCATTTTTTGGGGGTGGGGTCGAAGGATATACTCAGCAGTTATTGGATGAGAGGAAATGAAAGTAAAGTGATATTAATTGAAATATATTTCGGTAAATTATAGTCTTTAACCTCCAAGGCACATCCGGCGTTTCGTGGGAATCAATAAGGACTTCTGTGAACTCAAACTCCAAGCCCTGAGCCACTTCTTTAACATTTATATTTTCATTTTTTAATTTCTATAATTTTCAATAGATAAATAAAGCAAAACATCGTATTTCCTTTTTATCGATGTCAAGCGCGAACGCATACACCAGGATAAAGTTGTAATCACTTCGATCAAAATAGCATCCATCTGTCTCAGGAAACAATGGAGTTCTGCATTTCATATTTGTCCGTTGCCGAATTGTAGCGTATGTTGTGACTGTGCAAGCCTATCCTGGATCGGCAGGCTCTGTTACAGTTGCCATAGATGTAGGTGGTGTCTGTTGTAAACTTTCTGCCATCTGTGTCCTTTCCTCTCCCTCTACTACTGGTCTTTTCTCTCCTCACTCCCCTTGGAGCATTCCCTCTCGGTACTTCTCAAGCCACGGACTTCCAGTCTGTTCGGTCTATTCCACCTGCCCTCATGTCTCGCTAGCAGATATCCTTGTAGCGTAGGGAGTTTGAGAATATATGTAGTTATTGGCAGTCTATCGCTACTTTTAAGTTATAAATACAATAAAATAAAGTTGCCCGTCGCGAACGGATACACCACGATATTATTGTCACCTCATTGATTAAAATGATATATACTTAAAATCATTTTTTTAAAAAACATAGTTACTTCCAAACAAGGCAGGCCGCCACTGTAGACGTAAGGGGTAACGGAGAATTAGGGTGAAAGTCCTGGGGGGGTCATCGTAAGTTGGGAGCTGTGCAGCGAGACGTCTGTTCACATTAGTTTTAAATTTCTGCATGTCGGTAGAGTCAGGGAAACAGGGAGCAGGGAGGGAGTTCCAGAGGCCGGCAGCACGAGAGAAAGAAGCTATTGGAGTAAAAGTAGGTTCAGAGTATATGAGGTTATGAGGATCTATCTCGAAAACCCAAGAATAGTTTGTTTAAAAAATAAACAGCTAAGTCGTACAAATTTATGATATAGATAAAAAGATTTAAAATTAGTTAAGTCGAACGGGAGACAGAATTCGATTTTGGACCAAATCATTTAAAAATAGGTAAAGTCGGAAATGTTTTTTTTTTACGTTAGCGACACCAGTTTATTTTCAATTGTATTGATCGGACGGTCTCATTCTTTAAAATGGGTGTGGAAGTTGACAAATATGAATAGGCGTATTATTTTTGTTAAAATGATGACAATTAGTTGTGTATTAAAATTACATTCTAATAAGAATAATACTAACCGTGGGTTTTAAAAACTGGTCAAGTAGACAAGACGACAGAGTTCGATTTTAGAACAATTCATTTTAAAATAGATAAAGTCGGATTTTACCTTAGTGCACACCAGTTAAGTCAAATTATTGTGTGCATT
The DNA here is from genome assembly GCA_963556195.1 of Sepiola atlantica. Classification (NCBI taxonomy): domain Eukaryota; kingdom Metazoa; phylum Mollusca; class Cephalopoda; order Sepiida; family Sepiolidae; genus Sepiola; species Sepiola atlantica. The sequence goes on along the minus strand of OY744520.1, from coordinate 183,576,042 downwards.
TGATCTTTGGCCATCAGGCGAGCTTAATTTTTTAAATAAGGGTCTAAGATAACAAGCCGTGCATGCGTGGTCCCCCTCTGTATGTGACTCGATGTGGCGAGTGTAAAATGCAATAAATTTGGGCAATTTGGGGCATTTTTGACCCCCATTGTACCCACTGGGGGCGCGAACCAGAATTTTTCTGAGGTCAAGGATGCTCATTTTATATCCAGAACAATTGCCTCTACATTTTGGCCAAGTTTCAGAAAAATTGAAAGGATGGATCAAACGTTATGGGAGAAAAGGGTCATTTTTTCCAAGGCTACCGATACTTATTTTCTATTAGGAACAATTGCCTCCATATTTTGGCCAAGTTTAAGAGAAATTGAATGGATGGATGAAAAGTTATGGGGCAAAAAATGTCACTTTTTGCAATTTCGGGGCCTTTTAACCCCCTGAGGGGCTAAACAGATTTTTTTTTTTCAAAAATGGGAGAATGTCACTTTCTAACCTAACAAAAGTTACAACTTCATGCAAAATTTCAGAGAAATTCAATGGATGGTTGCAGAGAAAAATCCGGATGGACGGACGGACGGACAGAAATGCCTCAAAACACAGGTCCCCCGATTTTATAAATCGGTGGACCAAAAACGTATGAACCGACAAGAATTATTATTATGAAGCGGCTAATAGGTCCACATTGTAAACCGGTGCTAACCGAAATTGTGAAAGATATATTTATGATAAAAAAAAGAAATAGAAATAGTAGACCTATAAATATATCTTCTATGTATTGTGTTAAAATAATTTTCTTCGGTTCGACCCCCTCCCCCGCCTCAAAAAAGCAGAAAACAAAACAAAACAAAAATACTCACAAATTTCATTTGAACCAAAACTGTCATTGATTTGAGGGAAAAGAAACAATCAGAACTATTGTTCAATAATATTCCACAAGAAAATGCATAAAAATTGTGTGATTTTTTCTTTTTTTAAATTTATTCTTACACTTAAAACGATTCCGAAAACGAGTGCACTTTCTATTATTCAATTGGAAATTGGAAATTAAGTTCAAATTTCCAAGTTCATCCTTACACTGATTCATACCAGCTGATATATATATATATATATATATATATATATATATATATATATATATATATATATATATATATATATATATATATATATATATATTTATATATATGTATATATATATATATTTATATATATGTATATATATATATATTTATATATATGTATATATATATATATTTATATATATATATTTATATATATGTATATATATATATATATATATATATATATAATTATGCATGAGAATAAATATATGTCTCTGTATGTATATACATATGTCTGTATATACATATATTTGTCTATCAGTGGATATGAATATATATGCATGTATCTATATATATATATATATATATATATATATATATATATATATATATATATATATATATATGTATATGTATTAAAATTTACAAGTATATGTATGTATATATATATATATATATGTATATATATATATATATAAATTCATCCAGACATGATACGCACACACACGCGCGCACCCCCCACCCCACACACACACACACACATATATATATATATATATATATATATATATATATATATATATATATATATATATAATAACTAGAGGGAGAGAAAGATATTGAATATCAATTTCTTTAATTTATGTGTGTATAAAGATATATATGTACATGTATACATATGTATATTTATTGACATATTCTTTATATATTTACAGATGTGTATGTATATGTATATATATATATATATATATGTATACAAATATATATTGATATGATATGCTTATATATGTATATATATACATTTATATATCTATAGTTACATATATATGGATATGTGTAGATATACATATATATATATATATATATATATATATATATATATATATATTGACAAATATATGAATATATACGTGCATGTATGAATATTAATATATATATATATATATGTCAATATATATATATATATATATACATGTCAATATATATATATATATATATATATATATATGAATATAAATGAGCATGTATATATATATATATATATATATATATATATATGAACATATATGTGCTTGTATTGATACTTATATATGTATGAACATATATATGCATCCATATATATATATATAACAGAGTGAATATCATTGAATATTATATACATTGTAATTTTCAATCTTCTTGCATTCATAACTTTCAACACTAATCGAATATTCGGTCACACAAATGAAGGGAACATTAAGAAGCGATACCCCCACCCCAACAAAAAGATTTTGCTACCGAAATGATTTGTCTATATTTAAAACAAATTATTTCTTCTTCTAATATACACCCCCCCCCCTTTCCTGCATCGCGTTCGCGCACAACGACGCCATGTTGACATCACGTAAGAAAACTCTTTACTTATTAAGGCGACAATTATCGAGGGATGAGAGATTTGATATATACTATTGCATCGGTCCAGAAACTGGATTCAATTAACGATTACATTTCATATTTTTGTTTTTTTTTATAAATGAAATTCTAAATTTGAACGGAGAAACTTCGATTCATTTTAAATAATTGAGAAGTATATAAAATAAATAAAAAACGGAATTTATTAAGATGCGTCCATTCAATCTACACGTTTAGCGATGTAAAATGCTATTTTAACTTTTCTGTGACAGACCATCGGAAATGTTCTTTAAAAAACTTAAGCGTGTCAAAAAAAAAAATACTTTTTGAAACTTGAGCATTGCAAAAATTATATTTTACATTTGAGAGTGACATACGATTACACTTTTATTGTTAACTTACCCGTGACAAATCAACAAAACTTGATCCTGACAAACAGACGAAAATGTTATTTCAAACTTAAGCGTAACAGACAGACAAAAATGCTATTTCAACCTTAAGTTTAACAGACAGACGAAATGCTATATAAAACTAAAGGGTAAAAGACAGACAAAAATGCTATTTCAAACTAAAGTTTAGCAGACAGACGAAAATTCTATTTCAAACTTAAGCGTAACAGACAAACGAACATGTTATTTCAAACTAAAGTTTAGAATCAGACGAAAATAAAATTTAAAAAGTAAGTGTAACAGACAGACGAAAATGCTATTTAAAAATAAGCGTAACAGACAGACGAAAATAAAATTTAAAAAGTAAGTGTAACAGACAGACGAAAATGTAATTTAAAAATAAAGCGCAAAAGACAGATTGAACATGTTATTTCAAACCAAACTGCAGCAGACAGACGAAAATGCAATTACAAACGTAAGCATAATAGACAGACAAAAATTCTATTTAAAAGTAAAGCATAACAGACAGACGAAAATTCTATTTCAAAATTAAGCGTAACAGATAGACGAAAATGCTATTTAAAACTAAAGCGTAACAGACATACGAAAATGCTATTTTAAACTTAAGCGTAACAGACACACGAAAATGAAATTTAAAAAGTAAGTGTAACAGACAGACGAAAATGCTATGTCAAATTAATGTTTTAACAGACTGGCGAAAATATTATTTAGATAGCAGACCGACGAAAATGCTATATACAAATTTAAGCGTAACAAAGAGACGAAAATGAAATTTAAAATTAAGTTTAACAGACCGACGACAATACTATTTAAACTTTAGCATAACAGAAAAAACGAAAATACCATTTCAAACATAAGTGTAACAGACCACAGTCATCGTGAAGGAGGCCAGATCACTGGAAAATGACGTCATGCTCAAAAGTAAAAAAACGAGATCTGTCGAACAGTCAGACTATGGACATTTTGACCCCTACCTTCACTTAAAAAATCATAAAAATTTAGGAAATCAACCAATTTTAATGAAATTATCAGTATTTATTAATTAACGATCACGGAATATAATTAACCCATTACTATAATAGAAATCTTAGTGCAAATGTATTATTTCGTGTAATTTGCGTAGGCTTGACAGCAAACATTAAATTAATATTTAATAATAAAATGGTGTTGTCATAAATTTTTGAATTTTTAAAACATGAAAGTTTTTCTTTGAAAAATTATTTGTCTGATTTAATATTCATTCTTTAAAAAAGTTCATTCTTTCCGGAGTGTTTTTAATGTTTAAGTTGATTGTTATGACAACCTGGTCTACATCGAATGAAAATACCACTGCATCAAACACAACAAGAAGAAAAATCTCTATTCTTAGACACTTTTATTCTTTATATGAACATTTCATTATCATTAGTTTTAGCTGAGTAATATGATAAGAGTTGCTCTCATTTCCAAAAAAAATAAATGATGTTTCTTATTTTTTTAACTTAAAAGTAAATCAAACATGAAAAGTAAATCAAACATGAGAAATTACGAATTCAGTAAAGTAACACAAAATCAATAATTAAAAATAATTAATTAATAGAACATTTATTGAAATAAATTAAAATGTATGTGTTTTTTTTGTTTGCAAAACGAAGTTTATTTACAATATGGTAAACATTTTTTAAAATAAATTAAAACAACCATGTATTTCTTTGGGGGGATTTTGGATGAAACTTATTAATTAGTCTAAAATTATATTTTTTATCCCGAAATAAAATTCTAATTTATTTTTTAAGACTTGTAATTCGGACTTTAATGCAATGCCTTAATCGTTGGACGCCATGTTATCATTTTCTTATTCTCTTTCGCGCTTGACATTTATAAAAAAAGGAACAAGTTACAATGATTTCCAAGTGAATGAATAATCCTATGGAGGGTAGCTGAGTTGTTGACAGGGGAATAAAGTCACAATAGCAGGAACAAGTTTACAATGATTTCCAAGTGAATGAATAATGCTATGGAGTTTAGTCTACTCGCTCTGATTACTTGCTCTGATTATAGATGGACGCATGCGCGTTAAGCCACGGCGGGTATTTGGGCACTTCCGGTCCTAATTGACAGTTGTTCTTACTCCCACTATAAATAACATCACCAGAAAAACTCGGCTTAGTTGACAAGCTTCCTTTACGATGGCCGTGAACAGACCGACGAAAATGCTATTTCAAACTTAAGCTTAACAGAAAGAACAAACTACTATTTCAAATGCAAGTGTAACAGATAGACGAAAATGCTATTTCAAACTAAAATGTAGCAAACCAACGAAAATAATATTTCAAACTAACTGTAAAAACAAACAAAGTATCTTATAGACATTCTTGGACGTATCTACAATAAAATATGTCCATATAATCTGCGCGTTACAGACGACCGACGGACGGAGACTTTCATAGCGATGCAAGGACGCATCAAACTCATTTTTTACGGAAATCTTTATTATCTAATGTATAAAGAAACGTTAGTCGAATTTTCTAAGTTAGACTTATAAACAAACACGTTATACGCACTAAGTTAATGCGAGTTTCATCGTACTGTTGTTTAATGTGGGTAAAATCAAGCTCCCCCAAAAGGGGCTCTCTGGATCAGAATAAAACAAAAACTGCTTCAGTCTAGAAGGATTTCCACTTCATTGACTGAAAACAGAAAAAATGAAGTGTATTATCAAAACATATATTACACTTTGATCTTAGACAAAAGGTCAAGTTCCTATTTGCTTGCTTCCCCACGAGGGGATAGTTAGACACAAGATCGATTTTTAATGTGGGGAAAACCAGCTCCTACAAAATGGGCACTTTGGATTGAAACAAAAATAAAAATTGCCTCAATCTAGAAGGATTTCTCCTTCACTAAGAGAGAGAGAGAGAGAGAGAGAGAGAGAGAGAGAGAGAGAGAGAGAGAGAGAGAGAGAGAGAGTAAAATACCAAGTGCAGTATCAGAACAGATACTACACTTTGATCCTAGCAAAAGGTAAAGTTAAAAAAAAAAAAAAAAAAAAAAAAAAAAAATTTACCTCCCCAGGAGGTTAGGCACAAGGCCAGGTTTATCTTACTCCCACAAGTAAGATGTGACCCAAGCTCGGGTCGGAAAGTGGGGTTTGAAAAGCCAGCGCCCGAGAAGGTGAGCATTCTGGCCATTTAAAAATTGCCTGGGCAGCCCCGTCGGCATTCCCCGGTAGGGGCGCCTCAGACAGTAAGCAATAAACTTACTCCTCCCCAAAGAGGGGAGGCAAAGCCTGGGAGGGTGGACCTCCTAGAACTGCACAGGACAGGCGTGCAGCATCCATCGGAACAGATACTACACTTTGATCTTAGCCAAAAGGCCAAGATAAAGTTATGTCTTCAGCACTTGACTTCAGAATATCTTTGAAATGACCTTTTAGAATTGAAATGGGTTTTGTTGAATTTGCTATACATTGCACGAGTAATATGCTTTTTGAGTTAAGTGTAGATATGGTTTGTCGAGTCATTGGGTATGATTACTATGTTATAACCCTAAAGGCTACCCGAAGGTCCATATACCGGAGAAAAACGTCTTCCTATCACAACTGCAAAGAACTTCCCTATTTTTCCTCGGAGTGTCCAGCATTAAATTGAATTTCCATGAACAGTGTTTCTTTCCAAGAACTTCTTACATGTGGCACAGAATTGTGTCCCTGAAAGCTAGAGCATAGTCCTCTTCAAATCCAATATCAATAAATTCTTGTAGTTCTCATAAATCATAACATTTTATTCATCTCATTCATCATTTCCAATCCTCTCATGATATTCATCATCATCAATCTTCGAAAGTTGATTCAACAATCAATCTATTCAT
>OY744520.1:183519333-183564333 GCA_963556195.1 Sepiola atlantica | reverse complement strand
AATAAATTGTGATTTATTATTTATTATTCCACTATCTTTTTATATGTAACACAATTTCCCCCCTCTATTCCGCTGAATAAGTATTTACTATAGTTGACTATCACTGGGCCTTATTCCAATTGAATATTCCTACCTTATCACCCCCAACCTAAGTCTCGAGTATCCGCTAATAATTGAATCAAGACATATCTTAGCATAAGTACGTGTTACTAATTCTCATCCTCCATATTATACACTAATTATTGCCCCAGATTGCCTCAGGAAGTGTCCATCCTGCCTATCTCTGCTGTAAGTTTATACTTCCCCCAATTCCCCTCCTATCCAGGTTTTAGGCTTGATAACAGGTAACGGTTTCTATGCAGACAGCATTGTAGTATTTCCTGCCTAGCGTTCAGTAAATTATCTCTAGATGTCATGATGTGGTACGACTCCAATGCACATAGGTTGCATCTCTTCTTTTTGTTCGGTTTATATTTGTTAGCCCTCCCTAAAATTGACCATTTCAGTTCGAAAGGGTCTTGCCTAGCAATGAGGTTTCTCACAAAACGGCCAACAGAAGTGTTAGGCCTATCTATGTCTTCCCTTTGGCCTCCCCTGAAGGAACTCATGTGGTTTCTGAATCTATCTTTGAACTCACCCCCGGTTGAACCGATATATGATTTCCTACTACTCTCTGTTATCACATCGCATTTGTAGACAATGCTTGAAACTCTACAGTTCCCCCCCAGTGGACAGATGTTAGAAGCTCTGCAGTTACAGTTGTGTGCTGGGCCGTTGCTGGATGTTCTACTACTTTGGTTATTTATAATGGAGGTTCTCACTGAACTGGTGTTACTGGGATCAACACCAGAAGAGAACATGGCTTCCCTTGTTTTAGTTATCTTAGAATTATTATAACCTATGATGGATGTGGCTATATTTCTACAGGTTGAATAAGACAGTTTTACAGTATTTTTGTTAATGATTCCCCCCAATCTGCTATCCCTTGGAAAGTTTTTTTCCACTATGCTATAAAAAATCTTTGGGATATTAGTCTTAATATGCTGGCTATAGGGGGGGTTGAACCATGTAGTGGTCCTTCTCCTATTTTTCTTCCTACCTACGAATTGAACTCACATGCTACCCAAACCGGGGGGGGGGGGTTTGGGTAGCATGTGAGTTCAATTCGTTACTGCCAACTTCACGAATATTATCATCAACCGGTTCCCACCCAACCTGGTTTACATTACCGTGGGATACACCAGGTCTCCTATATCTAGCCTTGCCCATTGCCCTATTATATGAAACCATTGATCGAGAGGCAATCGGTCTCCAGTTTAGTCCCCCATTCCCAACCGAAGGAGGCACAAGGTAATTAATTTTTTCCTTGTATCCTGATCTGTTTAAAGCTTCATTGTAGAATTGCTTACTGCTGTCGAATATTTGTTGATTCTTGGACAGCTTAGATATCCTACTCGATATTGCAGGAATAATGGCTCTTTTCACCATCGGTGGGTGATTCGATTTAGCGTCGATATAGTAGAGTGTGTGGTTGGGCTTGTGATAAGGTTCATATGTGTTGTTGCATAGATCAAGCGTAATATCCAAAAAATTGACCCTCCGGTAGTTTATATCCATAGTTACGCTAAGTTGTATTGAGCTGAAGAATATATTGAGTTTTTTCTTCTTAGTTTCAAGATTCCTTATACTTGTGTTGACAAAGAATAAAGCGTCGTCCCTATATAGACCGCCCGCCAGTTCAGGTATTTTCATACAGATTTCTCTGAGGATATATATCCCTACCAGGTCAGTAACCTGCGCTGAGTCCGGTGCCCCCATAGTAATATCGAAATTGCTTTCCCTATCCTTTCTCGTCTATAACTTATCATTGTAGGATATTAGCGTCCTTCTGGCTAGTCTAATTATATCCATTTCTAAGTTTGTAATGTTGGATTCATTTCTAGCCATGGTAAGCGCCTTTTCAAGTAAAGTAGAGGATATGGAGGGATAGTATGAATCTATATCAAACATTATAAATTTACTTTGATTAGTAATGTGTAATTCTTTATACCAACTTAGCACTTCTTCTGATGAGGTCCACAGATTCAATTGAGTTCTGCGTTTAATTCCTGGCAATATTCTGTCTAGTATTTTTTTGCTGATTACACCCATGTCTGAAATACACGGCGAGATCAGTCTAATGGATGGGTTATTACTAAAATCTGGCTTATGATCCTTAAGAGTGAAACGAGGGCATTTAGGGGTATATATCTCAACATTACCTTCCATACCAATCTCAGAGCAGATCTTAAGAGCGGCCAAGTTAATATCCTGTAACACCCCGTTCCCTACGGTCTTGTAGTTTTTATTCAGTTCCTTCAGGATTAGGTTGTTGTATGTTTCCATATTCATGGAGTATGTGTTTAAAGTTTTATCCGCCGGAACTGTGATGTTAGAGTTATTCCTAATCCGTGTCTGTGTCCTATGGATATGTTCAATGGTAGGATTCCAATATTGTGATCTGTTTTTGGTTTTGATGTTTTTAACCATATTATGCATATAATGGAGTTTATGTATCTGTCTGTCTGTCTGTCTGTCTGTCTGTCTGAAGCCGAAACTCCAGTATGACTATTTAACTGAAACTAATCTTTTTGAAATTCTTTATATTTCCCTTTCGATCATATTTGGAAAGGTTCTTTCCAAATATGATTGAAGATAATGATCAGATTACACCAATATATATATATATATATATATATATATATATATATATATATATATATATATATATATATATATATGTATACATATATATATGTATACATATATATATATTTATACATATATAAATATATATATATATATATATATATATCCATATATATACATATACACATATATATACATATATAAATATATATATATATATATATATATATATATATATATATATATATATATATATATATATATATATATTGTTGTACAGGATAAACGTAAAATCTAATGAAGCGATCATCATGAATTTCGGAGTATGACATGATGAGTAACATGGAAAATTATTTTTTTTGTAAACTTTATTATTTAAGGGATTCGACGACTCAAAAATCGCCTCTTTCCCCCAAATCTTTTAAAATAAATTCGATTAAAAAAAAATTATAGAGAAAAGAATTGCTCCACATCAAATGTTGAATTATATTAAGTAATACGATCGGTGAGCGCTCATGAGCGTAACTAATATGTATTTGATTTGTAGATAAGTTAAGTGGGCGCATTATTTATTTTTTTTGTAAACTACTAATTAGGGGTTCCACCGAAAACGGACCATATCACCCAAAGAAAGAAAAAAACCCACTAAAATTTAAATCTAATGCTATATTTATTGCTTATACCCAGCTTAGGACAGGTATTCTACTAGTATATATATATATATATATATATATATATATATATATATATATATATATATATATATATATATATATGGGAAATGAAAAAGGGAAAACCAAAAAGACGTTTTTTTATGTATTTATCAACGTTTCGTCTTTATTTGTAAGACTTCCTCAGGATGATAACTTTAAGAAAAATGTCATGCAAGTACATGAAAATATTGGGTTGACATGATGGGTTAATGAGAAGAACGGTCCTGTGCTCCCAGTAGTGGCTACTACTTCTTCCCATTAACCCATCATGTCAACCCAATATTTTCATGTACTTGCATGACATTTTTCTTAAAGTTATCATCACGAGGAAGTCTTACAAATAAAGACGAAACGTTGATGAATACATAAAAAAACATCTTTTTGCTTTTTCCTTTTTCATCTCCCATTACGTCGGATTACCTTCATCCTTCCTTTCTCATATATATATATATATATATATATATATATATATATATATATATATATATATATATATATATATATATATATATATATGATTTAAATTCACACAAAAGTTAGGTTAATATCTCAATAGTGTATATATTACCAGAGCTCATAATATAATAACTTAATAAATGTTCCGAATTTGTTTAAGAATACATCTCTATTTATAAAATTGTTTCTGCTAATTCTCATAAACCCGGTTTCAACTTCCTTCGGATTTATACCCTCTGGATATTTGTAACAAGTTAATTATTAATCACATATATATATACATATATATATACATATATGAATACATATACATATATACACATATATATACACATATATATATACATATATATACATATATATATGCATATATACATATATATATACATATATATGTACATATACATATATACATATATGTATGTATATATATATATATATATATATATATATATATATATATATATATATATATATACAGGGTGGGCAAAAATAAGGGTCCTATTTTTAAAAATTCATAACTTTTTTATTTATTGATTTTTTTTATATTTTTTTTTAGAATAAGTAAAGGACCCCTTCCGAAGCAAGCATGAGCCGTATTAGCCCTAAGGAACGTACCCTCATTTAGAAAACATTATTTTTGCTTAAAAAACTCAAAACAGTGTAAAAAACAATACTTTAGTTTTTGTAAGTTTTAAGAAGTGTTTTTCGGCTAAAATTTGTTTTGTTTATTTCAAAAAATCTCGGAAGGGTCAGTCTACACACACATAAAGTTTGGTGAGTTTAACTTTTATTTTGTGGAAGTTATTCAAATTCAAGTTATTCAAATTTAAAGATAGGACCCTTATTTTGGCCCACCCTGTATATATATATATATATCAATGCAAACATTGTTAAAAATAACATAATTCGTCTGTTTAATTACATATTTTTTTATTTTCAACTCTTTCTTATGGTCTTTTCTGTATTAAGATAAAAAAAATTAATAAATAGTCCATAGGTTTCACAGGTTTCACGAACGTTTTAGATTCTTTGTCTAATTATCCTCAGGTGTCAAAAGCAAATGAACAAAAAAGCTGGAGAAAGAAGATAATTTTTAAAAAGACAGCGGAGAAATGTGCAGAGAACGTTTTTCGCATTGTTTCAGGAAGTCGTTGACGATTTAAATTCAGCAACGCTGGATGGCATCACAGAATTTAAATCGTGAACGACTTCCTGGAAAATGCGAAAACGTTCTCTGCGCGTTTCTCTGCTATCTTTCATCATATAATCGTAGGTATTCAGACAAACATGTGATATTTCATCAAAAAACACATTATTAACAGACAATTGTTTCTGCCCATTTCGAAAACATACATTTTAATAGTATACCAAATTTTTTAATAATCTGTTTTTTTATATGAACTATCAAATGTTTGTCTGAGTATATTATATATGATTATATGATGTTTATATATATATATATATATATATATATAGTAAGCTATGGAAATATATTTATGGCAATTAAGCTACACAGAGGCTCCCGCGTTCTATCCCAAGGGGGAATCTTCAGGCTAAAATGCATTTTAGCCTGAAGATTTCCCCCTCCCGGGGATGAAACGCGGGAGCCTCTGTGTTTATTACAATTCAAAGTTCAGGCAAAGTTCTTTAAAGTCCTTAACTTATGAGTTTTCAAAGAAAATCTTCTCCTCAGTGGCCCATTACCGCAATGATATTATTGCTAGTAATAAAAATTAAACTTTGAAAAACATATTAAAAATATATATATAGAAAAATACATAAATGTATATACACCATCAAATATATCGGCCCAACACATACTATTTAGTGAAACTATACAATTCATCCAAGTCAACAAGTCTAAAATCGCTCCAGGCAAGACATCCAAGGTGTTGATTAAAGAATAATCCAAATGGTGAATGGTAGTCCAAGTAACAAAAAAAGTTATCCAGGCTTTTCTTTGAAAACTCATGAGTTAAGGACTTTAAAGAACTTTGCCTGAACTTTGAATTGTAATAAAATTTGATTCGTACCTAATTTTATTCTTTCACTTTATTGCTATATATATTAGTACGCAGGTCTCCCTTATTTTCAGTTTCTATTCTTTCTCTGTCATTTGAAAAGAACGCATTGAATAAATAAACGCGCCATATTCTAAGTGCCGGTCCACTTTGCCGAGTCAATTTTGTCGTCTGCTAAGTTATAACACAACGACACTGCGGGGTTATAATTACACAATTTATCTGATGTTGCTAATTCATTCAAGAAGTTTAAGATCTTATCGCCGGACCAATTAAAAACTGATTGAGATTTTTCATTTTTGTTCAGCTAACTAATTTCCCGATAATATCTGGAGAAATCTCTTATTAATTTCTTTTAGTGGAGCAGTAAAAGACGGCGATGCGGGGCAAAACTAGAGAGGACGAATATGTGTGCAACGTCAAAAAAAAGAAAAAAGAAAATGAAAAGAAACAAGAATTAATAATAAATAATAAATAAAATATGAAAAAACAAAATGGCGCCCGTGAAACAAAAGAGAAGAGACGAGAAGATATAAAAAAAAGATTATTAAAGCGAAAAGAATAATAAAAAAAAAAACGAAGAAAATAGGAGAGGGTATGGAAAAAAATGAACATCAGAAACAGGACAGCGTGTCTGGAAGTCATATCGAGCAAGCGATTGATCGTAAGAGAATGCGACACACACACACACAAAAAAAGATTATAAAATTAATTACGTGAGTGATGGAGGGCAAACTATGAAATTTACTTCTAATAGAAATAAATAAATCGTTTCCAATAAATACCTGCATCACATTTGATTTCATCGTTTATTAATTAAAAAACAAAACAAAACAAAAAACGCAAAGCATTTGACGTTTCAGGTAAAAATAATCATTCGGACTACTATTCTCGTCTTGGTTGTTATATTCACAACGTTTCGGCCGATGTAACTGCCGATCGTCTTCAGGTATATCTTTTCAAACTTGTGAACCTTCTTGTCGAAGTCGGAAAGCTTTATGTCGAACTCGGAAACTAGTACGGAATTTCGAACCGGACCCGTTATTGTATCCATGGCGGTAGATTGTTCTCATTCTCTCAGTCACGATCGGATAGAAATGTTGATTTCCATTATTCTTAGATATAATCGTCTGTAGTAAGCATTGAACTTTCATTCCCCAGAAGATTGTCACTTAGAACTAATTACTAACAAACGCTTAATCATTAGACTGTGGATCCATAATATACATTCACATTTCTACCGGTCATGGCTGAGTGAATGAGGACAATCTACCCCCGTGAATAAAATATATACGTTTTGTTTCAGTATTTAATTATACAGGGTTCAATATATGAGTAGAGCTTAGTTGTAGTATAAAATATATTTACAGAAGTGAGTTACGCAGACACTTTTCTGTTTCGTTCCATCGAAGGACTTCATCAGGCTAAGTGCGAAATTTGAAATTTGACCATTAATTTTATAAGCATTTTATTTTATTTTTGATTCCTACTGCTTAAATATATTAGTTACCGTTGTGTTAAAGAGTGCTACAGAGTGATACAGAGTAGCAGTCGTGTTGATGGAATTAATTAGGGGTCAGGGGTCGGAGGGGGGGGGGGCACTGATCGAAAGTAACACAAACTACGTGATTTCCGGTAAGGTGATTTAGTAAGCTGTCAATAAATAAGAAGGTCGCCAGATCAATCCTAAAACATCTCACGCGTAGCCGGCAGAACTTGAACGAGAGAAGACACGTTTTTGCGTGCTGCCCTTAAAACGGGGACAACACGCGTCGGGCGACTGATGTAGTGATATCTCTCTTCTCTCTCTCTCTCTCTCTCTCTCTCTCTCTCTTTCTCTCACAAACACACACAGCATGCGAAGTTTGTATTTTGCCATTTTTTAATACATCTTTTTATAAACTAATCTACAAATGTCGGCGTGGTTTTGTATCAACAAACGAAAAAACAACCGGGGCTCGCAACTGCGATGATGGTGGCGATAACAGCGACGACAACGGCGACGAGAAAATCAACTCGTCTTGGTTGTTATATTCACAACGTTTCGGCCGATGTAACTTCCGACCGTCTTCAGCTACATTTTTTCAAACTTGTGACCCTTCTTGTCGAACTCGGAAAGCTTTATGTCGAACACGGAAACTAGTGCGTAAAGGACTCTATACACGCATTGGAACGGGTGTATATAACATAATAAATTATCTGGTTTGGTCGGTGTTATTTCGCTTGTATTTTACTTAAACATCTTACTTCAACATCCTCCGATGTTTTAATAGAGATACCTTCACGCCAAGACTGAATTAGATTATGCCGATTGGCCTTGGCAAAGAAATCATTTTTTCTTTTCACTTATGAAAACGTGAAATGCTTCTTGACAGCGAGGGAGAAAACCGATTGACATTAGCCATCTGTTTGCGCATTTCACGTGAGTAATATATTCCTGATGAAGGTTTCAACGGCGCTCTTATAATGCAATCGATCGATCACCTGTGGTGTCCGGTCACCTAATTACATTTTAGCGTTACAGACAGTGAGCGGCGAAAACGAAAGAAGGTTAGGTTGGTATATAAGGCATAACACAGCGACGTCGATAGCGGGTGGAGAGCGGGTGGCGCATCGTTAGTCAGCTGCTGCGCCTGTTGACCACCAATTAAACCTCGATGATCGCCCGTCTCTCATTTACTGATTACACACTTCGAACTCGAACGGAGGGTTTTTACAACGTCGTACTCATTTCGGGATCAAGGCTCACACGTTTGAGCCGTGCGTCTCAGCTGACATCAAATCAGCCTTGACCCGACTTGTTTGTCCAGCCGAGGCATCTGTTTGGCATGTAAACGCTAATTAGATAATCGCTTCGTTAATAAGCGAAAGGGCAGTTTTTCACTCGGTTCTCCCTTTTGTAGTTATTGACCTCGTCGTTGTCTCCAGTTATCCCCTTCCTTCCTCCACCGATCGGCTTTCGTATTGGGTCTTATAAATTTTCATTAACACTTTTTCCCTATCGAGTCTGTTGAAGGATACAAAGGGAGGAGATTTTATTCATCTCCCTTCCCACGGTGGGAAGATTAGACACAAGGTCCGGAAAGTGGAATTTGAAAAGCCAGCGCCCTAGAGGAAAAGCACTCCAAATGCCTGGGAAGCCCCGTCGGCATTCCCTGGGAGGAGCGCCTCAGAATTTCGATTGAACCGGAGGAGGGCTGCTTTCTCAATCACGATCCATGGACCTTGGAATATGCGCCAAGAACGTAGTAATTCAAGGTGGATTTGGACAGGTGCTGGGCGACTGTATCCTCTTCTGTGTAAATTTCTACCACCCTGTTCCTACATGGCAACTGAAACATGCTTGTTGTATTGTTTGCCAAATAAATTGAATTGAATTGAAAAGTTTATGTATTTTTAAAATAAAATAAATACTTTATATTGACATTAATTTATTAATAAAGATTGAACATTTAATGAAGGTCAGATAATTCTCTGATTTCGGGAGTTAATTTTCTCGATCAAAAGTTTCATTTTTTTTGTTTAAAAACAAATTATTTTCACCATCATTGGCTATGCTCAGTTCATATGTAAGCCTGTCAGCAAATACAGCACGACTGTATTTTTTTTTATTAGCAATAAACTAACCCCTTCTCAAAGGGCGAGAAGGTAACACCTGGGAGAGTCGACCGCCTAGAACTACACAGAACCATACCTCAGACCGACAGAGAACTAGGAACACAAGCCACAGCATCCACAGACTCTGTCGGTCTGATTTGTGTATGAAATAGCCAACCCAGTTTTAGTTCTGTGGTCGATAATATTGTTATTTTTATAGAGCTTACTGATTATAATCGGCGCTTTCTAACTCTTAACTACAGAACTAGTAGAGATGTTTTAGGAGCGATCTGACGACCTTCTTCTTTTTGACACTTTACTAAAATACCGTTCTATATATAGAACTAGGAAAATACTCGTCCCAGGACGGGTAGAATTAATTCCTTGAAAAAGAGTTTTGGTTTATTTTTTTACCCCTTATTAAACTATTGTTCGATATGTGTGTGGGTATTTAAGAAGGATGATAACAATGCAGAACACCGGAATGGTGAAAGAGAGTATTTTATTTACCACCTCTCCAAGGTCAGGTGTGGGTTTCTGTGGAACGAACTGGATTCGAACCCAACATACCCAGGTCCTCAGTCCGCGTCGCTAACCACTTAGTCACCGTGCTATTATGAAGGAAAATAAATAACCGAAGACAATATTTGGGTTATAAATCTTCACAATTATCTATTTATTTTTCGATAGATCTTTCACACACAATATCAGTAAATATAAGACTTACTGTTAATATTAATGAAATCCGGGATGGTGAATAAATCTTTTAATATTTCGGGAACCCCCCCCCCTTTTCAAAAAAGAGAACAAAAGAAAATACCGTCTAAAGGAAAAAAAAGCGTCAAAGATGGCTACCTCTATGAAGATAGTAATACAGAAAATAATGATTATTTACCAGCAATGCTTCAAGAAAACTACCTTTCCTTTGTTATTGTTCTAGAAGATTGGAACGGGTAAAATTAATTCCCCAAACAGAACAGTTTGGATCATTTTATGTCACCTTACGAAGATTAGAATAAAGATATAATGATGCTGAACCTTATGTCTAGAATCTTATTCCAATTTTGATCAAAATCCATTACATGATTTTGATTCTAGAAAATGTCTAACATTTAAGGCTAAAGCTTAAGGGGTGTCAAGAAGAAATTAAAATTCAGGGCATCTTGCTCATAGTCGGCGCTTCCTACTTCTGCATTACAGAAACATTGGAGATAGTTCAGGGGCGATCTTGAGACCTTCTTATTTTTTTTACCCCGTATTAAAATGTTGTAAGACAAAATATATAAAACTAGAAGAATACCCGTTCCAGGACGAGTAAAATTGATTTATCGAACAAAATAGTTTTGCACCACTTTTATGTCCTCTTACCAAGATTAAAATAAAGATATGAAAGTTAAGTGGTCGACCATAGTCGAAAGCGACTCGATGCTCACTTTTCATTAGCTGCTACACCTAGATGTAGGAGAGGATGTCACCTCTTTCGCAGGATAACTCCACTTACCCTTGATCCTAACCTTATAATGCTGAGTTTTGAGCAACTACCAATTTTTGAGACTTTGGTATAACTCGACCGAGAATTGAATCCCGGTCCCCTGGACCATTAGCAAACATTCTAATGCCAAATCGGTTAGTATGATAAAATCAAGATATTATGATACTAAACCTTATGTCTAGAATCCTTATTTCCATTTTGATCAAAATCTATTACATGATTTTGATTCTATAAAATGTCTAAAATTTAAGGCTTAATTGAAAGGGTTGGGGTAGATGTATTTTGGAATCAGAATCGAAACATAATCGTGACAGACTAACGAAAATGCTATTTAGAGGAACGACGGATAGACCCTCCTACAGAGATGCGTGGACGCATCTTATTTTAGATGTGTCCATTGAATGAAATTCATTTTTTTTATTAGCGAATAAATATTACGTATACCTCCCCGGTTTAATGTCTCGTAAGTCACAATCAATTACAATACATGTTTGTTCATAAACATACCTTGGCACGCGTCTCTTTATGTGATCTTGCCCGACTGAGTAAACGCTGACTACAAACAAGTTCGTTCATGCCTCGAAAATAAGGATAAAAAAGAGACAAACGGTTGAAGATACTAAGATGTTTATTCGCCTTGTTGTTATTCCAAATCACTGGCCAGTATGAGAAGAGGGGGTTTGTGATATAGTGAGGTTGATAATTACTGCTTAATCATATCGTATCCGGACATTTCCAAAGCCATAAGTTCATAGTCCGTGCTTCCACGCGAACTGACATCTTCCCTCCCGCACTCTTCCTCATTCTTTGGGCCATGTGACGTCATATCCGTTCCAATCACACAGAAGGTCGAGCTGACACCCAAGTACACTAAGATGACCCTGACTGAACCCTATTTCCCGTTAGTCTCAACTAACATATTTATACTCGCCTAATATTTGACATAAATAATTCAAAGTGTAGTATCTTTTCTGTCCTCAGTCAGAGTGTTGGATAATGGCCCTGTGGGAATGTACGCATCTTGGGGTGGACGTATCTGTTGGAAATCGTTGGTTTTACTTGCGCGATTTAGTGCGGGTGGACCCGTACAGTCGAGTGCAGAATAAACTGGTTCTCACAGTCGGAGCTCACAGACGTGACAGGTTCACCACGTTAACGAGACCTCAGATCAAGGGTCAATGTGCACCTGCGCATGCGGGCTCTGTGACGTCAAGGGCTTTTGCGTGGGAAGCAGAGTTTTGCGACTCTGGGTTTTGGAGGGGAACCGAACGGACGTGTTTCACTATGTAGTCTGCAACATGATTAGGGGAAATAAATTCCCTAAGAAAATACAGGCGTGAGATCTCTTTTTCACCTCCTCGAATGGCTAAGGACTTAATTAGGAAGTAACTACGATAAAGCAGTAATTTGGCCTCTCCCTCGACGTTAGTGAATATCTCCAAGCCGACGGATAACTAACGCCCGAAATAAAACAGAATTAAAAGTTTAAAAGATTGTTTGTCTCATGAGTCGGTCATGAAGCTTTTTGTTGTAGCGGCGATGTTCACGGCAGAAACAAAGAAGAAATAATTCAACCACTAGACGACACACCCCTCCACGCGACGAGGAAAGAGAGAAGGTACGAGAACTGCCACGGCCAATTCGGGGACGTCGATGTCACAAGAGGAGGGAAAAATCTTTTTCAACTCGGGCAATTTTTACTTTTGTGCCATCAAGAATGTGCTCCTTTTGGTGAGAGCTTGATAGAATCCATATTAATAATCGACATTGTGTCTAACGTTACCCTCCTGGGGAGGTAAGTAAATAGGGTCTAAAGAAATGCTATTTCCAATTGAAGACCGATGTCCGACCGACGGACAATGCCGCTTAGAAAGATACAAGGACGCATTTTGCACAAAACAAAAAAAAATCCAGACAAAAGTAAAAAAAAAGAACAGTAATTTCCTAAATACATGAATAACAATGACACAATTACAAAAGTACATTAGAATGATTTCCCAATACATTAAACGCTGGTAAACTATTAGGCAATTCGTATATTTGTAAATAGGAATATTTTATTTCATGATCAAATTTGGAAATAATTCAATACTAATGAAGCAATCTAAACTATTTTAACCGCTCTACTAGAAGTCGCCCAATGACATACTTACTTGGCCTTTTGGCTAAGATCAAAGTGTAGTATCTGTTCTGATGGATACTGCACCCCATAGACTGGTATTGTCTTGGCCTTCGGGGCTTGATTTATGCCGGTCTATGGGTCTGTCCTGTGCAGTTCTAGGAGGTCCACCCTCCCAGGCTTCGCCTCCCCTATTTGGGTAGGAGTAAGTTAATTGCTTACTGCTTGAGGCGCCCCTACCGGGGAATGCCGACGGGGCTGCCCAGGCAATTTTTAATTGTCAGAGTGCTCACCTCTCGGGTGCTGGTTTTTCAAACCCCACTTTCCCGACCCGACTTTGGGTCACATCTTACTTGTGGGAGTAAGATTAAACTGGCCTTGTGCCTAACTTCTGGAGAGGAGTAAATAAATACAAATGATAAGACATAAAGTAAAACAGATTCGCATGAATCAACATAGTACACCTTTGTTGACAGGTTTGATTCAGCTGTTGGCATTCTTGTGAATGTTGCCAACATCCATAAGCGGAAGTTGTACGAAGGCACCGACTGGATTCGAACTTAGAACACCTAGGTCGTCAGTCCGTATCGCTATCCATTCAACCACCGTCGCCTCCTTGATTGTACATTAGAATACAATATTGTTCCGTTGATCCTCCTGTTTAGGAAATTGTGAGATGAGAATTGATAATTTTTATTATTTGGATTATTCGGACTACTATTCTCACCTTGGTTGTAATTTTCACAACGTTTCGACCGATGTTACCTCCGAGCCTCTCTCAGGTGCATCTTGTCGAACTCGTTGATGTTTATGTCGAAAAAAAATACTATACGGAATTTCGAACGGAACCCTTCGTTTTATCCACGGGGATCGATCGTTAGTCATGGACGAGTAGAAATAAAAGTAATTTGTATGTAATTCTTAGTTAGTATCGCCTACAGTGAAAATTGAACCGTCAACCCCCAGAAGATTGTCACTTAAAACTGACTTTTACGTAACACATGTATCCGTTACGCCACGTATTCACGTGTGAAACTTTATGTCGAACTCGGGAACCTATACGGAATTTTGAACTGAACCCTTTATTTAAGTTATGAGATAGATTGTTCTTGTTCCGTCAGCCATGACTGGACCGAATTATTATTGCTATTCTTAGTTATTATCGCCTGCAATAAGGATTGAACCTTCAACACCCAGAAGACTGTCACCTAGAACGGGTTATTAATCAGCGCCTTTAGAAATACTATTTCAAATTGAAGACCGACGATCGACCGACAGACGGAACCCCTCAGAGAGATACGAGGACGAATCTAACAACCCCACACAAAAAATTAATTATTTCCTAAATACATAAATAACAATAACAAAAATAATTTCCCAGTACATTAAAATAATTTCCCAATATATTCAAATATTCCCACCGGTAAAGTATTATGCGATTCGTTTATAAGGGTAACGTATATTTGTGAAAAGAAATATTTTCTTTCATGCTTCTAAATAAACTTTAAAAACGATTATTTCATTTAAATGTTGCGTCGCTTCGGGCAGATAATAAAGTGGTTTTTTTTTTATTTATTTGTGATAGGTGGGGGTTTGTTTATGCTATTGATTTTTGTATGTCTGTCTTTTTTATTTTTTCCCCGACACGTGCGTTCGGATACACTCCATGTACACACGCTTGGAAACAATCCACTTAAAAAAAAAAAGAAAAAAGAAAAACAAAAAAGAAAAAAAGCTATCGTAGAAATATATAAACTTATGCATTATTGTTTTATTTTATTTATTTTCAATCGATTATTTTTTTCGTGGCTCAGAATATAATGAATTGTAAATACTGACATTTATCGGGAGGTGGCAACGGTTTAGTAATTTAAAAAACAAAGAAGTAATGAATAAAAAATGGCAAACAAGCAAACAAACAAAGAACAGTGGAGCGGGGGTGTAAGATGATCTTTCTAATTCACATGTGCAACACAGGAGAATAAACTTATTTTAAACAAATATACGCATTATTCTCATTTTGAAAAAAAAAAAATCCCGTGGGAATTACACGGTCGCTTACCTATCGTTTCCTCTTTCTCTTACCGTAAAACTACCTGTCAACTAATTTTTTTTTTAATTGTAGCGTGGCTCCTGGCTTGGATAGGATATAGACGCCGATCGCGTCTTTTTAATTTACAAAGACACACGCTAACAATTAAAAATGCTGTTGATAAACTTAACAACATATTTATTAGTATGTATTATTTGAATTGTTCGGACTATTGATCTCATCTTGTGCGTTGTTTTCACAACGTTTCGGCCGATATAACTTCCGACCTTCTTCAGGTATATTTTGACAATGGCTGTTATTGATGAATACTGGGAAAAATATTTTTGTTCTTTTTACGCACGCACCATCGTCGTTAAAATTTCAACATCTGTGATGTACTTACGACCATCGTCGTTAAAATTTCAACATCTGTGATGTACTTACGACCATCGTCGTTAAAATTTCAACATCTGTGATGTACTTACGACCATCGTCGTTAAAATTTCAACATCTGTGATGTACTTACGACCATCGTCGTTAAAATTTCAACATCTGTGATGTACTTACGACCATCGTCGTTAAAATTTCAACATCTGTGATGTACTTACGACCATCGTCGTTAAAATTTCAACATCTGTGATGTACTTACGACCATCGTCGTTAAAATTTCAACATCTGTGATGTACTTACGACCATCGTCGTTAAAATTTCAACATCTGTGATGTACTTACGACCATCGTCGTTAAAATTTCAACATCTGTGATGTACTTACGACCATCGTCGTTAAAATTTCAACATATGTGATGTACTTACGACCATCGTCGTTAAAATTTCAACATCTGTGATGTACTTACGACCATCGTCGTTAAAATTTCAACATCTGTGATGTACTTACGACCATCGTCGTTAAAATTTCAACATCTGTGATGTACTTACGACCATCGTCGTTAAAATTTCAACATCTGTGATGTACTCACCAAACAGAAATAAGCGTTGAGTAGTTCCCATTTCTGTATTAAATTCAGGTCCGTACTGATTTGGTATTACATTTTTTGAATTTTTAGTTTTTGAGATGAGGATTGATAATATGTATTATTTGGATTGTTCGGACTATTGCTCTCATCTTCAAAAAAAAAAAAATACGAAACTAGTACGGACCTGAATTTAAGACAGAAATTGTAACTACTCAACACTCTTTCCGTTTTTTAAAGTACATCACAGATTTTGAAATTCCCATTGTTATATTTGTGGAGTTTTTGATATACTGCCCCATGTTTGCTATTGTGGCTCGATATGCATGGTTGATTTCATTGAGGCCCAGACTTCGTTTTCGTGACAGGTGTATCCCTAACCCTAATCCTAACCCCAACCCTAATCCTGTCCATGCATTGGTTTTGGTAGATTAGCCCGTGTATGGCTAACATTTTTCTGGTCTCCGTATCGAGCCTATTGATTTTTATCTCGTGGCTAGTCAATAATACCAACACCATATGAGATGACAGGAATTGCAAGTTGGTTAATGGCAGTTATTTTGCTTTTATGGCTCAATTCTGACTTGAGAATCTTTTACCGACGTTTCGTGTATTCTGTTTCCATCTTATCTCTCATCTTCTCATGTTCCACCATTACATTTTCATCTATACCAACGTACCTGTATGTAGCATCCTCTCTCCCATATCCCCTATTTTCCATCTGAAAATATACTTTTGCTCCCCCTCTTTTTATTGTACATTTTGCACATATGTCAAATCCAAACTCCATGCAGACATCCCTTGTCATTTTTTTTGTTATAGTTTCTATCAAGAAGACAATGTGCTTTTCTGTCTCTGCATAAAGTTTGAGGTCGTCCATGAAGTGTAGATAGCTCACTTTTTTATTTTGCTCCTTTTTTGCCTGCCTCTACTAAGATTGTATCCAACATCGTTTAAGGAGTTTGCTGAGTGAATCTATTGTTAGGCAGAAGTAGTTTCTGTGTGAATATGCGTGTGTGAGTTCAGGAGACATTGTGCGTATGCGGCCTTTGTCAGTGTGATACTATGCTGCCTTTTCTTAGTGCGTGAATATGTATGTAGGCAAGTAGACTAATCGTTTGCTAACACTGTCTCGAGCTGAGCGTAATGCTGTGTCAGCTGACTGTCTTGTTTCTTGCTCAATTTGACTAACTCATCTGGTTTTGGTTGTCGAGTTGCTGGTTGTATTGGAAAATGGTAATTGCTAAGTTTATCGTTTCGAACGAGCGGGAATCATTTTCATTGGTTGAAAAATGTCGAGTAAACACCTTCATGTGAAATGATGTTTTTCGTTATTTCGGGAGCGGACGTAGCACGAAGCTATCCATTCATTCATATCGTATGAATCAGATTATTCTATTGTTGGCATTAGTTTCCTCGATATATTTCTAGTTAGAATTCTTTTTAGAAAGAAATCGTGTATTTACTCGAGGGACCACGTGTCTACTAAGATTGTATCCAATACACTTTATCCTAGCCTGAAGGCCAAGAAAGTGTAATTTACTTCGAGTTTCACGTTCGATATTGGATGAAACTTTTAAAATTACTTTATTTTTGCCTTCTATCTTCGGCGATCAATCCCTTAAAATAGGTGAAGGGTGATAACGTACGTACAAACATATTGCCTTGGCGTATAATTGGAGGGGACGGTGGCTAACTGGTTAACGACACTCACTGACAAGTTCGAATCCATTCGTTCCACAGAAACACTTTCACTTAGGATGTTGGCAACCTTCACGTGGACCCTCCCGTAAGTACCCGATGTCTTTCTAGAAACCAATACCAACTATAAAATCATCTGATTCATGCGAAATGAATGGATGAATGAGCGTATTATAAATATAGTTACCTTCACTGGCATTGTTTTCCCCAACTAAGAATGGTGATTTCTTCGACAGACGAAAGTAATTTAATCCACGTTAAAAAAAAAAAAAAAAAATCCGTACGAATAACAAAAATAAAAGAACAAAAAATAACTACAACTTTTGTTCAAACGGAAAAATACTTATCTAAGTACTTTGGCTAATATAGTTTCAGAATATATATCGTTAAGGAGGTCTATCTCAAAAACCTTTGTGTGTGTGGGGGAAGGGAAGTTGTGACATATTTCCATTCTATTAGCGTCCGGCGGGAATAGAGACCCAACGATATTATTGTACCATCTTTGGAGAGAAAAGGTTTTGAATTATTTATTTGCAAAGAAAAAAAAATACATTTTAACAAATTAGACACAAGGCGATCAAAAGTGTGGGAAGTTGGGGGGGGGGGGGAGGTTCGTTGGTTATCCTTTCTGAAGGCCAATAAAGTGAATTTTAGCTCAAGTTTGACACAATAGCGACATCCGATGAAGTTAAAAAAATATATACTTTTTTTCATTGCGTCTACGGCTATCGGGCGATCCCATTTTTAAAAAAAGTACAGAAGGTGATAACGTACGTACGAACATAACATTGCCATCGCGTATTATTATATATATAAGGCAATTGTAACTTATGTGGTGACAGAGGTTCGGTTACAGACGGACACATAATCCCCATTATAATAAGATGAGCTGATATTTCTTTTTGCTATTTTTGATGGAGTGGATAGCCTAGCAGTTACTCAATAATGAATAATAAAAAAAAGTAAATATTTTTGTTTTCTATTTTTTGAAACCGTTAAATTTGAAAAACAAACAGACAACAATAAAACATACAAAACAACCAACAATAAAACCCCTCCCCCCCCAAAAAAAAACAAACAAGAAGAGACAACAGATGTTTTATTTTTCTATATGTTTTTGCGAACGGCGTCGGTAATTTCGGAAAAAGATGACAAAGCGACGTACCCAGTGGTGTAAAAAAAAAAAAAAAAAATGATACCCGGTTTAAGGAAATAAAAAACTATAGAATATATTTTATATTCTTCTCTTCTACCCCCATTTTCACTGCTGATATAACATTATTAGACTGGGCTAATATCCAGGAGAGATGGAGAAAATTAGGCGCTGTTTGGGCCATCCGTAACTATGAAACTGTTTTTTATAAATAAATGTTAGATCATTCCTTATATTTCGGAATTTTTGAGATGAGGATTGGTATTTTGAATTATTTCGCTTATTTGGACTATTGTTCTCATCTTGGGTGTTATTCTCGTTTCCGATAGATACTACACCCCATAGACTGGTACAAGCATTCTCCGCACTTTTCCAGTAGAGGTCTGGTTTGTGCTGTACCTCCTCGGTCTTCTCATTTTCCTCGATCCTCTACAAATATTTTGTCTGGTGTCAGCCTAGGCCGGCACCATTTTTTAAAAATTTGTTTAAATTTCTTTTTTTTTGGGGGGGGGGGAGAGAAGGGGGGAATGTTTATTGTGTTTCTTGTAATTTCTGTTCCGTGGTTCATTTTTGTGTGGTGATAACTGACGCTGGTAAAATTTAGGGGGGGGGGGAGTGTTATGAAGTGATGGTTCTTGCAGTTTCTGTTCCTTGGTTCGTGCTGTGGTGTTCTTCGTGTGGTTTTGTTTTCTCCCTGTTGTAAATTCCTTGTGACTGGTTACCCTTTGTAGCTTATGCGGGTTGGTTTCCGCATTCGATGATTTTCCTTAAGATTGCAGCTGTTTTGATCATTGCTGTCATTTGTATGGTTTCGATGGTCTCTTTGATTCCAATTTCTCCCAGTCTTTTCTCCAGTTTTTTTTTTTGGATTGTTCCTAGTGCTCCTACGATTATTGGTATTATACTAACTTTCTTCATGCTCCATATTCCTTTCAGTTCTTTAGCTAGTTCTGCGTATTTACTTCGTTTTTCCGTTTCTTTGATCTTCATTCCGTGGCCTGATGGAACAGCGAAGTCTACGATTTTACAAGAGTTTTTCTTCTTGTCGATAATAATTACATCAGGTCTCCTTGTTTGTATGAATTTATCTGTTTGTATATCCATATCCCAGAGGATTTGTGTTTTTTTTTTTTTTTAATTTTTTATTTTTATTTTTTTTAAATTTTTATTATTATTATTATTATTATTATTATTATTATTTACTCACTAGGAGTTATCACACTGGTCATCGTCAGTGGTCACCCACTGCCGACAACCTGTGGTATTCCCTGGAGTCTGAGTGACAACAAGTCTCCTCAGGCCTCCAGTATGCTCCACCTCTTTTCGTTCATCACCGCTGATGATCTTGCGGTAATCGCAACAGCCACCTACCAACGATTTCTCGCTGATAATGGCCATTGGTCTCCTCTGGGGCCCGAGTGGCAACAAGCCTTCCCAAGGTCCCAGAGCTGTCCGCGCTCTTCCAGTGGAGGTCTGGTTTTGCGCTTTCCCTCCTCGACCCTCTGTCCATAATTTTCGTGGCGTCAGCCTATGCTTGCGCCTCTCTCGTTCGGTTGTATTTTCCCCGGTTCTGTTGTTTTGTGCTTCCATGTGTTTGTTCTCCATTCGTTGCTTATGTGGGTTGGTTTCCGCATTCGAGGACATTTCTCAGGATTGTAGCTGTTTTGATCATTACTGTCCTTTGTATGGTCTCAGTTATCCCTTTGATTCCTATTTCTCCTAGTCTTTTCTCCATGTTTTTGGGGACTGTTCCTAGTGCTCCTATGATTATTGGTGTTATACTGACTTTCTTCATGTTCCATATTCCTTTCAATTCTCTGGCAAGTTCAGTATATTTGCTTCTCTTTTCCGTCTCTTTGATCTTCACTCTGTGGTCTGCTGGAACGGCAAAGTCCACGATTTTGCAGGATTTTTCTTTCTTGTTGATTATTATCATATCCGGTCTCCTTGCTGTTATGGGTTTGTCTGTTTGTACATTCATACCCCATATGATTTTGTGTTTTTCGTTTTCTAGTACAGTTTCTGGTTTGTGTTTGTACCGTTTTCTTGCATATTCGAAATTCAGTTGTTTGCACATTTCCCGGTGTACTTCTTTCCCCATGCTGTCATGTCTGTTCTTGTATTCCCTTTGTGCTAGCTTGCTGCATTCACTTATTATATGATTTATCGTTTCGTCTCTTTGTCCACACAATCTGCATTTGCTGTTTTCCTGGGTTTTATCTATCTTTGCTTTAATAAAGTTTGTCCTAATCGCATTGTTCTGTGCGGCCGTCAGCAGAGATTCCGTTTCTCTGTTCAGGTTTCCTTTTCTTAGCCATGCCCAGCTGTTTTCATTGGCTTCATCGCTTGTGAGTCTTATAAAGCGTCCATGTAGTTGTTTTTCTTCCCACTTTTCCTTTCTTGTCTTTTTGTTTCTGGGTTCAGTGCTTCCGGGGTTGTTTGTTGGGCTGGTGTCTCTTGCTGTGGTGATCAGTCTTTCCGTGTTCTGGGTTACATATTTCTCCAGCTCTTTTTTGGTGTCTTCCACACAGTCTTCTATACTTACCAGTCCTCTACCTCCTTCATTTCTTCTCACGTAGAGTCTGTCCGTGTCGTCTTTTGGGTGCAAAGCATTGTGCATAGTCATTAGTTTTCTTGTTCTTTGGTCAAGGTGCCTGAGTTCTTCTTTGGTCCAGCCTATGAATGGTCCAGAGTATCTTATTAGTGATACAGCCCATGTGTTTATCCCTTTTACTAGGTTTCTGCTATATAGTTTAGTTTCTAAGAGTTTCCTTGTTCTTCGTAGATATTCTTTTCCAATCTTCTCTTTCATTTCTGTATATTTGATTGTGTCTGCTTCCAGAACTCCCAGGTATTTGTAGCTATCTTGTTCTCCTAGCGCCCTCATCTCCTCTTGGTTGGGGAGTTCTATACCTTCTGTCGTCTCCAGTTTTCCTTTTTTGATCTCTAGCAGTGCACATTTTTCTATTCCAAACTCCATTTGGATATCCTGGCTGAATATCCTGGTTGTGTTTATCAGCTTTTCCAGTTCTTTTTTGTTTTTTGCAAACAGTTTAAGGTCATCCATGTACATCAAGTGGTTTATTCTTTGTTCTGTATCCGTAAACCTGTATCCGGCATCACACTTTCTGAGTATGTAGTTGAGTGGCATCATGGCTATTATAAACAGTAGTGGTGATAGGGAGTCTCCTTGAAAAATGCCTCTCTGTATTTTTATCTCAGACAGGTATTGTCCTCCGGCTGTCAGTTTTAGTCTCCATGTTTCCATCGCTTTCTGGATGAGATTAATAATCCTGTCTGGTATCTTGTATATCTTTAAGCATTCAATTATCCATGTTTGGGGGATTCTGTCGTAGGCTTTCTTGTAGTCAATCCATGCCATGGTTATGTTCTTTTGTCTTCTCTTCACCTCCTTCAGGGTCTTTTGATCAATGTATAGTAGATCATGTGCCCCTCTTTGTCCTTTCCGGCATCCCTTTTGTTCCTCGGGGAGCAGTCCACGATTGTCCAGGGATTGGTAGATTTGTTCTCTCAGTTGTGCTGTGAGAATTTTCCACATTATTGGTAGACATGTTATCGGTCTGTAGTTGCCGGGGGTCGTTCCTTTTTTGGGGTCTTTTTTATTATTATTATTATTATTATTATTATTATTATTATTATTATTATTATTATTAGTAGTAGTAGTAGTATTATTATTATTATTATTATTATTATTATTATTATTATTATTATTATTATTATTATTATTATTAGTAGTAGTAGTAGTATTGTAAATTTTTCTTTATTATTTTCTTAATTATTTTCTTAATTTTCTTATTAATTCAATTACATTATTTTCTATTTATCAAATTATGTATTTTCCCTTCCTAATTCATCCTATATTGTGCATATTTTAAATATTGGATTTAATAAAGGGTTCCGTTCGAAATTCCGTCCAGAAAGATTCCCGAGTTCGACAAGGTACACCAGACGAAGGAGGTCGGAGGTTACATCGGCCGAAACGTCGTGATAAAACCACCCAAGATGAGAACAGTAGTCCGAATATACCAAATTCTACATTTAATTCGTTATTTGATTTACTGCTTATTTGCTGTTTATAAAATACCTTCTTTGCTATATCTTTTTTAAGCTGACAGATGACAAAATATATAGTTACATGATTGAAGGTTATGTCTTCAGTATCGTCTAAATATATGTTGTTTTTCAGATATTACTGGAACCTGATATTTTCTTGAGGAACGTCTGTATGTGTAAACGAAGACTGTTTGGAGTCTTCAGAACAATAATACCGAATAAAATATTTCAAAATTGTCTTAGAAACGATCGTACGCCATATAATTCATTGGTTTTGAATTCTTGGAACAATGTTAAAATTTTGTTGATCTCATCTCACGTTATATATATATATATATATATATATATATATATATATATATATATATATATATATATATATATATATATATATAGTAATCCAGGTAGGGTAAAAATCCACAGGGTAGAAATCCAAAGGAAATCAAACCGGGCTTATAAAAGAGTGCTCAATAAAAATATAGAGCTGTATTGTGAACTTTCTGCCTGATGAGACCTCAGCTCTTGATAGCT
The DNA here is from genome assembly GCA_963556195.1 of Sepiola atlantica. NCBI lineage: Eukaryota > Metazoa > Mollusca > Cephalopoda > Sepiida > Sepiolidae > Sepiola > Sepiola atlantica. Next base: position 183,540,782 of record OY744520.1, on the reverse strand, counting down.
GTAGATCGATAACATCGACATGCCAGTGTAGCAGACCTTGTACATGTTTGAATAAAAGTATTACCTATATATATATATATATATATATATATATATATATATATATATATATGATATTTTTTTAAGTAAATATTATTATTATGTTTACATGCTTACGCAATCTTCAGTGTAGGGATGTTAATTCATGTCGGTCAAAGGGCGTGAACCTGGTTTTTACAAATCGCCACTCGACCGGCGAGAATTTACATGACAATTAGGAGGGATTTAAATCTATAAACGCCAAATCGGTGAGCGCTTATAGTGAGCAATTGAAAGTGATTAAAAAACAACGAACGTCGTATTATTGCTCGTTTATAAATTCTCTCAGAGTGCACAAATCCTAGTAAAGGATTCTATAATTTTCTTTTCTTCAAATATATTTATTATTTTTACCTACAGACATCGATGTTTCATGCTTACGCAATCTTCATATATATATACATATATAAGAAAAGAAAATGAAGAAATAAAAGTATAAAAATAATACCCAATAATTATAGAGAATACTATATATATATATATATATATATATATATATATATATATATATATATATATATATATATATATATATATGAGAAAGGAAAGATGAGAGTGATCCGACGTAATGGGAAATGAAAAAGGAAAAATAGTTTTTATATATTCATCAGTACATCGTAGTTTGGGGTTGACATGGTGGAGAGATGAGGGTATCTAGCAGCCTCTCAAAATCCATGCCACACTTTATCACGACAAAATTCTCAGCCCCCTTTCACCTGTCCCACCCTAAGGCAATTTCAATTATATTCTCACCCTTCCCCATTTCATAGCTGCCTCAATCGTATCTACTCAAAGCTTTCCATATTCATTTCGTTCTTTAGCGACCATTGACTTCTCCAGCCTGGACTCTCCTCTAACGTTCATAGTAGCCACGACCACGACATTCCCTCATCTCTCCACCATGTCAACGTCAAACTAGAATGTACTTGCACGACACTTTTCTTCGAATTATCATCCGTAGGAAGTCTTACAATAAAGACGAAACGTTGGTTAATATATAAAAATTATCTCTTGGGTTTTCCTTTTCATATATATATATATATATATATATATATATATATATATATATATATATATATATATATATAGTCATCCACATACAGACTGTTTCGCTGTTTCACAACTCATCAGTGCGGCTAGACCAGTTAGTGCTTCAAGCATATATATATATATATATATATATATATATATATATATATATATATATATATATATAATATTTGTTTTGTTTATTATCTATGTACGTATATGTTTCGTCCTTTTTAATTGGGACCCGTCTACTGGTCGCACGATTCGAAACCCCGGGCTTCGAGTATTTTAGAACTCAAATCCCGACATCCAGAATCACACGGCCATCGCTGAATAGCTAAATAAACAGTGATCATTTTAACACTTATTTCGGCGGCTTGACGCCATAAGAGCGTTCAACTCAATGAAAGGAACGATGCATCTATAGCTAGCGACGTCATGCTGTGTTAACACTAAACTTACAGTGCCCATCTAGGGGTTTTCTAGGGGCTACAATTATATATATATATATATATATATATATATATATATATATATATATATATATGAATAGATGAAAGGACTAAATAATCCAACGGTATGAAATTAAAATGGAATAAGCGGAAGACCTAAAAAGCTCAACGTTTCGCCCAAATGGGCTTTGTCAAGAGCGAACGAAAAAATGCAAAAAATGACAAAAGACGAGAAAATCTTTAAATTATGAGAAATATATATAGTGGTAGGGTTCATGTAGAGAGGGAAGATATGTAAATATGTATAGAGTGAAAGAAAAAAAATTGTTACGGGAAAGAAAAGAAAAGAATAAAGAGTAGAAAGGGGGTCTAAAGGAAGAATAATTCAAAACTCAGGGAATCAACCGGTGTCTAGATATATTTTGTTTTCATGAATAATTGCTTTTCATTCATAGAATTTCTCGTCTTTTGTCATTTTTTGCATTTTTTCGTTCGCGCTTGACAAAGTCCATTTGGGCGAAACGTTGAGCTTTTTATGTCTTCTGCTTATTCCATTTTATTTTCATATATATATATATATATATATATATATATATACATACTTCTCTCTCTCTCCATTTCTTCTCCTCTTCATTCGTGGCCCTTGGTCAACACCTTTCTCTTTCTAACTACTTCAGTATCATATAAAGAATTTATAACAAAAACTATTTGATTCCTGTGCATTTTATGTAGTAATTGTACCAACCCAATCTGTTTTTATTTCATAATATTTCATGTTACTAAATGCATTATATGCTTTAAAAATTTTCAAATTGATAGAAAGTTTAATTTTTTTATCAAGTTGAATAAATTAAATTAAATAATTATGAAAAAAAAAATAACAAAAAAACCCAAAAGATTATTGCATTAAAATATAAAATATATAAATATTTCCTTTTTGATCTAAAATAATTTTTTAAACGCTGTAAAAATATCCTTCTTATATTTTTACGTTATATATTACGTAATATTTAATTTGCAAAGTTTTTTGGTTATATAAACTTAACAGTGATAATCTTTTTAGCTAAACATGACTCGAGGAGAAGGGTTAATGAAATGAATGGATTTTCATTGGATGATGGAGAATCAAGGAAGGCGCGAGAGCTCTCTATCTCTTAATAAACTCACGAATGGCCTATGCTGGAAATCTCATTTCTTTGATCAATCATAACTCAAAAACCAATAAACCAAATTAGTTAAAACTTTGCACAAAATTTTTATTTGATAGGTTCTATAAGTGTGTAGAATTTCAGCATCATTAGTCAAGGCAACCCAGAGATCCAGAAAGTTCAATCATGAAATCATGTTATCTGTGTGTGCGTACGTACGTAAGTACGTACGTATGTGCCACCCTGTATCTTATCACCTATTTGATGGATTCAGCTGTTTTTTTTTTTCAGAGATAGAGTTTCTAGGGTCTAGTTGATGGCATTTTAATTTCAGTTTACCATATACCTTAGTTTTCCAGAAAATTCAAAACAACCTTAAAAATGACCATTGTATTGAGGCATAGCCTTTACAAAAAATTTGGGAATTTCCTTGCTTTTGTACATTTAGTGTATATGAATTTTCATCTTAACCCTATTAAGGGCATATGATTTCAGTATACTGGCATTTTTCATGGAATGTCAGTAGTGACATTCCATGAAAAATGCCAGTATACTGAAATCATATGCCCTTAATAGGCTTAAGATGAAAATTCATATACACTAAATGTACAAAAGCAAGGAAATTCCCAAATTTTTACACTTTTATTGTCATTAAGGGTATGCGAGCACAACAAGGCTATGTATTTTACTGGTAGGAATTTTTCTTCAGCGCACCTCACACACTTCATCCACTCATGCATAGAGATTTATACTGTAGTGATGTGGTAATGAAATGGTTTGGTTGATATGTAGTAATACCCTTAATTAATCACAAAAGAATAAAAATTTGGGAATTTCTTTGCTTTTGTACATTTAGTGTATATGAATGTTCATCTTAATCCTATTAAGGGCATATGATTTCAGTATACTGGCATTTTTCATGGAATATAGTATGGTAAACAATAAATAGAATGAAGAAAATTTAGGGACGGTTCATGAAAACATTGGAGTTTTAAATGGCCATGTTGTAGTTATCAGGGAAACAGTCCAGTGATCATGTGTTCACAGACGGGCATTTAAGAAAAATATTTTCCTTCCTTTTTTTGGGTGGGTGGGTGGGTGGAAATCGTTTGCTGTAAAGAGCTAAAAGAAAAATTACTAATTCAAAGTACAAAAAAACTAGCCAACGATAAGTGTTATATGGATATTCTGACCCAGAAAACAGCAATTCTTCTCCCTTTGTCAGAAACATCGCTTATGGACTGTTAGAACTAAAAGAAAAATCAACGGAAACGAGAATTACGAGACTGCCGAAATTAGTAGAATGAAAATGTATTTCATATTCGTACATGCTTACGTAACTTAATTTTTAGTTACCTGATTGTCTTTCAAAATTCGCCTCTTCCTTCTTACATAATATGGAGTTTTCATCCGCATCTAACCTACCATAAACATAAGGATTGACTACGATTGTTATTAACGAAAAAAACAACGCATATCCGTTGGTATGAGCGCGGCCATTTTCTTTCCCCTTTTTCCGAGCGAAGAATTTAAAGACCTTTGTCTTTTATTCGTATTCCATTTCACAATCATCGTCACAAGAGGCTTCCCATAACAGGAAATGGCGTCAGTTTATCACGACTCGATAAACCTTATGGTTGGTCTGAAGTGCTGTGTGACCCCGGGGAAATCAGGGCCGGTAACTGTGATGTAATAACCTCGGGTTGGGTGTCGACAGCTGATGAGAAATTGGAGCTCAGAGAAAAGCAAACGAGACACTCTCGCTGACAAATGGTTGGCATTCGTTGCGAACCCGTTGATTCGATTAGCGCGGGGAAAAAAGCGAAGCGTATGACGTCAGCGGCAGGCAACCATTGGCCGTTGACAGGCATGCGCGGTATGCACTGCTCTCCGATCTTTAATATGCTCGCCTCCGAACGACCAAGGGATAATAGCTTCACACCGACCACACGTGATTTGTGTGCTGCAGTTTGATTGTTGTCATCGAAAGTTAGACAGCACCATATATTTAGCGACTTGTTTATGCGTACGCCTGTCAGCAAATGCACTCGGCCTCGCTTATTATAAGCTTGGCAAAGGAGTCGGCTATTGTTACCCCCCCCCCCTCCGATAAAAACAGTCGCTGTTAAAACTATTCAGACGTTTTACGGAATATCAATAACTATTTTTTTGTTTTGCATTAACATAATAGTTATAGTGTTCGCTAATAAGTGGGGAGATCGAGGTTCAATCTTAGGTCGAGACATATCAAAGACTAAAAAAAAAAATTGTACTTGATGCAAAGTTGCTAAACACTAAACATAATAAAGTGGGAGTCAAGGATGAATGCAGTAATCCTGGGGAAAAAGTGGCGTCCTCCCCTACATCTTGGCGTAGTAGCTAATTAAAAGAGAGCTTTCGCGGCGCCTTCGACGTTGGTCGACCATTTTGCTTTTTTTACTTTGCGTTATTTAATTGGCAAATAATTATTTTGTTAATCTTTTAAAAATTCAAGTGCTTTAAATTTTTCGGTACTGATATCGATCCTAACCCAGTTTTCGCGAGGTTCGATTCGGAAGCGTTCGGCTGTCCTACGCAAACGCCCGAGTGTTGACGAGCCGAATGGTATCAGACGGCAATTTTGATATGGTGCTGCGCCCTGTGATTGTTAGTTATATTTTCAATAAATTTTCTAAAAGAAACAACAAAAAACAAAACAAGCAAAACATAGCGAAGTTACTGTTATCAAATAAATATTTTTCTTATTTTGATACGTTGCTGCGTCCTATAATTTTTAGTTATAGTTGCAATAAATATTTTAAACAACAAAACAAATAAGACAAGTAAAACAGTTTGAAATTACTGTTATCAAATAAATATTTTTGAACCCTAACCCTAAACCTAAACCCTAAACCCTAAACCCTAAACCCTAACCCTAAACCCTAATCCTAACCCTAACAAAACAAACAAACAAAAAAACAAGCAAAACATTATTATCATAGGACGCAGCACCATATCAAAATTGTCGTCTGGTACAAATCGGCTCGTCAACTCTCGGGCGTTTGCGTAGGACAGCCGAACGTTTCCGAGTCGAACCTCACGAAAACTGGTTCAGGATCGATATCAGTACCAAATTTTCGGTACTGATATTTAATAGATTCTATTTTGTATGGAGGTAGATTGTAGATTAATATCACTATGAGCTTATATTTTATAAATTGTTATTAACACATAGTTTTATAGTTCAAGTTCTTAATATTTAAAAATATTTTAATAGATTTTATACGCGCCACATCTGGAACCATCGTGTAGTAACTTGACTCTATGAACGCCTTTCCATCGCCATTATTCGAGAGAACGACTTGAGCCTGCTCTCGGCTTGCCAGGCCAGCGGGACATCCGATTAAATTTTCTGATGTTCCGAATATAGAGTGTTTTAAATTAAAATCTAATATTAATATTTTGTCAAATGTTGAATTATGTATTTATTGAATAAGTTTTTTTTATTTACTGTTTGTGCATTAATATTCTTGTGCAAGTTTCTAAATAAGTAGCCTATCATTACTAATTGCTATTTAACCAGTAGATGGGAGCTTTACAGATACTGCCGAATCAGAGTGGACCTGGGAGTAAGGATAACTAGTGTTGGGACGATTAATCGAAATCGGAATCGGGAATCGGAAAAAATCGGAACTTTTTTCGGATATCGGAATCGGAAAAAATTAAGTCTCATTTCCGAATCCCAAAACTTTTCTTTTAATTTTTTTGTTTGTTTGTTTAAAACCTAATTTTCTATTGCTGGTGCTAATGATAAAATGACAAATATTTATTGATTTTAAACTATCAGTAAAACTAAAATTTATAGAAAAAAGTCACGAATTTAGGTAAAAATAGCACCGGAAAAAAAATGACACCAGTAAAAATGGCACGAGTGAACAAATAGGAAAAAAATGTCACGCGTGAAAAATATAGATGACAATCTCAAAATGAGTTTATCAAAATCTTGGATACAATGCATAAAGCGAAAAAATTAAAAAGTTTGTCAAATTAAAAAGAAAATTATACCTACATTTAAAAGTAGATGAGGACTTTCAACTAAACAACCCCCCCTCCTACCGCCTAAAAAAATGAAATTCTTTTTTGGGACGATTTTAGAATCGAAATCGGAATCGGTAATTGTATCGGAATCAGAAATTTAGTAGAGAATCGTTAATTGTATCGGAATCGTGAAAAAATATTGAATCGTCCCATCACTAGTTGATAGGGTTGGGAAATAGCGTAGGCAGAAATAAAAAAAGTAATAAGGGCTGAGAAAGATGGATTTCGAGGCAATGGAGTGCGGTAGGAAAAAAAAAACATTCTGCTGAAAACTTGAGATAGGTATTTAGAGAAATTGTGTAGTATAATTAACAGGAAAAAAAGGGTGAATAAAAAAATCTACTCAAATAGCTTACACCAAACGCAAGAAAATTTAATATTCTATCGACTCGCATAGATTTTTAATTTTTGAACTTTTTTAAAGTGTTAGTTAAAATTTTTTTTGTCTCGTTGCCTCGAAGGCTTGTACAAAAAAATCAAGATGGCTGCTATGGATGAAAGATTCGGTGTCGTATGTTTAACAACTGAAAAATCGAAAATTAAACAAAAATACAACTAATAACTCTCACTATTCGGTCGAAAATTAGATCAAACATACGACATCGGGTTTTCAAATCAAGTAAAGAAACATCGGCTATTTTGACTTTTTTTTACAAGCATTTGAGGCAACGATACATAATAAAACCGGTGTCGGTGAGGATAGTTCAGCAAAAAATGAGATGAATTCAATTTTCAAAATTTAAATTTTGTTTCAAATGGTTTGAATTAAAGTTGAACACACATCTGAAGAAGGGAAACTTTTTTCCCGAAATATTATGTTATACGAACTGCACTAATGGCAATTAAGATTTAAAATTATTAATAAAAGGTGGAAACTTCAAAACACATTCCACCGTTATATGTCTTAGTTTACTTCAGTTCGTGTTTACCTGTAATACATTTGCATGGTATTGCCTTCTATTAATTACCTTTATATACACACTAAACAATGCCTTAAACAAACTACATTAACCTATATATATATATATATATATATATATATATAACACGTTAGAATTTGAGTTTGAAATATAACTCGTGTTCCGGAGTTCGAGCCTGGCCACCGGTGTGAATAATTCTTCTCTACACTGACGATTCCCGTCAGAATGAAACGTATTTAAAAAAAACAAATATTTATAATTAATTATTTGGCGGCCCCAAACATAGAAATGAATTTCGTTATCTTACGTTCTAATATATTTCAGTTATTTCATGGACCTGACCGATAATTGCCCCTAGTTACCCCAGGTAGAATCAAAGAAGAATTTCAGTGGCGTCTTAAGATTTTATCAATAATTCAACCTTTATTGAAACTGATTTGAATGTTCTAACCGTTAACATATCGATTTCTGTAACACAAATAAACATTAACTTTTATGTATAGGCTATTATTGTTTTTTTGTGGCTGACTTCATTCACCTCTCTCTATCGTTTTTCATCGTTTATCTTCAATATATACACGATACATACCTACGCATTTTTTCAGCTGATCCGAAACTAATCACGTGTTTTCTTATTTTCGCCGCCATCTTGATTCGATTCTTTATGTCCTAAGGTTGTTCAGAGGTCCATATAATTTTCTATGCCCTGGTCTATCTAGTTTGGCAAAAGACCCAAGCAATATATTACATTTTCTATTATTAATGGAGATTTCGTATCTATCTATCTGAAGTTAAAACTTCAGATAAACTTTAGATATACTATTACTTCTATGAGTTGTACTATGTTTTAATGTTCAATTTAGTTCACTATACTATTTTGATTATGAATATGTCAGCTTGGATTTAAGTGAATGACCACAATCCGATTGTGATGAATGAACATATCATGCGTTTATCACAATCGGATTGTGGTCATTCACTTAAATCTAAGCTGGCATATTCATTAATTCTTATATATAGACATTTTGAGGGGGTATTTAATGGGTTAATATGCCAAATTATTAAGCATTAGTTAAATTATTGTTTTTAGTACAAACTATAATAGATAATATAAAACCTTATTTAAAAAAAAAAATCTGAACTTTTTATGACTATTTTTTAATGTATATTTTGACCATATTACTACAGATTTTGTAATATTTTTAACAGATTTAGGAGATATTTTAAAATATAGTTTTTAAGAAAAAATCCTAGATTCAAAAAAAAAACAAAAACATAGATTGATTTAAAAAAAAAACAGATCTGGATTTAAAAGTCCAGGAGTTGAAACTAGGCACAGAATTGTTAGTGTTTCATCGGACAGTATGCTTCAATTACTGTCCGCGTGTTTTTTTTATTTAACATAGTTCACTCCAAACAAGGCAAGTTGCCACTGTAGACCTAAAGGGCTACTGAGAATTAGTGTGAAAATGTTAGGGGGGTCATCCTAAATTGGGAGCTGTTAAGCGAGATGCTTGTTCACATTAGTTATAAATTTCTGCATGTCAGTACAGTCGAAGAAACAGGGGGCAGGAAGGGTGTTCCAAAAGCCGGTAAATCGAGGAAAGAAGCAATAGAAGTGGAATGCTCTCCGGCATCTAAGGACCTCCACAGAGAATGGGTAGGATTTAGCTGATTGTCGGGTTGATCGAGTGCATTTACGTCGAGCGAGGCACCAGAGCATCAAGTTGATCAATCGAAGTACTTGCAAAACAAGCACAACGTTGCAACATTGCGGCGATGGGACAGGGGCTGTAGCCTTGTGGATACTGAGGGACCTATTAGATTAGAGACTCTTTTTGGACCTTGTCTAAAGGGGAGAAGACTAGTGGATGGTGCACCAGCTCAGATGTGACAACAATACACCATGCATGGGCGGATGGTGGCTTTGTAGAGATATAGAATACTGTAAGGCGTGAGAAGTTTTCTAGCACGATAGAGGGAAATCACTTTCTTTGCAGCAGCCTTGGCAATGTCTTCTATGTATTTGTTCCAATTCATGTTACCTGTGAATGTTAGGCCGAGGAGTTTAAGCGTTGGATTCTCAGGTAGTGTGTTATTTTCCATAGCAATCGGTGGTTGAAGAGGTTTCTTGTAGTTTTTAAAGGAAAAGAGCTTTGTCTTAGCAGCATTAAATGTTACCATCCATTTATGACCTCATTTCACTACAGACTGGAGGTCATTTTGTAAGGATTCAGCCATTGCCTCGGATATGTGCGTGCCCGTTTTGCCCACATGACGAGAGTAGGGCGCGGTGTCGTCAGCAAATATACCCATCTCAGACACAATTTAATCAGGGAGGTCGTTTATGAAAATCAGCAACAATAAAGGCCCATGGATTGATCCCTGGAGTACACCTGCATTTATGTCATGCTGTTTGGATGAACGGCCATCGAGCACAACCTGGGTCTTTCTTTTGGTCACGGAAGGATATAATTATATTATCGAAATTTTGTTAGAAAACCGAGGAATTTCTGGTTTGAAGTTTGTGTTCGAAATTGGAATTATTTCAGTTCCAAGGTTCAACTGTATTTGTTATTTATATACAGGTAAACTTCGGTATCTCGAACACCAATGTCTCGAATACCACGCAAATCTCGAAGTCAGTTGGCGGTCCCGACCGGTTTTGCTATATATATGAATGAAAAAAACCCGGTATCTCGAACACGGAAATCTCGAATACCTGGCCTATCTCAAAGTGAATTTACGGTCCCTAGTGCCAAAAACACACGCGCTATCTCGAAGTCTACACAATTATTCGCTCTGCTGAATTCATACCTGTAGTACAAAAATATCCCGTTATGAAAATTTTACTGAAATCGGAATTTAATATAGATCAACCTTACTTTTTATTTTTATTTCTCTTTTTTATTTTTATTTCAGGCAATTAACAACCTTATTTTCAATATAAATATCAGCACTGAAATTCAAAATCTTCAGTACGCATCATGTCTGATAAGCAACCTAACGAAGGACCCGGTAGATAGTTGGATTATCTGGCAATGGTGTTAAACGCAAACTTAAAGTCCACACAATTGAAACAAAGTTCCAGGCTCTAGCAGAAGTGGAAAAAGGCACAGAATCAAAGACAGCGATAGCAAAGAAATTCGAAGTTCCTCTCAACACCCTGTCAACGTGGATTAGAAATGCGGAGAAAATTAAAGATTCCTATGAACAGGGAGCTGTGGGCTCTCAACGAAAGAAAATGCGCACTGTCACCTACCAAGACACAGAAAATGCAACTCTTCAGTGGTTCAAGGCAGCACGAGACAGAAACTTGCCCGTATCTGTCCCTCTGTTGCAAGCTAAGGAGTTTGCATCACAGCTAGGCAAAACATCATTCAAATGTTAAACTGGTTGGTTAGACAGATTTAAAGACCGCCATGGCATAACTTTTAAAAAAGTATGTGGCGAATCTAAATCTGTAAACAAACACAGTAAAGACATGACAGACTGGGCCGCTGAACTCAAGACGCTTCTTAGCGAGTACAATCCAAATGATATATTCAATGCTGATGAGACAGGTTTATTTTTCCGTCTGCTACCCGACAAAACTTTAGATTTTAAGGATTTTTTGTGGATTGTCATGGGGGAAAGTGCAGCAAGGACAGACTTACTGTTCTTGTCTGCGCCAACATGAGTGGAAGTGAAAAGATACCCCTGTATGTCATAGGCAAAGCCAAAAACCCACGTTGTTTTAAAAACGTAAACACTCTACCCACTCAGTATGAAGCTAACAAGAAAGCTTGGATAACCTCTGAACTCTTCTCTAACTGGTTGCGGTCATTAAATAGAAAATGTCAGCACCCAAAAAGGAAAGTCGCTATTATAGTGGACAATTGCCCTGCCCATCCCAAAGTCCCAGGATTAAAGGCCATTAAGCTGATCATTTTGCCCCCAAATACCACCAGCAAGACACAGCCGATGGATCAAGGTGTGATTCAGAACTTGAAAGTTCATTATCGGAAGCTTGTTATACTGCAGCAACTGAAGTTCTACGAAAACCCGACAGAACCTGCTGTAATTAGTGTGATGGATGTCTTACGTCTGTTGAGTAAAGCCTGGGCCAATGTCACCGAAAAAAGCATAGCAAACTGCTTTCGACATGCCAACTTCATCAGAGAGCAGCCAGCTGACCCCTATAGTGAAGTAGACGATGACGAAGATGATCCTGAGGACGACATTCCTTTTGCAGCCCTGAACCTTCGAGTGCCCTTCGAAGAATATGCCAGCGTGGACCAGGAACTTACAACGTTAGATGCTGTTAGTGACAATGCCATAGTCAACTCCATCCTTGAGGCCAGGAAAAAAGACAATGAAGAAAGTGACGGGGAAGACGAAGATGTTCAAGATCAGCCAGCTGCTCTTAGACCATCAGCAACAGAAATCAAACAGGCGATTGAAGTAATGTGTGCGTGGATAGAAACAACAGAAAACACCAGCGACCTAATCCCAGTACTGCAGAAGTTCAAGAGACGAGTGGGCACCGAGGATTAGAGAATGTTACTTTCAAAGCAGCAAAGTTTTATTACCTCCTACTTTACAACTGGCTATCCTCTGGAACGTATTTAACATCTACAATATCTACATCTACTACACAATATTGGTGCCAATTTCAAACTTCGATTTCTCGAACCCTCGGATATCTCAAAGTTTATTTTCAGTCCCATCAAGTTCGAGATATAGAAGTTTACCTTCATATATATATATATATATATATATATATATATATATATATATATATATATATATATATATATATATATATTACAAGTTATTAGTGAGAATAAAAATTATGTAGAATACAATATCTATCAAATCGTCAATTGTTCAAAATAAGGGATTTATAAGAGAAAATTATTTTATTATTCCTTCCTTAAATCATGCCTTTTCAAATATGTAATCTTTATTACTTTATCTCGTATATCGAACATTAACTCTTCATTACAGGTTTTATTTTAAAGATATACTTTATGTTATTATTTCCCTTTTTTGCACACACACACACACACACACACACACACACACACACACATATATATATATATATCATGTGTAGTCAAATTTCAAGGTTTAAGCTCAATGGATATTAATTTTTAATTATTGCTTTTAAGTTGAAACTGTTATCTTCGTCTACCAGAGAGCTCAACTAATACGTACGGATATTATATATATATATATATATATATATATATATATATATATATATATTCATCTGGGACGTAACTGGTTTTTGACTCCCGACTTGAACATCATACAAGAATTGTCCATTCATTTTGCGGATGAAGCCCGGTACCCAGTTTGGCTTGTAAGGTCTGTAATTCCGAGCAAACACTGGTGTGCAATCTGAAAATGCTTTTGTTTTGTTAAGGCTTGGTTGTTTCCTTCGTCGCTGGGGTAGTAAAACGTCCAGTACGGAGTTTTCGTCCCATAGGTGCTTCTGCTAGTGACAGACCATTCTTCACAGCACCATTTGGTGTTATTCGATATGAAAAGAGGAAAGCATGTAGTATCTCCTCTGTTGTTCCCTCCCCCTTGCTTTGAGTAGTGCCCGTTTGAATGTGTCTAAAAACCTTTCGGCCAGTCCATTAGATTGAGGATGATAGAGTGGCGACCGGACGTGTGTTATTCAACACGATTTGCAGAATTGTTGGAATGACTCAGACGTGAATTGTGATCCGTTGTCTGAGACTAAAGTCTCGGGCAAGCCGTGTTGACTAAATAGCCGCCTGAGTACTGTTAACGTAGACCGAGTGTCAGTCTGTCGCATTAGAATACCTTCTGGCCATTTGGAATGGGCATCTACAATCACCAGAAAACTAAGGCCATTGATAAGGCCAGCAAAGTCTACGTGTATTCTGGACCAGCGAGAATACATAATCAGAGGTGGATTCTTCTGCGCTTCCTACACTCGATACAACGTTTGACAGTATGCTCAATGTCTGTGTCTATGTTAGGCCAATAGACCACACTGCGGGCTAATGATTTCATTCAATTAATTCCTGGATGGTCAGAATGTAGTTGTTTAAGGACTGCTTGTCTGAGCTTAACGGGAACAGCAACATCTAACAACCATCAATGACAGAAAGAGAGCCACTGCGACGTTTGAACTGTTGGAGATCTTCCATGAGGTTAGGAGATCATGTATGTTGGGGAAATCTGCACACTTTTTGTATCATTGAGTATTGTTGTGGTTCTCGCTTTATATCATTCCTTGTCACTAGAATTGTTCGGATACAATATGTGAGCGTGCGTTAAAAAATCGTCCTCGATGTATCAGCAGCGATGACATTGTCGTCGTCTGGAGCTGATTGTGCACTGATGAGTCGTGATAAGGCATCAGCTTGGCCGAATTCTGTTGTCCGGCGGTACTGTATATCGAAATCTTACCCCACTAGAATGATTGCCCACCGTTGTAATTGGCTGGCTGAATATACTGGAATACCCTTTTTTGAGCCAAATATTGAAAGTAGGGGCTTGTGGTCTGTCAGAAGTGTAAAGTGACGCCCGAACAACATCTTATGGTATTTCTATACAGCAAAAAACAGTGCCAGTGCTTCTTTTTCTACTTAACTTCTCAGTTCCATCTGTGACTATATGCGATATCACTGCTCCCACGCTATGATTTGATGCATCTGCTGTCACGACTATTTTCTTCTTTGGATCAACATGTGTGAGCAGTAGGGGTTAGGGTTGGGGTTAATAAGTGCTTTTATTTTTTCTACTAATTTCTGACAGTCCACGGGCCGGGACCATTTTGAATCTTTTGTCAACAGTTTGTTGAGTGGTGATTTGATTTGATGGAGTGAAGGCAAGGAACTGCTGTAGTTACTCACCATTCACAGAAATGCGCGTAGACTGCTAACGTCCGATGAGAGGTGGCATGTGTTGAATGGCTGTCCTATTAGTAGGACTTGACGACGACCGTGACAATCAAAGATAAATCCCAAGTATTTTTTGGAAGGTAGATAAAAATGGCACTTTTTAGGCCGGAGCTGGAAACCAAAGTCTTGAATGCGGGTTAAGACATTGCTGATCCGTTTTGTCAACTGCTGGTTGGATTGTCCAACAACAATGATGCCATCCAAGTACGCAGCTGCACCTTCCACGCCAGTGAGCATTGTGCCCATGATCTGCTGGAATATTGCAGGGGCTGTTCTTATCCCAAAAATGTAAACGAGTGAATTAGAATTATCCACGGTGTGTGTTTATAGTAAACATCTCCCTGGAGGTTTCTGCCACTTCGACTTACAGATAAGCCCCTGTGAAGTCCAATTTTGCAAACCAGGTGTCACCATTAAGTATGGTGAAGATATAATCTGAGATTGACAATGGGTATTGGTGATCCACTAGTGCTGCGTTAAGACCAGTTGAAAAATAAGCACACAACCGAATTGAACCATCGGCTTTCTTTACTACTACAATGGGGGCTGCCCACCGTGAATATGTCACCGGTATGATGACCTTCATTTTCTCGAGGCGTTTTAGTTCCTGGTCCACCAGTGGCAATGCAGCATATGGCACTGGGCGTTTGGGTCGGAAAACAGGCTTAAAATGGTTAAAGGGACAGTGTGGCCTCTACCTGAGGGCAGCGTCCCAAGTTGTTTGCGAAAACCACTAGAAAGAACCAATGTTATTTATAAGTTTAAATGTCCTTTGGAAGAATGTAACTCCCATAATAATAATAATAAAGCTAATAGCTACATTGGTTTTACAAGCACTACCCTATCCCGCCGACTCAGCATGCATCTTGTAAACTCTAACTCAATTTACCAACATCTAAAAAAACATAACTGCCCTCCCTCTGATTTAAGACAAATTCTAGTTAATAACACTAAAATTATACATTCCGAAACCAATTAAAAAAAATATATATTCGAAGCTCGAAACACAACAACCTAAAATTAACAACATCACATATGAAACCAATAGTAACATTTTAAAATGCTTAACGTCTTTTTAAACTTATCTTCTTTCTCCAGTTTTTTTGTTCATTTGCTTTTGACCTCTGAGGATGATTCGACGAAGAATCGAAAACGTTCGTGAAACCTATGAAACATTTATTATTTTTTTTGATTTAATACAAAAAAGACGATCAGAAAAATTTGAAAAATAAAAAAAGGTATAATTAAAAAGACGAATTCTGCTATTTTAACAGTGTTAGCATATATATATATATATATATATATATATATATATATATATATATATATATATATATATATATATATATTTCAGAGGAACCATTATTTTAATCAATGAAACGGGAGAGTGGGAAAAAAAGAAAATTGTTAATTTTTTTCTTTAAGGCCTTATCGTCTGACCCTCTAAGGGGGAAAATCAGAATGATAAATTAAAAGCTAAGAAAATCGAATAAGATATGAGAGGAAAATTGTTTCAGTTGGAGAGAGAAAACAATTGAGAGAAAAAAAGGTAAATGTTTCAAAATTATGGTGGATTTGAATTATTGAAAATCTTCAACTGATGTTTCAAAATCTTTTGTCTACACAGGCTAAATCGAGAATTGTTAATAACTAACGCCTCAATAATATTGAAATGATAGTTCGAGTAAGTAAAACAGAAAACAACCCCTATCGGAATACTGGTCAGAACAACTATTTGTACCAACCAGGTGATTACCGATGGCTGATTCATGTGCTTGAAAGTTCCCGGATGATCTCGAAACCTTGTGTAAAAGAATATCACGTGGTATATGTTGGGATATTCTCATTTCTAATCTTTGGGATGTCTTGCCAACGTAGTCAGCTCCACACTGACACAGGAATTTATAAACAACATAAAGAAGAGAAAAAGTTTAAAATAGATAGGCCATCGTGACGAACTAATAAATTTACCACCATTAAATATAGCAACTTTGCGTACAATGGTGCTTCTTATGACATTGATGGTTAGGTTCTGACGGCCTTGACATTGTCAAAAGGATTTCTTCTTCTACTCAACGTTGTTTTCCGGCAACCATGCTGAGGGTAGTTTACATGACTCGAACCCTTTTCTCTTCTTTTCGTAAGGATGTTTTGACAGCCATTCAAAAGAATTCTATTGTTTATAAATTAAGGAGTTAGCATGCTAACAGAGACTAATGACTATCTCAGTTAATTTTTCCCAATTCCCGGATAATCGGCCAGACGAATCTTGAGTATCTCCAGCGTATGTATAGTATTTAAATACCCCCCTCTCTCTCTCTCTCTCTCTCTCTCTCTACCTGTATATAAAATGTTCTAATACGTGAATTGAAAATAAATGACTAAGCAAACACAAAAGAGATATAAAAAACAATAACTCTCTCAGTGCACTTTTTTCCCACGTATTAGAACACGATCATGCTTTCAAGTTCGAACAGGCCCAAATCATCAAACATATTTATAACAAAGCTCGGCAAAGACTACTTGAAACAGAATTCATCACAGACTCTAACACCACCAGACAACGAAATGGTTTCTACAATCTATCCCCCCTAATAAGCAAAATTATCCTGGCTGAACAAAAATTAAATCTAGATCATGGCTAACCTTTCCTTTTATCATACTCACTTGCACATATATACAACTCCCCACATACACACTTATGTGCTGACTCCTTTTTCACATATTTATTCATTCACGTATTCATGAATCACCTACTACGAATCAAAACTATTTAACCACAGATAACAGCTTAACAAATAAACACAACTTACACATCCTTACACATATTTAGATATGTAATCCCCTTTTTCTTTCAAGCCATCAACACATCCTGAAATAAACCATATTTTACTTATCACTCCCCTAAAATTAAAATCATATTTCTTTCCTCTCATGCCAACCATCACCCCTCGTCTCCAGCACACTTCTACACATTCTTTTAAACACACATATGCTCACACATTCCTGACATAGCCACCTGGTCAGTACCACTCCCTCCCTCCGGCCTCAAAAAATTTCACACTTCACTACAACAAAAATCGCACCTCACCCCTTTCACCTCTCCCACCCTTTTGACTATTTCACTCATATTCTTACCCCCTATTTTCAAAGTTGTCTTCAAATCTTTTTCTTACAACTATGATACCACTTACATGCTAAACACACAGTGTTTCCTCTCTTCCTCCTCCTCTTTCCCCAGTCTCTCAAAATCGATGGCACACCTCATCACAATAAAAATCTCAGCTCCCTTTCACCTCTCCCACCCTAAGGCAATTTCAATTATATTCTCACCCATCCCAATTTCATAATGACCTCAATCGTATTTACTCAAAGCTTTTCATATTCATTTCATTCTTCTGCCTGGACTCTCATCTGGCGCTCATATGAGCCACGGCTACAACATTCTCTCATCTCTTCACCATGTCGACCCCAAACTTCGATGTACTTGCATGACATTTTTCTTCAAATTATCATTCCGAGGAAGTCTTACAATAAAGACGAAACGTTGATGAATATATAAAAACTATCTCTTAGATTTTCCTTTTTCATTTCCTATATATATATATATATATTTTCTTCAAATGGATTTTCATATCTGATGAAAGCGGAACACCGCTTGAAACGCGTTATATAACATTATAAAATGGTAAAACAACAAAATAATAAATAAATGTTGAAAAAAAGTTTCTACAAATGTTGGTAGGCTTACTCCTTTACATATATATATATATATATATATATATATATATATATATATATATATATATATATATATATATATATATATATATATGATTATTTTTATTTACACAGACATGTACAAAATCTGCGATAATGGCATGTCGATGTTATCGATCAACAGTTATTATAAACTCATAAAGTCTCATCAAGCAGAGTTAGAATTCGATCTTAACCTTAGATCATATTTGGAAATATACGCCTGATGAGATCTGAGTTTATAATAACTGTTGATCGATAAAATCGACATGCCAGTGTCGCAGATTTTGTACATGTCTGTGTCAATAAAAATAATCATATATAAAAGCTTTATTTGATATTGAGCACTTTTTATAAACCCGGTTGAAATTCTTTGGATTACTACCCTGTGGATGTTTTTACCTGAATTATATATATATATATATATATATATATATATATATATATATATATATATATATATATATATATATTGTTTGTATATATACATATATATATATATGCATGTATGTATATTGTATGTATATATTGTATGTATATATATATATATATATTTATTAATATTTATATATGTATATATATGTATATATATATTTATATATACATATTTATGTATATATATGTGCGTATCTATTTATATGTATTTTTATATATATATATTTATATATATATGTGTATTTATATATCTATATCTATATATATGCATTGATATATGCATATATATATATATATATATATATATATATAAATATGTATGTGTGTGTGCGTGTGTGTGTTGCGTGTTTGTGCATGTGGCGTGTTTGTGTGTGTGGCGTGTTTGTGCGTGTTGCGTGTGGCGTGTTTGTGCGTGTGTGTGTGTGTGTGTGTGTGTGTGTGTGTGTGTGTAGACACTTCTTTATTACTTTTAAAATGCTGAAAGTAATATATTTTTCGTCTTTAATGTCTATAATATATTTTGGTAAAAAATCATAAACAAATAGGTCCCTCTTGACTATGCTGTTTTGTTGATGCTGTTACCTGTACTGTTATTGTTGGTCACCCCGACGAGAAGGCGTTTGAACGTGAGCCAGGGCGGTGAGAAGGAGATAGAACTAGGTTCAACGGCGGCGGCAGGGGAGGGGGGGGGCGGATATTTATTGCCCTCGTGATGCGATGAGAAAGGCCAGCATTTGCTGGCGGTAAAAAAAAAAAGAGAGAGAAGAAAACACACCTATTGAACTTTGGTTGGTTTCTGCCTCTCGTTGGCCGACCAAAGGTGAGGGAATGAATTACGTGATTGCCCCTTTTTTTCTTCCTTCTGGCCCCACATGAGCCCGCAACCGTCCAATCGACGAGGGCGACTCTGATTGAACTGTAACGCACACCGCGGGAATTCATGTACAGTCAGCGAGAGGAGGCCGAGACGTTTCATGAGTTTATTTAATTATAACAGGACAAATTGCTTTGTTATTTTTATCGAAAGAAAAGAAGTCTAAAAGTATACACACACACACACACACACACACACACACACACACACACACACACACACATATATATATATATATATATATATATATATATATATATATATATATATATATGTATATGTTGCCTGTCTAAAAAGTATCCGACCTTAGGCAAGAAAAATATTTCAAATATCTGACGGGATTGAGACCCTAATCCATTTCAAAGTAGGCCCCTTGTACTTGCACACACTTATCCCACCGATCCATCCACTGCCGGAAACACCTCTACAAGTCTTCTTTCGGAATGGTTTTCATCTCCGCCGTCGCGTTCCGCATTATCTCTTTTTTCGAACCCTCTCAACAACAGCTGCACTCCGAGCAGTTTAGGGCCTGCCAGGACGCTGGCAACTCTCCGATGATGTGCGGCCATTTTTGAATCGGTTGAACCACTCCTTAATTTGTGTTACACATCGCATCTTTTTCAAATACCTACCGAATCTAACGCTTATAGACCCTACTTGGACACGCCAGGGATAAAACACGGTGGAAATAAACTAGGGAGCGGTTCTACTACCAGGAGTGAAAAAAAAAGACCCTGATGAGGATGATGAAGTTGTATTTTTAAAAATGGAAATCGCTCCAGACAATGTATGAAGCCACTGGATGTAAGGAGCTAAAAAACACTACCTCAAAGTCAAAAACTAGCCAACAGTAAGTTGTTAGATAGATAGATTTCGACCCAGAAAACAGCAATTCTTTCCACTTTGTCAGAAACATCGCTCATGGAATGCGAGGACTAAAGGAGAATATAAGGGAATGCCGATAGTAAACCGAAGTTAGTCACTTTCTACTTTCCTGTGTAATAGTGATTGAACTAACATAAACCTGTTTTGATGGTAATATGAGAGTGATAAATGAAAAAAAGCTCGCATTTATTCATTTATATATACTTTAGTTTACTATTTCATGTATATAAAACATATTATATTACATTATAATAGTGTATGTATACTATATTGTTAATATACACACACACACACACACACACACACACATATATATATATATATATATATATATATATATATATATATATATATGTGTGTATTAAAAAGATATTAAAAACAGACTGTCACTTAGCTATAAGCAAGGTTGCGATAACGTTCGTCGAACCCTCTAAACTGTCTGCTGTTTACTGCTCGCTGTATTTAGGCATAAATAGAACTTAATTTCTTATGTATCACGTGGTAATTTCTGATGGACGTGGGGATAGAGTTAAAGTATGCAGAGTCTGGGTTGACTCTGCGAACCGAGTTCGCGCTCTGTAACCGTCTGAAATTGTCACTTCCTACACTGATGAGAACGTTAACATAAAACGCCGGCATATATAGGTATACATAATTTAATATTTATTTGTAAATATCATTATATATATATATATATATATATATATATATATATATATATATATATATATATATATATATTCAGTATTCACTTCAACAGTACTCAATATGTGAGTGGAGATTAGTAGTAGTAGTAGTAGTAGTAGTATAACAATATATTTATGTAAGCTACACAAAAACGTTCATATTTCCATATCGCAGGAAACTAT
>OY744520.1:183479333-183516833 GCA_963556195.1 Sepiola atlantica | reverse complement strand
GCAGTAAAAGAATCGCTTTAGACTGTATTGATAAATGGTCTTTTAGCCTTCGCTTGCAAATTTGGCTTGGTATCTTCCGGAATGAAAAAGGGGATGGGGGGGGGGACTATTCCAGGCTCGACCTCGCATCTCTTTCAGTTGCTTTGTCCATCGATCCTGTAGAAAATTCTTGTAACTGTCTCCTTGGGGAGGTAAACAAGGTTTCATGCAAGGGAGGTAAACAAGGTTTCATGCAAGGGAGGTAAGCAAGGTTTCAGTTAATTTTCATTGCTGAACGCGCAGATTGAATGGGTGTATCTTACTTTATATTCATCCAATCATCTCTATAAGAGGCGCTGTCTGTCAGTTTGTCTGTCACATTTAAGTTGGAAACAATAATCTCTTTTGAACAGCTAAACGCAAAAATTGAATGAACGCCTCTTACTTTAGATGAAGCCAAGCATCTTTATAAAAGGCTCTTCCTGTTGGTCGGTCTGTCACACTAAAGTTTGGAATAGCATTTTTTTAGTCTGTCAAGCTTACGTTTCAAAAAGCATTTACGTCGGTCTCTCACACGTAAGTTTGTAAAAAGCATTTCTTTTTGGTCTTTCACACTTAAGTTAAAAATAGCATTTTCGTCACTCTATCACACTTAAGTTTAAAATAGATTTTTTTCGGTCTGAAACGCTTAAGTTTAAAATAGCATTTGAGTCGCTCTCTAACACTTAAGTTTAAAATAGCATTTGCGTCGGTGGTAACGCTTTATTTTGAAATAGCATTTTCGTCGTCCTGTAACGCTTAAGTTTAAAATAGCATTTTCGTCGATATGTAACGCTTAAGTTTTAAATAGCATTTGCTTATCTCTATCACACTTAAGTTTGAAATAGCATTTTCGTCGGCCTGTAACGCTTAAGTTTTAAATGGTATTTGCGTCACTTTCGCACACTTAAGTTTTAAATAGGTATTTCGTCGGTCTGTAACGCTTAATTTTTACATAGTATTTACGTAGCTCTCTCACACTTAAGTTTTAAATAGTATTTGCGTTAGTCTATAATGCTTACTTTTGAAATAGTATTTGCGTTAGTCTATAATGCTCACTTTTGAAATAGTATTTGCGTTAGTCTATAATGCTCACTTTAGAAATAGTATTTGCGTTAGTCTATAATGCTCACTTTAGAAATAGTATTTGCGTTAGTCTATAATGCTCACTTTAGAAATAGTATTTGCGTTAGTCTATAATGCTCACTTTAGAAATAGTATTTGCGTTAGTCTATAATGCTCACTTTAGAAATAGTATTTGCGTTAGTCTATAATGCTTACTTTTGAAATAGTATTTGCGTTAGTCTATAATGCTCACTTTTGAAATAGTATTTGCGTTAGTCTATAATGCTCACTTTTGAAATAGTATTTGCGTTAGTCTATAATGCTCACTTTTGAAATAGTATTTGCGTTAGTCTATAATGCTCACTTTAGAAATAGTATTTGCGTTAGTCTATAATGCTCACTTTAGAAATAGTATTTGCGTTAGTCTATAATGCTCACTTTAGAAATAGTATTTGCGTTAGTCTATAATGCTCACTTTTGAAATAGTATTTGCGTTGGTCTATGATGCTCACTTTAGAAATAGTATTTGCGTTGGTCTATAATGCTCACTTTAGAAATAGTATTTGCGTTGGTCTATAATGCTCACTTTAGAAATAGTATTTGCGTTGGTCTATAATGCTCACTTTAGAAATAGGTATTTGCGTTAGTCTATAATGCTCACTTTTGAAATAGTATTTGCGTTAGTCTATAATGCTCACTTTAGAAATAGTATTTGCGTTAGTCTATAATGCTCACTTTTGAAATAGTATTTGCGTTAGTCTATAATGCTCACTTTTGAAATAGTATTTGCGTTAGTCTATAATGCTCACTTTAGAAATGGTATTTGCGTTAGTCTATAATGCTCACTTTAGAAATAGTATTTGCGTTAGTCTATAATGCTCACTTTAGAAATAGTATTTGCGTTAGTCTATAATGCTCACTTTAGAAATAGTATTTGCGTTAGTCTATAATGCTCACTTTAGAAATAGTATTTGCGTTAGTCTATAATGCTCACTTTAGAAATAGTATTTGCGTTAGTCTATAATGCTCACTTTAGAAATAGTATTTGCGTTAGTCTATAATGCTTACTTTTGAAATAGTATTTGCGTTAGTCTATAATGCTCACTTTTGAAATAGTATTTGCGTTAGTCTATAATGCTCACTTTAGAAATAGTATTTGCGTTAGTCTATAATGCTCACTTTAGAAATAGTATTTGCGTTAGTCTATAATGCTCACTTTAGAAATAGTATTTGCGTTAGTCTATAATGCTCACTTTAGAAATAGTATTTGCGTTAGTCTATAATGCTCACTTTAGAAATAGTATTTGCGTTAGTCTATAATGCTTACTTTTGAAATAGTATTGGCGTTAGTCTATAATGCTCACTTTTGAAATAGTATTTGCGTTAGTCTATAATGCTCACTTTTGAAATAGTATTTGCGTTAGTCTATAATGCTCACTTTTGAAATAGTATTTGCGTTAGTCTATAATGCTCACTTTAGAAATAGTATTTGCGTTAGTCTATAATGCTCACTTTAGAAATAGTATTTGCGTTAGTCTATAATGCTCACTTTAGAAATAGTATTTGCGTTAGTCTATAATGCTCACTTTTGAAATAGTATTTGCGTTGGTCTATGATGCTCACTTTAGAAATAGTATTTGCGTTGGTCTATAATGCTCACTTTAGAAATAGTATTTGCGTTGGTCTATAATGCTCACTTTAGAAATAGTATTTGCGTTGGTCTATAATGCTCACTTTAGAAATAGGTATTTGCGTTAGTCTATAATGCTCACTTTTGAAATAGTATTTGCGTTAGTCTATAATGCTCACTTTAGAAATAGTATTTGCGTTAGTCTATAATGCTCACTTTTGAAATAGTATTTGCGTTAGTCTATAATGCTCACTTTAGAAATAGTATTTGCGTTAGTCTATAATGCTCACTTTAGAAATGGTATTTGCGTTAGTCTATAATGCTCACTTTAGAAATAGTATTTGCGTTAGTCTATAATGCTCACTTTAGAAATAGTATTTGCGTTAGTCTATAATGCTCACTTTAGAAATAGTATTTGCGTTAGTCTATAATGCTCACTTTAGAAATAGTATTTGCGTCGCTCTTTTAAACCTAAGTTAAAAATACCATTAACGCTTAAGTTTGAAGCAGCAGTTTTGCCCGCCCGTCACGCTTACGTCTGTAATAAACTTTTCAATGGTTTGTTACACATAAGGTTTAAAGTTTACGAAAAGTAGGAAGTGGACCGTGTGTTTACTTTCGGCAGCCTTGTAAAAAAAGTATTTATGTCTGTCTGTCACGCTTAAGTTTAAAATAGCATTTCTTTTAGTTCGTAACGCTCAAATTTGAAATAGCATTTTCGTCGGTTTGTCACACTCGATTAAAGTAGAATTTTGTTGGTCTGTCACGCTTACGCTTGATTGAACATCTCCTTTGTTCTGTTTAGCATAAGTTTGAAATAGCATTTATTCGTTCTGTCACGTTTACGTTTGAAATAGTATTTTCATTGGTCTGTCACGCTTAAAATTCAAAAAGCATTTACGCCGGCCTCTCACTTAAGTAAGAAATAGCATTTTCGTCGGTCTCTCATGATTAAATTTGAAATACATTTTCGTTACGCTTGTTACGCTAATATGTATTAAATATCATTTTCGTCGCTAAATGCGTGTAGATCGAATGGACGCATCTGAAGAACGGATCCATTTTTGATTTTGCCATGTTATGTTGTGTATTAAGATACTTTCGCCTCTCTTTGGTGATTTAATTTTCTTTCTCTGTTCCCGCCCGTGGACCTTTCACTTTCAGTTAATTCTCCCCTTCATTCCTTGTAGCTGCTGCTGCTGCTGCTGATGATGATGATGCTGCTGCAGAGTCAAAGAGAATTTCCTTTCGTCTGAGAAACCTTGCTTACTGCCACAAGGGAACAGCAACGAGAATTTTCCACGCGATGAATCACGTTTGTGTTGTTTGTCCAAAATACAGAAACGGAGAGATATTTTTTCTATAATTCTTTAAATCACGCTAGAAGAACCCGTGGACATTGCACGAGGTTCATATATATATATATATTTTGGTACAGAAAAATTAGTACAATATTCGTACCGTCGGTTTCAAGCACGGAAGGACTTAGCCATCCGGCTCTCTTCAGCTTCTGTTATCATCTCTGAAGAGAGCCGGATGCCTAAGTTCTTCCGTGCTTGAAACCGACGGTACGAATGTTGTACTAATTTTTCTGTACCAAAATATTACGCTCTTGATTTTTAAATTTTTAATTTTTAACTTTTATTTTTAATTAATCGAGCACTCTGCTGGGATTTTTCCTGCTATATTACAAAGAAGTATATATATATATATATATATATATATATATATATATATATATATATATATATATATATATATATATATATATATATACGAGGCCTGTCTACAAAGTATCCGACCTTAGGCCAGAAAAATATTTGAAATACTTGACTGGGTTGGGGCCCTACTCATCTTCAAAGTAGGCTCCTTGTGCTTGCACACACTTCGCTCACCGATCCATCCACCGCCGGAAACACATATGGAAGTCTTTTTTTGGAATGGTGTTCATCTCCGCCGTCGCGTTAGATTCAACAGGAGTTTGGATAAGATGCGATGTGTAACACAAATTAAGGAGTGGTTCAACCGATTCAAAAATGGCCGCACATCAACAGAGAATGACCAGCGTTCTGGCAGTCTTCAAACTGCTCGGAGTGCAGCTGTTATTGAGAGGGTGCGAAAAAAAAAAGATAATGCGGAACGCGACGGCGGTGATAAACACCATTCCAAAAGAAAACTTCCAGAGGTGTTTCCGGAAATGGATGGCTCGGTGGGCTAAGTGTATGCAAGCACAAAGGGGCCTACTTTGAAGGGGATAAAGGTCCCAACCCCGTCACGTATTTGAAATATTTGTCTGGCCTAAAGTCGAATACGTTTTAGACAGTCCTCGTGTATATATGGGTTCTTACAAAAAATATATATTTGAGTATATGCTCTTTATAGTTTCCGAAAATGTTCAAAATTGCAAACTCAATAAAATTGTATTACAAGGTTCAGAGCATATATATTTTATAGCTGCACTCCAATGACTATGTAAACAATCAATCCATAACCATAACTTTCAACCGTCCCTTTAAATTCTTTATCTTCATATATCGTTGAACAACACGAAGCATAACTTTCATCTGTTCTTTCACTTTCTTTATCTACATATATCGGCGAATATCTGTAATTCCGTTAATATTTTTAATATATTTATATTATGTTTACTTATGTTTATTATTTTTAAATTCAATACTTTTTTCTCTATCTTACGCGCGTTTCACAGCAAAATAAAAAAAAAAAGTCCTCGTTTTTACTTCGTTGATCACAAGAGAAAATTGTTGATTCAATAATAATAGGAAAAACACATCATTCCAAAGAGATGATAAAAGAAGCCGTTTCAAGTTTTGGAAATAAGATTTTATTGATTTTTGCCACACTTTTTCATGCGAGTTTCTTTCATGTATTTTGACTTACCGTTACCTTTGTCAAGAACATTTTCTGAACTTTTCCCATCTTCCTTCAGCGCATAAAATTTAGAAAAAAAAGGTTAATACGCCACACTAACACTTTTAAAAGCTGGAGTCATAGTTATATTGCTTATTTTGCGTGTTATTTACATATCAACTGGAAAAATCCAGATGTCTACACCTTTTTATATAGCATATAAAGGGTGGGCAAAAATAAGGGTCCTATTTTTTAAAATTCATAACTTTTTTATTTATTGATTTCTTTTTTTTTTTTAGAATAAGTAAAGGACCCCTTCCGAAGCAAGCATGAGCCGTATTAGCCCTAAGGAACGTACCCTCATTTAGAAAACATTATTTTTGCTTAAAAAACTCAAAACAATGTAAAAAACAATACTTTAGTTTTTGTAAGTTTTAAGAAGTGTTTTTCGGCTAAAATTTGTTTTGTTTATTTCAAAAAATCTCGGAAGGGTCAGTCTACACACACATAAAGTTTGGTGAGTTTAACTTTTATTTTGTGGAAGTTATTCAAATTCAAGTTATTCAAATTTAAAGATAGGACACTTATTTTGGCCCACCCTGTAGTAGAATTAATATATTTTCAGTATTATTCGCTCCATTTATTTATGATTAATATGTTTTATATATCATATGTTATTTCAACTTATTATTATTATTATTATTATTATTATTATTATTATTATTATTATTATTATTATTATTATTATTATTATTATTATTATTATTATTATTATTATTATTTCTGCTCACTAGAAGTTATCACACATGTAATCGTTGGTGATTGCTCACTGATAATAACCTGCGGTGTTCCCCGGAGTCTGAGTGACAACAAGCCTCCCCAGATTTCCACTTCTTTTCGATAACCCAGGCAAATGACTTTGCGTTATCGCAACAGCCGCATATAATTGCGTTCTCGCTGGTAACGACCATTGTTCTCCTCTAGGATTTGGGTGACAATAAGCCCCCCCCCTAAGGTCCCAGTAATCTCCGCACTCTTCCAGTGGAGGTCTGGTTAGTCCTATCCCTTCGCAGTCTTTCCATCCTCCTTGACCCTTCACGACTATTTTGTGCGGTATCAACCGAGGCTGATGCTATCACTTTGGGGGCATTTTTTTTCTTGAAGTTTTTGTTTCTTGGTTCGTGTTGTGGTCTTCTTCCTGTGGTTTTGTTTTCTTCCTATTCTAACTTCTATTTCTCTCAATTTTTTCTCCAGTTTTGTGTGGACTGTTCCTAGTGCTAATACGATTATTGCTATTATACTGACTTTCTTCATGTTCAATATCCCTTTCAGTTCTCCAGCAAGTTCTGTGTATTTGCTCTGTTTTTCCGTCTCCTTGATTCTCACTCTGTGGTCTGCTGGTACAGAAAAATCTACTATTTGGAAGGATTTTTCGTTCTTGTTGACTATTATGACATCCGGTCTCCTTGCTTGTATAAGTTTATCTGTTTGCGCCTCCATTTCCCAGAGGATTTTGTGATTTTCGTTTTCCAGTACTGTCTCTGGTTTATGTTTGTAGCATTTGTCTGTGTGTTCGAAATACAGTCGTTTGCATAGTTCTCAGTGTACTGCTTTCCCCATGCAGTCGTGTCTGTTATTGTAATCTTTTTGGGCAAGTTTGTTGCATTCACTTATTATGTGATTTGATGTTTTATCTCTTTGTCCACACAATTTGCATCTACTGTTTTCCTGGGTTTTATCTATTTTACCTTTAATGTAATTAGTCTTAATCGAATTATTCTATGCAGCTGTCAGTAGAGATTCCGTTTCTCTGTTCAAGTGTCCTTTTCTTAACCGTGCCCGAGGTTGTTAGTTGGTCTTTCATCTTGTCACCATTATGAAGCGTCCATGGATTTTTTCTTCACATTTTTCTTTTCTTGTCTTTTTGTTTCTGAGTTCGATGCTTCCCGAGTTGTTCGTTGGGACGGTGTCTCTTTTTTGTGTCTTCCACACAGTCTTTTATACTTACCAGTCCTCTTCCTCTTTCGTTTATTTTCACGTAGAGTTTGTCCGTGTCGTCTTTTGGGTGTAGTACGTTGTGCATGGTCATTAATTTTCCAGTTCTTTTGGTCAAGGTTCCTGAGTTCTTCTTTTACTCCAACCTATGAATGGTCCAGAGTATCTTATTAGTGATACTGTTCAGGTGTTTATCTCTTTTAATAAGGCTTTGCTATATAATTTTGTTTCTAAGAGTTTTCTTATATTTATAGCTATGATATTCGCCTTGTTCCCCCATCTCTTTCTTGGTTGATCAGTTCCATGTTCTTTATTGTCTCCAGTTTTCACCTTTTCATCTCTAGAATTGCACACTTTTTTATTCCAAATTCCATTTAGATGTTCTGGCTGAAGATTCTGGTCGTATTTATCAGCTGTTCCAGTTTATTTTTCCTGTTTGAAAATAGCTTCAGGTCGTCCATGTACATGAGGTGGTTTATTCTGTTTTCTGTGTCTGTAAACTTGTATCCGGCATCCAATTCCCTGAGTATGTAGTTGAGTGGTATCATGGCTATGATAAACAGTAGTGGTGATAGGGAATCTCCTTGGAAAATGGGTATGTATTTTTATCTCAGTCAGGTGTTATCCTCGAGCTGTTTAGACTCCATGTTCCCATTGCTTTCCTTATGAGATTAATAATCTTTTCAGGTATCTTGTATATTTTTAAGCATTCAATTATCCATACTTGAGGCATACTGTCGTAGTTTTTTTTGTCGTCAATTCATGCCATGGCTATGTTCTTTTTTCTGCTTTTTACCCCCTTAAGGATCTTTTGATCTCTATATAGCAGCTCATGCTTCCCTTTTTCCCTTTCTGAATCATTTTTGTTCCTCGGGAAGCAGTCATCGATTGTTCATGAAGTGGTAAATTTGTTATCTCAGAACCACCGATCCGTAGAACACAATACCGCGGAGCTGCTTTCCAGCTGACTGCAACATAGTCGTTTTAAAGTCCAATGTAGATACATACTTGTTGAGCCGTCCTGTTAAGTAATAAAATTCTGCACAATTTCAACTATCGTTACCAATCATCACGGTGTTGTCTCACCGCCCACCTGACACTCATTAACCCTCATTCTCGAGTGACCTTCTGACATTGATAAGCGGTGACTCTTTAGTAAAATAAAACATGCAACCCTAACTCTAACTCTAACCCTAACCATAACCCTAACCCTAACCCTAACCATAACCTGTTAGGATTTTCCACATTGTTGATAAACAGTTTATTGGTCTGTAGTTTCTTGGAATCGTTCCCTTTTTGGGGTATTTTGTATTAACGTTGTCCTTCCTTTGGTCATACACTCTGGTACGTCTGTTTTGTGGATACAGCCCTTTAGTTTCTGCGATAGCCTTTCATTGTGGGTCGTGAATATTTTAAACCAGTATGCATGTATTTCATCGTGGTCAGGTTCTTTCTAGTGTTCCATTTTACTTACGGCTGTCTTAATCGTTTCTTCATTAATTTTTGTTGCTGCTATTTAGCATTTTTGGTGTTTTTGAGTCTTTTCCCATATCTTGCCCCAGAAGTATTTTTCTCTGTCTGGTCCGATTGTTCTGTTATTGTTCTTTCTCTATTTACGTTTTTGTAAAACTGGCTTTCATTGTTTTCAAAGGTCATGTTCTGTTTGTGCTATGAATGTGTATCGTCCCAGTTTTCCTTTTGCTATCTTTTGTTTTAGTTCTTTATGTTTCTTATTTAGTCTTTCCTTGTGATTCTGATTTCTGCTCTTCTATCGTTTCCTGTTCTCTTTCATCCTGTTTACGGGTTGAGCTTCTTTTCGGAGTTTGGTGATCTGGGTTTCCAATCTAGTTTCCCATCCTTGCTTTCTCGGTCCATTCTTTTGGTCAGTCTTCTTTTCTCTTTTTAATTTCATACTTATTGATTTTGCACCCGCATATATCAAGTTGCTCAAGTCTGTAATAGTATTTATTGAGATGTACGCGAGGAATCAGTTTACTTCTCCGTTTTTAATTTTGATTTCTTCAAATCTTTGTTCCGTAGGGATGGTAGTTTCGTTTTGTCTTCGGCCATGAACCGTTTGATGTTTCCCATTTCTCTTGCTTCTGCCTTGGTGAGTTCTGTGATTTCGTAGTCTACGACCTCCTCAGTTTCAGTGTTTATGTTTTGCTAGTCTTCTACCTGTGGGTTTTCGCCAAATAGCGTTTCTTGATCTGTTGCGCCATTTATCTTTTCTTTGATTTATTATTATTATTAGATTACGGATTCAAGGGGGCTTGAGCATTTTAATTGTTTTGAAATAACCTGAAGATACTTCTTGTTGCATATACCTCCCCTCTCAGAGAAGGTTCAATATCTCGCAAGTCAAATGAAATACATGAAAGTTCATAAGTTATTGAATGCAGATCATAATTATAACAACACAATTAAATCCCACCTCGTTGGCTGCTACTCATGTGGCTAAGATCAAAGTGTAGTATCTGTTCTGATGGATACTGCACCCCATACTGGTGTTGTCTTGGCCTCCGGGTCTTGATTTACGCCGGTCAATGGGTCTGTCCTGTGCAGTTTTAGGAGGTCCCCATTCCCATGGTTTGCCTCCCCTCTTTGGGGAGGAGTAAGTTTATTGCTTACTGCCTGAGGCGCCCCTACCGGGGAATGCCGACGGGGCTGCCCAGGCAATTTTTAAACCCCACTTTCCCGACCTTGGGTCACATCTTACTTGTGGGAGTAAGATAAAAACTGGCCTTGTGCCTAACTTCCGGAGAGGAGTAAATCAATACTCATGTGACTGAGACAGCTGGAATTAAAGTTTTACAATAGCACGAAGAAAATACGAATATTCTAAATTTGAAAAAGAACCATTTATTAAGCTATTGACGTCGCCTTCTTTTCTGCGAGCGACAGAGAAGGGCATTCCGAGCCACGAACATCTGGGGCTTTAGCCTTTTAATTTATATCGATATTAAGTCATTTCTTTACACGTGCTGTTCGCTCTAAAGCTTTCCAACGAACTCTCCTCCTTTTCTGATCCCCTCTCACTCTATCTCTCTCTTTGAGCCATGTAACGCCACTCCCCCCTCTAGCTACAGTAGGTTGAGGTGACATTTGAGTGCATGCTCGCGTACCCCATGACCCCGGTTTCCTGTGTAGGCGTTGACGTTAGCTTGCGAACCACAAATCATCAGATGAATACTAAGGAACGTATCTTTTACTATTTACCGTTCTAAGTGGAATCGAAAGTGTTCTATACTTTTTACAGAATGTTAGTCATTGTTGGTTAGAAGAATTGAAAACTTGAATCGAAATATCAAAAGCGAAAGTTTAATTTAATGAAACATGTTTGAATGTTAAGACGTTGTCTTAATAGATGCGTCTCTGGAACAATCAACGCCTCTTGTCTTAACCTGACAGAACTAAGCTTGTTATATTCTGTTGTAAACACCTTTACAGATTAATGGAGAAGATTAAGACGTTAATCTCTTTCTAATCACGTCTTAATCCTAAAACCAAAAGTCACGGAAAACATTTTTTTATATTACCAACGGCCTTGATGAGGTAACGTTCATAAGGCCATATTGTACCCCCAACCTTCTAAATAAAAACTCATTTTATTTAAATACTAGCTGGCTTCGACCACTCGTTATTACTCCGCAATTTAATTTGTATTCACTACTTGACATCAATGAAACGTAACTAATCGACAAGAAAAAAGAGAAAAATGTTCCGTACTTATGCAGTTTACGGACCTGACTGAAATAATAACATTTTATTTAGAAATTCATTCTTAACATGGGGAGGGGGCGTTATTAACTATTCTTTACTTTCACCTAACAATTTAATAAACAAAAGCTACCGTAAAAATTGAAGTTAACTTGAAAATCCTATCTAAATAATAGCCCGATCCGTAAACTGCACAAGCACCAAATATTGCTATTGTTATCTCAAACTTAATCTCTCTGTTTCTCTCTCTCACACACTACTAAAGAAATGTTACATTCTTTGAGCATTAAAAATAGTTATTAAGTGATACTAAGTATCCGAAAAAGAAAGGTGATAACGTACGTACGAACATGAAATGCCTTAGCTTAGTATTATATAGACTAGCGAGATCTGTGGAAATTCCACAGTTGTATCCATCATCTATTGAATATTGCTGCCATGCTTGAAAGAATTTTATGACATATTTCTATTCTATGAACATCAGACGCGAACGCAGACCCCACGTTATTATTGTATCACCTTTGTTCAAACTGAAACATACCTATCTCACTACTTTCTCTGGTTAATGTAGTTTCAGAATATATCTGGTTATGAAGGGGGGGGGGGTCTATCTCCAAGACCCTTGTAGGAGTGTGTGACATATTTCCATTTTATGGACACCCGGCGCGAACGGAGACCCCACGATATAATTGTATCATCTTTGCGCAGTTTGATCTTAGCTTGAAAGCCAAGAAGACGTATTTCAAAATGAGTTCCACGTTAAACACAAAAGCGACATCATATGATTTAAAAAAAAATGCATTGAATCTATGGCGATTGGACGATCCCATCTTTAAAAAAAGGGAGGAAGGATTCATGAAGGATCTAACATTTTTAAAACTTATTGTTGTTCCTATTTACTCGTCTCCCCACAATGAGCAGAGTTAGACACAAGGTCGGTTTTTAATGTCGGGAAAAATGCAGCCCCCCCCCCCAAAAAAAAGGGGGCAGTGGATTGGAATAAAAATTTAAATTGCCTCAGTCTAGAAGGATTTTTTCTTCACTGATCGAGGACAAAAAGATGAAGTGTAGCATCAGAACAGATACTACACTTTGCTCCTAGCCAGCAGGTCAAAGAAATTCCAAGATAGACTTAGTAAGCAACAAGAGAAAACAACCTTCTTTTTACTTATTCTCGTTCTTAAATCATTCCTACCTTTCATGGATAATCAGTGCCCCTAGTCGGGATCGAACACACACACACGCCGGTTTAATTCTTTCGCAAACAGAAAAGCAGAAGAGAAGATTAGAACGCTAATCTTTTCCTTGTCAACACTTAATCCCTTTTCACGAGACACCGGAGATAAAAACCTGATCTCATTGTCAAGATGAAATTTGGAGTTGTTCTTTAAGTTGACACGATTTATTTAAAGAAATAAACGTGTAGTTCAACAAGTCCCTTATATATGGACTCCACACGCTTTCGTGTAGAAGGAGCGCCGGCGGATTTCCGAGGCACAGCGCTCTCAATGATGTCGTCCGACGAGCACTAGACATCGCTGGCTTCCCGTCGATCCTCGAACCGGTTGGCCTTGACAGAGGAGATGGCAAACGACCTGATGACCTGACAGTGTTTCCCTTTACAAACGGTAAGTCACTGATATGGGATGCGACTTGTGTCGACATTTTTGCACCCTCGTCAGTGATAGAATCGGCAACAAACCCTGAGCATGCAGCAACGTCAGCAGAGAGGCGCAAGCGGTCAAAATATACCAATCTTCTCGACAGATTTGTATTTCAACCGATCGCTGTGGAGACGAGTTCAGTTATTGGCTTTGCAACGCGCGACTTCCTCGTCAGCCTTGCTCTATTAATGATTAACAACACCGGAATTAATCCCGAATTGTCTTGGCTTTACGAGCGTCTCTCTATCGCCATTATTCGTGGAAACGCCTTGAGTCTGCTCTCGGCCTGCCAAGCCAGCCGGACATTCAAAGAAAGCTATGGACTGTGATACAATTATATATAAGCAATCAGGATTTCTCGATATTGAACTAAACAATGTACAAGTGACGAATAACGGATTTATTAATTATTTATTGAATTATTAATCTTATAGTTTACTTTTTCACCGAATAGATCAGTGTAATATATTTGTTTCGTATTTTGTATGTGTGATTGATTAAATAAATTGTTTTATTATTTGCATAAGTCCTTAATGACTTGCCTGAACACACCGGTACCGTTTTTTTTTCTTCTCTTTCTTCATCAACACTTATGCGTTCCTAGATGACGTCATAATGAACATGGTGTTGTTTCGAATGATTGCTAGGGAGATGCGCTGGATCATCCGAGTGGTCTCTCGGAGCTCGTTCCTACAAGTGGCTATCATTCATCGAATGTCTCGTGTGAATCGTTAAGTATCGGGATCGAGGACCCTTGGCGTTTCGACTGAGATAGGCTGGAAAATAAAACGGGTAGTGAGTGTACGGTATGATCGCGTTGACTCACCGATTCTCGTTAGACCATCGAAGTTAAGCAACGTGAAACCTGGTCAGTACTAGATCGGTGACGATGCGGAAAGGCTAAGCTGTATGTCATTTTCTCATGACCGGGATATAGATGCGGTTGAGGGCCGCTTGTGAATTTGATATTCTCTGTAAACTTTCTCCTTCGGAGGAAGCCTGCATAGCCCGTTCAAGGCTAAATCCAAGTTTGTTTTAGTGAGCTGCATTTGTCTCCCTTTTGTCTGGGGTCGACGAACTGATGGACGGTGCCTAGATTGACAGGAGATTCCGCAATTATTGACGGCATGAAAATGGTTGGAGCAAGTTGCGTTCCATATGAGTGGATTTCCGGCTCTAAAAACAAAAGGTGTCATGCCGGTTGGTCGGCGACCATCGCCTCTGTCTATGTCGACTGGCTCGACAATTGAGTCTCACACTTGGATCAGCGATCGGTGGAATAATGTCGTTGCTGGATTCTCCTCCGTGGTAATCTAATGCAGTGGTTTAAAAACGCTGAACAAATCGACCACCAGTCGTCCATTATAACTCTTTTCGTGGTAAATTTTACATAAGAATACCCTTTTAGATTGTATGTAGATTCTCTATTCTTTCTTTCTATAGTAACCACACAACCACACACACACACACACACGCATACATTGAGTTTTATTAATAGATACATACACGTTTACACCTTCGTCGAAAATGTTCGCCAGTATTCGCAATATATTCATATAAAATAACGTCTCAATCGGTAAAGTTAAAAAATAAATAAGAAAGAGAGAAATAAAACGTCTTAAACTAGGAAGTTTAAAAAAGAAAAAGAAAAAAACGTATCAATCAGTATAGAAAGAAAAAAAAAGAAAGAAAACTTCTGATTATGGAAATGGAAATAGAATAGTGGATTTCTTTCCATATTCATTTAAGACAGAGGGGAGGACCCTTCCCCTAAACCCTAGAAATCGATTTGCCCGCCGCGCTTTTTGCTCGCGTAGCGGAATAGAAGTATATACACATTTGTAAGTTTTTATTAAAAATATATGTTTACGCATATACTCGTTATAATTTGCGAAATATTTCTAATTGCAAGCTCAATGCAGCTGTATTGCAAGATTCAGAGCATATAATACAACTATAAAGTATATATATATATATATATATATATATATATATATATATATATATATATATATCAAGGGAGGCGCGAGAGCGCCCTATCCCTTAATAGACTACACGAATGGCCTATGATGGCAATCTCATTTTTTAATCAATCATAACTCAAAAACCAATAAACCAAATTAGTTAAAACTTTGCACAACATTTTTATTTGATAGGTTCTATAAGTGTGTAGCTGATTTTTGGCAGAGATAGAGGTTCTAGGGTCTAGTTGATGGCATTTTAATTTCAGTTTACCATATACCTTAGTTTTCCAGAAAATTCCAAAATAACTTTAAAATGACCATTGTATTTAGGCATAACCTTTACAAAAGTAGTGACATTCCATGAAAAATGCCGGTATACTGAAATCATATGCCTTTAATAGAGTTAAGATGAAAATTCATATACACTGAATGTACAAAAGCAAGGAAATTCCCAAATTTTTACACTTTTATTGTCATTAAGGGTATGCGAGCACAACATAGCTATGTATTTTACTGTTAGGAATTTTTCTTCAGCGGACCTCACACACTTCATCCACTCATGCATAGAGATTTATACTGTAGTCATGTGATAATGACATGGTTTGGTTGATATGTAGTCATACCCTTAATGACAATAAAAGTGTAAAAAATTGGGAATTTCCTTGCTTTTGTACATTTAGTGTATATGAATTTTCATCTTAACCCTATTAAGAGTATATGATTTCAGTATACTAGCATTTTTCATAGAATATATATATATATATATATATATATATATATATATATATATATATATATATATATATATAAGGAAAGAATAATAAACATAATTTTATTACAGAATATACCTTGCATTGAACACTCGAAGTTTGATATACATTTGGACATTCGTACATGTTTATCACTCTTCGTCCATCTATCTTTATAATTGCTCTATCTCGTATATTGAGCTTTTACCATTTCACTATAGGTTCTTTCTATTAAAAGTTTACTTTTAGTTTCATATTTATATATATATATATATATATATATATATATATATATATATGTCTCGGAAGTTTCTCAACGATTAAAACTAAAAACTAAAAAAACAAACAATATATATATATATATATATATATATATATATATATATATATATATTGTCCGGAGCATGATATCATAATGAACAAACTGCATACATTGACCCCCCCCCCCACACAGGAAGAGATAATGACTAAGAGGATTATATCATGACGAACGACCCACCCCCCTAAAAAAGAGGAGTTAATGCTTGGGATGATGGTATCATGAACCAGAATAGATAGTCATCTACACCGACCCCCTAAAACAGGGAGAAACTCATCCTTGAACGATGATATTGGTAGGAACGCACATATATTATACTGCCCCCCCCCTAAAAAGAGAAGGTAATGCCTGGGAGGAATGTATTATGAGGAACGAAAATATACTATATATATATATATATATATATATATATATATATATATATATATATATATATAACTTGATCTTTAAGGTTTTAACCTTGGGGTATATTGATAAAGTTTTATATCTATAATTCAAACAAAAGAAAAGAAATTACCATTTGACCAAATCTGCATAAACAAATTTCTCTTTGAGTAAAATCGCGGATCTTCAAGCAATATTAAAATCAGCAATAATGAACTTAATAACCACACAAATATAAACATTTCTGCTCGACCTTTCTTGTCGTTCGTCTAGTAGAAGCAATGTCTACTTGATTCAAACGAAAAAAAGAAGAAAGTAAAAAAAAAACACAGCAATATCGAAAGACAATGATATTTTCACCAATTTTGCCTTGACCGGTACTACAGCTAGCCGGGACGGAATAAATGATGCTAATGAAATAATTGTTAACCACTCACTTCAAAGAATTATGAAAACAAAATGGCGACGCCGAGACTTTGGCGATGCATTATCATATTCATAGATTATTCAAAGAACGGCGAGAGGAGAAAATCTCCCTCGGGAAGTGAATGTGATACGTCAAAAACAGGAGATTAAAGAAGAAGACAGAAAAACAAAAATGGTTTACAAAAATATGCTTTTTTTTTAGGAGAGACAAAACGAAAAGAAATATGTAAATAGAGAAATTAACAAAGACAAAAACAAAATGACATATATCGCCTAAGTGTGGGACTAGAGTGGTTTGCCCTCTGCTCTATGTACTCAATAAACAAAATGGAATTGAATTATCATCTTAATATCAATATTCTACTGTCTCGTCTGATTGTTTTACGATCTTTTCAAAGATAGGACGTTGTTTTTTTTTTACTAAAGAATCTATAATTTATTTAGAAATGAAACATTAAATATATAAAAAACAAATAAATAAGATAAAATAGATAAAATTATATTATTTTCCTTGTCTCCTTCATCATTTTCTTATTTTTCAATTTTTGCACAAACTTTTTAATTTAATTATCTCCATCATTTAGTATTTTTTTTTAACTATTTTCATATACCAGCCATTATTATTTTACTACTATCTTTCCCAATTGTACTATCGCATATACGATATCGCACTTCAATGTATTTTATTTAATCTCATTTTGTAAGATCCTATTTCCCATATGTGCTATCTCATATACCATATCGAAATTCACTTAGTTTTATTTAATCTGATTTTATAAGATCCTATTTCCCATATGTGCTATCTAATATACCTTATCGAAATTCACTTGATTTTATTTAATCTGATTTTATAAGATGCTATTCTCTAATCGTACTATGTCATATACGATATCGAACTTCACTTAATTTTATTTAATCTCATTTTATAGGATCCTACTTCCTAATTGTGCTATCTTATATACCATATTGAACTTCACTACATTTAATTTAATGTCATTTTTTAGGATCCTATTTCT
This sequence comes from Sepiola atlantica, assembly GCA_963556195.1. NCBI lineage: Eukaryota > Metazoa > Mollusca > Cephalopoda > Sepiida > Sepiolidae > Sepiola > Sepiola atlantica. The sequence continues at coordinate 183,499,015 of OY744520.1, read as the reverse complement.
CAATTGTACTATCTCATATACGATATCACCTTCACTTAATTTTATTTAATCTGATTATATAGGATGCTATTCTCTAATCGTACCATGTCATATACCATATGAAACTTCACTTCAATTTTTAAAATCTCATTTTATAGGAATCAATTTTTCAACTGTACTATCTCATATACCATATTGAACTTTACTTAATTTTATTTAATCTCACTTTATAGGATCCTATTTCTCATATGTGCTATCTTACATACCATATTGAACATCACATAATTTCATTTTATCTCATTTTATAGGATCCTATTTACCCAATTGTGCTATCTCATATACCATATTGAACTTCACTTAATTTTATTTAATCTCGATTTATAGGATCCTATTTCCCATATGTGCTATCTTATATACCATATTGAACCTCTACTTAATTGTATTTAATCGCATTTTATAGGATGCTATTCTCTAATCTACTATGCTATATACCACATGGAACTTCACTTCATTAAATTTAATCTCATTTTATAGGATCCTATTTCCCAATTGTGCTGTCTCATATACCATATCGTACTTCACTTAATTTTATTTATTTATAGGATCCTATTTCCCATATGTGCTATCTCATATACTATATTGAACTTCACTTAATTTTAGATAATTTACTTTTATATGATCCTATTTCCCAATTGTGCTATCTCATATACCATATTAAACTTCACTTCATGTTATTAATTCTCATTTTATAGGATCCTATTTCTAACATGTGCTATCTTACATACCACATTGAACATCACATAATTTCATTTTATCTCATTTTATAGGATCCTATTTACCCAATTGTGCTATCTCATATACCATATTGAACTTCACTTAATTTTATTTAATCTCGATTTATAGGATCCTATTTCCCATATGTGCTATCTTATATACCATATTGAACCTCTACTTAATTGTATTTAATCGCATTTTATAGGATGCTATTCTCTAATCTACTATGCTATATACCACATGGAACTTCACTTCATTAAATTTAATCTCATTTTATAGGATCCTATTTCCCAATTGTGCTGTCTCATATACCATATCGTACTTCACTTAATTTTATTTATTTATAGGATCCTATTTCCCATATGTGCTATCTCATATACTATATTGAACTTCACTTAATTTTAGATAATTTACTTTTATATGATCCTATTTCCCAATTGTGCTATCTCATATACCATATTAAACTTCACTTCATGTTATTAATTCTCATTTTATAGGATCCTATTTCTAACATGTGCTATCTTACATACTATATTGAACTTCACATAATTTCATTTCATCTCATTTTATAGGATCCTATTTACCCAATTGTGCTATCTCATATACTATATTAGACTACACTTAATTTTATTTAATCTCAATTTATAGGATTCTATTTACCCAATTGTGCTATCTCATATACCATATTGAACTTCACTTCATTTTATTTTATCTCATTTTATAGGATCCTATTTCCTAATGTTACTATCTAATATACAATATCGAAATTCACTTAATTTTATATAATCTCATTTTATAGGATCCTATTATCCAATTGTATCATCTCATATACCATATCGAACTTCACTTAATTTAATTTAATTTCATTTTATAGGATTATCCTTCTTAATTGTACTATGTCATATACTATATGGAACTTCACTTAATTTTCTTTTAATCTTATTTTATAGGGTGCTATTCTCTGATCGTACTATGTTATATACCATCGAACTTCATATAATTTAATTTAATCTCAGTTTATAGGATCCTATTTCCTAATTGTATTATCTCATATACCATATCGAACTTCACTTAATTTTATTTAATCTCATTTTATAGGAATCTATGTTTCGAACTGTACTATCTCATATACCATATTGAACTTTACTTAATTTTATTTAATCTCAGTTTATAGGATCCTATTTTCCAATTGTGCTATCTCATATACCATATCGATCTTCACTTCATTTTATTTTATCTCATTTTATAGGATCCTATTTTCTAATTGTGCTATCTTATATACCATATTGAACTAAACTTCATTTTATTTAATCTCATTTTTTAGAATCCTATTTCCCAATTTTGCGATCTCGTATACCATATTGAACCTTTACTTAATTGTATTTAATCTCATTTTATAGGATGCTATTCTCTAATCGTACTATGCCATATACCACATGGAACTTCACTTCATTTTATTTAATTTCATTTTATAAGATCCTATTTTCCAACTGTACTATCTCATATACCATATCGAACTTCACTTAATTTATTTAATCTCATTTTATAGGAACCTATTTTCCAATTTTGCGATCTCATATACCATATCGAACTTCACTTAATTTAATTTAATCTCATTTTATAGGATCCTGCTTCCTAATTGTGCTATTTAACATACCATATGGAACTTGACTTCATTTTATTGAATCTCATTATATAGGATCCTATTTCCCAATTTTACTATCTCATATACCATATGGAACTTAAGTTCATTTTTAAAAATCTCATTTTCTAGGATCCTATTTCCTAATTGTACTATATCATATACCATATGGAACTTCACTTCATTTTGTAAAATATCATTTGATAGGATGTTATTTCACAATTGTACTATCTCATATACCATATGGAACGCCACTTCATTTTTAAAAATCTCATTTCATAGGATCTTATTATCCAATTGTACTATCTCATATACCATATGAAACTTCATTGCATTTGTTAAAATATCATTTTATAGGATCCTATTTCCTCATTGTGCTATATCATCAACCATATGGAACTTAAGTTCATTTTTAAAAATCTTATTTCATAGGATTTTATTTTCCAATTGTACTGTATCATATACCATATGAAACTTAAGTTCATTTGTTTAAATCTTATTTTATAGGATCTTATTTCTCAATTGTACTATACAATATACCATCTGGAACTTCGCGTCATTTTTTTCCATCTCATTTTATAGGATTCTATTTCCCAATTGTACTATAGTATATGCCATATGGAACTTCACTTCATTTCATTTTATCTGATTTTATAGGATCCTATTTCCCAATTGTACTATAGTATATGCCATATGGAACTTCACTTCATTTCATTTTATCTGATTTTATAGGATCCTATTTCTCTATTGAATATCTCATATACCATATCGAACTTCACTTCATTTTATTTTAGCTAATTTTTGATAGGATCCTATTTCTCAATTGTACTTTATCATATAACATATGAAACTTCACTTGATTTGACTTTATCTCATTTTATCGTATCCTAACATTGTCATTATTGTAAAAAAAATATTTTATCACACCTAACTCTTTCGCTGATATATTTTTCCTTTGTGTATTTTATCCTCCTTGATTTAACCTGTATGGTGAATGCTGTGAATGTTTTAGAATATTTTTTGTTAATTAATCAATTCGCTGTTCATCTACTGCTTCGAATATTCTGTCAGTCGTACTGAATTTTGGTACTGCTTTTTCCATGAAACTTCGGTACGTGATGTTATAAAAAGCGCTGATGAAAACACGTTTTGGTATTATCAAAAAATAAAAATACATAATGAACAATAAAATATTTACAAAACGTCTTGGAAACGATCGTACGCCAAACGGTAGTTGGTTTTGAATCTTTGGAACAATTTTCAAAGTTAGCACCTAAAGATTAATATTTTAATGTTTATTTCTTATTAATCTTTAGGTGCTAACTTTCCAATGTGTCAATTTCATCCCCACCCTTTCTGTTCACCGTAGCTAGGTTCTCTGTCGCCTTCCTCCCCCACCGCCTTTGAAGAATGTATCACCTACTTATCATGTCCCAACATCACTTAATGTCTCCTCACATGATCCAAGCAGATCATTTTCCCCCTCATCCCATGTGTGTGCCTTCAATATAAAATAAAATTATTTTCTGTATTCTTCATTTTCTGAAGATGTTCCCCACGAACGAAACCGGTCAAAAAAATCTCATGTTTTTGTTTTTCTCCTGCATTTTGACTTGTTTTCCGTCTGTCATCTTTTCACACACACACACACACACACACACACACATATATATATATATATATATATATATATATATATATATATATGTATATATTAATTTAAAACTCGACTGAGCATCAAAGAATGAAACTAGTTACTAGAACAGTAGCAGACACTCGCTATGAACTGAGCGGACAACAGAAGATATTGTTGTTTAGAAGAAACAGCTTACCTTGTGGACTTGTATATATATTCATTTTTCATCGACTTTTTTACTTGTGAAATATTCTGTGTCGGTCTCCATATCATGTCGGGTCATCAGGAGAGAATACGCACGGTGTCGGAGCCTTCCTCTCGACTGCTGTTTTTCGCATCGCCTCCCTCAATAATGTGAAGCCCCATTATATTAATCGCATATAAATCTAATGAACTGTCCAATGAAATCAAAACAACCGACTGTTTAACAGCTTAGAGTCTCACGTGTCAGTTAATGGGTGGGCGTCTCATTTGTTGTTTGACGACTGAGCGTCTCACGTGTTCGTTGCGTGAAAACGTTCTCTCATCGAAGACAAAAATTTATAAATAAAAAAATTAATAAATAAATAAAATAAAATAAATAGCAAAATAAATAAATAAATTTAATAAATGAAAATTTTTTTTTCCTCTCACAGATATAATTATACAGCGGACAATTGCTATTATATCCGGTTATCTTGATGAGGATTTAGCTGGCTGTAGCCTTTTTCGGCTTTTAATTCCATGCTGGCCTAGGAGCCGATACAGAGAGCCCGCAACGAAAGTATATTGTTACGTAATGGATGGACGTATGTCAAGAACGATTACATCAGCTAGTAGTGATTTAATATCTAGGTGAACCAGTACAAGTTAACTTGACACACAAATCTGAAAAACAAGTTCGCTCTCAGACTAAAATGTGAACAAGGAATTGTGGGTTAGATTCAAGTTGGGAGATCAAGGCAAGGTCATGTATAAATGTATTATGACAAATTCTATGCCCCCTTGAGAAGTGACGTCACGATACCGCGTGAAAGAAAAAATACGTTTTTTAGCAGTCTGTTTCTGGAAGCAGTTACGTGAATCCGGGATGTAATTAAAAAAATAAAATGAGAATTTAATTCCTAAAAGAGTTGATAGCGCCAGTGGTCTGCCCACCATTCATCTTTCCCCGTAACTAAGTAGTTAAGAAGAACATTTGGTGCTTCTATAATAAAAAGCCGAAAAAAGTTTTTTTTGTCTTTTAGTGTTGGAGAGGTAAATAAGGGGCAAATAACTCTTCACAACACCTCTAGCTTTCGAACAATATTTTTCTAACCCTAACTTTAACCCTAACCCTAAACCCTAACCCTTTTATGTCTAATCGACGTTCTCCTTGCACAGTAGCCGCATGTGCAACGCCAATTAAAGCCATCAGTTTTGATTACTGGAAAATCGTGTTTAAAATTCGTTGTAAGAGTTACCTGCCCCTTATTTACCTCTCCAACACTAAAAGACAAGAAACACTTTTTTTCGGCTTTTTATTATAGAAGCACCGAACATTTTTGGTCTCTCTCCATTTAATGTTAATGTGTGACTTTTATTCGTATGACGAGAAAATCTCTTCGAAAATAAAGACCCATTTTAAACCCTCCGCCGTGTCGCCCTTTCCGCTTTCTGTGCATGATTTCAAACACACTACGATGAAGATGATGATGATGATGATGATGATGATGATGATGACGATGATGATGACGAAATGCAGTCCACCACGATGATTTTAACGACAGCGCTGGTGCTGGAGTATACTAAGAACATTCTAAGTAAATAACGTTGATTAAGAGACCATGTTTTAATAACCAACACACAACAGTATAACCTATGTTACAGGTTGTTATGATAATATGTATGTATTAACAACGGTAACCCCAACATCTCTATCTATATAAAGTTTAGTATGTTTATATGTTTATATATTTGTATGTAAAAGATTCATACATAAACTAATTAACCAATCATATTAATTTTAGGACACAAATACGAGACGCAAGGGGGAAAATGTGTGCTATATTTAGCTTAACTAAGTTTCATACAAAGGGGGTAAAAAGGGGTAAAAATTCATATACCTCCGATGTTTGTGAAATTTTGAAAATAGGTATTAAACATCAATTAATATTCTACAAATTTTAGTTTCTTTTGAGCATTTTAAATAGTTTTTCTGAGACATTATATGGATACAACATTCTATTTGAGAATTCAAAAATTTCAGATTTGCATTAAATTTGATCCATAGATATTAGACAGCAATGAAGCAAGATTTCTTGAATTTTAATTTCCTCTTAAGACCTCTTAAGCTTAAGCCTTACATTTTAGACATTTTCAAGACTAAAAATACAAAATGGATTTAGATTAACATTAGAATAAGGATTCTAGAAACAAGGTTTAGTAGCATTATATCTTGATTGTAATCTTCGTAAGAGGACTTAAAAGTGATGTAAAACTATACTGTTCGGGGAATTAATTTTACCCGTTCCGGGACGGGTACTTTTGTATATATATATATATATATATATATATATATATATATATATATATATATAATACAAATTTATATTTATCCAAATATTTATGGTTACATATATGCATACATGTTTCAGTTGCGCTCTCTTTCGAGAGCCAACTTCCTCAAACCTTTCAGTTTTTCTATAGGTTTCGGGAAGTTGGCTCTCGAAAGAGAGCGCAACTAAAACGTGTATGCACATATGTAACTACAAATGTTTATAAAAAATTATACTTAAAACAGTTCTACTTGTTATTCAGCACTTTTTAGACACACTGGAGTTTCATTAGATTACAATCTAGGAAAAGAAATTATACATACATATATATATATATATATATATATATATATATATATATATATATATATATGTATATATATATATATATATATATATATATATATATATATATATATATATATATATATATATATATATATATATATAAAATAATGCAAGCAAGGTAAAAATCCACAGGATACTATTCCAAAGAATTTAAACCGGGCTTATAACTCTGCCTGATGAGATATCAGTTTACAACAGCTGTTGATCGATAACATCGACATACCAGTGTCGCAGATTTTGTACATGTCTGTGTAAATAAAAATAATCATATATATATATATATATATATATATATATATATATATATATATATATATATAACTTCTTTTATAATATAGTAGGAAAAATCCCAGCAGAGTACTCGATGAATTGAGGATCAAAATTAAGACCGTAATATATATTTTTTTTTGGTACAGATAAATTAGTACAACATTAGTACTGTCGGTTTCAAGCTCAGAAGGCTAAAGAGAGCCGGATGGTTGAGTCCTTCTGAGCTTGATACCGACGGTACTAATGTTGTACTAATTTTTCTGTACCAATATATATATATATATATATATATATATATATATATATATATATATATATATATGGAAACATTGTAAAAATAACAAAATGAATTCTGCCATATATTGTATTTTGAGCTTTAGTAAAGCTCAAATAAAAATCTTCAAGTAATAAAGGTAATCTTGAAAAAGTAGATTTGAACGAAATCTTTGTGTAGTGTTATATTTTTTGTTTTTCTCTCGCCATTCTTTGAACAGCCTAGGGACGAATTTGTTTTCCAATTACTGTCATCGTCCACTTCACCGAACTTTTAATAAATTAGCTCATACAGTTGAGCAAATTGTCTTTAATATTTTTCTTTATATTCGTTTTAAAAAATATAAATGAAAGCCATTTTCATTTGATTTTCAAAGCGTTCACTCAGTGGCCGTTTATTCATCTCAATAAAGTTCCAATTTGCTGCTAATCGTGTTTTTCTTCAAATATCAATCAACGACAGCAACCGTAAGCTAATTCGTATACGATTTAATATAATTCCATATATATATATATATATATATATATATATATATATATATATATATATATATATATATATATATATATATATATATATATATATATATATATATATATATATATATAACATGGCTCGATTACGCGTGTGAGAGCAATATTTATTATTTGAAAGAGTATACAAGCGATGCAATAATTTGCAAATTTTTCTTGTGTGCAAAATTGAAATTTGCTAATGAATGAGTAGTATAAAACACCTATTGTCGTAAAAACAGCCGGTACGGATAGATAATCTGCACACAATTGTATATTACCAAAATATACATATACTGTGCTCTTACTAACGTAGTTGAGTATTCTGTAATCATTTCTCCATACATATATATATATATATATATATATATATATATATATATATATATATATATATATATATAATTTAGATACTGTATATTACATATTTCAGCAATGTACCGCGGTTTAATCCAAAACGGCAGATTTAGACATCTTTAGTAAATCTTCGTGCCCAGTGGAATCATCGGCAAGCTGACAGGGAATGGTGTCAACAATGACAGAAAAAACGGTGCATCTCTAAGGGTGTCCCCGATAAAATCCGGTGTTGGAAGCAATTAACTAGGGCTCAAGGGAGGCCTTCATTTTTTAGGAGGTTTTATTTATTATTTATTTATCTGTTAGCAAGTTTTATTTATTTATTTATTTATTTATTTAATTATCTTTTCTTTTGTAATGTTATTATCATACCTGAAAAAAATACGAAAGGTGTGGCTGCATAGTTTACCGTTTGGGCCTGTGAAACTAGTGTGCTTTTTCGTTGTCGTTTTTGGGAATAAAGTTATGTATCGGATTAATTGTTCGATATGGAGCTGAAAGAGGTGATTCAAATATGTTTTTATCGACTTAACATGTTTGTTTATTTTTTTATTATTTTATTATTTTTATTTATTGAATCGGTGTTTCGTACTTATACCACTCAAACGGAAATAACAGATAGTACCCATCATTCCGTTTATAACTATTTTTTGATTTTTTCGTTTTTTTGTTTTTGTTTTTCAACACTACTGGTTATAAACGGGATATATCAACGAAACACCGCTCCCCATTAAGATCTAAAGACAAACTATATAGCCGCTCCTTTCGTATTTTTTTCAGACCAGATATAACAATAACATTACAAAAAGAACAGAAAATACTCTCCCCACTCATGCTTCACTCTTCTTTCTCTTCAGCCCACCTCCTAATTTACCTCGCTTTTTAACTTAGGGATCTTTTATCAGAATCGCTTGGATATTTCACCACTAAAGTCATTTATTTTTCTACTGTTGGCCCAGGAAGATTTTAGAATGGCCAGATTTCTCATATCAATTCCGTTTTAGTGCGCTCCATCAACGATTTAAATTTGACTTCTCACCATTGGAGTTACTTCATTTTGAACACTTTTCCATACTGTCTCTACGGAAAAAAAAGGTTTGCTCCTTTTTCAAAATATCCATTTCATTGGACACTTTAGTAACGGACAATTACCATCTGGACAAATCCCATATCTTTTCCACACAAACTCTTTTTCACTCCATTTTTAAGAATATTTTTTCAAATGTTTGAACTTTGGCTTTTCCACAGCCAACTTATCCATCTGTATATCTCTTCTGATGATAAGATTTCGATCTTTGAAAAGCCTTGGCTTAAGGAAAGAACAATAAACATTAGTTTTATTAAAGAATATACCTTGCATTGAACAATCTTAGTTTGAAATGAATCTGGACATTCGTACATGTTTATAACTCTTATTTCTTCTACCTTTATATATATATATATATATATATATATATATATATATATATATATATATATATATATATATATATATATAATAGCAAATATATGCTTTCTCCGGTCGCATAGTTTTGCTAGGCTTGGAGGATGATATCATGATGAACGAACTACATACACTGAACCCCAAAGGAGGAGGTAATATGATAACGAACATGTACTACACTAATCCTCAGAGGAGGAGGTAATGTCTGGTAGAATGGTATCATGACAACAGAGCAGGTACTACTATACCCCTTCCAAAATAGAAAAGCTAATACCTGGGAAAATCTCCCCATGAAAGCACTAGGTAATGCCCGCGAGTATAGTACTATGGCAACAGAAAATGTATTATACTATCACCTGCCCCCCCACCCCTCCCCCAAAAAAGAAGGTAGTCCCTGGGAAGATGATATGATAACAAAAGAACAGATACTACATTAACGCTCTCTCACAGTTCTTTTCCCTAAGATTCTACTCTCCATTTTAATTCGATGAATTTCTGTGAATAAATGTATTTATGAAAAAAAAGTTTTTTTTTCAACAATTCGAAGAGATTTTAAGTAGTGTATCCCCCAAGAGTAAATGTGGTATTGTGGTGACTGAGATCATTCTAGTAAAGAGTAAGATAGACATTGTTATAACTGTTGACCAAGGCTGACCAAAGACCCTCTTTTTCCCCGCACTCTTGATGGCCTTGTGTCTAATTTGTTCGTAATTTAAACTTTTATATTTTTTGCAAATAGATAATTCAAAGTGTAGTATCTGTTCTTAGCATCTCATTTACCCTTTTACTATCGACGAAGCTATTGCTCTGAACAATAATGCCAAAAAAAACATAATAATACGGTGTTGTTAACGGGAGAGAGACAAAAAGAGAGAGGGAGAAAAAGAGATAGCCAGAGAAAGAGAGAAAGAAAGAGAGAGAGAGAGAGAGACAGACAGACAGATAAGATTGGTTTATTTACTAAAGTAAAATTTATCTCGCATTTTTTTACATTACTCGGGTATTTCTTCTTTGTTTACTTTTGTTGTTTTTTGTCGCTGTTTTTTTTTGTTGCTTTGTAAGTTTCACTTCGATTAGTTATTTTCAGTATGTACACTAAGATTTACCTCGCGTGTGATAACAGTATGATATAGTATAGATAAAAATAAATTACTATTATCACGGTCAATACCGGGAAACCTGCCAATTTAAAATAATAAACTTTTCAAACACGAAATGTTAACATTTTGGTAATTTCGAAACATTTATTTACTTTTGAAATGTGACCGAAAGAAAAGAAAAGAGAGAAGAAAGAAATTTGTGTTTTCACTGGCAATTTACAAAAATCGAGTCGGTCGCGTTTTCTTGAGAGCGACTGATGTTTGAAACATTTGAATGACGTTAGAAAACGTTTGAACACAAATGCTAATTATTTATCCAGAAAATAAAATAATATTGCGAAAAAGAACATTTATTATATTAAAATTTAGATCATCATTGCATTAAAAAACAATACCAAATAATAGTTTACTAATAAAATTAACTTTTACAAAACCAATATGCAAATTAGTTAACCGTGCGAATTTGATATCACATCTATATAAACGGTATATAAAAAAAGATGGTGCGTTTACTAAATAAGTTTAATTAATTGAAAATAGATCGGTTTGACTTTACCGTGAAATGGGCCCAACTTTCGCATTTAATCATTATATATATATATATATATATATATATATATATATATATATATATATATAAGGATTAAAGTTACCAACATTCGTAAAAAAAATTTTCAACATTTATTTATTATTTTGTTAATCTATGGATTTACATATCTGATGACAGCGGACCACCGCTTGAAACGCGTTATATAAAATTATAAAATGATAAAATTACAAAATAATAAATAAATGTTGAAAAAAACTTTACAAATGTTGGTAGCCTTACTCCTTTACATACAGACTTTTCTCTCATTGGAACTGCACTAATACTGCACTACTCTCTCTCTCTCTCTCTCTCTCTCTCTCTCTCTCTCTCTCTCTCTCTCTATATATATATATATATATATATATATATATATATATATTTTGGCAGCAAGTCATTTCTTATACACGCGTCGTTAAAGACCACGGAGTTTTCTCCCTTCACTATCTTTCTTGATAATTTCTCGATGCGGCGAGCGATTCGTCGGTTTTGTGGTGGAGTATGGCACCTAACGTTGTATCGTGGGTCATTCCTCTAGCGCTTTCGACCTCTCGACCGTTTTCAGGAGGCTGTGTCTTATTGTTACTAAGAGCCGTATTTATAGTTTCATTATTAGTTATATATCTATTAATTAACATATGTATACACACACACACACACACACACATATATATATATATATATATATATATATATATATATATATATATATATATATATATATACATATATATATCATTATTCATTTATTTATTTTATTTTATTTATATATATTTTTTAAAAATTTTATTTCCATTATTATTATTATTATTATTATTATGATGATGATGATGATGTATTAATTGTTAAAGACTGATAGGGCGTTAGTACCAGTGGTGAATGCTATTTTATTAATTGTGGGTTGTAATTTTTTTATGTGTAGAGCTTCGAAGATTTTTGGTCTGTTGGTGCAGTTGTTCTTATGTATGATCTTAGTGTTAGTTGTTAATATTTGTCTTAGTTCGGTTAATTTTATGTTTTTTGTGTGCGGTGATTGTCGCTGGGTGGCACTAGTATCATTTAGGTGATGCATATATATATACATTATATATATATATATATATATATATATATATATATATGTGTGTGTGTTTCGTGTTTTCTGCACTCGTCAGTATGGAATTACATAACCGTACCGTCGGTCGGACGATTCGAACCCTGTATCTAAGTATCATGAAGCCTGGTTTCTAACCATTAAGCCAATGTGACGATCAAGCTTTGAATGCGAGAGAAATACGCCGTGTATATATATGTCAATAATACGTCTCTATGTATGTTGTGTATCTATGGATTTGATTAAAATAACTATAAAGTTTATATATATAGTATGTGTTACATATATGTATATAGATACATAAAATAAATTGCAATATTAAAAAAACATATATAAATATATGTCAATGTATATTTATTTGTATTTTCGTGGATTGAAAGTTGAATAGAAAAACAAAGGCATTTAGCACAGCCAAACTAATTTCACAGAAAACCTGCAAATATTTTCATTTTATTTATTGTAATTTTTTTCTTTCTGGTGGACATTGATAATTGATTTCCCCGTTTTATCTTGTTGAATCAATGTTATTCTTTTGTTTATCTTTTTTAATTTATAAAGTTTTAGCAATTTTTTTTTATCTTTTACAGTTATTTTTTTCGTTTCTACTTCTTGGCGGGAATTATCATTGCCGATCATCAAAGATATTAAGTTTTAAAATTTCACTTCTGACAAAAATGAAATTCTTTCGGATATGGAAAATGGATTTGATTACCCAACTCCGCGTTCTGCTTCGAGATTATATATTTATTTTTATATTTTTAACATTTTTATTATCATTCTCGTAGATGCGTCCTCGCGTCCTTTTTTCTTGTGTGTCTGTCACTCAATCTGTTCGTCTGTCACGCTCCAGTTTGAAATAGAATTTTCATCGGTGAGCGTGCAGATTGCGTCCAATATCTTTTATAATAGGCATAGTCCGTCGGCGAGTCCATATTTACTTGCCTACGTACGAGGCAAGAGTTAGATACAGGGTTGTTTTTTTTAATGCGGGGGGGGGGGGGAATTCAGCTCCCTCAAAAGGGAGAACTCCGAATTGGGACTAAAATAAAAATGGTCTTAGTCTAGAAGGATTTCTCGATTACTGAACTTTGCTCCTCGGTTTGTCAAGTTTTGAATATCATTTTCGTTGTCATCTCACGCTTAAGTTTAAATTGACATTTTCTTTAGTGTGTTACGCTTAAGTTTGAAACAGCTTTTGCGTCACGCTTACGTTTGAAATAATATTTTCTCTGGTCTGTTACGTTTAAGTTTGAAATAACATCCTCTCTACTACTACTACTATTACTACTACTACTACTACTAATAATAATAATAACAATGATATTACTAATAATTGTATTGACTGATTTTGCATCCGTCTTCCCAATAACTTGTATTGTTGTTATTGTTGCTATTGTTGTTATTATTGTTGTTGTTGTTCTTCTTTTTTCTTCTTCCTTTTCTTCTTCTTCCTCTTCTTCTTCTTCTTCTTCTTCTTTATTTTTTTTCTTCTTCTTCTTCTTCTTCTTTCTCCCTCCCCTTCTTCTTCTTCTTCTTCTTCTTCTTCTTCTTCTTCTTCTTCTTCTTCTTCTTCTTCTTCATTCCCCCTCCCCTTCTTCTCCCCCATTTCCTTTTCATAACCGAATTCCTCCAATCGAAATCCTGTAATGGCGGGCGAGCAGCCAAACGAAGTTCAATTAGACTCAATGAATTCTTAATCTCTTTTATTTAATTGAAACAAAACGAAAAAGTAATCAGCAATTAAAAAAGATGGTTATTAAAGATTAAAATCTATTCTTAATTCCATGGAAATTTAAACATTTCTACCGAAGCATTTTGCTTATAGATGACCAGACGCAACTTTTAATTCGTTCAAATGAAAGAATTACAAACGCCTACCTGGCATCCGAGCTAGTGTTAGATAGCGAAGGAGGGGGGAGGGGGGGGGCTAAAAGCGGAAGTCAAAGAAACCACGTGACTTCGGAACGAATGGGTCTCGTTCTCTTTCTGGCTGACAACTACAGCAAGCGGAATAAACCGCTGCTCCCTTAGCCATACCGGGGTTGGCCAGGAGAGAAGTAATATCTCCACTTAGTGTCGTATTTAAAACCGTGGCCATTAATTCAGAAAACAAAGCTGCCGTCATTATTACAAAAGCACATGAAACTTCACAATTATTATCCATACATTGTTAGCTGATTGTTCTTGCATATCGTGATTCTTTCCAGACCGCGGGTCCGTCGTCGTGGAATCAAAGCTTTTCATTTAACCCTTCAAAAAGGACTGTCAAGACAAAACTGTTGAAAGACAGAGGAGGTTTATTCGACTTGATCTTCGTTCCAAATCAATGACTAGTTGGGTGGGGTGGTGGTGACAGACAGAGATCGATAATCACTGTTTAATTATAGCTTATCAACGAATTTCGATTTAATATATGCACATGTGGCGTGCTTCCAAGGAACTAACCCACTTCCTCTCTCCCACTCTCTCTTTGAACCATGTGACGTCATATCCGTTTGTATTAATTTACACAATCTAATCATCCTAACTTCAGATTTCAGCTAGTTGGTTTACTCTAACATCAGCAAGTGTTGTCATTTGTGGACACATGGTCCTTTTTTAAAATACTTTTTAAAATAAAAAATAGGTGTCTCTAATTTAATTCAAATTTTCCATGTTTCTACTGCTACTTCTACTGAATTAATCAAGCTAAAAGCTGTCGTAGTTCAAAACTCAGATAATCTAATATTATGGTGTGATGGTGGTCTGCTCTATTTCGTGACTATGTGGACTCTTGTGCCTGTGTGAATCTTGTACTAATACTTTTCTTAGTTGGTAATGACCGCCACAGAAACTAATAGACGTAGTATCTGACATTTAGAGAAAGACAAAATATTCATGGTTCTTACGACCAAGCGACTGTTTTCACCATTCATCATACTCCAAGGACATTTTAATCACTTTGGAAATGTGTTTGTTCTAATTACTTAATACGTGATTCCGAATATATCATAGCAGAAAAAGTTTCCATTACTGATATACTTATACAGGGTGGGCCAAAATAAGGGTCCTATCTTTAAATTTGAATAACTTGAATTTGAATAACTTCCACAAAATAAAAGTTAAACTCACCAAACTTTATGTGTGTGTAGACTGACCCTTCCGAGATTTTTTGAAATAAACAAAACAAATTTTAGCCGAAAAACACTTCTTAAAACTTACAAAAACTAAAGTATTGTTTTTTACACTGTTTTGAGTTTTTTAAGCAAAAATAATGTTTTCTAAATGAGGGTACGTTCCTTAGGGCTAATACGGCTCATGCTTGCTTCGGAAGGGGTCCTTTACTTATTCTAAAAAAAAAAAAAAAAAAATCAATAAATAAAAAAGTTATGAATTTTTAAAAATAGGACCCTTATTTTTGCCCACCCTGTATAAGTATACAGCCTCATTTGGTCTAGGTGGTTGTAATTTAATACAAGATTGCACACAGCGGTCAGACTCAACACACAGATTTATTTATTTCACATGTGTAGAGCAGACCACAACGAAGCTCGGAGCAGTTTCGGAGCAGTCTTTCTATAACATACTATTCTGTAAATGCACCCTCTTGTAGATATCCCACCATGTTGTCTTGTTTATTGTCGACCCTTTAAGGTCACAACACCAAAAAAATCATTAAATTGGAATATTTTAACTAGCAAAAATATGCTACCTCTTATCATATATTTCTGCTAGAATATATGATGAACGAACATATACTACACTGCTCACCAAAAGTGGAGGTAATGTCTGGGAAGATGGTATAATGACGAACGAATATATATATACTACACTACTCCTCACCAAAGGAGGAATAATGTCTGGGATGATAGTATCATGACAACAGAACAGATACGATACTGCTACCTCTAAAATAGATGGTAAACCCTGGGAGGATGGTATCATGACAACAAAACAGATACTACACTATCCCCCTAAAAGGAGATGTAATCTATGGGACGATTGTGAATGCTGGGATGGTGGTATGATGACAACGGAACATATATTAACTCTCACCCCAAAAGAGGGGGTGCACTCCCCGGGAAGATGGTATCATGATTAGGAAACATACTATACACTGTTCTCACAAAGTAAGGTTATGCCTGGGAGGATTGTATTATGAAAACAAAACATACACAAAAAAAACACGAAATAACGGAAGGGGATGTAATGCTTGGGAGGATGGTATCATGATAACAGAACAGATACTCAACTACTCCACCTGAATTGAGCATTAAAATATTGTAATATTATAGTTTCAGACATATACTAAATCTCCATTATTAAAAAGAAGTCAAAGTATAGTTTCGGCTTCAGATAGACAAATACCAAATCTCCATTATTAAAAAGAAGTCAAAGTATAGTTTCGGCTTCAGATAGACAAATACCAAATCTCCATTATTAAAAAGAAGTCAAAGTATAGTTTCGGCTTCAGATAGACAAATACCAAATCTCCATTATTAAAAAGAAGTCAAAGTATAGTTTCGGCTTCAGATAGACAAATACCAAATCTCCATTATTAAAAAGAAGTCAAGGTATAGTTTCGGCTTCAGATAGACAAATACCAAATCTTCATTATTAAAAAGAAGTCAAAGTATAGTTTCGGCTTCAGATAGACAAATACCAAATCTCCATTATTAAAAAGAAGTCAAGGTATAGTTTCGGCTTCAGATAGACAAATACCAAATCTTCATTATTAAAAAGAAGTCAAAGTATAGTTTCGGCTTCAGATAGACAAATACCAAATCTCCATTATTAAAAAGAAGTCAAAGTATAGTTTCGGCTTCAGATAGACAAATACCAAATCTCCATTATTAAAAAGAAGTCAAAGTATAGTTTCGGCTTCAGATAGACAACTACCAAATCTCCATTAGTAATAGAAGTAATAGTAAAGTTTCTGTTACAGACAGACAGATACCAAATCTCAATTAGTAATAAGTTATTCTTGATGTTACATACATTTCATAACAAGGTTTGACCTATAGTTTATTTCCTAATTTCCAATGCATATGCATTAAAAAAATTTTTTTTGAGATATTACACACCGAACTTTGTGACCCATAAGAGGGAGTGCGATGGATTCATAATTGTTCTTTCTAATATATAAAGTAAAGTCCGTCTCTTTATCGTTTGTTTCTCATCGATAGTTTTCTTCCTACAAAATCAATATTCGATTTTGGTTTGACAGTTTTTTTTCTTGTGAATCGTAGCAGCATGTTAAAAAAACGACTATGTGTTTAATTATGCCCACGTGGGGAAAATCCAGCTCCCCCAAAATGGACACTCGATTGCGACAAATAAAAAAAATTAGCCTCATTCACAGCCTCTGACTTAGGACAGAACATATACTACACTGTGAATAAAAAAATGTTCATACAAATTAGTCATTACGTTCTTCATCTTTCTATCTCGTTAACCTTTATCCTCGAGTGGCTTAGCCTTGATAAAGGGTGACCGAATAGTAAGAAAATTCAAATGATCGCCATCTTAAAAAAGGAACGTAACCCTGTATTCGTCCGTGCAGAGTTATTTTTCTTTGATTGGAACAACATTAATAATATTTTTGAACCAACAAACCGGTATAGTTTAAAAAAAACAACAACAACATGTAATTCGAGTTAATTCTTCCCGAAAATACTTTGTCCGGGTCAGAATTTCCACAAACAGGGCATCTTTGCAAGAGCTTAACTCCGTGGCACACATTACTGCGGTACTGCTATCCTTCAGAATATAACATAGTCATCTTCAAATCCACTGTCAAGGAATACTTGTCATAAACGTCCCATTGGTAATGCGACTTTATTCATACCATTGATCAAATTGAGTACTTCAATAGTGTTCCTCATTTTTCGGCTGACAATTATTTAATCTCATTAAGTCGTATTCTCGAATGGCTTTTGGCCTTGATAAGTGGTGATCCAATATTAAAAAAATATTTTCAAATGCCAACATTAAAAAAAAAGAAGAAACATAGCTCTGTATTCATCCATAAATAATTACTTCCCTTTGATTGGAATAAAATTAAGTAAATACAGTACCGGGCAACGCCGGGTAAGTAGAGAATAAACGTATGCGGATTTGTTGATGAAGTTTAAGACGAGTTATTTGTTTAGCATATAGATGTCGCTAACATTCTACTTTTTCGAAATTGTTAAGGTAAGCCATATGCAACGAAACTAAACCATACCTTTATGTTTTTATACATAAAGAGAATATTGGATGGGGTTTAATTATGCATTGAAAGTGGACAACTATCAGGATCTCGGGGATTCCTTTTGCAACAAAAAATCCCAAGCGACTGAACAAACCTTTGTTGGAAGAACGAACAGAACGTTTATTTATAACAATTTTATCTTTGCACAATAACAAATGTGACCCGTTGGGCACACGTTGAGTTCGGGATAAAGTTTTTTGAATAAGAGGAAAGTGAGTTTACAAAGTCAGTTTAACATAAAAAATAGAAAATGTAGCCTCTTTCTGATATATATATATATATATATATATATATATATATATATATATATATATATATATATTTGCTTATTATCTATGTACGTATACGTTTCGCCCTTTATAATCGGGACTCATTAGCATAGAGATATAACTATTCACTACTGGTCTTGCGTTTCGAAACCCCTGACTTCGAGTATTTTACAACTCAAATCCCGACACTAGGACCACTCGACTACCAATGAATAGCTGAATAAATAGTGATAATTTTTACACTTTATTGGGCGGCTTGACGTCATAAGAACGTTCAACTTAATGAAAGGAACGATGCATTTATAGCTAGCAACTTCATGCTGTGTTAATACTACACTTACAGTGCTCATCTAGAGGGTTATTCTAGGAGCTACAAATAATAAATATTTGTTTTTGTTTATTATCTATGTATGTATACGTTTCGTATATAAAAGTAAAGTTTATAACTTGAGTTCTATTATAAATAAGCAAACATGTCGATTTTATTATATAAACAAATATTCCAAATCTCCATGACACAAGTGAATAATTAAAGATGAAGAATTTTGTGCTGAAGATAAGATTATGGGCAATAAAAATCTCTGAAACATATGTACACAATAATATTTGTTAATGTAGAATTTTTCCGAGCATGATTTCAAAATATTAAT
>OY744520.1:183459333-183471833 GCA_963556195.1 Sepiola atlantica | reverse complement strand
GTTAAACGGAGTGTGCTGAAAGGAATGTCGACATTCTTCTTGCAGTACATTATAAGCTACATATAAACCTTCTTTCTTGTTTCGGTTCTTCATTTCTGCTGAAACACCTGTCGCATCTGTGTGCCAGTAAAAGAACACATATACGGCGTAATCACGTTGAGACATCGGTTCCCATTAGATCTGGAGTCGGGCCAGTACAGTATAGGTGGCCATTTTGAAAATACTAGGCGCTGTATATTATCTCTTCTAACTGTGATATACATGCTTACCGGGGACCGCATGCGAATTTGTATTCTTCATAAACTTCCACTCTCAGCGGAATGCCCGTCGCCGGACGAATACCACAAAAAGTGGCATTATCGGTTTATTTACTTCCTTTCCACGACAGAAAGATGTGGGACAAAGCCGGAAGGTGGGAGAAAAATCTACCCAACCCCAAAGTGGCCTCTAAAAATAGCCCGAGAAGCCCCGTCAGCATTCCCCGGTAGGGCCGCATCAGACAATTGGCAATAAACCAACCCCTTCCCAAATAGGGAAGGCAAGGCCGAGGAGGGTGAACCTCCTAGGACTACCCTAGACATAATACTCTGTCGGACTGATTGTCGAGAACGTATTCTCGACTGGTATTTAGGCGGTATAATCCTCAGCCAACTTTTGCACACTGAATCATTATGGAACCCGCTCTTGGTATTACCGGTTATTCGAAACAACATGGGGACAACGTTACTAAGAAGGGGAGATGTAGAGCGGAGACGGGGGAAAATAAAATGGCGAACGGTGGAATCCCAGAGCTGGAGATGTCAGTCTGCGTAGAGGTGACCAAGTGCATCAGTGAAAGTGAGGTCATGTAAGTGC
The DNA here is from genome assembly GCA_963556195.1 of Sepiola atlantica. Taxonomy (NCBI): domain Eukaryota; kingdom Metazoa; phylum Mollusca; class Cephalopoda; order Sepiida; family Sepiolidae; genus Sepiola; species Sepiola atlantica. The sequence goes on along the minus strand of OY744520.1, from coordinate 183,470,978 downwards.
AACGGTGAATTAACTGAGTTGGAGACAATAGAATTCTCATCATAAAAGAGTCATGACAGAATTTTGTGACAATTCAATTAGTTAAGGTCCCCGACGAAATCTAGTTAGGATTTCATCATCAAAGAATTACTTATGTTGGATATAATTTATCAAAATCTAGCAAGATTACTCGGCGTTGCTCAGGGGCATGGATAACAAAAGAATGAAGTGAGTTAATAAACTGTGTGTAACATCTTTCGTTTACAACTCCTTTCTCTCTTTCTTTCTCTCTCTCTATCTCTATCTTTTTCACCGCTTCCACCTTTCTCCCCCCTCTCTCTCTATCGCTCTCTCTCTCTCTCTCTCTCTCTCTCTCTCTCTCTCTCTCTCTCTCTCTCTCTCTCTCTCTCTATCTATCTATCTATCTATTTACCCATCGACTTCTCCTCCCCCCTCTCTCTCGCCCTGGCAACGTTTTCAGTATCATATAAAGAAAGTAAAAAAAAGCCCAAAAGAAAAAGTTTACTGGCTGACTGTTTGACCTAGTTTCAGTGTTGTTTTTTAAACAATTTCCGACTTTTAACCAGAGACACAGTGAGAATTACGACTTTCACAGTGAGAATTACGACTTTATTTTATATAATACTAGTAGGGCTAGATGGAGCAGCGGTACCTGGCTCTTATATAGCTATAGGAGAGGTGACGGTGGCTAACTGACGACCTGGGTGTGCCAAGTTCGAATCCAGTTTGCCCCACAGAAACACTTTGCCTTAGGATGTTGATATCGGGGAAACTAATGCCAACAATAGAATCATCTGTAGAGGATCGCATTAGGAGTCAGATGCTTTCTGGAGCGGTAGAATGGTCCAGCCATTTTTACAGCACCCAAAAACAGATTGGACAAACGTCTTCTAATTTTAGATCTGGAGTGAAAGTCAGTTCTAGGAGCTTATTAAAACAAACCAGAGTACTACTGCTACAGAAGTACAGAATCGAATTCGCAATCTAGTGGCGGATGATTTCTTCTCGTCCCTACAGCTTCTTTCACACACAAGATATGTTGCTAGCCTCTCTCTACCGTATTGTTATGTTCATGGTAGGTGCTCGACTGAGCTCCAATCTCTGCCCCCCACTTGCTAAAACATTCAAAACAAGAACTCGTTTGGTTATAACCACAACAAAAAATCCCTTTCTCTCTCCTTCTGTACCAAAAACCAAGCGAAACTTCCATAAACAACGTTTCTTTCCTAGAATATACGGTAAATTTATAGAAGTGCACCTTTCGTATTTCGACCCCTAAAAAAAAAAGTTTCTACTTTTTGGGGCAAATTACATGTAAACAGCCTCAACAAATATCCGCTATGAAAAAAAAATTATGAAAATTTTTATTATTTTAGATTTTAGGAGGGGGGGGTCACTTTCCTATAATAAGTTATACGTAAAGTGAGCACCCATTTCTTGGCCACCGAATCTCACCTCTCGTGTTTCGACCCCCTAAAAAAAAGTTTCTACTTTTTTTGGCAAATTACATGTAAACAGCCATCCATAACAAATATCCGCTATGAAAAAAAAAATGAGATTTTTTATTATTTTAGATGTTAGGAGGGGTGGGGGATCACTTTCCTATATAAGTTATACGTAAAGTGAGCACTCATTTGTTGGCCATCGAATCTCACCACTCGTATTTCGACACCTAAAAAAAAAAAAGTTTCTACTTTTTTGGACAAATTACATGTAAACAGCCTCAACAAATATCCGCGCGCGCGGATATTTGTTGAGGCTGTTTACATGTAAGGTGCACTTCTATAAATTTACCGAATATACATCACATCTGTGGAACAAGATACCACGATTTTGCTTCCCAACAAACTCCAACATGATCGTCTTCAAGTCTAATGTGAACAAAGACTTGTCGAGCAGCCCTCTTGAAAAATCAAGTTCTCTTATGCAATATTCTTCTCATTCCACCCACTGTTTCCTCTCTCCTCGTGGTAGCGACCACCGTCAAGCCAACACTCCTTTAACACTTATCCTCGAATGGCTCCTGGGCCTTGGTAAGCGGTGATCCATCAGTATAAAAGCCATTTTGTTGTATTTAACAAATCCTCAACGGTCAACTGGATTTCGAGTTTGGTAAATGAAAAGGTTTTACAAATATTGGCTTAAATCAGTCAAACCAATCACGTCAATCCGGTCTTCTTTCTTTTTTAAGTGCAAAGACGACAGGACACAATAATTAATAACTAGTTTCTCATTTTTATTCATCGATTTTGATTATTGAAGTACAAAATAGGGCGGAAGATAAGATTATTATAAAAAATAAAATAAAAACAAATGAAATCTCTCCATTTTTTTTTTCATTTTGACAAGCATATTTTAATTATTAGGAAGGATTACTTGCAGTTTTAATTATCAGCATTGATGAGTTTTACTTTAATACAATTAAAACACTGAATTCGCGGTAAATATTAATAGATGTGTCGCTTTTATCTTCGCGATTTGGCCTTTTCACAAATAGCGCTTGCTTGAAAGCCGATTTCCGTTATTAAACATTTCCGGGAAAAAAGAATGGATGAATCCTCCAAGGACCTTTCCACACGCTAAAAAAGCCTTGTAGACTAATAATACAAGGAGACGTTATCGCGTATATTAATACTACAAGTGATAAAAACATTTTTTTTCCTTTTTCTTTTTTAGAAAAAGAAAAAAAACAAACAAACATGGCGGCGGAAGAGTGATGACAAGATGTTCAGCTGAGGTTCTGTCTACGACGGCGGAACTCTTGAAAAGAATTCCGTAAAAAAAAACGTCAGACTATCAGAGAACAAGATAAAAGATTCAGTTTCACCCCTAGAGAAATCGAAGCAAGAATGGAATATTAAATATTTGATGGCAAATGTCAGATAAAACATGAAGAAACCGTGAAAATTAGTGTTTTTTTCTTTTAAATTATTTCTCTTATGTTGGTTTTTATTTCTTTAAAGATGGCAAAAGGGAAGAAATAGATGAAGACAATGTATAACCCGAAAATTGCTTCTTTCAACAATTTTCATATTAAAATTCATGACTTAATGGATGCCACGATAATTGCTAATTGTGATATGACGTATATATCCTTATGTTTAAGTATGAACACACACACACACACACATACATATATATATATATATATATATATATATATATATATATAGTAAAATCATAGTGAAAATAAGCAAACATATTTTTTTAACATAGTTCACCCCAGACAAGGCAGGCCGCCCCTGTAGACGTAAGGGGCTACTGAGAAGAAAGAAAAGGGAGAAGGTTGGGGGGGGGGATCAACCTAAATTGGGATCTGCGCAGCGAGATGTCTGTTTACATTAGTTTTAAATTTCTGTATGTCAGTACCGTTGGGGAAACAGGGGACAGGGAGGGAGTTCCAGAGGCCAGCAGCTCGAGGAAAGAAACTATTTGAGTAGAAAGCTCTCCGGCATCTGGGGACCTCTACAGTGAATGGATGGGATTTAGTCGATTTTCGAGTTGGTCTAGTGAACTTACGACGAGGGGGCACCAGAGCAGCCAATTCATCGGAGCACAATCCATTGAAGTATTTGTAAAACAAGCACAAAGATGCTACATTGCGGCGATGGGACAGGGACTGGAGCTTGGTTGACAGTGAGGGACCTATTAGGGTGGCGACTCTTTTTTGGACATGGTCAAGGAGGGAGAGACTAGTAGATGATGCACCAGCCTAGATGTGGCAACAATACTCCATGCATGGGCGGATGGTGGCTTTGTAGAGATACAGGATAATGTCAGGTGTGAGGAGTTTACTAGCACGGTAGAGGGAGCCAACCTTCTTTGCAGCAGCCTTGGCAATGTCTTCAATGTATTTGTTCCAATTCATGTTACCTGTGAAGGTTAGGCCGAGGAGTTTGAATGATGAACTCTCAGGTAGGGTGTTATTTGCCATGACAATCGGTGGTTGTAGCGGTTTCTTGTAGTTATTGAAGGAAAGTAGCTTTGTGTTTGCGGCATTAAAAGTTACTAACCATTTATGACCCCAATCCACTACAGCCTGGAGGTCATTTTCTATGGATTCAGCCATTGTCTCGGACATGATCGTGTCTTTTTTTGCCAATATGGCGAGAGTAAAGCGTGGTGTCGTCAGCAAATAAAACAATCCCAGACTCTACGTCATCAGGGAGATCGTTTATATAGATCAGGAACAATAAAGGTCCAACGATAGATCCCTGGGGTACACCAGCATTTATGTCATGTTGCTTAGATGAACGGCCATCGAGGACAACCTGGATTTTTCCTTTGGTTAGGAAGGATCTAATTATATTAAGTAATTTCCCAGTAATACCGTATGAGCGTATTTTCAGTAGAAGCCCTTTGTGCCATACCTTGTCAAAGGCCTTGGATATATCAAGCGCTACTGCCCTAGATTCACCTGCCTTGTCAAGTGTATGATACATGCGTTCAGAGATGACCGTTAGGATGTCTGCAGTAGCTCGTGCTTGTCTAAATCCATACTGGCGGTCAGATAGAAGTTTAGCATTAATTAAGTGCCGTACTATCGCTAGATTGATTAAGGATTCAAAGATTTTAGCAAAGATCGGCAGTAGGCTGATTGGGCGGTAGTTCAGAGGATCGGTTATATCCCCAGAATTCTTGTAGACTGGTACCACAGAGGCAACTTTCCAGCTATCGTGGAAGCAAGATTCAGCTAGGCATTTATTGTAGAGTTTGGAGAGGACAGGGGCCAGTTCAGCAGAGCATTTCTTTATTACTATTACAGGTATAAGGTCAGTCCCACAAGCTTTGGAGGTGTCATGGTTTTTTATGATGTCTCTGACCTGGGATGGGGTGATGACCAGGTTATCAAGTGTGGCTTCGGTCCGCAAAGGGAATTTGAGGAGGGGGTGGTTATCTGGGTCCAAAGTGGAGTTAGAAGCGAAACGCTTGGCAAGTAGTTCGGCCTTATCAGTGACTGTGCACACGACATCATTGTGGTTTGATAGTGGGGAAATCGTTGATTGACCATTGTTCACTACACTATTATAGATTTTCCAGAAATCACGAGTACCTAGTTTCTGTGACGGAATGCGTTTTTTTGTTAACTCATTATACCTTCTCTTTGCTTCGCCTATCACGGCCTTGCAATTATTTTTTGACTCTATAAATTTATGTCTATTAGCAGCTGACTTATGGCGGCCGAATTTACGGAATGCTTGTTGCCTCTCAGCAATGGCAGCTGCACATTCCGAAGTGAACCATTGGGGAGAGTGGGGCTGGCTAAATAATTTTCTCATGGGGACATAGGCATCAATGCCTGCTTTGACCCATTCAGTTAATTCATTTGCACACTGATCGGCAGGTAGTGAGAAGGTTTCCCTCCATTGGGCGTCGCTGATGTGATCTCTAATTGACTCAAAATCAGCCTGTTCGTAGTATCTCGTTGTTTTGAGCAACGGTTCATCAGTTTTTGGACGACTTTTTAGGGTGATATGTATCATTAGCACAATGTGATCAGCATTCCCGAGTGGGCTGTGAGCTTTCGTCACACAAGCCTCGAGTATTGAGGTCAAGAAAAGGTCTAGAAGTGAGGCTTGTTGGTCTACTCGATCGGGGATGTGGGTCGGAACATCGACAGTCTGAGAGAGGGGGTGAGCTAAGGAGAAATTATACGTAGAGTTGCCGGCTGCGTCAGTAAGGCTGGAGAATCCCAACCAGTCGCGGTGGTGGGCATTAAAATCCCCACATACATGTATTTGGGCATTCGAATCAATTAAGAGTGCTCTATCTATGCTTTCAGAGACAGAGTTTAGCAGAGTACAGTCCTGGGTCGAAGGGGAACGGTATAAGAAATATAAGTAACTTGTTAGTTAACAAATTTATTATCATATTTTCTTAAAATGCAACAAAGTAGAGGATAAATCAATAAATGTCCTTTAAATCGATATTTTTCAAATAAAAATATCCTTCTAATCAGAAGGGTAAGCCATTTTTGAAAAGATAAAATCTTTCGCTTTAATTATTTTAAAAAAATTATATATATATATATTGCCATAAATATATTTTCATAGCTTACTACCTAGCTCTACTTAACGTATCGAGCACTGTTGAAGTAAATACTGAAAATTGATACATAAAAAATTATATCTCCTTATAAAATTTTATGTGGATACATGAAATATATATATATATATATATATATATATATATATATATATTCTTTGTATACAATGCTCCAGTCCTTCTCAGTACGCGTTTAATATTAAGATTACACTCAGTAATGTTTTGGGAAGCCTCATTTTGTTACAAAACTTTTATAACCGCCACCTGCACCGATGAGTCTAGAAAACCCTTAAACGACGTCGTCTGTAGGTATAAAAACACTTTAATATTCAAGCAATAGTAAATGCCCCTTTAATATTTACTAGTCTTAATAGTAGAGCCCTGTTTGAAATTATAAGATTGTTGTCACTAGCGATTATGCAAAGTTCCGCTCGAGCGTCGAACACTATCCACAACAAGGCGCCTGTCCCCGTCTCTCAGGTAAGTGTACGTTAATTTTAATTAGTGTCTGTGGCGATTTCTCGCGGTCACGTGGGCATAGACATTAGTCTTGTGATTCTAGGCTGAATATACGAACCGCGTTAGAGCCCGTGCGACCGCCGGCAACCACCACTCCTGCACTGATGAGGGTAGAAAACCTTAAACAACGTCGTGTATTGGTATAGAAACACTTTAATATTAATATATATATATATATATATATATATATATATATATATATATATATATATATATATATATATATACAGGGTGGGCCAAAATAAGGGTCCTATCTTTAAATTTGAATAACTTGAATTTGAATAACTTCCACAAAATAAAAGTTAAACTCACCAAACTTTACGTGTGTGTAGACTGACCCTTCCGAGATTTTTTGAAATAAACAAAACAAATTTTAGCCGAAAAACACTTCTTAAAACTTACAAAAACTAAAGTATTGTTTTTTACACTGTTTTGAGTTTTTTAAGCAAAAATAATGTTTTATAAATGAGGGTACGTTCCTTAGGGCTAATACGGCTCATGCTTGCTTCGGAAGGGGTCCTTTACTTATTCTAAAAAAATAAAATAAAAAAAAATCAATAAATAAAAAAGTTATGAATTTTTAAAATAGGACCCTTATTTTTGCCCACCCTATATATATATATATATATATATATATATATATATAATTATTTCCACAATCAGACACCGCCGCAGCCTATACCCCATTAAAGCAACAAACCGGAAGTCTTAGACTCGAGTCTAGGACTTCCGGTTAGTTTCTTTCATGGGTTGTGGGCTGCGGCGTTGTCTGATTGTGGAAATAATTATATATATAATCTATTCAAAGATCTAATATATATATATATATATATATATATATATATATATATATATATATATATATGTATATATATATATTTCATGTATCCACATAAAATTTTATAAAGAGATAATTTTTTATGTATCAATTTTCAGTATTTAATTCAACAGTTCTCGATACGTAAGTAGAGCTAGGTAATTTTAGGCATTTTATCCTGAAGATTCCCCCGGGGATGAAACGCGGGAGCCTATGTGTAGCTTAATTGCCATAAATATATTTTCATAACTCATATATATATATATATATATATATATATATATATATATATATATATATATATATATATATATATATATATATATATATATTATATAAACTTACTTCACTTTTAATGATGAGAATAATCAACGAAATTAAGAGTTACAAATAATAAATCTGATAAATAACATAAAAAACAAGCCGCGCATGCGTGGTCCCCCTCTGTATTTGACTCGATGTGGCGAGTGTAAAATGCAATAAATTTGGGCAATTTGGGGCATCCCCCCCCCCTTTGACCCCCTGGGGGCGAGAACCAGAATTTTTCTGAGGTCAAGCATGCTCATTTTATATCCAAAACAATTGCCTCTACATTTTGGCCAAGTTTCAGAAAAATTGAATGGATGGATCAAACGTTATGGGAGAAAAGGGTCATTTTTTGCCATTTTGGGGCTTTTGACCCCTGGGGGCGCGAACCAGATTTTTTTCAAGGTCATCGATACTTATTTTCTATTAGGAACAATTGCTTCCATATTTTGGCCAAGTTTCAGAGAAATTGAATGGATGGATGAAAAGTTATGGGGCAAAAAATGCTATTTTTGGCAATTTCGGGGCCTTTTAACCCCCTGAGGGGCTAAATAGATTTTTTTTCAAAAATCGGAGAATGTCACTTTCTAACCTAACAAAAGTTACAACTTCATGCAAAATTTCAGAGAAATTCAATGGATGGTTGCGGAGAAAAATTCGGACGGACGGACAGACAGACAGACGGACGGACGGACGGGCGGAAATGCCTCAAAACATTGGTCCCCCGATTTTATAAATCGGGGGACCAATAAAAAATAAAATCCACATAATTTTTAAAATTTGAAATCCATTATAATTACAAGTAACAAAGTGTGAAAAGTAGAGACGAAGTACCCCAAGTGGTAGACGGAATTTGTCAAATAAAACGTTTAAAGAAAAATAGAAGAAAGTGATTTAAGTCAAGAAATAATAAAAATAATGAAAATAATAATAAATCCGTGTATAAAAATTTGAAGAATAGTTTACTTTTGTTTTTGTTTTCTTTTAAATAAAAACTAATCGAACGTCAATAAAAAGAACAAGAAAACTGCACGTGGAGTGTTATGGTACAAATGAACATTTAAATACAACTTTAACGCTTTCTTTAATGAAGTTGTAAAATTCATACAATTATTTCATTAATAAAATAAATTTTAGTTGTAAAACTGTTTTACTAAAATTTATTGTATTAATGAAATAATCATTCAAAAAAATCAAATGTTTACCCCATTAGCCTTTTAGTAAAATACTAATGATCAACACTTGGATTTTATACTAAAATATTTATTTCTTCCTCCTTAATGGTTGGAATTGTTTCCCCATTTTTGTTTTTTTTAAATAAATCTCAAATATAAATTGATAATTAATTAATTGATGATTGATTAATTGATAATATATTAATTGATAATTATTAATTGCGTAAAAAGAATCCTGGCTTAAAATATGATGTGGGTTATTTTTGGATAAACACCGGTTCTAAATTTCCGATTTCCAAAACGGGTGTCATAAGTAAGTGGATGCTTTCTATTTTACCCGTTTATTCTAAAAAAAAAAGTAAATTTGTTGTTGTTGTTGCTGTTGTTGTTGTTGTTGTTGCTGTTGTTGGTAGTAGAGAAAAAAAGATTCTTATTTTTAAAAATCTCCATTAAGACTCTTTTCTGTCTTTAGACGAAAAGCACAAAGTACCCACTTCAAATGACTAATTATTGTTTTATTTGACCAACTTTTCGTTTATTCATTTCATTATATAACCAGTTCTTCATATGAAATTCATTTTCATTTTTATGCTTATACAAAATCAAATCTTCCAACTTTGAATATTGAAAATATCATATAAAATAACCTTTTTCTTAATTTACTAATTATTAAATTCGACTATGTTCATACACTTTTTTATTTTCTATTTTTGTAAATTAAATTCTAAACTTCATATTCTGTCCTTAACACATAATTTAGACGAAACTAATTTAACCCTTCAAAACAAATAACGGCCCAGATAAAAACGCTGTTAACAAATACTAAAAATTTTTTTGCAATTTTTAACTATTAACTTTTATATTTTACCCCCCCCCTTTTTAGACTTTATTAAGCTTTTTAATCCCACATATCTTTCCCTAACACACAATTCAGACAATTCTAATTTAACACTTCCACGCAAATAACGTATACAAACGAGAGAGATACGAGACAATCCAAATGACAATAAAGCTGAAGATAGCCAGGAGGTAAACACATTCTGAGATTGAAACCGATGGTACTTATGTTGTACTGATTTTCTGTACCAAATAATAAATAAATATTATGCTCTTAATTTTAATTTTCTCAATTAATCGAGCACTCTGCTGAGACTTTTCCTACTATCTTACAATGGAAGTTATATATATATATATATATATATATATATATATATATATATATATATATATATATATATATATATATGGTGGTATATTACGTCGAGAATGAGAGTATTGGTGTTCAGTATGCCACGTGTCACAGACCTAGCAAGTTTCAGATTTTGTTTTGAAGTTTTACTTTCCCTAGACTAGTTCCCTTCCAAGATATGAGAGTCTATTTTGTCCTAGTATTTCACTCATAGTTGGCGGGAAAGATCAATAAATTCCCGACGGAACTTACACATGATATGCCATGTCCATTATCAGCGCCTAATTGACACCAACTTGGCCCTCACCTTTTTTTTTAGCCTTTCTCGCATGTAATGTTCACTTCTTTCGAAGCAATACCATATCATTTTTCTGGTACATCTTAAACACAATATTCGCCTTTTATTACTTCAACGGACAAATTTGTATTGTAAGCTTTGAAAATTAGTTTCAGTTCTACATATGGAACAAATGATAAAAATACAGTTAAATTCACAGCAATAGTAAAAATGGTATAAATGTAGAAAAAAAGTGTCATATTAAGTTATGAAAACCTTTGATATACAAATCAAAAGTAAAACATTTTAAAATCTAAAAAACTAAAAAATGAAATATATATATATATATATATATGTATGTATATGTATAAATATTTATTATCAAATAATTATATATTTCATTAAGTTGAACGCTCTTATGACGTCAAGCCGCCGAAATAAGTGTTAAAAAAGTGGTTCTAGGTGTCGGGATTTGAGTTGTAAAATACTTGTAGGGGTTTCGAATCACGCGACCAGTAGTGAATAGTATATCTATATGCTGATTTAAACCGATTAAAAAGGACGAAAGTTATACGTACATAGATAATAAACAAAAAACAAATATTATATATATATATATATATATATATATATTATATATAGCTGGTAAACAGTAATGGAACTCTCTCAATTCAGGGGAGATAATTAAACCTCAAACGTATGCCAAGATGTACTAATCAAATTCAATATTCATACAAACAGAGTCGAATAGTGAAGGGGATGTAACTCTAATGAAACTTTTTGAATTCATGTAGTAGACCCCCCCCCCCAAAAAAAATAACAACACTTTATCCAATCAAAAAGCACCTACGCTTAGCGCTTTTTATATAATCGGTGACAGGAGATACATTTATTTTATAATATCTTACGTTTGGGACTGAATTATCTCCCCTGATTTGAAAGTTACACTAATTTTTCCTTGTTATGTCTGCATTTAATGACAGTTATTTTCGAAAACGAATGGACGAATATGTAGTTTCCTGCAGTAGGTGTTTTAAAGTTGGAAATTATTTACTCACTGGTTTTCACACGCGTCACGATCAATGATAGCTCATTGAAAAGTGGTGCTTGGAGTCTGAATGACAGCAAGTCTCTCCTAATTTCCAGAACATTTCACCTCTTTTTGATAGCCGTTGCAAATCATTTGGCATTATCATAAAAACCGTTTACCATTAATTTAATGCTGATAACGACCGTTGGCTGTCTCTATAATTTGAATGGCAATAAACCTTCCTCAAGATGTCAGTACTATCCGTGCCCTTGTATGTTTCTTTATTT
>OY744520.1:183296833-183456833 GCA_963556195.1 Sepiola atlantica | reverse complement strand
CACTGTTTTGAGTTTTTTAAGCAAAAATAATGTTTTCTAAATGAGGGTACGTTCCTTAGGGCTAATACGGCTCATGCTTGCTTCGGAAGGGGTCCTTTACTTATTCTAAAAAAAAATCAAAAAAAAATCAATAAATAAAAAACTTATGAATTTTTAAAAATAAGAACCCTTATTTTTGCCCACCCTATATATATATATATATATATATATATATATATATATATATATATATATATATATATATATATATGTATATATATATATATATACGAGTATCATTAAAAATAACGGACATCTTGTGTCTGGATATTTTTTCTATGATCCTTTCCGTTTTTCTGATTAGGTTCTTAGTTTCAGACGGAAACTGGCTGATAAAATTGCCAAAGCTTCCCAAAGCGCTTTCGGACCCTTCCAGGTCCATCGTCAGTGGAGTAATGTTAACCAGGCATAGACATAGGAGTGAATATATATTCTATTTAGACGGGAAAAATAAAGGACTGTGTTTAATTTAAATTTATATTTATAGGCATTTGAGTATATTAGTACTAATAGTATAATTAATCTTGTTAATAGCTGACCTAATCAGAAAAACGGAAAGGATCATAGAAAAAATATCCAGACACAAGATGTCCGTTATTTTTAATGATACTTGTATAAAAGAAAAGATGCTGCCAAGATACACACACACACGCACACACACACACACATATATATATATATATATATATATATTTATATATATATATATATATATATATATATATAAAACTTCTTTTGTAGAATGGTAGGAAAAATCCCAGCAGAGTGCTCTATTAATTGAGAAAATCAAAATGAAGAGCGTAATATTTATTTATTATTCGGTACAGAAAATCGGTACAACATCAGTACCGTTGATTTCAAGCTCAGAAAGTGTTGACCTCCTGGCTATCTTCAGCTTTGTTGTTACTTGGTCACTTGGTCCAAGTGACAACAAAGCTGAAGATAGCCGGGAGGTCAACACTTTCTGAGCTTGAAACCAATGGTACTGATGTTGTACCAATTTTCTGTACCGAATAATATATATATATATATATATATGTATATATATATATATATATATGTATATATATATATATATATGTATATATATTTATATATACATATATATATATATATGTATATATATGTATATATATCAATATATATATATATATATATATGTATATATATATATTTATATTTATATATATATATATATATATATATATATAGAGAGAGAGAGAGAGAGAGAGAGAAAGACAGAGACAGAGACAGAGAGAATGAGAGAGATAGTCTTGAGGCATTGAAGAGCTGTGATACAGCGAACCCGTCTGTGGATGACTATACCCCCCCCCCTCCCTCTCGGGTCGAGCACTGTCGTTTGGTGATATCTCCTGTTGCTTTTTCGCATAGTGCAAAGCTCTTTGTAAATAAACAAATCGAGTACGGTGGAAGCGGCGGTGGCGGGTTATATAAATAGACAGTGTAAGAGCTTCCGACTGTCAACTAGATGGTTGAAGTTTCAATCTCTGGCTTAAGGACGATGCTAGTCTAGCTGCATTGAAGAATTGTGATACAGCGAAACAGTCTATCCGTGGATGACTATGTAAGCCCCCTTCTTCGGTCGAGTACTGTCGTTGTGTGCTGCTTCTTAGCGTAATGCAAAGCTCTTCGTACAAAAAATGATCACGGTATGTATATACTTAGACATTGTAGATGTCATTTACGAGTGTTTTTCCCGTAGTTTAAGCTTCGGAAGCGGTTCTAGTCTAGTCGTGAAATCAATTCCAGGCAATGCGTGATGGGCACATTTTGGCTAAGATCAAAGTGTAGTATCTGTTCCGATGGATACTGCACGCCTGTCCTGTGCAGTTCTAGGAGGTCCACCCTCCCAGGCTTCGCCTCCCCTCTTTGGGGAGGAGTAAGTTTATTGCTTACTGTCGGAGGCGCCCCTACCGGGGAATGCCGACGGGGCTGCCCAGGCAATTTTTAAATGGCCAGAGTGCTCACCCCTCGAGCACTGGCTTTTAACCCCACTTGCTCGACCCGATCTTGGGTCACATCTTACTTGTGGGAGTAAGATAAAACTGGCCTTGTGCCTAACTCCGCGAGGAGTAAATAAACATCAGTACGCGCTCCTCTCGGCCTTTTGGCTAAGATCAAAGTGTAGTATCTGTTCCGATGGATACTGCACGCCTGTCCTGTGCAGTTCTAGGAGGTCCACCCTCCCAGGAGTAAATAAACATCAGTACGCGCTCCGACTACTAAGTCAAATATGACTTTCGTATTGAGGTTCGAACGGTGTGACCGGCAGAGATTATCTCCTACCTTACTGATGATTGCAGGTTTGCCATGAAACACAGGTATATATTTGAAAATATTTATAAATAATTATATATATATGTGTGTGTGTGTATATATGTATATAATACGCGTGTATGTTTGTACGTACGTTATCACCTTTAACATACACTTAAAAAAATTATTATATATTAAATGCCAAAAAAGTAATAATTTAAAATTTTACTTTTTTTGAAATAAAAAGTTGCTCCAAAATAGAATCAGACGTCATAAATAGAATTCTCTCGCCGGAGTCGACTTAAAAGTGACATTACTTTTATTCATTTAAAATCATATTTAGCTGACGATTATTTCTACAGTAAGAAAGATGGAGACTATTTATTAAAAAAAATAAATAATTTGTTACAATAAATCAATTAATTCAAAGGTTAAAACGTTCGTTTTATTTCTTTAATGTATATTATAAGTATGTTGGAATGTTCACGCGGTTTCTGCTAATTTACACCCCCCCCGGTCCAAAACATTTTGAAAAGAAAAAAGGCAAACACATTAAACTTGCTTTTGCTCATGAATCCTTGTTATAATTTATAATAAAAAATGAAACAATATCGAGAAGAGAGATATATAAACAAATTGATATTCACTAAATCCTTGCTAAGACAAAGTCAATTCAAGACTAGAGACCGGATATGATCGACTATCCTCTCAATGAAGCCCCTTCCGGTTTGTAATGGGAGTCTGTTTAATGGATCAACAATAAATAGATCAAGATGAAAGAAGGCAACCTTGAAGACACGTGTCACAAATGGTGACTATCCAACAATCCTGAGTGATTGTGCGGATTAACACCACAAACTATGAGACATATACTTTGTGGGTTACCTGCTTGGTCCTTGGGGCTTTAATTAACACCTAAAAGAAACTAATGGCACTTCTAGAGATAAAGCATTTGAACGATATTCGATGATGATGATAGATTTATTAATTGACAAATCTTTTCTTGGGATTTTTATTCATTTTTATGATCGTTTAAGGTAATATATATATATATATATATATATATATATATATATATATATATATATATATATGTATATATATATTCCATGAAAAATGCCAGTATACTGAAATCATATGCCCTTAATAGGGTTAAGATGAAAATTCATATACACTAAATATACAAAAGCAAGGAAATTCCCAAATTTTTACACTTTTATTGCCATTAAGGGTATGCGAGCACAACAGGGCTATGTATTTTACTGGTAGGAATTTTTCTTCAGCGCACCTCACACACTTCACCCACTCATGCATAGAGATTTATACTGTAGTGATGTGATAATGAAATGGTTTGGTTGATATGTAGTCATAGCCTTAATGACAATAAAAGTGTAAAACTTTGGAAATGTCCTTGCTTTTGTACATTTAGTGTATATGAATTTTCATCTTAACCCTATTAAGGGCATATGATTTCAGTATACTGGCATTTATCATGGAATGTCATTACTTATCAGAAGGTTTTTTTGGAATTTTCTGGAAAATTAAGGTATATGGTAAACTGAAATTAAAATGCCATCAACTAGACCCTAGAACCTCTATCTCTGCCAAAAATCAGCTGAATCCATCAAATAGTTCATGAGATACAGGGTGGCACATACGTACGTACGTACACACAGATAACATGATTTCATGATTGAACTTTCTGGATCTCTGGGTTGCCTTGACTAATGATGCTGAAATTCTACACACTTATAGAACTTATCAAATAAAAATTTTGTGCGAAGTTTTAACTAATTTGGTTTATTGTTTTTTTTAGTTATGATTGATCAAAGAAATGAGATTTCCAGCAGAGGCCATTCTTGAAGTCTATTAAGGGATAGAGCGCTCTCGCGCCTCCCTTGATTTATTAATTTTATACGTACATAAAAGAAATCAATGGTCACGTATTTCTGGCTCACAGCCGTCATCAACATGGTTAACTTAGACGAAGATCGAACCTTCGATATTGAAGTCTATAGTCCAGCGTCTTTACCACTGGCCCAAGACGCTTGTCTAGAAATATGTACGATTTTTATCACCTAAATATTTAATGTATTTTTATGTAATTATTTTTTATTGGTGATTGCAGCGTTCGTTGTTTTTTTTGCTTACTATTATTTCGATTGTCTCACTTCCTAATAAAAGTAAAGGGCGACTAATAATGCAATTTTCTGCATCTTAATCACTAAAACCTAAAAGAGAAATACAAGCAAGCACGTGTTAAAATAAGGTCACCCATTATTTCGACACAACAAAGAAACAGGGATAGGCCAGCCTATAGAAAAGAGAACACTAGAATAAGAAATAGAAAGTAAAATCAACCGAACGATTGGCTAAGAGAATAACAAAGAATCTGATTAAACACCGCCTGCGTGTATATATGAAAACAGCCGGCAAACTCCATGATTTTTAGCCTGACGATTCCCTACGGAGATGAAATGCGGAAGCCTCATTAACCATAAATATATTTTCATAACTTACTACCTAGCTCTACTCATGTATTGGGCACTGTTGAAGTAAATACTGAAAATTGATAAATAAAATATTATATCTCCTTATAACATTTCATGTGAATACATGAAATTATATATATATATATATATATATATATATATATATATATATATATATAGTACATGTATTATTTTGTTTCTATAGATATTAATCTAATGAAACTCCAGTGTTTATAAAAAGTGCTCAATAACAAGTAGAGCTGTTTTTTAGTATATTTTTTATTTATACAAACATTATTGGTTATAAGAGAGAGAGAGAGAGAAAGAGAGAGAGAGAGAGAGAGAGAGAGAGAGAGGCAGTAGTTTATAGAAATAAAATTTCAAAATAAACTTTAATATTATTGGCGAAGTAGCTATAATTGCTGAGAATAGAGAGACCTTTATTACCAAAACAAATTTAAAAAGAAAGGAGTATTTATTTACCTCCTCTACAGGAGCTTAGGCACAAGGCCACTTTTATCTTACTCCCACAAGTAAGATGTGACCCAAGGTCGGTCGGGAAAGTGGGGTTTGAAAAGCCAGCGCCCGAGAAAGTGAGCACTCTGACCATTAAAATTGCCTGGGCAGCCCTGTCGGCATTCCCCGGTAGGGGCGCCTCAGGCAGTAAGCAGTAAACTTACTCCTCCCCCAAAAGGGGAGGCGAAGCCTGGGAGGGTGGACCTCCTAGAACTGCACAGGACCGACCCATAGACCGGCGTAAATCAAGCCCCGAAGGCCAAGACAATACCAGTTTATGGGGTGTAGTATCCATCGGAACAGATACTACACTTTGATCTTAGCCAAGAGGGTACCAGGAATCTGTTTCTTCAGATTAAAAAAAAGGATTTTTTTCTTATTTACCTTAGCAACATGGTTAAAAGAAAATAAATTAACGAGCCGATGGTAAAAAGATATTATTTCTACCAAGACGTATGTATATTCTAAAATATCCCTTAGTTTTGGGATTGGGTCATCTTTGAAAATTACTTTTATTTAAATTTTTCTAATTAGCAGCAATTTGCAATTAACCTATCAATTGCCTCATCTCTTACTTGCTCCTATCTATCACTCTAACCTTCTCTCACTGTATGTTGTTCGATCCTCACTCTTATTTCATACGGTATCTATCAATCTCGCTTCTTTCTCTCTCTTTCTCTCTCTCTCTCTCTTTCTTTCTTTCTTTATCTGTGTTTGTGTATGTGTTTATTAAAAGTTGAAGGTAACAAAGATAGAAAAGAATAAAAAGATTGGAATAGTCCATTATAAACAAAAGAGGATATCACCACGGATAGTAATACTATTAAACCAGTGGTTGCAGAAAAAAAGAGAAAGATATTGGGGAACATATAGCACAGAGAGACTAGTTTTGGATTTCATCTTTTTATTTCTTATATTTAACTAGTTTTGCAAACTCACTTTTTCCGGATTGAAACAATCTTATCTGAGCTAATGGCTTAACAGATAGAAAGATTTTCTAATATTAATACAAATCCTATTATTTATATAACATCTAATACACTATATATAATAGAGATCAGATCCTCTCAAATGTGACCCCAAAACTTTTCTTGTGAATTCCTTCTATTTGTGCACTCATTCAGTTTGTTTTTAGCATTTTCTACAGTCGTGCTGTTTCTAACTTGATTAGGTAATTTTTTGAAAAAAATATATTACTATATTAGAAAAAAATATGCGTGATAAAAAAATTAAATTACTAGTTGAAAAAAAAGGCCAAATATATTAAAATGACAAAAAAACAATCAAAGAATCGCTGGGATAAGCGGTATGGGTGAGGGTGGTGCAAGGGAGTAAGTAGAGAATCGTTTACAGGGAAAATAAAGAAAGAAAGAAAGAAAGAAAAAATGAAAGAAAGAAAGAAAGAAAGAAAGAAAAAATGAAAGAAAGAAAGAAAGACGGGGGGAAAACAGGAAAGAAAGAATAGAATAAAGAATTAAAAAACATAAGAGAAAAATGAAAGAAAGGAAAAAAGAAGAAAAAAGAAATAAAGAAACGACAAAAAGACAGAAGGAAAGAAGAAAAGAAAGAAAGAAAGAAAGAAGGAAAAGAGAGCAGAAAGAAAAAAGGAAACGACAGAAGGAAAGAAGGAAAGAATGAGAGAAAAAAAAGAAAGATAGAAAGAAAAAAGAAAGAAAGAAGGAAAGAAAGAAAAAAGAAAGAAAGAAGGAAAAGAGAGCAGAAGGAAAAAAAGAAACGACAGAAGGAAGGAAGGAAAGAATGAGAGAGAAAAAAGAAAGATAGAAAGAAAAAAGAAAGAAAGAAGGAAAGAAAGAAAAAAGAAAGAAAGAAAGAAAAAGAGAGCAGAAGGAAAAAGGAAACGACAGAAGGAAGGAAGGAAAGAATAAAAGAAAGAATTAAAGAAGAACGGAATAGAAGAAAGAAAGAAAGGAAGAAAGGAAGGAAGGAAGGGAGGAAAAAAAGAAAGGAAAGAAAAAAGAGCAGAAGGAAATAAAGAAACGACAGAAAGACAAAAGGAAAGTAGGAAAAGAAAGAATAAAAGAATAACGGAATGGAAGAAAGAAAGAAATAGAAAGAAAGACGGAAGGAATTAAAGAAAGAAGAGCAGAAGAAGAGAATCAAGGGATGTAAGGAAAGAAAAAAGAAAAGAAAGGAAAGGAAAGGAAATAAGAAAATAAGAAATGGAAAGAAGGAAGGAATGCAAGAAGGAAATAAGTGTATATATCATCGGGTAATGGTCGGCAGTTAGACACTTTGAAAGAAGAGGGTGCGGGGGGGGGGGAATGAAAAAAAAAAGGAAAGTAGAGACGGTCGACGCGAAAGCGAGGCTCTTCCCCTCCCTCGCCGTCTCAATAGCGCCACCTGCAAACGTAGATAGATTGCAGAAGGAGAGTTAATAAAATATGGAAGTTGATTAGTGAAGGTGCCATTGTTGATGGCCCCTGGCTCTGTCATTTCCAAAGACTTGCGGATCAAAGATGAGAAATTCATTTGCGTTCACGCTCGCGGCGCGTCATCGTTTGTGCGCGAACGATAGAAAAAATGGCGAACACGAATCGTACAAGAAAAACGCACCGTATATATATATATATATATATATATATATATATATATATATTAAACATATATATATATAGAGAGAGACACACACACACACATATATATATATAAGTGCATTTTATTACTCATTACATATATGCGTATGTGTGAGTGTCAACTAAATATATGTATGTATTTTTAAAAGCACAGCAACGGTATTAAAAGACGATCATTTACTTTTTTTATGGAGGAGATAATATTTATCCTCCTCTGTATTCACTAAAAGGTTTCCAAGATGCTAAGATATATTCATTTATCTATCTATTTATCTATCCTATATATTACGTTAATACGAAATGAACAAAACTTAAATTTGGATTAGCCATTTGTACACCACACCCTCGACGAAACAGCGTACGTTACATCGATATTAAAATTCCAAAAGAGAAAAACAACAACATGCATTCAACTTCAAAGACGCATCACATATTTTGAATTTTAACGTCTTTAATCTTTTAAAAAAAAAACAACATTAATTCCACTTCATACATGTAGCACACAATTTTAATGTTAATGTCTATAATATTTTCGAAAAACAATAAAAAAACAAACACTAATTTACTTTATAGACGCACGGCATGTTTTGAATGTTATCGTTCACGCTTTTTGTTTTTCGAAAAAGAAAACAACATTCATTCCACGTCATACACGCAGTACACATTTTTAATTTTAACTTCTATGATCTTATCGCAAAATAAATTTAAAAAAACTTCCACTTGCCACTTCATAGACGCACCGCATATTTTGAATTTTAACGTTTATGCTTTTTTTTCGAAAAATAAAGAATCAAACATTCTTTCCACGTCAGAGACGCACCACGCATTTAAAATTTTAACTTCTAGGTATTTCTTCACACCAGAAATCTTGAGAAAGTCTTTGAACAATAACGACAAAAGTCGATGAACATATAAACAATTTTGGCTTTTTCTTGTTTTCATTTTTCATTATAGTGTATAACGTTTACTTTAGCGTAACATCCCTGTCTAATGCGTAAATATGATCTCGTATTTTGATTATCAACTCTATATCTCAATACCTAAAATAACATTTTGCGTTTATTTGATACTAGCTGTCCCAACAAGACGTTGCCCGGTAGTGTATTTACTTAATACTTAACACTTATACTTAATGCATACATACTTATTTACAATAATACATTAAGTTTGTCCAATGAAGTTTGTTATCATTAGCCAGTTTTTTTGGAAGTCACTGGTGAAACTTGGAATTGATGACATAAGTAATGAAATTTTCTTGGATACTTATTCCCAAAAAGTACCGAATTTTCTTTCCTTAAAAATTACCGGTGTTGCCCGGTAGTGTATTTACTTGCAATTTGTTTTGCTTTTCATTTTTTTAAACTATGCCCGTGGGGGGGGGGGGAGTAAATATTATTTTTTGTTCCCATCAAACGGATATAACCCTGTATGGAAAAAAATACAGAGTTACTTCCCTTTTTTTAAGATGCCAATCATTTAAAAATTATTCCGATACGGACAAAGAAATTTTCTTGGATACTTATTCCCAAAAAGTACCGAATTTTCTTTCCTTAAAAATTAGCTGTCCCTACCCAGTGTTGCCCGGTAGTGTATTTACTTGCAATTTGTTTTGCTTTTCATTTTTTTTAACTATGCCCGTGGGGGGGGGGGAGTAAATATTATTTTTTGTTCCCATCAAACAGAAGTAACCCTGTATGGAAAATACAGAGTTACTTCCATTTTTTTAAGATGGCGGCCATTTAAAAATAATTCCGATACGGACAAAGTATTTTCTGGAAGGATTAAATTGAATTAAATTTTATTCTTCTTAGCAACATTTTGTGATACACAAGATAAAACTGACGAACCAGAATAAAATATAGATTTTGAGGAAGAAATAAATCGATGAAAAAAGAACGATAAAGAAACTGACTTTACTTGCTGGGGTTCTCTCCCAATAACCTTACACACACACACACACACACACACACACACACACACATATATATATATATATATATATATATATATATATATATATATATATATATATATTTAGGCAAACATTATTAAATAACACGGAGTGGTTTTGTTTGATGCGACTTTTTTTTTTTTTCAATTTTCCGAATTGTCCATCTAATGTTTCGGTCAAATTGATGTAAATATGATCCATGGGTTTCTTGTTCCATTCTTTTTTCTTTTTTGCAAGTACTTTCGATTTGAATCGTCAAATCATCTTCAGGCGGTATTAGTTTTAGTGTCTTTACTGTTGTGCTTATTTTTGAATTATAACGGCAAGTAGTTTATATTTGAAAACGCGTCTGTAAAGTTGAAATGTACATGAGAGCGTGATGGCGTTCTACACATACGAGAGATTTAAAGTTTGACTGTTTAAACCGTTAAGAAATTGATGACGTTAAATAAAGTGCATACAATTCAAACGCATAACTACCTAATGGCTAAGAATTTGGTAATGTTAATTATTATGCTATCTGTCACGTGATTAAGGGAAATTAAGATCTATATATACTTAGAAGCGGACACAGATAGAAGACTAGTCGAGAGTGTTCGACGAGCGTATTCGCAACTTTATGTGTGTGTGCGCACGCACGCGCTTTACATAATTTATTTTGATTCCGTCATTTCGTTTTAATCCTTTTTGCTCCTTGTTTTTTTTATTTGTTTTCGCTCAAAAATGACCCACTGTATAATTTAAGACATTTTAATCCAAGAACTTTTTTTTTATTCTTTGTGGATTTTTCTGATAATTTTGTAGTGTTGCAAGGACGATATTGACATAAAAATGTTGTTTGGCTCACGGTAAATAAAACGGACCGTAAAAAATACATCTCACAGAAATGTTATGTTTTTTGGAAATGTGAAAAAATAAGAATAAAAATAAAAATTAAAAATATAAACATGGTTATTGGAATATATATATATATATATATATATATATATATATATATATATATATATATATATATATATATATATATATATATATAATATTAGTGTTACACCGGCTGTTCTAACAGAAGAGAAACTACACCGGTTCTCACTATAAATAGTGCGAGTAGACAATCACCAGGGAGAAAAGGACAGTATTGTATCTGTCTAGCCGAGTGCCAGTCAGTTTCCTTACCTTTGTACCTTTTATGTTAATACACTTGTTATCTTAACCAAACTTCGACTTGACTTCTTCTTTTTACTGTTGGACTACTTCACAACAATATATATATATATATATATATATATATATATATATATATATATATATATATATATATATATATATGGGGGTCTGTTTTACATTATTTTTTCTCTCATTTCGTTTTAATATTTTATTTCTACCAGAATAAGTAGCAATTTGATAGCTCAGTCGGTAAAGCACCGGACGTCAACAACCTAATCTCGCTGCGTCTAGCCACGCTTATGAACTTTGAAGAGACGAAACAGCTGTCTGTTGATGACTATATTATATTAGGTGTGTGTATATGTCTATATATTTCTATTAATAGGATTCGCTCCTAAACTAATTGACCGATTATTGTAAATTATGGAACATTGCTGCTAGGTGTAAGGTTGGGTAATGTTGGCTATATTTAGTTTAATTAAGTTTGATACAAAACGGCAAAGATGCGGTGGCAGCAGTTCGTGAAAGTTAAGATACTTCCGATTTTTGTGAGATTTTAACAATAAGTATTAGACATCAATTAATAAATATTTGTTTAGATTTCAGTTATTTTGAAGTATTTTAAAAAGATTTTAGGGGAATAATATATTTCAGATTTGTATTAAATAGTTATTAGACACCAATTAAGCAAGATTCCCTGAATTTAAATTTCTTATTAAGAATCCTTAAGCTAAAGATTTAATCTTAAGACATTTTCTAGAATAAAAACTATGTTAATGGATTTTGATCCAAATTTGACTAAGGATTCTAGACATAAGATTTAGTAGCGTTATATCTTGATTGTAATCTTCGTAAAAGGACTTAAAAGTGATGTAAAACTGTACTGTTCGGGCAATTAATTTTACCCGTTCCGGGACGGGTAATTTTGTATATATATATATATATATATATATATATATATATATATATATATATATATATATATATATATTGGTACAGAAAAATTAGTACAACATTCGTACCGTCGGTTTCAAGCACAGAAGGACTTAGCCATCAGGCTCTCTTCAGCTTCTGTTGTCATCTCTCTCTATATATATAAACGGGAAATTGTATGTTTAAAACCCAAAACGGCGTTATGTTATTTACAATGGAGGATGTGTCTTAGAGATTAATCACACTCAACCCCAATAGACACTCCCTCTGTTTATATATATATATATATATATATATATATATATATATATATATATATATATATATATATATATAATGTATTTTTATGCAATTATTTTTATTGGTGATTGCAGCGTTCTGTTGTTTTTTGCTTACTATTTCGATTGTTTTACTTCCTAAGTGATTAAGATGCAGAAAATTGTATTATTAGTCGCCCTTAACTTTACAGGACGTATTTTTCGTTAATATATATGTTCATCCTCACCGTCGCGTAAGATTCAGCAGGTGTTTGGAGAAGATGTAATGGGTGTAACACAAATTAAGGAGTGGTTCAACCGTTTAAAAAATGGCCGCACATCAGCGGAGAGTGACCAGCGTCCTGGCAGGCCCGAAACTACTCGGAGTGCAGCGGTTGTTGAGTGGTTGCAAAAAAAGAGAGATAATGCGGAACACGATGGTGGAGATAGAACACCATTCCAAAAGAAGACTTCAAGAGGAGTTTCCGGCAGTGGATGGATCGGTGGGCTAAGTGTGTGCAAGCACAAGGGGTCTACTATGAAGGGATTAGGGTTCCAAATATATATATATATATATATATATATATATATATATATATATATATATATATATATATATATATATATATATATATATATATATATATACGAGGCAATATATATATATAATAATATGCGTTATGTCTCTGTTGTAATATAAATATATAAAAATAGTACCCAATACTAAGAGGGGCAATTCGTATACAATACCAGGTGATGATAATTCGAAGTATTAAATAAGTAAGAATTTTTTGCGATCTCTTGATTTAAAGTAATAATGTTCATTGTAGAAAGAGAAATACATTTTATTGTGATATTAAATTTTGATTTTTTTTTCAATGTTTGATTCATTTATTCGAAAAATATAAGATTTCTTTGAGACCTTTTATACGAGTAATGCTTCTCATTATTGTTTAATGTTATATACTCTCTATACAAATAACATTCAATATATATATATATATATAAATATAAATATATATATATATATATATATAAAGGGATGTAGTTTGATTGAAGCTTTGCGTTTAATATATAGAGAGTATTATAAAGCTATCATAATGCAAGAAGTTGAAATATGTCTAAACCCCGACATATTTAACTTCTTGCATTGTGATAACCTTCTAATACTTCACTCTCGATATATATATATATATATATATATATATATATATATATATATATATATTTATATATATATATATATATATATTTATATATATATATATATATATGTATATATATGTATATATATATGTATATATATGTAATATATATTTAATATTTAATATTTAATATTTAATATTTATTTGAAATTGATGTCAAGTAATTGAACAACAAAGGAGGAGGAGGGGGAGAAAAAAGGACTAAAAGTATATATATGTATATATATATATATATATATATATAATTAAACATTTTTTTAATGGATTCGTCTACACACTTTAAAATGCAGCAACATTTTTGTAAGTAACGGATAAATTTTATTAGACGAACAACACAGGTAAGGACTTTTTTCTTGCTTTTTTTTTAATAACTAATATAAGTTAGCAAAACATTTATACGGAACAAAACTTAGGTTTAGTATACGGAACGTTTATGTTTTTGTCTTTTAACGGAAGTGGGGTCTGGTCAACTCTGCTGGGAAGCCATGAAGGTAAATACTGTCTTCTTTTTAAATTCCCGAAACAGTTTTTCATGGTAAACAACTGATGATCCTTTAAATAATGTTAGAAGCAAACTAATATAATAACTGAAAAAGTTAAATTTACTTACATGAGTGATTTTCCACTGAACGACTTGGGACTTAAGTTTAAAATTTTTTTTTTTAATATAATTTTTATGGTTGAAAAACTTCCAAGACTATATATATATATATATATATATATATATATATATACATATATCAGGAATATATTAGTGAACCAAATGATGATTAACTCAGCTTTTGTATAATAATAGACAATTGCCCCCCAATGGTAATTTGACAGAACATATTTTTGTCATTATCCGTTATCCCTTTATTCTGTTATCCCTTATTCCGTTATTCGATAGACTTTTGATTTCCTCAAAATTAGGTCATTAGTTCTTACATTCTATGAACGATTTTTCTGACAAAGGGGGAAGAATCGCTGTTTTCTGAGTAGTTTGTTGTTTTGAGTGTGTGGTATGTGGAGATTATTAATCCTCTCATAGTATTCATCATCATTCAACCGTCAATCTACCGATTTCATTAACCCTTGTCCCTCGAGTGGGTTTTAAGCCTTGATAAGTGGTTACTCATCAGTAATAATAAAAAAGGTAACTTGAAGTAAATTATTTTTGAATCTCAAATATTCATCGGAAAGAAGTTGCGATTTTGTCACGGTCCGTTATTCCGTTATTCCTTTATTCTCTTATTCTGTTATTCCGTTATTCCTTTGATTTGGTTCATTACTTTTTGCACGAATTTTTGCACGAAGTTATATGACCATGAAAGTAGAAAACTGCCATAGGCAGATTGTTTTTAAATAAAAATTATGGTTAGTCACCCAGGTCGCTAAAAATATCTAAAAATCGCCCCAAACGGTGTAATATTTTCACTTACCGATGGGTGTATAAATCCTTTATACACACCTGTGTTGCCCACGTTGTGAACCCAGGTCATTGATTGTCTGGAGATAAAACACTCGGACGCTTGTGTTAATTTATAAGAAAGGTTTATTTTAAAAAAGAGAGTCACATAAAGCATCAGAGCGAGAGTCCACTTGAAAACGCTTGAGAGAGAAAGAGAGAGAAAGAGAGAGAGAGAGAGAGAGAGAAAGAGAGAAAGAGAGAGAGAGAGATAAATCGATTGTCTAGTTACACTTAGCTACAATTTACGCATCCGCCCATAATCTCGCTAGAGCACCTCGCGTAACGGCCACGTTTCCTTCCGCTTGCTTATGTCGTCAGCCCAAAACAAAAACAGACCCCCGCAAGAAATATGCCCACCCCCTTGTCTTGTTCGTATCAAAAAATAAATGTGTGCCTCTTACAAACTTGTTATGTTGAATTTATTTTAAAAAAAAACCTACTACTATACGAATACGACCAATCACAAATCCACGGCGGGTTGTCACAGAAACTGCATCTGCATGTTGCCCAGGGGTCATTAGATCACAAAGTTCATCCCTGACCCTTAAACTAAGTTGCCTCTCGTCCAGATATGCTACGACAACAGACAATCCAAAAAGCCGCCCGTTCCCCCCACGCTGTCTCTTTTTAAAAGTATTTAAAAAACTTTTATTAACCCTAAACAAGGCAAATTGCCACTGAGACGTAGGATTAGGCAGCAAGTTTGTTGTTCACATTGCATTTAAATTTCTGCATGTTGATACAGTCGTGGAAACAGAGAACAAGGGGGGGATTTCAAAGGCAAGTGGTCCGAGTAAAGACGCTATTAGAGTAGAAAGTTTTTAGGCATCTGGGGACCTCTCCAGTGAAGGGGTGGAATTTTGCTGATAGTCGGGGTTGTCGGTTGTATTTAGGTTGAGGGAGTTCAAGTGCAGTAAGTTCGTTCACATGCACTGGTACATTCTAGTCCATGCCCCCTGCAGATACACCTTAAGATATTGCATCCTTTCGAACAGTTGAAATGAATTATCTGAATCAATCTATTTAGAGCAGGGCTTTTGTCATCATGTGTACGACGGCATTTTCACCATATACTGCCTCCATGATCTCCTTCAGCCCACTCATTCTATTCATTTCCTATGAATCAGATGATTCTCTTGTTGGCATTGGTTTCTCCCGATATCTTTCTAGTTAGAATTCTTTCTAGAAAAACATCGTGTACGTACAGGAGGGACCATGTGAAGGTTGCCAACATCCTAAGTAAAAGTGTTTCTGTGGAACGAACTGGATTCGAACTTTGAACATCCCGGTTGTCAGTCCGCGTCGTTAATCACGGCTACCGCCATTTCCCCTTGAGTCCACTACCATCGATAAATGCCTCAGTAGCGCCCAACATATTCATGAAGGTATTGAATGTGCCAATCAATAGTATCACATTCCTAATTAGAGTATCATGTGGAACGGCGTTCACGATTTCAGAAGCCTTCCAAAATAGCGGTTGAAAAAAAGCAATGACAGTCGACATGTTGTGTTTTGATGAAATACCGCATGGGTGATCTAGGGTGAACAGGATACAGGTTTTATCTCCTGGATTCATGTCTATCATAGGGAGAAACTGTACCGATGATTTTTCGGATATTCGCACACCTTATGCATCAGGTGGTCCATGCTTTACTCGCTGGAAGTAGTCTGGTTGAAGCGAAAAGACATTTCCCAGAAAATTTAAATCAACCCTAACCCTATACCTATTTAGGGGTACTTTACCCCTAAACCCCTTATTGCACCCACATTCAGGTTCACAAACAAGCATATGGGTGTTAATTTTTATATGGGTACCAGTGGTGAATTAGTACTTTCTTCAATTAATCGGGCCTCTTACTTCCGTATATTTAAGAGGAAACGTCAGAATGATAAATTAAAAACTAAGAAAATCGAATGAGATATGAGGGGAAACATTGTTTAAGTTGGAGAAAACGATTGAGAGAGAGAGAGAGAGAGAGAGAGAGAGAGAGAGAGAGAGAGAGAGAGAGAGAGAAAGTAAATCTCTCAACGTTATGGTGGATTTGAATCATTAAAGATCTCCAACTGATGCTTCAAAATCTTTTGTCTACACAGGCTAGGTCGAGAATTGTTAATAACTAACGCCTTAATAATATTGAGATGGTAGTTCGACCTGGCCCGTTTACTTAATTAAAAAAATGTTTCTTTTGAAATTTATCCTACGATTTTGTTGTACGCGAAATTTACTTATATATATATATATATATATATATATATATATATATATATATATATATATATATATATATATATATATATATATATATATATTACTCTATCGACAGAATTGGTGCAGCAGATGTTGAACAAACTAAAAATGAGACGAGCCAACATCGATGTGAGAACATTGTCGAGAGATGCAACAGATATGATCCGATAGCGGCGCATGGTGTCTACGGGAATCGCTTTGTTTTTAGGCATTCGGGAGGGAGATCGACAATGACGAAAAACTCCAAGCAAGAAAACACAGGCAGAAATGACCACACCTACCACAGAATTGAATCTTATTAGCCATGAAATGAATTGAAAAGGGACGAAAATTAAGAAAACAAAATTAATCAATAAATGGTAACGAATGTTGTCAGCGATGACTACAGCGACGATACACACACACACACACACACACACACACACACACACACACATATATATATATATATATATATATGGGAAATGAAAAAGGAAAATCAAAAGGTATTTTTTTATAATTCATCAACGTTTCGTCTTTATTATAAAACTTCCTCAGGATGATAATTTAAAAAAAAATGTCATGCAAGTACATCGAAATATTGGGTTGACATGATGGGTTGATGAGGAAAAGTAGTAGCCGTGGCTACTAAGAGCGCTGGACCAGGGTCCGGGTCACAGCCTTCCATATTGATTTCACTCTCTTGTTCTTGGCCTTTTGGCTAAGATCAAAGTGTAGTATCTGTTCCGATGGATACTGCACCCCATAGACTGATATTGTCTTGTCCTTCGGGACTTGATTTACGCCGGTCTATGGGATTGTCCTGTGCAGTTCTAGGAGGTCCACCCTCCCAGGCTTTGCCTCCCCTCTTTGGGGAGGAGTAAGTTTATTGCTTACTGTCTGAGGCGCCCCTACCGGGGAATGCCGACGGGGCTGCCCAGGCAATTTTTAAATGGCCAAAGTGCTCACCTCTCGAACGCTGGCTTTTCAAACCCCACTTTCTCGACCCGATCTTGGGTCACATCTTACTTGTGGGAGTAAGATACAACTGGCCTTGTGCTTAACTCCTGGGGAAGAGTAAATAAAACTTCTCGCAGCCCGGACCCTGGTCCAGCTCTCTTAGTAGCCACGGCTACTACTTTTCCTTATCAACCCATCATGTCAACCCAATATTTCGATGTACTTGCATGACATTTTTCTTAAAATTATCATCCTGAGGAAGTCTTACAATAAAGACGAAACGTTGATAAATATATAAAATATATCTGTTGATTTTTTCATTTTTCATTTCCCATTACGTCGGATCACTCTCATCCTTCCTTTCTCTCTTTCTCTCTCTCTCTCACACACACACACACACACACACACACACTATATATATATATATATATATATATATATATATATATATATATATAGATTTAGATTTTTCACTTATAAAATAGATCATTCAGTGAAGACCGGGGTTGTTCCAATAAAAAACAAGCTCGATGATACTCGATTACAGAGTACAGAGCATTTATATGTGATTTTATGAAGGCTTACCAAAGCATTCCTTTCAAGACACCAATGATCACCATTAAAGATATTTTTTCTTACAAATACTATTTATTCAAATTAAATGTTTTTTCCTACACGTGTTTCACTACCAAGCAGTTACTTGCTTGGCAGATCATCAGGGAAATTAAATGTCTGGAATACTGGTTTCAACTGCCGACAAAACACAATGTGGCGTTGTAATAGTTGAGGTCACTTAAGAAAAGAAGAGGAAAAAAATAAAAATAAAAATAAAAATAAAAGTCAAACTTAAAAAGCAAGGAAGAACAACGATAAGAAAAGAAAGTCCTAGAAAAGTCTTAGAAAAGTAGCTTGTGCATTATTTCTTCCACCAAGCCAACAAGCAAGTAGTCGGTCCCAAATACATTCAATAAAACCACAAAACCGGAACAATGTGCGATAATACACTTTCACGTTAGCCGGTACAATGATGAATAAATCCCCCCCCCCCACAATAAAACAAAAGAACTAAATCATTCAAGTTACCGCTCACAAGTTACCATTCCAATCCAATGATAGTATGGGAATTCTAAATCCAACTTCTCACAAAGAAAAGTCAACACAAATGTTCGTCCGAGTTCAAAGAGTCTTATTTCAATTGTTGATTTATTACCCTTCGAAATAAACACACGACGAGTTGAATGTCAATCCCGCAGAAAACTCCCTTCCATCAAGAAAAAATCTTAATATAGAAATTATTTATTCAAAATACTGTTTCTAAAAATATTTATTATTAAACCTATTCCTTATAGAAATTAATCATCTAGTGTCTGGGACGTCATTTTACATTTTGGGAAAATATCCTTCATTTAATTAACTGCCGAATTATTATCGTTTTGTTGTTTAACGAAGCGAAAAAAGCCTATCCCGCAGAATTTGTTTTTGAAAAAATTATTCATATATGAAAAATAAACTGTTATTATAAAAAGGCCTTCTACAAAAATCTAGTTATTATTTTAAATCATTTAAAATATTTCCTTAACGGCTGTGTCTGTTTGTAACTCTCTGTGGAGAATATTATTCTATATTCCATAAATAAATGTTACAACGGAATATCGTTATCAGAAATCTATTTTCTATTTTGAAAAAAAAACAAACTTTTTTTTAATTGACCGGTTTATTTTTTTGTCAACTTTACGGGAAAATATCACTCTTACTCGTTAAATGACAGGAGACTTTATTATTACTAATTTAAAATCCCGTACAAAATACTTTTTTTATAAAATTCAATTGTTTCTATTTTTAGAAATTAAGTCCGTGTCGGCATGCATGTTTTTAAAATTATTTTTTCCTTAATTACTTTTCCCCATTCCTGCCACCAAATTGTTTTATTTATTTTAATCTAATTAAAAACTAATTTAATTTAACCTAATTTAATTAAATAGTGATAGCATCCAGGTTGCTATTTCTTATTTTTCACTTAAAATCACTTGAAATCCCCAATGCATTTCGTATAATATATCTATTTCTGAGAATAAATTGTGATTTATTATTTATTATTCCACTATCTTTTTATATGTAACACAATTTCCCCCCTCTATTCCGCTGAATAAGTATTTACTATAGTTGACTATCACTGGGCCTTATTCCGATAGAATATTCCTACCTTATCACCCCCAACCTAAGTCTCGAGTATCCGCTAATAATTGAATTAAGACATATCTTAGCATAAGTACGTGTTACTAATTCTCATCCTCCCTATTATACACTAATTATTGCCCCAGATTGTCTCAGGAAGTGTCCATCCTGCCTATCTCTGCTGTAAGTTTATACTTCCCCCAATTCCCCTCCTATCCAGGTTTTAGGCTTGATAACAGGTAACGGTTTCTATGCAGACAGCATTGTAGTATTTCCTGCCTAGCGTTCAGTAAATTATCTCTAGATGTCATGATGTGGTACGACTCCAATGCACATAGGTTGCATCTCTTCTTTTTGTTCGGTTTATATTTGTTAGCCCTCCCCAAAATTGACCATTTCAGTTCGAAAGGGTCTTGCCTAGCAATGAGGTTTCTCACAAAACGGCCAACAGAAGTGTTAGGCCTATCTATGTCTTCCCTTTGGCCTCCCCTGAAGGAACTCATGTGGTTTCTGAATCTATCTTTGAACTCACCCCCGGTTGAACCGATATATGATTTCCTACTACTCTCTGTTATCACATCGCATTTGTAGACAATGCTTGAAACTCTACAGTTCCCCCCCAGTGGACAGGTGTTAGAAGCTCTGCAGTTACAGTTGTGTGCTGGGCCGTTGCTGGATGTTCTACTACTATGGTTATTTATAATGGAGGTTCTCACTGAACTGGTGTTACTGGGATCAACACCAGAAGAGAACATGGCTTCCCTTGTTTTAGTTATCTTAGAATTATTATATCCTATGATGGATGTGGCTATATTTCTACAGGTTGAATAAGAGAGTTTTACAGTATTTTTGTTAATGATTCCCCCCAATCTGCTATCTCTTGGAAAGTTTTTTTCCACTATGCTATAAAAAATCTTTGGGATATTAGTCTTAATATGCTGGCTATAGGGGGGGTTGAACCATGTAGTGGTCCTTCTCCTATTTTTCTTCCTACCTTCCCCCCCGGTTTGGGTAGCATGTGAGTTCAATTCGTTACTTCCGACTTCACGAATATTATCATCAACCGGTTCCCACCCTACCTGGTTTACATTACCGTGGGATACACCAGGTCTCCTATATCTAGCCTTGCCCATTGCCCTATTATATGAAACCATTGATCGAGAGGCAATCGGTCTCCCGTTTAGTCCCCCATTCCCAACCGAAGGAGGCACAAGGTAATTAATTTTTTCCTTGTATCCTGATCTGTTTAAAGCTTCATTGTAGAATTGCTTACTGCTGTCGAATATTTGTTGATTCTTGGACAGCTTAGATATCCTACTCGATATTGCAGGAATAATGGCTCTTTTCACCATCGGTGGGTGATTCGATTTAGCGTCGATATAGTAGAGTGTGTGGTTGGGCTTGTGATAAGGTTCATATGTGTTGTTGCATAGATCAAGCGTAATATCCAAAAAGTTGACCCTCCGGTAGTTTATATCCATAGTTACGCTAAGTTGTATTGAGCTGAAGAATATATTGAGTTTTTTCTTCTTAGTTTCAAGATTCCTTATACTTGTGTTGACAAAGAATAAAGCGTCGTCCCTATATAGACCGCCCGCCAGTTCAGGTATTTTCATACAAATTTCTCTGAGGATATATATCCCTACCAGGTCAGTAACCTGCGCTGAGTCCGGTGCCCCATAGTAATATCGAAATTGTTTTCCCTATCCTTTCTAGTCCATAACTTATCATTGTAGGATATTACCGTCCTTCCGGCTAGTCTAATTATATCCATTTCTAAGTTTGTGATGTTTGATTCATTTCTAGCCATGGTAAGCGCCTTTTCAAGTAAAGTAGAGGATATGGAGGGATAGTATGAATCTATATCAAACATTATAAATTTACTTTGATTAGTAATGTGTAATTCTTTATACCAACTTAGCACTTCTTCTGATGAGGTCCACAGATTCAATTGAGTTCTGCGTTTAATTCCTGGCAATATTCTGTCTAGTATTTTTTTGCTGATTACACCCATGTCCGAAATACACGGCGAGATCAGTCTAATGGATGGGTTATTACTAAAATCTGGCTTATGATCCTTAAGAGTGAAACGAGGGCATTTAGGGGTATATATCTCAACATTACCTTCCATACCAATCTCAGAGCAGATCTTAAGAGCGGCCAAGTTAATATCCTGTAACACCCCGTTCCCTACGGTCTTGTAGTTTTTATTCAGTTCCTTCAGGATTAGGTTGTTGTATGTTTCCATATTCATGGAGTATGTGTTTAAAGTTTTATCCGCCGGAACTGTGATGTTAGAGTTATTCCTAATCCGTGTCTGTGTCCTATGGATATGTTCAATGGTAGGATTCCAATATTGTGATCTGTTTTTGGTTTTGATGTTTTTAACCATATTATGCATATCCGCTTCGAAGCTTTCTAATGCAGGGATGTGAGGTGGGTTCTTGTGAGTTCCTATTTTATAGAATTTTCTATAGGAGGCTGTTGGTAAATTATCCTCAGTGTCAGATGCATACTCAGGGGGTTCAGAGACGCCAGAAGGTGGATTCACGTTGCTCAACTCCCTAGTCGATCCCAGGTTGTGGTGAATTACCCGCCATCGGACTCTCTTCAAGAATGCATGGACCGCCTGGACCATGTCTATTATGTATGCTTTGTGGTTTGGTATGGAAATGTTTTTGGGTGAGAAAGTTATCTCCTCTTTGGCAAACATCCTGGTCACTCCGGTATTGAATAGCAGCTCACTTTGGGGAGCAGAATATAGATTTAGATTTTTCACTTATAAAATAGATCATTCAGTGAAGACCGGGGTTGTTCCAATAAAAAACAAGCTCGATGATACTCGATTACAGAGTACAGAGCATTTATATGTGATTTTATGAAGGCTTACCAAAGCATTCCTTTCAAGACACCAATGATCACCATTAAAGATATTTTTTCTTACAAATACTATTTATTCAAATTAAATGTTTTTTCCTACACGTGTTTCACTACCAAGCAGTTACTTGCTTGGCAGATCATCAGGGAAATTAAATGTCTGGAATACTGGTTTCAACTGCCGACAAAACACAATGTGGCGTTGTAATAGTTGAGGTCACTTAAGAAAAGAAGAGGAAAAAAATAAAAATAAAAATAAAAATAAAAGTCAAACTTAAAAAGCAAGGAAGAACAACGATAAGAAAAGAAAGTCCTAGAAAAGTCTTAGAAAAGTAGCTTGTGCATTATTTCTTCCACCAAGCCAACAAGCAAGTAGTCGGTCCCAAATACATTCAATAAAACCACAAAACCGGAACAATGTGCGATAATACACTTTCACGTTAGCCGGTACAATGATGAACAAATCCCCCCACCCCACAATAAAACAAAAGAACTAAATCATTCAAGTTACCGCTCACAAGTTACCATTCCAATCCAATGATAGTATGGGAATTCTAAATCCAACTTCTCACAAAGAAAAGTCAACACAAATGTTCGTCCGAGTTCAAAGAGTCTTATTTCAATTGTTGATTTATTACCCTTCGAAATAAACACACGACGAGTTGAATGTCAATCCCGCAGAAAACTCCCTTCAATCAAGAAAAAATCTTAATATAGAAATTATTTATTCAAAATACTGTTTCTAAAAATATTTATTATTAAACCTATTCCTTATAGAAATTAATCATCTAGTGTCTGGGACGTCATTTTACATTTTGGGAAAATATCCTTCATTTAATTAACTGCCGAATTATTATCGTTTTGTTGTTTAACGAAGCGAAAAAAGCCTATCCTGCAGAATTTGTTTTTGAAAAAATTATTCATATATCAAAAATAAACTGTTATTATAAAAAGGCCTTCTACAAAAATCTAGTTATTATTTTAAATCATTTAAAATATTTCCTTAACGGCTGTGTCTGTTTGTAACTCTCTGTGGAGAATATTATTCTATATTCCATAAATAAATGTTACAACGGAATATCGTTATCAGAAATCTATTTTCTATTTTAAAAAAAAACAAACTTTTTTTTAATTGACCGGTTTATTTTTTTGTCAACTTTACGGGAAAATATCACTCTTACTCGTTAAATGACAGGAGACTTTATTATTACTAATTTAAAATCCCGTACAAAATACTTTTTTTATAAAATTCAATTGTTTCTATTTTTAGAAATTAAGTCCGTGTCGGCATGCATGTTTTTAAAATTATTTTTTCCTTAATTACTTTTCCCCATTCCTGCCACCAAATTGTTTTATTTATTTTAATCTAATTAAAAACTAATTTAATTTAACCTAATTTAATTTATAATGTTTGATATAGATTCATACTATCCCTTCATATCCTCTACTTTACTTGAAAAGGCGCTTACCATGGCTAGAAATGAATCAAACATCACAAACTTAGAAATGGATATAATTAGACTAGCCAGAAGGACGCTAATATCCTACAATGATAAGTTATGGACTAGAAAGGATAGGGAAAACAATTTCGATATTACTATGGGGCACCGGACTCAGCGCAGGTTACTGACCTGGTAGGGATATATATCCTCAGAGAAATTTGTATGAAAATACCTGAACTGGCGGGCGGTCTATATAGGGACGACGCTTTATTCTTTGTCAACACAAGTATAAGGAATCTTGAAACTAAGAAGAAAAAACTCAATATATTCTTCAGCTCAATACAACTTAGCGTAACTATGGATATAAACTACCGGAGGGTCAACTTTTTGGATATTACGCTTGATCTATGCAACAACACATATGAACCTTATCACAAGCCCAACCACACACTCTACTATATCGACGCTAAATCGAATCACCCACCGATGGTGAAAAGAGCCATTATTCCTGCAATATCGAGTAGGATATCTAAGCTGTCCAAGAATCAACAAATATTCGACAGCAGTAAGCAATTCTACAATGAAGCTTTAAACAGATCAGGATACAAGGAAAAAATTAATTACCTTGTGCCTCCTTCGGTTGGGAATGGGGGACTAAACGGGAGACCGATTGCCTCTCGATCAATGGTTTCATATAATAGGGCAATGGGCAAGGCTAGATATAGGAGACCTGGTGTATCCCACGGTAATGTAAACCAGGTAGGGTGGGAACCGGTTGATGATAATATTCGTGAAGTTGGAAGTAACGAATTGAACTCACATGCTACCCAAACCGGGAGGGAAGGTAGGAAAAAAAATAGGAGAAGGACCACTACATGGTTCAACCCCCCCTATAGCCAGCATATTAAGA
This sequence comes from Sepiola atlantica, assembly GCA_963556195.1. Lineage (NCBI taxonomy): Eukaryota > Metazoa > Mollusca > Cephalopoda > Sepiida > Sepiolidae > Sepiola > Sepiola atlantica. The sequence goes on along the minus strand of OY744520.1, from coordinate 183,431,364 downwards.
CTAATATCCCAAAGATTTTTTATAGCATAGTGGAAAAAAACTTTCCAAGAGATAGCAGATTGGGGGGAATCATTAACAAAAATACTGTAAAACTCTCTTATTCAACCTGTAGAAATATAGCCACATCCATCATAGGATATAATAATTCTAAGATAACTAAAACAAGGGAAGCCATGTTCTCTTCTGGTGTTGATCCCAGTAACACCAGTTCAGTGAGAACCTCCATTATAAATAACCATAGTAGTAGAACATCCAGCAACGGCCCAGCACACAACTGTAACTGCAGAGCTTCTAACACCTGTCCACTGGGGGGGAACTGTAGAGTTTCAAGCATTGTCTACAAATGCGATGTGATAACAGAGAGTAGTAGGAAATCATATATCGGTTCAACCGGGGGTGAGTTCAAAGATAGATTCAGAAACCACATGAGTTCCTTCAGGGGAGGCCAAAGGGAAGACATAGATAGGCCTAACACTTCTGTTGGCCGTTTTGTGAGAAACCTCATTGCTAGGCAAGACCCTTTCGAACTGAAATGGTCAATTTTGGGGAGGGCTAACAAATATAAACCGAACAAAAAGAAGAGATGCAACCTATGTGCATTGGAGTCGTACCACATCATGACATCTAGAGATAATTTACTGAACGCTAGGCAGGAAATACTACAATGCTGTCTGCATAGAAACCGTTACCTGTTATCAAGCCTAAAACCTGGATAGGAGGGGAATTGGGGGAAGTATAAACTTACAGCAGAGATAGGCAGGATGGACACTTCCTGAGACAATCTGGGGCAATAATTAGTGTATAATAGGGAGGATGAGAATTAGTAACACGTACTTATGCTAAGATATGTCTTAATTCAATTATTAGCGGATACTCGAGACTTAGGTTGGGGGTGATAAGGTAGGAATATTCTATCGGAATAAGGCCCAGTGATAGTCAACTATAGTAAATACTTATTCAGCGGAATAGAGGGGGGAAATTGTGTTACATATAAAAAGATAGTGGAATAATAAATAATAAATCACAATTTATTCTCAGAAATAGATATATTATACGAAATGCATTGGGGATTTCAAGTGATTTTAAGTGAAAAATAAGAAATAGCAACCTGGATGCTATCACTATTTAATTAAATTAGGTTAAATTAAATTAGTTTTTAATTAGATTAAAATAAATAAAACAATTTGGTGGCAGGAATGGGGAAAAGTAATTAAGGAAAAAATAATTTTAAAAACATGCATGCCGACACGGACTTAATTTCTAAAAATAGAAACAATTGAATTTTATAAAAAAAGTATTTTGTACGGGATTTTAAATTAGTAATAATAAAGTCTCCTGTCATTTAACGAGTAAGAGTGATATTTTCCCGTAAAGTTGACAAAAAAATAAACCGGTCAATTAAAAAAAAGTTTGTTTTTTTTCAAAATAGAAAATAGATTTCTGATAACGATATTCCGTTGTAACATTTATTTATGGAATATAGAATAATATTCTCCACAGAGAGTTACAAACAGACACAGCCGTTAAGGAAATATTTTAAATGATTTAAAATAATAACTAGATTTTTGTAGAAGGCCTTTTTATAATAACAGTTTATTTTTGATATATGAATAATTTTTTCAAAAACAAATTCTGCAGGATAGGCTTTTTTCGCTTCGTTAAACAACAAAACGATAATAATTCGGCAGTTAATTAAATGAAGGATATTTTCCCAAAATGTAAAATGACGTCCCAGACACTAGATGATTAATTTCTATAAGGAATAGGTTTAATAATAAATATTTTTAGAAACAGTATTTTGAATAAATAATTTCTATATTAAGATTTTTTCTTGATGGAAGGGAGTTTTCTGCGGGATTGACATTCAACTCGTCGTGTGTTTATTTCGAAGGGTAATAAATCAACAATTGAAATAAGACTCTTTGAACTCGGACGAACATTTGTGTTGACTTTTCTTTGTGAGAAGTTGGATTTAGAATTCCCATACTATCATTGGATTGGAATGGTAACTTGTGAGCGGTAACTTGAATGATTTAGTTCTTTTGTTTTATTGTGGGGGGGGGGATTTGTTCATCATTGTACCGGCTAACGTGAAAGTGTATTATCGCACATTGTTCCGGTTTTGTGGTTTTATTGAATGTATTTGGGACCGACTACTTGCTTGTTGGCTTGGTGGAAGAAATAATGCACAAGCTACTTTTCTAAGACTTTTCTAGGACTTTCTTTTCTTATCGTTGTTCTTCCTTGCTTTTTAAGTTTGACTTTTATTTTTATTTTTATTTTTATTTTTTTCCTCTTCTTTTCTTAAGTGACCTCAACTATTACAACGCCACATTGTGTTTTGTCGGCAGTTGAAACCAGTATTCCAGACATTTAATTTCCCTGATGATCTGCCAAACAAGTAACTGCTTGGTAGTGAAACACGTGTAGGAAAAAACATTTAATTTGAATAAATAGTATTTGTAAGAAAAAATATCTTTAATGGTGATCATTGGTGTCTTGAAAGGAATGCTTTGGTAAGCCTTCATAAAATCACACATATATATATATATATATATATATATATATATATATATATATATATATATATATATATATATATATATATATATATATATATATTATGAGTAAAATATTTCCACTGTTTGAATGCATTAAAATTTGTAATTAAACGGTAAAGAGACTAACCAATCCAATGCAGATTTTTTTTAAAAATAAAATATTATTTATTTAAAATTCAAATTTTATATTCATAAAAGAATCTACATCAGGAGAATACAGACAATATATATTTTTAAGTGACATGTTGCCACTAAGCTTTGAACATATGTTCTTATTGAAGTCTGGTGTGTAATATATATATATATATATATATATATATATATATATATATATATATATATATAGAGAGAGAGAGAGAGAGAGAGAGAGAGATGCAAACATTGTTAAAGATAACAGAATTCGTTTGTTAAATTATACCTTTCTTATTTTTCAATTTTTCTGATCGTCTTTTTTGTATTAAAATCGAAAGAATTAATAGATGTTCCATATGGTTCACGAACGTTTTCGATTCTTTGTCGAATAATCCCCAGGTGTTAAAGACAAATGGACAAAAAAGATGGAGAAAGAAGAGAATTCTTTAAAAAGACGGCGGAGAAACGCGCAGAAAACGTTTTTCGCATTGTTCTACGAAGTCGTTGACGATTTAAATTCAGCCACGCTGGATTGCATAAGAGAACAAAATCGCATTACGTTAAGCATTTTAAAATGTTACCACTGGTTTCATATGTGATGTTATTTATTTTTGGTTGTTGTGTTTTTATGCAGATAGCTTCCAGTATTTTAAATTATTTGAAATTGGTTTCGGAATGTATAATTTTAGTGTTATTTACTAGAATTAGTCTTAAATCAGAGGGAGGGCAGTTATGTTTTCGTAGATGTTGGTAAATTGAGCAAGAGTTTACAAGATGCATGGTGAGGCGCCGGGATAGGGTAGTGCTTGTAAAACCAATGTAGCTATTAGCTTTATTATTATTATAGGAATTACATTCTACCAAAGGGCATTCACACTAATAAATAACATTGGTTTTTTCTAGTGGTATTTGGGTTGGGGAGGAGTTGTTTTTTACTACAAGATATTGAGGTTTAAACTTCTTGTAGCTATATATAAATTATATATAAGCTATATATATAAGTAAGCTACAGTTATTTCCACTTATCAAAGTCTTCTGAAAAACTGATATGGCGAATTTTCGTGTATGTTGAATTTTTTCTTTGGATTATGATACTATGCATTATGATGCGGAATTATTTTTTAATAATTAATGTTTTTTTTTCGAAATATTTGACAATGGATAATTTCTTGTGATTTTTGTTTTGTTTCTGCTGCAATTATTTTGACATTGTTTTTGATTTAGGTTTTTTAGGGAACCTATGAAAATTATTTTTCTGAAGATAGTCTATCGTTTTAAAAAATATGATTCATTTTATGACTTAAAATTAACACTGCCCCAAAGAGCTGTAAAGAAAAGTATAATAAATTCGTGCATGTATACTCTTTATTTGGAACTTGATTTGAAAAATAATTTAAGGCGTCAATATATATATTTATTGTAGGAAATAAATTAAACAACACTTAATTACAGATAACTCTAATTGGCTTATTAAATCTGTTCGGTATTTTGTAGACATTTTTTAGAAACATGATTAACATAGTGATAATATATATATATATATATATATACAGGGTGGCGCAAAAGCCGCGCATTGGTTTGTTTATGTGATAGAAACTAGGCTTTTCTGATAAATAATACATTTACTTGGTAATTTTGTTGCAGTAGTTTAAAACAAAATAATATCCTTTAAATGACCACCATTTGCGGCCTCACAAAGACGGGCTCTAGTTAGAGCATTTTTCGTTACATCCCTTAGAATAACTGGCTCTAGTTCTTGGATTTCATGTCTGATATTGTTTTTAAGCTCTTGAATCGTTGTAGGCTTGTTCACATATACCATTACCTTAAGATAACCCCAAAGAAAAAAGTCAGGGGCTGTTAAATCCGGTGAACGTGAAGGCCAGTTAAAATCAGAAAATCTGCTAATTAAGCGCTCGCCAAACAATATATATATATATATATATATATATATATATATATATATATATATATATATATATATATATATATATATATATATATATATATATATAAGAAGGTTGGCTCCCTCTACCGTGTAAGTAAACTCCTCACACCTGACATTATCCTGTGTCTCTACAAAGCCACCATCCGCCCATGCATGGAGTATTGTTGTCACATCTGGGCTGGTGCATCATCTACTAGTCTCTCCCTCCTTGACAAAGTCTAAAAAAGAATCGCCAACCTAATAGGTCCCTCACTGTTAACCAAGCTTCAGCCTCTGTCCCATCGCCGCAATGTAGCATCCTTGTGCTTGTTTTACAAATACTTCAATGGATTATGCTCCGATGAATTGGCTACTCTGGTGCCCCCTCGACGTAAATTCACTAGACTAACTCGACAATCAACTAAATCTCATTCATTCACTGTGGAGGTCCCCAGATGTCGGAGAGCCTTCTACTCAAATAGCTACTTTCCTCGTACTGCTGGCCGCTGGAACTCCCTCTCTGCCCCCTGTTTCCCCAACAGTACAGACATCCAGAAATTTAAAACTAATGTAAACAGACACCTCGCTGCGCTGATCCCAATCTAGGTTGACCGCCCCCTACCTTCTCCCCTTTTCTTTTTCTCAGTAGCCCCTTACGTCTACAGTGGCGGCCTGCCTTGTTTGGGGTGAACTATGTTAATATATATATATATATATATACATACATATATATATATATATATATATATATATATATATATATATATATATAAAAGGAGATTGTAGTTTGCTTGAAGCATTGCTGGTAAATGTAAGTGTAAATTAGTCGTCCAAGGCTATAGCAATGCGATGTGGTTGCCGTGAGATGGAAAAGTGAAAAGAAATAAACGCAGGGAGAAAGTGAAACTCAAAACGATTTATTAATAATTTCACGAAAACTGATTAAATAACAAATAGTATTTTTTTTTTCGGTAATAACAGATCTGCAAAGGGTAATCTTAAATTTTCAAAAGAAAAACTTTCATTATCAGAAGACAACAATAGAAGACCGAGAGGGTCGAAAAAACGGGAGAAAACCGGTGTCAGATCATCGTAATACAGGGGAAAACAATTGGCAGTAGGAACGCAGAAAATGTCAAAATTCCATTAAGCAATCATATAACTAAGGTTAAAACATTATAAACATTAGTTTAGTAATATACCATTTTTTAAAATTTTATTATGTTTCATTTTACATGACTCATCAATTAGTCTTTTTTTTTCATTTATTCTCTTCAAATCTGAATTTAAATTTACTGTCAAAGGGAGATAACTTATTCTAAATAATATATTCAGACTTTAGAAATGAGATTAGAAACTTGAGAAGGAATTTGAGTTGTGAAGTGGATAAAAGCCAAGGATGGGACCTTTTTTAGCAGGGGAAGGGGGGGGAATAAGAAGAGATTATGGGAAGGGAGAGGATTATGAAAAAAAAAGAAGAAAAAAGCAAGTAAGTTGGGGGTGGGAGTATGAGGAGGTGGGAGTGTGAGGATGTAAGAATCAGAGGATGAAGGGAGATGACAACTCGAATCTGTTATTCAAGGTAGGACGCAATTTAGAGATTAGGCTAGCTTCCGAAATTCGAAGCTGACCTATATTGCGGACAGAATTGAGGATGCGGACACTAATGGAGCGATGTGTGTTGCCACATGATATTAAGTGTTTATGGAAGGAAGAAATGTGGGTGTTTAGATGCTCTTTAATGCGTTGGTGTAGAGGCCTAACGGTACTACCGATGTAGAACTTTTGACACTTAGAGCATTGTAGGTTGTATACTGTATATGTGCGGAGGCAGAGGCCAGGGTTGGGGATGGGGCAACTAGCTAGAGAACAGGGGTCTGGGGTGTAGTGGCTTTTTTTGGATAAATGTTGTCGGAGAGAGGTGCCTGTGTGAGAAAGTTGTATGTTAAGGTTCTCACTACGTATGGCATTGCGGATAGCAGAAGTGATACGGTCGCTAAAGAAGGGGAGTTTGAGGAAGCAAGTGTTGGTGAGAGTGTGGTGTCTACGTCTTCTGGTGTTGTTAAGGCTAGATATGGTAGTTAGGGGGAAGCCGTTGGTCAATAGAGTTTGGTGGAAGGCTTCGGTGTGTGTTGTTTTATCGGAAGAAGAAGAGCATTTGTCTTGTATGCGGGTGATTTCGGTTTGTGCGTAACTAATTTTGGATTTGAGGGGTAGTGCGGATTTGTAGTGGATAAAGAGGTTCCTGCAGGCGGGTTTTCTATAGAAAGTGAGCAAGCGTTTGGAGCGATAGAGAGAACCCAGTTTACAAACAGAAAAAGCAATGCATCTAATGTATGAACTCCAAGAAAGATTTGATGAGAAAGAAAGACCAAGAAGTTTCAGAGTCGGTTCCTTCTCAATAATAACCATCCATGAGAATCTCAGCTAGAAAAGGGACACGCCTATGATCTACTGTCCGTACAAATCTCTGGCGTCGTATTAAAAAGAACAAATAGATCTTTGATCTACTTTCAGTACCAATCGCGATCTTATATTAAATAAGAACAAATAAAACCACGGCCTACTTTCAGTTGTACTCCATAGCGCTGTGCTAAAAAGTTCAAATCAATACTTGACCTACTTTCATTTCTAACGACATTTTGGATAGAGGAAGGGCACAGGTTTGCTATATTCTTATTTCGTTAAGATACTGTAGTAAGATTATAGTCATGGTTTTATTAGACATGCTCGCATCTAAGAATTACTGGCACTAGCAATAATATACAACCCTCTCCGGGGGTCGCATATTTTTGTTAGTATATATAATGTAAGTGTCAAGTTAATGACCAGCCAATTGTGACAATTTCTTGTGGTTATACGTCCCCCACACTCAAAGGAGTACGTAATGTCTAGGATGATGCTCTCATGACAAAAGAACAGATACTAAACTAACCCCCAAAGGAGGAGTTAGTGCGCCAGAGGAAGGTCTATTGAAAACTGAACAGATACTACACTACTCCATCCCCTCAAAATAGGATAAAGTGATTCATGAGATGATGGTCTCATGACCCCAGAACAGATACTACACTACCCTAAAAGAATCAAGCAATACCTGGGAAGATGCTATCATGAAAACAAAATAGATACTACTCTCTGAATTGAGCATTAAGGGATAGTACAATACATTAATAGCAGTAATAGTATAGTTTTGTCTTCAGACAGAGAGATACTAAATCTCCATTAGTAATAGAAGTACAATAGTACATTAATAGCAGTAATAGTATAGTTTTGACTTCAGAGAGACAGATACTAAATAGCCATTAGTAATAGAAGCATAATAGTATATTAATAGCAGTAATAGTATAGTTTTGGTTTCAGACAGACAGATACTAAATCTCCATTAGTAATAGAAGCACAATAGTATATTAATAGCAGTAATATTATAGTTTTGGTTTCAGACAGACAGATACTAAATCTCCATTAGTAATAGAAGCACAATAGTATATTAATAGCAGTAATAGTATAGTTTTGACTTCAGACAAGCAGATACAACATCTCCCTCAGTAATAGATTATTCGATATTTTGCAAAACAATCCAGGAACACAAGTGGAGCATTATCAAGATAATTTGAATTCACAAAATGATATATGTTTTATAAATGCTTCCGATATAGCTAACATCGTCATATAAATAGAAGTGATCTCTGATTAATTACGCCTGTCTAGACGCCTATGCGGAATCAATTCTGATCAGACGCGATGTATCCAGCCGTTGTTGAAGTTAGAAATTAAATTCGGATCAATATTTCATTTCAAATTTGAAGAGACATTTTTTTCTTTTTATGAAAAATGACATTTGATATATTAAGCTCGCAAGAATTAGAGAATAGCAAATTCTTTTAATTAAAAGTACGTCGAGAGTTTATACTTGTGTTATCGACGTGCAATAAATATATTTGATCTCAGATGAACATAATTGCAAATCGCTCAAATAAATACCGAACGTTTATGTAAAGGCTTTTATTTATTTAAATGCGCGCACACACATAATTACTTAATAAAGACCATCCTCAAGTGGCTTCGGTCTCTCTATACAAAGATTTGTCAGGATAACCTGATATGAGGATACTTCACCCTACAAGTAACCCCTGACCAAATATTAAAAATAACATAGTATCTGAAGCGCAAATGAGATCTCCTCGACACGGCTATACACTGGTTTATACGAGTAATAACACTTAGCTGGATATCCTACCAGACTAGATGAATTCTTGTCCTGGACTCCGGTAAGACCAAGAGACCACAAGAAAGATATACTATAATATAGTTAACTGGTCAATTGGGGAAAGGAAAATTTATGTTCTTCACTTCTTTACTTATTCAACGTTTGACAGGTAAATGAAGACTTTAATACAATATTCGAATGTGTATGTATCTCATACAGAGATCAAGTGTTAGCCTCAGAAAGAGGTCCCTTTATTTATAAGAACTCTAACTGAAGTAAAATGAAACATTATATATATATATATATATATATATAGAATTATAAAAAGAAAAAACTATACACACATTAAGGTTGTACACATTATAACTTATTTCGACCCCTTAATTAGGTCTCCTCAGATGTATAAACAACCACGTGGTTGTTTATACATCTGAGGAGACCTAATTAAGGGGTCGAAATAAGTTATAATGTGTACAACCTTAATGTGTGTATAGTTTTTTCTTTTTATAATTCTGTTTTGCTCTGTTTAAATTACATTGAGCTCTGTTATTCAGATTCTCAACACAAAATTGAAATCTACACACTATATATATATATATATATATATATATATATATATATATATATATATATATATATATATAGAGAGAGAGAGTTTGAATGCTTACTAGACAACATTCTCGAGTGTTTTCGGTCTCTCTGTACAAGGGTTTGTCAGGACAACCTGACATGAGGATACTTCACCCTATAAGTAAACCCTGAACAAATATTGAAATAATATAGTATTAGAGGTGTAAATAAAATATCATCGACATGACTATACACTGGCTCATACGAGGAATGGTGCACCTTCTCTTAGTGATGTTACCTAAAGTAATAGCACTTAACTAGATATGCCACCAGACCAGATGAAATATTGTCCTGGAATCCGGCATAACCAAGAAAGATAAACTTAAACATAGTTAAATGGTCAATTGAAGAGAAGGAAAGTAATATTCTCGACTGCTTTACTAACTCAAGTTTGGAGAGGTTAGGGTTAAGGTTTATGGCCCATCTTTATGTTTTCAGGCGGAGGTATGCAGTGTCACGAATGACTTATGTTCTTATTATAAATATTATCACATAATATATTGTGTGTGTATATTTCTTGTGGTATTTGTTTCAACAATGATCAACAGATGAGTAAAGATCAGTAGTTGTATTAAAATATGCTTATGGCTATAACCTTTTGATCCCCTATGTTTAGATAATTATGCGTGACGTTGCTTCTTAAGTTTTGAGACGGATATCTATGTATATCATAAAGTGAAAGGTCAACCTAACAAATTACAATCGAGTTATTTCCCTTGAAGCAAAATAAGAGTTATCGCCCCTGGATTTAAAAAAATCTTGTCTGCGGACAGTGAAATGTAAACAGAACGGTCGCACAAGCAAACAAGCCTCTCGCGTTCAGCGGTTTTTCTACATTCTAAATTAATTAGTGTGTTAGTTAAATAGATCTGTTAAAGGTTCTACTTCGTACTTCCTTCATTTTTCTGAGTTGCAATTGAACCGAAACGTATAAACATCAAGACATAACATAAAGATATTAGGTTTTAGCTCCATGAAGGTACCCTTGATTTCTGAGAACTTGCTAAGGCAAATCTTATTTAAAAAAGCGAAGTATTTGCTTAATGTGGATTGTTTATCTTTTCAATTTTCAGAATAATCCATTTGGTATTCCAAGCAAATTGGTGTCTAAAATATCCATGGTTTCTTATTCCGACCCTACATGAAAGGCTAGCGCAGAGACTGAGAGGATATATCCACAAAACAGACATACAGAGTAAATGACCAAAGGAATGGCAATGTTAATACAACAAGATGTCAGAAAGGGGAACGATTCCAAGCAACTACAGGCCAATAATCTGTTTACCAACAATGTGGAACATCTTAAAGGCACAACTGAAAGAACAAATCTACCACTCACTGAACAATCGTGGACTGCTTCCCGAGGAACAAAAATGATGGCGGAAAGGGAAAAGAGGGACGCATGATCTGCTATACATAGATAAAAATATCATAAATGAGGTAACAAACAGAAAAAAGAACATAGCCATGGCATGGATTGACTACAAGAAAGCTTACGACAGAATCCCTCAAGCATGGATAATTGAAGGTTTAAAAATATACAAGATGCCCGACAGGATTATTAATTTTATTAAGAAAGCAATGGAAACATAGAGACTAGAAATGACAGCTGGAGGACAACACTTGACTGAGATAAAAATACAGAGAGGTATTTTCCAAGGAGACTCGCTATCACCACTACTGTTTATCAAGACCATGATGCCACTCAACTACCTACAGAGGAAATGTGATGCCGGATACAAGTTTACAGACACAGAACAAACCACCTCATGTACATGGACGACCTGAAACTATTTTCAAAAAGCAAAAAGGAACTGGAAAAGCTGATAAATACGACCAGAATCTTAAGCCAGAACATTCAAATGGAATTTGGAATGGAAAAGTGTGCACTGCTAGAGAGTAAAAGGGGAAAACTGGAGACAACAGAGGACATGGAGCTGCAAAACTAAAGAGTGATGATGGTGCTAGGCGAACAGGAGAGATATAAATATTTGAAAGTTCTGGAAGCAGACACCATTAAATCTACAGAAATGAAAGAGAAAGATTGGAAAAGAATATTTGTGAAGAACAAGGAAAATCTTAGAAACGAAGTTTTATAGCAGAAATCTAGTAAAAGGAATAAACACTTGGGCAGTATCACTAATAAGATACTCTGGACCATTCATAGGCTGAACTGAAGAACTCAGGCACATCGACCAGAGGACTAGAAAATTAGTGACCATGCCAACACATTACACCTAAAAGACGATACGGGCAGACTCAACGTGGAAAGAAACGAAAGGTGAAGAAGATTGGTAAGTATAGAAGACAGTGTGGAAAACACAAAAAAGAGCTGGAGAAATACATAACCTAGAACACAAAAAGGCTAATCACCGCAGTAACGAACAACTCGGAAGCACCGAAACCAGAAATAAAAAGACAAGGAAAGAAAAGTAGAAAGAAAAACAACTACATGGACGCTTCATAAGACTGACAATGGAAGAAACCAACGAAAATAGCTAGGCATGGCTAAGAAAAGGACACTTGAACATAGGAACGGAATCTTTCATGACGTCTGCACAGAACAAAACGATTAAGACAAACTACGTTAAAGCTAAAATAAATAAAACTAAGCAAAACAGTAAATACAGACTGTACGGACAAAGAGACGAAACAGTAAATCACATAATAAGTGAATGCAGCAAACTTGCCTCAAAAAGAATACAAGAACATACATGACTGTGTGGGGAACGCAGTACAGTGATAACTGTGCAAACAATTTTATTTCGAACACGTGGGCAAATGGTACAAACATAAACTAGAGACAGTACTGGAAAACGAAAAATTATCTGGGATACGGAGGTACAAACAGATAAACTCATACAAGCAAAGAGACCGGGTGTCATAATTATCGACAAGAAGGAAAAATCCTACCAAATCGTAGATTTTGCAGTTCCAGCAGACCACAGAGTGAAGATCAAGGTGACGGAAAAACGAAATACAAGGAACTTACCAGAGAACTGAAAGAGATATGGAGCATGAAGAAAGTCAATATAATACCAATAATCGTAGGAGCACGAGGAACAGCCCCCCCCAAAAAAAAACCTGGAGAAAAAACTAGGAGAAATTGGAATTAAAGGTATCACTGAGACCATACAAATGTCTGGCGATGATCAAACCAGCTACAATCTTAAGGAAAATGCAAAAACCAACCTGCATAAGCTAGGAACTGTAACCAATCACATGGAAGTTACAATAGGACGAAAACAAAACCAGAGGAAGAACACCACCACCACACGAACCAAAGAAACAGAAACTGAAAGATATATCATAAACTGCCCCTCATCTTCCCCACAAAAAATGATGGCATCGGACCTGACTGACATCACACAAAATAGTCGCAGAGGATGGAAGGACAGAGGAGGGAGAGCACTAATCACACCTCCACTGGAAGAGTACGGAGAATGCTGTGACCTTGGGGAGGCTTATTGCCACCCAATCCCAGGAGATACCAATGGTCGTTGCCAGCGAGAAATCAATGGTAAGCGGCTGTTACGACTGGTGATCGAAAAGAGGTTGAGAGTACTGGAAATCTGGGGAGGTTTGTTGTCACTCAGACTCCAGGGAACACCACCGGTTGTTGTCGATGGGCAATCACTGACGATGACTTGTGTGATAACTCCCAGTAAATACTACTACTACTACTACTACTACTACTACTACTACTACTACTATTACTACATTAATACTACTATTATTATTATTACTACTACTACAACTAACTAATAATAATAATATTAATAAGAATAATCAATAAATATCATAGTAATAATGATTATAATAATAATAATGAAAACAGTAATAGCTTAGTAAAAATATTCAGTATGAAACATAACAGCAAAGTAAACAAATGCAAAAATCACGAATTTAAGTTATATATATATATATATATATATATATATATATATATATATATATATATATATATTGGCAAACGTAGGTATGCTTTTATGGTAATTTTTGTTGTCACATTCTGTATGTTATATGATCTTATACTGTGCATAATGATATATCTATAAAATAAGATATATTTCTGACAGACCTACGGTCACTCAGCGGGGAATATACGATTGAATCATATTGCGATTTCAATTAACTTTATACGCAATGAAACAGAACAACAAAACGGAAAAGCATCGAACGAATTAATTAAGAAAACATTTACAGCAAATATGAAAGAAGGGTAAAGTTTTAAAGTTCCAGGCGAAAAGATGGACTTCAACGACGAAAGGGCAAACGTGATGCCTTGACAGAAATCGAACATGTCCTGGGTATGACCTTAATGTGAAACCAGTTGTGAGGTCCAAATTTGGGTAGATTTTACGTGTGTGCGGTTACTCTATAGTTACCAGTTCTTTCAGGCTCACTTTGCGTCGTAATGCTAGTAACAATAAGAGTTAAATAGAACGCGTCCCTAACCCGACAATTCGCTTTTGGTCTCGTAGCAAATCTGTTTCTGTACTAAACGTTAACTTGTTTTACGTCCTCAGTCAGCGAAGAAGAATTTTTATTTATTTTTTCTCAATCTAAAGTTCCTCTTAGTAGGGGAGCTAGATTTTCCACATTAAAAATCGACCTTGTATTGAACTCGGTCCTCGTTTGGAGGCAAGTAAATAGGGACACAAAATTGCCCCGAAACCTTTGGGCAAGGATTTCATTTCCACACCACCATATCACCTCGAAATGAATCCTTCCCAGCTCTGAGGATTGAACCATAAACTTCCAGAAGACTGTCGCTGAAAATTGATAATTACTTAACATTTATATCCGTTACGCCATGGATCCTCAGTACGGGCGATACAAAGAATACAATGACGAATTACTTAAGACTTGGTCATGATTGACGAAACGAGAGCAAGAAAACCCCGTAGATTAAATAACAGATTCCGTTCGAAGTTCTGTACAGATGCCCGAGTTCGACATAAAGATTTCAGAGTTCGACTAGACACACCTGCAGAAGGTCGGAGGTTACATAGACTGAAACATTTTATGGTCGGTTACACGTTAATAATGAATCCGAATCACTCTTCCTCAGCATATGACTAGCGCCAGGCGGAATAGCCATCGACAGAACTTCTTTGCAAGAGATTCCCGTCTATGGAACACATTTCCGCGGGGCTGCTTACTTACAGATTACAACATAGTCGTCTTCAAATCCAATGTCAACAGATTCTTGTCATGAACCGTTCCATAAGTAATCAAACTTAGTTCATTACATTGATCAATTTTAGTACTCCCATAGTGTTCTTCATCTTACAGCTGAAAATCATTCCATCTCATTAACCCTTATCCTCGAGTGGTTCTTGGCCTTGATAAGTGATGACCTTATTGTAAAAGAAAAACGAAAACAGTAACTGATACTAGTTTTTATTATTTGTATTATTCCGTATAGATTCGAAGAGACGCGCGTTGAGAAGGTTGGAGGTTACATCGGCTGAAACGTTGTGAGAATAACATCCAAGATGAGAACAGTAGTTCGAGTAATGCATATGTATAACAGTGATAGTTTTCTAATATATGGTCCACCCTGTCATCAGGGCCACGAATTCGCCGACTGTACCACCATGCAGACGGGTAAAAACTCCCCGAAAAGGGGGAATCTGTAAGCCGTGGGTGACGACACGTGATTTTTTTCTTTTTTAACATAGTTCACTCCAAACAAGGCAGGCCGCCACTGTAGACGTAAGGGACGACTGAGAAAGAAAGTGTAAAAGTTTTTTTTTTGGAAGGGAGGGGTCAACCTGAATTGGGAGCTGCGCAGCGAGATTCTGTTTACATTAGTTTTCAATTTCTGAATGTCAGTACCGTCAGGAAAACAGGAAGCAGGGAGGGAGTTCCAGAGTCCAGCAGCACGAGGAAAGAAGCTTTTCGTGTAGAAAGCTCTTCGGCATCTGGGGACCTGCACAGTGAATGGATGTCATTTGGCAGATTGTCGGGTGGGTCTAGTGAATTTGCGCCGTGAGGAGGGAGGAGGGGCTTAGGACAGGATCCTGGTGGCTGAGCCATTCTTCCACTTCGACCTTTACTTCGGCTATACGGGAGATCGGAAAGGCCCGATCCGATTAATCGACTCGTCACGTCATGCCCTAGTATCCATAAGTTCACCCCAAACCGTTTTATTCAATCTGATTCTAATAAAGATCAAAACCTTATTTCTCCTTTTTATTTTCTTACCAGGGTGCCCTCTTCTATAGAGGCGCTGTCTTGATTATCCAAACCTTTCGGCCTTGCGCCACATCTTACTGCGATGGGAAGAAAGTAAATGCCCTTCCCAAATAGATACTAGAAGTCGGTGGCTGAGATTACCACTGCCAAGGAGAAATGTTTTCTAAGAGTAATGCAATGTATTCTGAGAGTAATGTATTCTGAGAACAATGTATTCTGAGAGTAATGTATTCTGAGAACAATGTATTCGGAGAGCAATGTATTCTGAGAGTAATGTATTCTGAGAGCAATGTATTCAGAGAGAAACGTATTCTGAGAGCAATGTATTCTAGGCATATAAAATAATTACCCTACCTATAGAATTAAATTTGACAACTTTATTCGGCATTAAATAACCGATAGATGGTGGATATGCCGTAAACCAAACCAAACCAAACAACTCGAAAATCTAAAGACACAACTCCGACCAAAATCTTAAACTTCATCAAAGAAGTTGAACTCTTCAAAAAAACAAAAATAATAAATAAATAAATAAATAAAAAACATAAAAATAAATAAATAAAAAACATAAAAATAATTATCCTACCTTTGGATTTCATTTGACAACTTTATTCGGCATTAAATAACCCATAGATGGTTGATATGATGTGAAACAAATAATAGTATACATTAAAAGCACTAAATTATAGTAAAGTTAATCGCGACGCGAAATGCGGACAAAACAAGTCGACTGTGCAAAGAACGATGTTCAATATTAATAAATTAAGGTGAAAATTGTAAAGTTAGCCATTAAAATAAACACATTTCTTCGTAAGTTAGCAAGTTGCAATGACCCATAGGTAACCAAAAGACAAGCAAAACACTATTCTACCATAAAAATGATGACTTGAAGTTATCTCTCTTTCTGCTTTATTTATATCAGACATCTTTCTTTTGCAAATCGACTTATTTTCCCGTGTGTCGTTGACTTACTGCTTTTAATGTTTAATGTTATTATTTTTTTAGTTCCATTATCTTTTTCTGCACCCTCACTTTCACAGACGTGATTCTGCTAGTCTCAGTCTCTAAGTACTGTTATTGCGTGTGTTCTTCAAAATTGTCTGATTTATTCCCTAATTCATTTGTTCCAGCTCGTTTGATTCGTTGGTCTAGTGGTCTTCATCAATTCGCTGTTCTGATACCTTGTTATATTATAGCTTCCTATTCCAGCAGCTTCTTTCTAAAAAAAAACTGCAGGCTTGTGGGTGGAACTCTCTTCCTGCTGACTGTTTTCCTTGTACCAATTGCCTTGGTCTTTATAAGTTTTGGCCTTTTGGCCAATATCAAAGTGTAGTATCTGTTCCGATGGATACTGCATAGACTGGTATCGTCTTGGCCTTCGGGGCTTGATTTACGCCGGTCTATGGGACGGTCCTGTGCAGTTCTAGGAGGTCCACCCTCCCAGGTTTTGCTTCCCCTCTTTGGGGAGGAGTAAGTTTATTGCTTACTGCCTGAGGCGCCCCTACCGGGTAATGCCGACGGGGCTTCCCAGGCAATTTTTAATGGCCAGAGTGCTCACCTTCTCTGGCGCTGGCTTTTTAAGTCCCACTTTCCCGACCCGACCGTGGGTCACATCTTACCTTGTGGGAGTAAGATAAAACTGGCCTTGTGCCTAACCTCCTGGCGAGGAGGTAAATAAATTACAAGAGCAAGGTCAATAGGCACCTTCTGTCTTTTCGATAATTATCTTTCGTTCTTTGATAGCTACTTAGATCAAGTGGCTTCATGCATTGTCTGACGCGACTTCTATAAAAAAGACAACAAACACCACATCGTTTTAAGTGAAATGTTAGTAGTTTTAGTACAATAAAACCTCACCAAAACCTATAAATAATTAGCGACCGGATATTACCTATGATAAGATGCGGTATTTTCCAACGTAATCAGTGATAAGTTTCAATCGCTTATAAACATGTCTGAGTATTAATCTACTCCCAGTTGAAGCAAGGTTAGACATGAAGTCAGTTTAAAAGATGAGAAGGATCCAACTCTCCCAAGGGTGTATTCTATAAAGTCACAAAAAATAGCCGATAACGAACCTGTCAGCATTCCCCGATGGGGTTGCCGTTAGTGACAGGCAATACACCTATACCACAACGAAAGAAGGAGCTAATGCCTGGGAGGATGGATTCCTAGATTCCAACCAAACCATACCCCATTGACACAAAAGGGTTTAGTCACAGAGCAAGCCAGTCCCTAGGTATGAACATTTATGATTATACCGAAACTGATTTAATCAATGTTTGATTCCCAAAGGCTTTGTTTTTCACAAAATAAATGCTGAAACATTCTTTAATTTTGGGATTCACTTATATTTGAAAAAAATCTATTTAAATTCTTCTAATTAACCGTAATTTGCAATTACCTCACAGAGTCATTCATCTTTTACTAAGGTTATATCTACCACTCTCACCCTCTCTCATTGTACATTGTTTGAAACCTCGCTCTTATTTTATACCGTGTCTATCATTCTCGCTTCTTCCCCTCTTTATGTTTATGAAGAGTCAAACTAACTATAACACTTAAGATTGGAATAGCCCATTATAAATAAAAAGAACTATCACCGCGGGTAGCAATAGTATTAACCCGTAGATTGGATTTACAAACACACTTTTTCCTCATTTAAACAATCTTATGCTCACTCTATGTAGATTAACCCCCCGCTTTTATTTTTATACGGCTTCTACTGGTCTCGCTTCCGCCCCTCCCTCCTTCTCTCTCCCATAATCTCTCTCTCACTATATCTGTGTTTATTATGTGTCAAATAACTATAAAACTTAAGATTTCAATAGTCCATTATAAATAAAAGTGAATATGACCACAAGTAGTAATACTATTTAACTCGTAGCCGGGGAGAAAGAGAGTGAGAGAGAGAGAGAGAGAGAGAGAGAGAGAGAGAGAGAGAGAGAGAGAAAGAGAGTGTGTGCGTGAGAGAGAAAGAGTGTGTGTGAGAGAGAGAGAGAGAAAGAGAGGGAGAACGAGAGATAGAGAGAGGGAGAGAGAGTGGTATAGAGAGAGCGGGAGAGAGATAGCGGGGGAAAGAGAGGGAGGAGGATAAATATATAGAGAGATAGAGTATTTATTTACCTCCTCTCCAGGAGGTTAGGCACAAGGCCAGTTTTATCTTACTCCCACAGGTAAGATGTGACCCAAGGTCGGGTCGGAAAGTGGGGTTTGAAAAGCCAGTGCCCGAGAAAGTGAGCACTCTGGCCATTAAAAATTGCCTCAATACCAGTTTATGGGGTGTAGTATCCATCGGAACAGATACTACACTCTGATCTTAGCCAAAAGGCCAAGAGATAGAGTATTTATTTACTCCTCTACAGGAGTTAGGCACAAGACCAGTTTTTTTTATCCTACTCCCACAAGTAAGATGTGACCCAAGGTCGGGTCGGGAAAGTGGGGTTTGAAAAGCCAGCGCCCGAGAGGTGAGCACTCTGGCCATTTTAAAAATTGCCTGGGCAGCCCCGTCGGCATTCCCCGGTAAGGGCGCCTTAGACAGTAAGCAATAAACTTACGCCTCCCCAAAGAGGGGAGGCAAAGACTGGGAGGGTGGACCTCCTAGAACTGCACAGGACAGACCCATTGACCGGCGTAAATCAAGGCCCGAAGGACAAGACAATACCAGTTGTAGGTGCAGTA
The DNA here is from genome assembly GCA_963556195.1 of Sepiola atlantica. Classification (NCBI taxonomy): domain Eukaryota; kingdom Metazoa; phylum Mollusca; class Cephalopoda; order Sepiida; family Sepiolidae; genus Sepiola; species Sepiola atlantica. Next base: position 183,412,022 of record OY744520.1, on the reverse strand, counting down.
TCCATCGGAACAGATACTACACTTTGATCTCAGCCAAAAGGCCAAGAGATAGAGTAAAGAGATACTAATTTTGGATTTTGTAGTTTTATCAAAAAAAAAAAATTAACTGGCTTTGCAAATTTACTTTTTCTAAATTAAAAAAATATTACCCGAGCTCAATGGGTAACCCTACGGTCCACACCTTTCTCTCGTCAGCTTATAAACAAGGCTGTGTCATTTAAACACTTTCACCAGGTGACGCTCTCCTGTTACCGTGTCGTATACACATCAATTCTTGCAGCGACGAACAATAACGAGCCGTTTTGTTTATACTATTCAAATCGTGAATCTACACTTTTCTGGCCGTCATAGTTCAGTGACACGCTCGCGTGGCGGCATGTGTCGCCTCGGGCTGAACGTTGCCAGCTGAGTTCCGTTTCACATATTCATAATTCTACGCCCAATCATAATTATTACACTTTGACGCTGTATCTGTGACACAATACGACAGACGCGTGCGATGTACATTGAATACATGTAGGAGACACGAAGGAAGAGGGGGCATAGGAGCGTAGAGGCGCTCGACGTGACACGCTCATGCTAATTCCAGACAATTTAATTCAACGACAAACAATGTATTTATTTAGGATAATAAGCTCGTATGATGATAAAACATCATACGAGCTTATTATCCTAAATAAATACACAGAACGCAGTGAGTGTCAGTTTTTTTTTAAAAAGAAACTTGTCATTTAATTTACCTCAATTTTTCGACCGAGTGGGTATTAAATCTAATTTCACCGCTAAACATTTTAGATAATAAAGATTAAGATATTTTTTGTCGATTGTGCAGTATAGTTAACAAGAAAAAAAAGTGAAATAAGAAAAAGAAAACAACAACAAATAATTTCTACCAAACGCAAAAAAAAATACTTTTACTATCTACCTACACAAGTTTCACATGTTTGTACTGATTGTAAGATTTATTATCTATGAATTTGTTGTCACTTTTAATCTATCGTTCGAGTCATATTCCAAGATGGCGGCCGATTTGTTTGGAAGCTGCTTGCCACCTTCAGGCTTAAGAGATAATAATAATAAATAAATAAATAAAGCTTCCCCTAATCCGACTGGTAATCACCCCGGACTTAGGCTTACAGTTCCACTACCTCACCTTTTCTCACTATCTTTTAGCCTGGAATAAGCTAACAGCTTTCAAAACCAATCGCCCGCAATCTTGGAATATGACTAGAGTAAATTTTCTTGCGTTTGGTAAAAGTTTTTTTTTGCACACCTTATTTGTTAACTATACTATACAATTACCCTTTCTTAATTTTTAGTCTATTAGATCATTTTTTAAATTAATATCTTTTTATAAATTCTTTATTCATTAATTTTTATTACATTTCTAAATGCGAAAATTAAAACGAATATTATAAATGATGTATATTTTCCCTATTTTAATTCCTGGAAAAAGCTAATGAACGAAAACTACACAACCCATGATGACCAATGCTCCATTTACTATTACTGAATTGACATACACTCTTGGAAAACCCCATGATACAGTTACAGCATCTCTCTAAGTACTACTAGAGATTTTAAATGAGATATGGTATAGAGGCAGCTTTCCGGAAACATGGTGGGAAGCCATAGTTATACCAATACCTAAATCAGGGCAAGATGCATCAAACACAATAAACTACAGAGCTATTTCACTAACGAGCTGTCGATATAAGGCAAAGGAGAAAATGGGTGAACGAAAGACTGAAATGGTATATAGAGAAATATCAATATATATAGAGAGAGGAGTATTAGAAGGCTATCACAATGCAAGAAATGGAAATATGTCGGCGTTGAGAAGTAAGACAAAAACAAGTGATTTTAATTATATATTTTTTCAAAAAAATTTTTTTTTTAATAATTTTTTTAAATTAATTTGTTTTCCTATATAGCAACTCTTACTTGATTAGGCAAGACTTCAATACTGTGATGTAATGTGTGTGACTGTGTTCCATAATATATTTCGAGGAAGACCTCTTTGTCAAATTGTGAGTGTTTCAAATCTTTAAAAAAAAGTGCGGAATGGCAATACTGCTTATAACGCAGTAAATATTAATATCCGCAGAAAATGTAATAAAACTAAAACTATAACTGATTGTTTTTTTGTTTTTATTATTTTAATTACTTTTTTATTTTATATTTGAACCCACCAATGAAGTGTCATATATATATATATATATATATATATATATATATATATATATATATATATATATATATATAAAAAGATACATACATATTTTTTGTGGATGGGGGAGGTAGGGATAACAGCCAAGAGCGGTGTTCAATTATTTCTTTTTTTCTAATATTATTTATTCAATATTTTTTTTAATATATACTATTGTTATCTTATTTTCAAAATACCAAAGTGTTTTTCGACAAAACCTAAGTAGAGTTCAACACATCAATTATCTAAAGTTTATTCTTGATAACAAACTGAACTTCAATGCTAGTATAGAATATTTAAGAGAAAAATCCATTAAACGCTTAATTAAAAGAAAAATCATATTAAAAACCGACTGAGGAGCTGACTGTAAAGTGTAGCTACTCCTATATAGAGTATTAATCCGATCAAAATTCGATTATTGCAGTATGATTTATAGCACAGCTCGTAGGTCATACCTTAAATGACTACAGCCCATACAAAATTGTTATTTTCGATTATGCAATATATATATATATAATATCTATTACACATCTCTTTATACAAAAATGTACAATATATTAACAAAGACACACCCACACATATATATAAGGGGAGTCTGAATTACCTACTGCGGAGTTTGAATTACGTACTGGGAATTTGAATTACCTACTAGACACTATCCTCGAGTGTCTTCGGTCTCTCTGTACAAGGGTTTGTCAGGACAACCTGACATGAGGATACTTCACCCTACAAGTTAACCCTGACAAAATATTCAAAATAACATAGTATTCGAAGCCCAAATAAGATCCACTCGACATTGGCTAAGATGAAGAATAGGGCACCTTCTCCATATAATGTTACCTCAAATAACAGCACTTAGCTGGATACTCCACCAGACTAGATCAAATCTTGTCCTGGAATCCGGTTCGACCAAGAGACCAAAAGAAAGATATACTATAACATAATCAATAGGTCAATCGGAGAGAGGAAAATTAATGTTCTTAACTTCTTTATTAACTCAAGGTTAAAGAGATAAAAGAGAACTTTTATAGAATATTCGAATATCTATGTATCTCATACAGAGATCAAGTGTTAGCCCCAGGTAGAGGCCCCTTGATTTCTGAGAACTTCGACTTAAGTAAAATGAAACAAAATATATATATATATATATATATATATATATATATATATATATATATTTATATATATATATATATATATATATGTGTTTAAGGTGATTGGGGCAAAAACACAAGCAGAGTGTTCGATTATTAAGAAAATTAAGAGCATAATGTATTAGAGAAGATCAGAACTTACACTCGACGCAAACAGAATTTGCAGGTGAGAATTTCGAATTAGTAAAAATAATGAAAATAAAAATAAAGCAGAGGATCGAAATATTGTCAAAAAGTCACACAACGCGCAAGCCGCCATTTTCCGGGAGGCAGGCATAAACAGAGGCTAAAGAGAGTCTGGTAAAGGAGACCAATTATAGACCAATTATAGACCAATTATAGACACCCTTTCGTTTAGATTTGTAACCGACGGTAACGATGTTGTTCTGATCTTCTGTAATATATATATATATATATATATATATATATATATATATATATATATATATATATATATATATATATATATATATATGTATTTTTATGTAATTGTTTTTATTGGTGATTGCAGCGTTCGTTGTTTTTGCTGACTACTATTTCGATTGTTTCACTTCCTAATTCTTATACAGATGCAAAAAACTGCATTATTGCATTAGTAGTCGTCCTTAACTTTATAGGACGTATTTTTCGTTAATATATATATTTATTAATTTTATATGTACATAAAAGTAATCCATAGACACGTGTTTCTGGCTTACAACTGTAATCAGCATGGCTAACTTAGACAAGGGTCGAACATTTTATATTGATGTTTATAGTCCAGCGTTTTACCATTGGACTACAACGCCCTGCCTAGAAATATGTACGATTTTTATAACCTAAGTTTGTATTTCACGTATGCTTCTATATATATATATATATATATATATATATATATATATATATATATAAAGAGGTGTACTAAAAGCGAACTTTTAGGAAAGGTAAAACCCTATTGTGAAGAGTATACAGCTCAATATCCAGGATAGAGCAGGTAGAAATGAAGGAGAATGGAAAGGAATTAGAGAAAGCAAAAGCCAAATCAAAATTCAATTCAAAAGTTCAAAGCAAGGTATATTCCGCAAAAAGGCAATTTATTCAAGTTAAATTTTCCTTAAGCCAGGCTTTTCAAAGATCAAAATCTTATCATCAGAGGAAGTCGCTGGGATAGATAAGTTGGCATTGGCCAAGAATTAAAATTTGAAAAAATGAAATAAAATAAAAGTTGTCGTGCCTCTAACGACCTACATATCTACATCGTATTCTCTCTGTTGGACTCTTCGACACCGGACTTTTTGGCAATCGGACATTTGCTTGCACCCTGGCACAGTTTTGCCCTACGTTTCTTTCCCTACAACTTTTATTTTATTTCATTTTTTCAAATTTTAATTCTTGGCCAATGCCAACTTATCTATCCCAGCGACTTCCTCTGATGATAAGATTTTGATCTTTGAAAAGCCTGGCTTAAGGAAAATTTAACTTGAATAAATTGCCTTTTTGCGGAATATACCTTGCTTTGAACTTTTGAATTGAATTTTGATTTGGCTTTTGCTTTCTCTAATTCCTTTCCATTCTCCTTCATTATATATATATATATATATATATATATATATATTTGATATATTTTGATAATGAAGAGTAGGTGGTGATTGAAGCATTAAACGATGTCGTTGTTCTTTATAATTTTTATTATTAAATTAAATATTGCAAACGCCCTGCGTTCTTCGCCGGGAATTACCGCCCCTTCAAATAAAACATATGACCGTCCAATTTTCATCATATTGTATGCATATTATCTTGCGCATGACCGGCCGCATTTCCGTTTCCCCGCCATCACTCTTCTCATTCACGACGAAAGAACGCAGACGTTTGAAATATTGATACATAGTAATATAGAAAAAACAACGTCATTTGATGCTTTCAAATCACCACTCACTTATCATTATCAATCTCAATCTATCTATCTATCTATCTATCTATCTATCTATCTATCTATCTATCTATCTATCTCTCTCTCTCTCTCTCTCTCTCTCTCTCTCTCTCTCTATATATATATATATATATATATATATATATATATATATATATATATATATATATAGCCATACTAAGGAGTTTTTGAACATACTTTTTAAGCGTATTTTTAGATGTACTTTGAAACGTGCATTTTAAACGTATTTTGAAACGTGCTTTAAGACGTATTTTGAAACGTGCTTTAAGACGTATGTTGAAACGTGCTTTAAGACGTATGTATATCCGTAAATATTTTGAAATACGATGAAATTCTTAAAAACAATATCCTTGGGTTTTAGCCGAAACCATTGTCTGCCTAGATTGAAAACAGTTTTTACCTGTGAACATATATCCGTCATCATTTTTTCAGAAAAGATAAAACTTTGTAAAATAGCTCTAGTCACGCACTATAGATCTACAACGTACTTTATGTTATAAGATAATCCTACATTTGAAAAACTTTAAATGTGGAATTAAAACGCACACACACACACACACACACACACACACACACACACACACACACACACACACACACATATATATATATATATATATATATATATATAAATTATTAATGACAGTGCCCTTTTACTTTGCAGTCTCATTAAAAGATTCAGCTCGATGATTGTCTATTAGTGACAACAGAGCAAATATAAGTCAGGTTGATATTATATTCCAATAACCATGTTTTTATTTTATTATCTTTTAAAATTTTTATTTTTTCACATTTCCAAAAAACATAACATTTCTGTGAGATATATTTAAAAAAAATAAAAAATAAAAGTGGAATATATATATATATATATATATATATATATATATATATAATAACTATTTGTTATTGTTTATTATCTATGTACGTATACGTTTCGTCTTTTTTAATCGGGACTCATCAGCATAGAGATATTACTATTTAGTACCGGTCATGCGATTCGAAACCTCGGATTACAAGTATTTTGCAACTCAAATCCGATGCCTTAACCACACGGCCAATTTTAAATAGCGAATAAACGGTGATCATTTTTACACTTTATCAGCGGGCTTAACGTCCAGAGCGTTCTACTTCTTTTAAAGGGAAGGAACGATGCATTTTAAAGCTAGTGACGTCATGCTGTGTTAATACTACACTTACAGTGCTCTACTTTTTCGAGGAGTGACAAATAATAATAAATATTTGTTATTGTTCATCTATCTATCTATCTATCTATCTATCTATCTATCTATCTATCTATCTATCTCTCTCTCTCTCTCTCTCTCTCTCTCTATATATATATATATATATATATATATATATATATGAGAAAAAAGAAACAATGTTTCAGACAATATGTAAAAATAAAAATGGAATAAAGGATAAGCAATTCAACAACAAACAAAAATAAACTCAAAAACTCATGTTGTATAGTTCTGCCGAGATATTTCGGTCGTTAAAATACGGCCATTTTCAGTCGGTTGGTAAACTTTATTTCAAAACGGAAAAGTTTTCAAATTTATACAAAGAATGCGATTGGAAGAAAATGTCACGTGCAGAGAACAACAAGAAGGGAGTAGGGACGCGAGGAATGTTATAAAAAGGGAAAGAAAAAGAAGATGAAGAAGAGGAAGAAGAAGAAAGAGAGACCAATCAACCAGTGTCTTTAGAACGTCAGTTCAAGAAGAAGAAATAGAAGAAGAAGAAGAAGAAGAAGAAGAAGAAGCGAGAGCAAAAGAAAGAAAGAGTAAATTCGACATTTGACTGTCGAACGCTACTGAAGAAGAAAAAGAGAGAGAGAGAAAAAAATCATCAGTGCTTGAATGTCGCCTGCTGATTGAAAGCCGACGGCAGATTGAAAACGTCGAAAGTATAACAGGATTAGTAGTAATTTGAAGCTATTGACGGAGGAATTCAAAACAAGGAAGGCGGAGGAAGCAGTGGAGGAGGAGGAGGAGGAGGAGGAAGAAGAAGAAGAAGAAGAACAAGGGTTAAAAGTTAACCAGCGTCATATTCATTTAAATTCATTTCATATAGAATCGATCTAGCAGAAGGAATGGAAATGTTATAGAAACCTTGTCTCTGGGCAATGGTGTTCTTATGACATAGAATCAGACAGGATTCTGTGAGACGTCGAAGTTTAGTATCATGAATATGTTTAATAGAAATTGCCTTATGTGTATTGAAGTGGTGGCCGGAAGAGATCATGTGAGTGCATAACGCATTTGAGGTATCACCGTTTTTTATGGCACGATTGTGTTCATATATTCGTTTCTTTAACGGATGTTGTGTCTCGCAGAAATATATTTTTCCACAGTCGGCGCAAGGAATAGTATAAATTCCAGCTTTAGTGGGAGATGAAAGGACTCTATTTTTGTTTTTGTGCATTTGTAAAATGTTTTGGATGGTGAGTGAGGTAGCTTGGATAATTCTAAAAATATGTTGGGAAAGCGAAGAAAAGAGATGTGTGTTACGAGAGTTAGTAGGAAGGAAAACATTCCTTAATATGGGTTGTGTAGTATTAGTATCTCAGGGCTCTGCGTATTTGCAGCCCTGAACATCTCTCTCAGGAATATAATAAAATAGAATCCTCTCTCACTACTTTAAAATATCCCAAACATGTCATTCTTTCCGCTAAAAAGAAAGCGTTTCAAATACATCTAAAAAAGATCAAAAATACTAATACATCTCCTAATACTACACAACCCATTCCTCGCGTCCCTACTCCCTCCTTGTTGTTCTCTGCACGTGACATTTTCTTCCAATCGCATTATTTGTATAAATTTGAAAACTTTTCCGTTTTGAAATAAAGTTTACCAACCGACTGAAAATGGCCGTATTTTAACGACCGAAATATCTCGGCAGAACTATACAACATGAGTTTTTGAGTTTATTTTTGTTATTTGTTGAATTGCTTATCCTTTATTTCATTTTTATTTTTACATATATATATATATATATATATATATATATATATATATATATATATATATATATATATATATATATATATATATATATATATATATATATATATATATATATATATATATATATAGAGAGAGAGAGAGAGAGAGAGAGAGGGGGAGAGAAAGAGAGTGATGATACAATTAAGTTAACGCATTAATTAACGTAATGCTATTTATTGGATCATGTCGTTAATATGTTTCCCCCATGTTTCATCGATGTTTTCCAATAAAATCCGTGTTTAAATATCAAATTAATATTTTTTTAATAACATAAACTTTCCACCACAATAGCAACTTAAGTCAGCTCAATTAAGCCCGAAGCTAATTGATCGAAGTCAATGAATCGATTTAAATTTAAAAGCTATTTGCGCGTGGAGCTCAGTTGACTTTTGTAACCCAACACACACAACGCACGCTATATTCGCGCTTCAACATTTGAAAGAGTTAATCAAAGGGCACGGAGAACAATGCGCACTATTCAATAAGCAACGAAGCGCACTGCTGCTGCTTTTAGGAACCACCTGTAAAAAAAACAAACGAAGAGACAATGAACCAACGTGTTAACTTCTGCCTCGTCTAATTTGTTTATCTTTGTTTGTGCTTCGGATATATTTCTACTTCATTTATTTCATAGATTGCGTATCCTGTAAGTAACGCTTGCATTAATTTCAAACCACAGACGACCTTTTTGCGTTTTCAATTGAAACACATTTCTATAGTAGATTCATTAAAAGCCCGTTTACAGTGCATATATGATAATGCGCACACGACGCAGCTATCCTAGCATTAATAATGCCATTTATACAGAACCACAGATTATACTCCCCTCCTCTTCCCCGGCTTTTCTTGCTCACTTGCAACTTGTTTCTCTGCCATATTTTATCCAACGATGTTAGAACACAAGCCTCCCCCTCCCATTTATTACGTTTGATAGCTTTTCAACTATATACTTATGGTTTTCAACTCTATACTTATGGTTTTCAACTATATACTTATGCTTTTCAACTATATACTTATGCTTTTCAACTATATACTTATGCTTTTCAACTATATACTTATGCTTTTCAACTATATACTTATGGTTTTCAACTATATACTTATGCTTTTCAACTCTATACTTATGCTTTTCAACTATATACTTATGCTTTTCAACTCTATACTTATGGTTTTCAACTCTATACTTATGCTTTTCAACTCTATACTTATGCTTTTCAACTCTATACTTATGGTTTTCAACTATATACTTATGCTTTTCAACTATATACTTATGCTTTTCAACTCTATACTTATGCTTTTCAACTATATACTTATGCTTTTCAACTATATACTTATGGTTTTCAACTATATACTTATGCTTTTCAACTCTATACTTATGCTTTTCAACTCTATACTTATGGTTTTCAACTATATACTTATGCTTTTCAACTATATACTTATGCTTTTCAACTATATACTTATGGTTTTCTGATTTCTGAACGGTGGTGCAGGTGCTGATAACCAGGTGTCTAGTGTACCACGATTCCCTTAGACTTAGACGTTTTCAGTCCGAAGCCAGATCCACGGTGTTCCTCCAGCTTCTTCCTGTTGCGATCAAATCTCTCTCTCTCTCTTTTTCTCTCTCTCTTTCTCTCTCTCTCTCTCTTTCTCTCTCTCTCTCTTTCTATCTCTCTCTCTTTCTATCTCTCTCTCTCTCTCTCTCTCTCTCTCTCTCTCTCTATTGCTTGCTTCCAGTTCATTTTTGGTCTTCCTCGTCTTCTTTTCCCATCAGGGTTCCACTGAAATACTTGGTTAGCAATTCTCCCTGGGGTCAATCTAAGTGCATGTCCGATCCTGCCTAGACGTCGTTTGCAGATCATTGACGATACCAGCTGTTGGTTAGTGTGGTCTTTGACTTCTTGGTTAGTAATTCGATCGCTCCATTTGATCCCTGAAATCCTTCTAAGACATTTGGAATCGAACGCGCCTAATTTCCTCTCTTGGCTGACTTTGAGATGCCACGTTTCACTTCCATATAGCAGTGTAGACTAAACTTTGCTGTTATAAAATCCTAATTTAGATCTGAGGGTGAATTCTCGCTAACAAGGAAAAAATATAAATAGGCCGTATGAAAGTGGCAGCAATAAAAAGGAGACAACACGGATCTTCAATAAAGATAAGAGTGTTTGTTTTTATTTCATTAGAAATAAATACGTTCGCAGGAAAAGCTGAGTAGATGATGATGATGATGATGATGACGACGACGATGATGATGATGATGATGATCAAGATGATGATAAATATGATGATTATGATGATGCTGCTGCTGATGATGATGAACAAGATGATGATCAAGATGATGATGATGATCAAGCTGATGATGATAATGATGATGATGATGATGATGATGATGATGATGATGATGATGATGATGATGATGATGATGATGATGCAGGCAGGTTCGGAAACTCTTGCTAGTCGTAAAAGGCAAGATCGTTGCTGCTAGCTGTAGATAGAAACAGAGCCGCTGTAGATGATGATGATGACGACGACGACGACGACGATGCTGCTGCTGCTGCTGCTGCTGCTGCTGCTGCTGATGATGATGATGATGATGATGATGACAGTATTGGAATATCACGTCTGTGTGAGAGAGAGAGAGAGAGGGTGCAGAGAAGAAGAAAAGTTGGGGCCAGTCAAATTACAGATACCTTCTGCACCTTATCAAAAACCCTCAAATCTGACAGAGATTCACCAGCCTAAATATGACAACAGTACTCCATATATAGTCAACAAGCTTCGCCTCGAGTTTTAAACTCACTCTGATGAAGTTTTCCGATTATAAAGATGAAACATTAGCTATCCACATCAGGTGATTTGATTGATTTACGTTTGTTATCTAGTTATCTATATTTTCCTATTTGTACTCTATATTTTGGGGTCCCTGCTGTGCAGCACTACAGACGTCACAGCCAGCTGTATACATGGCAATGTAGCGTTTCATTCATTACATAAACTCTAGAGCCGCGAACCAAGATCCCGTTGAAGACTAGACTCCGTCTCTGTAACGCGTACTGCGTGTCCATCATGCTCTACAATAGCAACAGCTGGGCAATAACAAAAGCCATGCTTGACAAGCTTCATTGCCTACGACAACTTGCGCATGACAAGGCCAGATCGCCTTGGACTAGCATGGAGGACTTATTGCAGCTACGGGATGTCATTTCATGTCGTTATTTTTCTGAGCATTTGAGAGTTTCCTGGGGCGACATTGCGTATGTAAGGTAGGACATTCTCAAATGGGTAGTACCAGCCATTGTTTGTTAACAATTACAATAAAATTAACGACCCCCCCCCACACATATATATATATATATATATATATATATATATATATATATATATATATATATATATATATATATATATATATAATGTTGATAATGAGTACTGATTGTAATTTAGCCTTTTATCGCCTAGTTTTCTATGTTTTTTTCTCGTTTTTGCTCTGTTTTGTAAAATTAGCAATGAAGATTGCCACACCACAAGAACATTTTACAAATATATTGGTGTTTATCGAAAAAATTGTATGCTGAATAAAAAATAAGTTTAATGAAATGACGTAAATCTGTCCTTTATAACATTGAAATTGTATAAAATGACATAAAAAATATTGATTATATATATATATATATATATATATATATATATATATATACGTGTTTCACTCCTTTTCGGGAATTATCAGTGTGGAGGATATATATATATATATATATATATATATATATATTAGAGCAATACCGTACCATTACGTGTATAAGCAATGAATATGGCCGTAGTTTTAAATTTTAATGTTCTTCCTTCTTTTGTGGGATATTGTACGGTTTCGGTGGAACCCCCTAAATGGTAAAGTTAAACAAAAAAATAATGTAGCCACGTTATTCATCCTGTTTTCTAAAATACATATTCCATTATTCATAATGATAAGTTCAATAGTTTAGGTTTTTTGCCAAGCACTTACATATTATTGACGCCTACACGAGCGCAAAGAGCCTTTTAAAAATGCATTACTTAATATGTAATTCAGTTTTTTGGAGGCTGGTGCAAGTTTTGGTAGACGCACTGCCTAAATAGTAACGTTTACAAAAAAATGTGCTCATGTTACCTACCGGGTTGCCGATAATATATATTTCAAAATTCATGATGATTGGTTCATTAGTTTAGGAGTTTATCCAGTACAGCGAAATATAGTATCTAAATTTATATGTATGCATCCCATAAATGTTAAAATCAAAAAAGAAATAATGTGCCCATGTTACTCACCGTGTTGTAGAGAATATATTAAAAAATTCATAATGATCCGTTTATTAGTTTAGAGTATATATATATATATATATATATATATATATATATATATATATATATATATATATATGCTAGGACCAGTGATTCGAATTGGTCGATTGGCGATACGGTTACATAATTCCATATGACTATGGATATAAAAATATTTATTTATTAATAACAATTATTAAGCTCCTATAAACTTGAGACTTTTGCGAGATAACAAATGTATGATTCCTAAATTAGCCACGTTGCATGGTTATCTTTTTTAGAATCACAGTACTTGTGTTTACATTGAAAGAATACAAGGCGTATTTCTCTCGCATTTCAAAGCGTGATCGTCGCGCTTGTCGAATGATTACAAGACCAGGGTAAGAATTGTTAGACCAGCTATACGGTTACGTATTTCTATACTGACGAGCGTAAGATAAAAACGCGAAACATATATATGTCTATGGATATACAAATATTTATTCATCGATAATAATTATGTGTGTGTGCTAGCTTTTGTCACCCCAAATACTACGCAATTATGCACAATGTAAAAATATGCATGAATAGAACTGTACGTAATAGTTAAATGAAACAAATCATCTAATAAATAGAACTGTACGTAATAGTTAAATGAAACAAATCATCTAATAAATAGAACTGTACGTAATAGTTAAATGAAACAAATCATCTAATAAATAGAACTGTACGTAATAGTTAAATGAAACAAATCATCTAATAAATAGAACTGTACGTAATAGTTAAATGAAACAAATCATCTAATAAATAGAACTGTACGTAATAGTTAAATGAAACAAATCATCTAATAAATAGAACTGTACGTAATAGTTAAATGAAACAAATCATCTAATAAATAGAACTGTACGTAATAGTTAAATGAAACAAATCATCTAATAAATAGAACTGTACGTAATAGTTAAATGAAACAAATCATCTAATAAATAGAACTGTACGTAATAGTTAAATGAAACAAATCATCTAATAAATAGAACTGTACGTAATAGTTAAATGAAACAAATCATCTAATAAGAAAACAAATCGTAAATTAATGAGAGTTCGTGTTTTCAATGAAATTAGTTATCCTTTTTGAAATCGCTCGCATATCCATGACTGGGTATATTAGGAAGTGGCTTTACTGTTTTAAGTAGAAAAGTGGACTTTTAATATCAATGTCAGTGCGACAAATAACTCAACTTTATATGTATAGGAGAGATATATATACTTCTTTGTCGTCATTCAAATAAAAACCGTGTCGGACGAAACCATTTCAAGTGTTTAGGAGAGGGGAGAAAGCAAGTGAGATAGCCCTCGCCGTCTGAAATGCATTCGAAAAAAAAATCCCCCACTATATTTCCATAACAAGACAGTTTCTTTTTGTCACCTTTCTTCTTCCTATACCGATTGATACGTTTTTTCTTTTTTTTTCAACTTTCTTCTTCCTATACCGATTGATGCGTTTTTTCTTTTTTTTTCAACTTTCTTCTTCCTATACCGATTGATACGTTTTTTCTTTTTTTTTCAACTTTCTTCTTCCTATACCGATTGATGCGTTTTTTTCTTTTTTTTTTTTTTTTAATTTTTGCCTATTAAACGTACGTTTTCTTTCTTTCTTTTAACTTCAACGATTGAGACATTGTATTATATGAATATCAGTACATCATTTTTGACGAAGGGTGTACATTCGTGTATATATATATATATATATATATATATATATATATATATATATATATATATGCAGAAATAAAAATGGAATAAAGAATAAGCAATTCAACAACTAACAAAAATAAACTCAAAAACTCATGTTGTAAAGTTCCACCGAGATATTTCGGTCGTAGATACGGCCATTTTTTATCGGATAATAAACTTTATTTCAAAACGGAAAAGTTTTCAAATTTATACAGAGAATGCGATTGGAAGAACATGTCACGTGCAGAGAACAACAAAAGGGGGGAGAAAAAGGAATGCGAGGAATGTTATGAAAAGAGAAAGAAAAAGAAGATGAAGAAGAGGAAGAAGAATAAAGAGAGACCGATCAACCAGTGTCTTTATAACGTCAGTTGAAGAAGAAGAAAAGAAGAAGAGAAAGCAAGAGTAAAAAGAGTAAACGTGAGAAAGGGTAAATCGACATTTTGCTGTCGAGAACTAACTTTTAACCCTTGTCTCTCTTCTTCCCCATCTCCTCCTCTCCTGCTTCCTCTTCCTCCCTTGTTTCGTCCCTCGACGTTAACTGCTCCGATTACTACTAATCCTTGTAGACTTTTGACGTTCCCAGTCCGAATTCTATCAGCAGGCGATATCTTAGCACTGATTTTTTTGTCTCTCTCTTTTTCTTCTTTATTAGTTCTCGACAGCAAAATGTCGATTTACCCTTTCTCACGTTTACTCTCTCTCTCTCTCTCTATATATATATGTGTATATATATATATGAAGAAGAATGGAAAGGAATTAGAGAAGCAAAAGCCAAATCAAAATTCAATTCAATTGCTCAGAGCAAGGTATATTCCGCAAAAAGGCAATTTATTCAAGTTAAATTTTCCTTAAGCCAGGCTTTTCTCTTTATATATATATATATATATATATATATATATATATATATATATATATATATATATATATATATAGTCTAAAGAAGCTTTGAGTAATTTTAAACAAAAAGGAAAATGCAATTTAAATTCCCAGAGAAACTAACTAAATCCAAGATATCGCAGACTAGCATTTGTTGGAAAATTCATAAATACAAAAAAGGGGATTTAAGTATCTAACAGTGAAACAAAAACAAGGGACCTTAACTTAAGCGTGAAATATTAAAACGGGAATCATCAGCTGTTTACCATGTAACTGTATAACTGTATATATATATATATATATATATATATATATATATATATATATATATATATATATATATATATATATAGAGAGAGAGAGAGAGAGAGAGAGAGAGAGAAAGAGAGAGATGGAAAGAGAGAGAGAGAGAGAGAGAGAGAGAGAGAGAGAGAGAGAGAAAGTAAGTAAGCAAGCCAGTAATATAAAGCTCCTTTTCAAGCCAGAAGGCCTATAGTGCTAATGTCTATTCCCGTTATTTATCAGCGCTAAGCGGAACGGACGACCCGAATCATCCCCGTGACGGGATGCTCGTCCGTCGTCGGGTTTATAACCCGCAAGGCTGTTACCATTTGTGCACCTGGATGGAATGATTTGCCTACGGCACCTGACATTCACCAGAAGTCAACCGCTTACACAGTGGCGGAGATTGGTTCAAAACTATTGGTTGTCAGTAGATAATGAGGCCCACCCACAAATACAATGCTTTTGTGAAAAAATTTTTCATAACGAATAAATAATATTTTCAAAAAAAGTAATATCGAAAAATAAGGATGCAATAAAAATGTTTTCCTATTTACTGCCATTAATATTCGTTAATAACGAGATTTTTCGTTAGTCTTCCGTTTGACAAAATTTAAATAAGTAAATCTATCTATACAGTGCGAATCAAAAGTATTTGTAAATAGCCAAATTGTGTACATATACTTTCACATGTTTATTTAAAAGAAAACAATGTTGGTATTTCGCATTTGTTGATTATCACAATATTGTCTTTGCATATTTGAATTCGGAAATATGTAAATAATAATAATAAAATTTGACACAAGTTCTTGGAAGCATCTTCAAGAAATTGAGAAAATTGAAAGCAGACAAACGAATGCCTTTCGAATCCAAATTTTATGATGCAATATTTTATTAAAAATCATTTAAATTATTTTTTTTCTCTTGACTTTTTTCTTATTAATTTCAGAAAGCAAATAAAGGGGTATCAAACGACACAAAAGTTTAGGCAAAACTTTATTTTTTTTGTAATATAATTCTTTTTTATCATAAAAAAGTAAACATCAATAAATTGAATGATGTTTTAATGTTAGTTAAAACATCAATCACTTTATGTTAAAACATTGAAAATGATGAAAAAAATTCTGCGATCACAAAATAGAAGAACGCAGAAAGTAATTTACTTGATCTGAATAGTTTTCCATCTTTTTTAAACAATTCTACAAGTCTTATCAACTGATGGAATCAGTTTCTCCACGTTTGAAGTTGTTATAAGAGAATATACTTCTAAAATACGATCATCTTTGCAAGTAAATTGGCGTTCATTCTCGTTAATTCGAAATTTCATAATAGGTTTTCAATCATGTGCAAGTCTGATCCATGAATTTGTTCTCCGTAAATTCTTGGTCAGAAAGCCACTTTGTTTAGAGGAGAATCATGACTATATGAGATTTTTTTTATAACATATTTCACCCCAAACAAGACAGGCCGCCACTGTAGACGTAAGGGGGTTACTGAGAATTAGGGTGTAGGTTTTGGGTGTCAACCTAAGTTGGGAGTTGTTAAGCGAGATGCTTGTTCACATTAGTTTTAAACTTCTGCATGTCGGTACAATCGGGAGAAACAAGGAGCAGGGAGGGAGTTCCAGAGGTCGGCTGCACGTCGAAAGAAGCTATTGGAGTAGAAGGCTTTCTGGCATCTGGGAACCTCCACAGTGAATGGATGGGATTTAGCTGATTGTCGAGTTGGCCTAGTGTATTTACGTCGAGGGGTCACCAGAGTAGCCAGTTCATCGGAGCACAATCCATTGAAGTATTTGTAAAACAAGCATAAGGGTGTAACATTGCGGCGATGGGACAGGGGCTGGAGCTTGGTTGACAGTGAGGGACCTACTAAGTTGGCGACTCTTTTTTGGAACTTGTCTAAGAGGGAGAGACTAGTTGATTATGCACCAGCCCAGATGTGGCAACAACACTCCATGTATGGGCGGATGGTGGCTTTGTAGAGATACAGGATAATGTCAGGTGTGAGAAGTTTACTAGCACGGTTGCTGCAGCCTTGGCAATGTTTTCAATGTATTTGTTCCAATTCATGTTACCAGTGAAGGTTAGGCCGAGGAGTTTGAATGTTGAACTCTTAGGTAGGGTATTATTTGCCATGACAATCGGTGGTTTGAGAGGTTTCTTGTAGTTATTGAATGAAAGGAGCTGTGTCTTTACGGCATTAAAAGTTACCAACCATTTATGACACCAATCCACTACAGCCTGGAGGTCATTTTGAGTCCATTACAGATCACATCAGCGACGCCTCAAAAAGAAAACCTTCTCACTCCCTGCTGATCAGTGTGCAAATGTTTTAACAGAATGGATCAAAGCAGGCATTGAAGCCTATGCCCCCATGCGAAAATTCTTTAGCAAGCCCTACTCTCCTCAATGGTTCACCTCGAAATGTGCAGCTGCCATTGCTGAGAGGCAGCAAGCATTCCGTAAATTCGGCCGCCATAAGTCAGCTGCTAATAGACATAAATTTATAGCGTCAAGAAATAATTGTAAGGCAGTGATAGGTGAAGCAAAGAAGGTATAAAGAGATAACCAAAAAGCGCATTCAGTCACAGAAACTAGGTACTCGTGATTTCTGGAAAATCTACAATAGTCAATCACCGATTCGCCCACTATCAAACCACAATGATGTCGTTTGCACGGCAACTGATAAAGCTGAACTACTTGCTCAGCGTTTCGCTTCAAACTCCACTTTGGACTCAGAAAACTACCTCCTCTCTTCCCATTGCGGACCGAAGCCGCACTTGAAAACCTGATCATCACCCCATCCCAGGTCAGAGACATCATAAAAACCCTTGACACCTCCAAAGCTTGTGGGCTTAATCTTACACCTGCAATGGTAATAAAGAAATACTCTTCTGATCTGGCCTCTGTCCTCTCCAAACTCTACAACAAATGCCTAGCTGAATCCTGCTTCCCCGATAGCTGGAAAATTGCCACTGTGGTACAAGTCTTAAAAAATTCTGGGGATAGAACTGATCCTCTAAATTACCGCCCAATCAGTCTACTGCTGATCTTTTCTAAAATCTTTGAATCCTTAATCAATCTAGCGATCGTCCGGCACTTAGTTAATGCTAAACTTCTTTCTGATCGCTAGTATGGATTTGGACAAGCACGATCTACTGCGAACATCCTAACGGTCATCTCTGAATGCATATATCATACACTTGACAATACAGGTGAAGCTAGAGCAGTAGCGCTTGATATATCCAAGGCCTTTGACAAGGTATGGCATAAAGAGATTCTCCTAAAAATACGCTCATATGGTATTACTGGGCAAATATTTAATATAATTAGATCCTTCCTTACCAAAAGAACGATCCAGGTTGTCCTCGATGGCCGTTCATCTAAGCAACATGACATAAATGCTGGTGTACCCCAGGAGTCTATCCTTGGACCTTTATTGTTCTTGAACTTCATAAACGATCTTCCTAGTGACATTGAGTCTACGATTGGTATATTTGCTGACGACACCACGCTTTACTCTCGTCGTGTGGGCAAAACGGACGCGATCATATCCGAGGCAATGG
Organism: Sepiola atlantica; assembly: GCA_963556195.1. Classification (NCBI taxonomy): domain Eukaryota; kingdom Metazoa; phylum Mollusca; class Cephalopoda; order Sepiida; family Sepiolidae; genus Sepiola; species Sepiola atlantica. The sequence goes on along the minus strand of OY744520.1, from coordinate 183,392,974 downwards.
CTGAATCCTTAGAATCATTGGAATGTGGTCACGGGCAGATTCCTTGCTGGCATCAAGGTTCTTGATAAGTTTGGAAACATTCCAGACAGATATATGGATGTCGCTCAGAGTGTTTACAGTCATAGCGGGAAATTCAGGAACGTTGAATTTGAAGCAAAGTTCTCTGGAAAAGTTTTGCATTATCTGATAACTAGTTTCATACTATTAGACATAGGAATGTGAAATTTTATAAGAATAATCCCTTGCCTATACTGGTGTTTAAACAATGACAATAATTATATAATTCACCTGTAGCCTAGCTGGTGTGTTCTTCGATCACAACAGTGCGTTCGTTTCGTCGGTAGAATCAGCTAGTCGTAATTCTATAGTCGCAGTGGTGAGGTTCCCACTTTTAGCGATCGAACAACTAGAGAGAACAAATATTGTCACTGATTGCGCTCGCTCCCCAAGTAAGGCTTGGCGAAGCACCCACGTTACATAAGTGTGCGAGTAAAGAAATGTCAACATATACCAGCAATAATAGTAAGCCATCTAAAAACCTTTTTTATGTCTTTCGAGTCTTCATTTGTGAACAAAACTGCGGAAGAAGAAGATGCTTCGTGAAATGCGTGGATATTTTACCAACCAAAGACAAACAAGTAAGTGATGAATTTCAGTTTCATGTCATGTGAACTCCTCAACAAAGGTGTTCGTTCTGTAAAACATAATATTTATTTATTTACCTCCCCAGAAGGTTAGGCACAAGGCCAGGTTTATCTTACTCCCACAGGGTAAGATGTGACTCGAAAAGCCAGCGCCCGAGAAGGTGAGCACTCTGGCCATTAAAAATTGCCTAGACAGCCCCGTCGGCATTCCCCGGTAGGGGCGCCTCAGGCAGTAAGCAATAAACTTACTCCTCCCCAAAGCCTGGGAGGGTGGACCTCCTAGAACTGCACAGGACAGACCCATAGACAGGCGTAAATCAAGCCTCGAAGGCCAATACAATACCAGTCTATGGAGTGTAGTATCCATCGGGACAGATACTACACTTTGATTTTGGCAACACATAATAGTTACTATTATTTGAGCAACTTAACGGACATTCGTATGTGTTCTCGCGAAGTACATTAAGAAAACATTACGTTACAATATGAATTGAAAGGTTTTTATACTTCACATTACTTACAAATAAGCGCAACAGTATACCTTATGTATCTTTAGAAAGATCAGATGCGATACGACTAAAACAAACCCAAATTGTGAGTGTAATAATAATAAAAAGCCTTTAATAAAAAAAAATGGCACATACACATCTTACTATTTTTTAGTACTAATGTAGCCTAGCTTTGGAGTTCTTCAATCTCCACAGTGCGCACACTTCGTTGGCGGACACAGCTGGTCGATTTTCTGTAGTCGCAGTGGTGAGGTGGAAGCCATAGTTCCATCTTTCTTTCTCGTAGCTGCAATAACAATAACTGTATGCTACAATAATAAATAATTAGAAATATATATGCACGTGTGCGTGTGTGTGTGGAAAATGAATAGATGCATTTGTTAATTTTTTATGAGAAATCAAAATAAACGAATTAAATTAAAATAAAAGAATGAAATTAAAACAAAAAAAAATAAATAAAAAAGAATTAAATTAAAATAAAAGAATTAAATGAAAAAAGAATGAAATTAAAATAAAAAAAATTAAATAAAAAAGAATTAAATTAAAATAAAAAAATGAAATAAAGAAATGAAATTAAAATAACAGAATTAAATTTAAAAAAATGAATGAAATGAAAATACTTACCTTTCGTCGACAGAATCAGCTGATCGTATTTCTGTGGTGATGTGGCAGCCGATTTTCCAGTTTTCTCTTATAACATGAAATAAGAAGATTCCAACAACAATGTTGCTTAATGACTTGTGCCCCTCAATATGCTATCCTTCATTCTCTTCACTGCATTCTAGGTTTACATATAAGCTTAGCATTGCCCCCCCCCCTTCCGGAAGGGAAGATGAACAAAACCGGACCTTCGAAAAATTGCGACTGAACACACATCAGCTTATCTACCAAAGAGGACAATTTTACTAGTTTTCTTTTCTACGTGTCATTTCGGACTTCCGTCCATAATTCAAGTTCCCTTACCACGTAGATTTCGTTCTAATTACGTATCTCTCGTTTTAATTGAAATTTTACATTCTCTTACGTAATTTTAAACTGACGTGGAAAGTTTCCAATTTAACCCTATTTTACCACCACCATATAAATAGTATTACACACCTACTACAGAGACTACATCTACTACAGTAATTATTACAACGACTACTTGGATTATGAATAGTTGGCCTCATGGACGTCGTTGCAACCTATGGAATCGGAGATGCCGACTTCGAATCCTGTCGAATTTACCTTGGTCATTTACGAACTTATAACGTTGGGAAGAGTACAAAAATTGAGCTGTCATACCCGGATTTCCTCCTGAAATTATTTCATTATAACACACATATATATATATATATATATATATATATATATATATATATATATATATATATATATATTGTGTGTGTATTTAGGCAGCATTCTTTCATCTAAGAAAACATTGTTAAATATAACAGAATTTTCTGCTTGATTATACCTTTTCTTACTTTTTGAATTTTTCTAATGGTATATACATTAAAATAATAACATTGAATAAATGCTCATTGTCTAAGATTCGGAAACGCTTGTAGCGATCATTGCCAATAAATGTATCTCTAATTTGGTGTGTCTTATCCTTTCTTCTTCTCTGCACCATCTCTCTCAGAGATGTGATGCTGCTAGTCTCAGTCTTTTCTATAATTACTATTATGTCATGTGTTCTTCAGGATTATCTGGCTTATTCCCTGCTTCATTTGTTGCAGATTTTTTGACTCATTGGTCTAGTGGTCTTCATCAATTCGCTGTTCGGGTACCACGTTATAATACATATTCTTATTCCAGTGGCTTCTTTCCAAGAATTGCAAGTTTCTGTCATGCTTATGTTTGAAATATCATTTTCATCGTTAAAAGCGCAGATTGAATGGACATATAGGTACGATCATCGGATTGACATCCTAATATGTTATCATACCGGCGTGGGCGGAAAGAACACAAATCAATGGCAAATTCACTTCAACAACAAAACGCTCAAACTAGCCTTAAAAATCGGCTCCCACAAGCTCTAGCAAAAAGGCGCTAAAAACGCCCAAAATATTTATCACGTGATTGTCTACTACTACGTCCGCCAAAACCAGAGTTAAACAAAATAAAAGCAATATCCATGACAAGATCAGCGTCTTTTTCCCTTTTCCCCTACGACCATCGATTAAGACGGTCCTGTCAACAGACTCTTAAAGCACTGGGGCAAGAAGCTACCTGCTGATGTCACTCCACGCCGTCTCCCCCGTTCCTCCTCATTGGATGCAGGACAAATAGTAAGCTTAAACCCTTTCTTTTCTCTTTTTAAAGTACCGTCGAACACAAGCTTCTATCATTTCTTACACTGCAAAAAATGGGTTGAGAGACGGCTCATTTTCTCTATTTACGCACACACCCAAACACGTGTGTTTTCCAAGAACAAACTTTAAAAGAGACATTTTATACAAACGGTAAAAGGGATATTTCTGTACACAAACTCAGACTTTCATTGCGGAATTTATACAAATTGAATAAACCATGTTAAATAAATTGTTATGTGTATATGAATGTTTGAGTGCTGGCTTTCTTACTTTTTATCTTTTCGTGTTGGTTACTGGCGTATTTTGCTCGTTCTTTCATGTTTAACGAGAATAGAATTCGTTAGTACCCCCACACGATATCTCGCAACATTTTTTAGTCAGCAAGTAGATAATGCTTTTTTTTGTTATTGTTGTTTTGTTTTATTTTTTTTTATTTCTTCTATTCATCACTGGCGATTTTTTTGGCTTTTATCTGTGAATTAATTTTAACGTATATTATTTTTCTTTAATTCAATTACTAAACGGCCTTAGCGATCGCGCAATACGTACTTTGACAAATTTCTGGTTCGAACCCGCGGCTATCATTTTAACATCTTCTTCGTTAATATTACAAAACACTGGCAGACGTGTATCTTCGCGCATGCGTGCCAATGCGATTCTCCTCCTCTTCCTCCTCTTCCTTCTCCTTTCTTTCTTTCTTTCTTTCTTTCTTCCTTTCTCTCTCTTATTCTTCCATTGTTTCCGGCAAATACATCTACAATCCTAGCTGCTTTCATAACTGGGACGTGAAAGATTGCTGAAGCCGCTAATTATGCACGCGAGTCCCGCGGAGCAGATCCAATCGTTGATAAACAAGCGTTTGTGTGACGCACAGATAGCGAAGCTACCCCTGTGACGTCACGGCCAGCCTCTGGTCACGTGTCTCGTGTTCCGTCGTCGTCGTGTTTTAATTCATTATGTGCGCTCGTCACAGCATCGACTTGTGTCATATATTCTCGCAGGGAAACATTTCTTTCTCACAGTAAAATCTTTAAACTGGTTTCACGGTTTTCAGGGGAAAACTATCTTTCTATCTAAATGGCTTCGTGCCATTTTTAAGCTGATATAACTTTTCTTGATAGAAAGTGGCGTATTTTTTTTTATACGGATAATAATCGCATTCAATTTGTCGATTACTCGCCTTTAAATATGTTTTATGTGTTTCCGTATTAAATATGCTAAAATCGTTCCTATTTATTTTTAAAAGTATTTGTAGCAGATTTTGGAATCGCCATTTGGTAGTAGAGGTTTCTGCATAGATATCCATCTTTCTGGCCTTGTTGAGTATGAAGAACACGCGTCACCAAGTTTTGGCTAAAAGGACAAACTTCTACAATTTAAATCAATTTTATTTAAACAGCTTCATCAACATAAGAAATGGGGGTGGCTTAGTTGGTAACGACGCGGACTGAGAACCTGGGTTTGCCAGGTTCAAATCCAAGTCATTCCACTGAAAACGATTCCATCAAACCCACATGACACTTGTGTCTAATCTCCTGGAGAGGGGGGATAAATAGTAATCACATTAACACTTGCCCACGGGTGGATTCTTTTAAAAAAAGAAGAGGGGAACATAAGAAACGTGGTCCGAAAAGAGTTATGAAAAAGAGGAATACAAAATATATTTATATCTATATGTACTATAGAATTAAGATTGAGTTCAAGTATTTATCTCGCCTTTCGCCATAACTTGGGCGAGAGGCGAAATAAATAAACACAATGTTCAAAATCTGACTTTTCATAAATGATGAGGATGCGTTTCATTGTCTGTTTGGGATCTCCACAACGGCAGTTGCTTGTTGTTGCTAGTCCCCACCTGGATGATGATGATGATGATGTCGGAGAAATGAGCAGTATATTTGGCTAGGAGCAAAGTGTTGTATCTGTTCTGATGCTACACTCAGTCTATTCTGTTCTCGGTCAGTGAATGGGAAATCCTTCTAGATTGAGGCAATTTTAGTTTTCGTTCTAATCCAGAGTGCCCCTTTTGGGGGAGCTGGATTTTCCCACATTAAAAACTGACTTTGTGTATAACTTTTCCCTCGTGGGGAAACAAATAAATAGGAACAGTGTATGAGTAATGATATAATTGTTTGCGGGCGTATCAAGTGTAGTTCGCACGAATTTCAGGAAGCATAAGAGATTTTAAAAGGGTGCAGTATCTCGGCAGCCAACAACCAATGCAGGCAGTATGTTCCATGCTTCAATAATTCTGAGTATGAAAAGAATGTCTCCGAAAGTCATGAAAGATGTGCTGTTTCCTGGATTTGTATGCACGTCCACGTCTGTTAGACATGCGAAGACCGAAATGTACTCAGGGTTGTTGTTGGCTGGATGGTGAATAATTATATGAGTTTTTACTGACTCAGTTGCTAGACGTCCGAGCTTCAATGAATCTAAGCACAGGAAAACAATGCGTTAAAAGTATGACAGGTGTCTGATGGAAGGTATTCGCTTGGTTGCACGTCTCTGAACAGTTAGTGCTTTGATACTGTTCGTATTTTTTCATTTGTCGGATCTTTAAATGTGTTCATATAGATCCACTCTTTGGCTTATTGTGGGACATAGTGATGGCTGTGTTTGAATTTAAAGGTAAGAGATAACACGTTTAGAGGTTTGGGGTGACCTGAATGCAGAGGTCAATGAAATCACGTGACTTTCGTCCGGGAATTTTTGTCTCTTATGCTGGCGAGACTTCAAGCAGAACAGGCGTGTCTGTGTGCTGCCCCCACGCGTGAAACATGTGCATTCTTTTTCAATGCAACTTTGAAGTTTTTCAATACCTCCCAGTTGCTGATAGTAAAGCATCATGGTCTCCAACTTTATTTGTCATTGAATAACCCATAGATGGTTGACATGCTGTAAAACAAACCAAACCTAAACAAAAGTTATGTTTCAATGGCAGTTATATCACAGGTTTTAATTTTAAAAAACATTTATATTCATCATATTTGATAACTACTCTTTAGATTTAATTTAATATTTCATATTTTTATGTGTGTATTACAGATGTATACACTAAAAAAATTGAATGGAAATCGCCCCAGACAAGGCATGAAACCACTTGATGTAAGGAGCTAAAAAGAAAGAAATATTATTATCGCAAAGACAGGAGATGCCTATTGACCTTCGTCTTGAAAAAAGTAAGGCTATTCGCAGAAGGAAAATGGTCAGCAGGAAGAGAGTTTCAAAAGCCATTAATTCTAGGGAAGAAGCTACTGGAGTAGAAAGCTATATTATATCGAGGTATCAAAACAGCAATTTGTGAAGACCACTAGACCAACGAGTAAAACGAGCTGGAACAAAGGAAGCAGGTAATAGATCAGACAATTCTGAAGAACACATGCCATAATAGTATTTCTAGAAAAGAATGAGACTAGCAATATCACGTCTGTGAGAGAGTGTGAAAATGGTTCGTGGAATAGCTGTTAACGAGTAAATAGAAAAATTCTTTGAAAGTCTACAAGATCATCAAGCGGGATCATCCCTCAGCGAAAAGATAAGTAAAAGAGGAGAAAAAGCAGCGCAAAAAAGCATAATGGAGGTCGCCCATGTAAATTGTTAGGCAGAAATGTAAGGAAAATTAAAAAGAAGTCTCTCCTAGAATCCTCACAGTACAAGTAAAACAATTTCTGATCAAGCTGGCATCACAAGAATATCAAAAACAACACGAAATCGTAGCATCGATCAGCGACCACTTAGTGTTTGTCCCGTGTTGAGTGAAACTGATCGGCAAAAGAGAATAGAATAGGCAGACAAGTGTATGAAAACTAATTTTCAGACTCCTGTGTATAGATAAAGCCCGCAGAAACACTCGATGACCCGGATGGATGGAAGAGAGGTAGGCTCATTGAAAGTGGACATCCTAGCTAGCGATTTAGGCGTCAACAGGGAGGTGAAGTTCTGGGTCGGAATTGTCGGTGATGCATTAATTGAACCATTCAGCGTTCCTGATTGTCTAAAACTAAACTTTCGTAATTATTTTCAGTTCCTAGAACACAATGTAATCCCCTGGTTACATTTACAGGATGAAAGTCTTCCTAAGAAACTAGTATACTTCAATGGATTGTGCTCCGATGAACTAGCTGCTCTGGTGCCTCCCCCTCGACGTAATTATACTTGACCAATTCGACAATCAGCTAAATCTAACCCAATCACTGTGGAGGTCCCTAGATGCCGGAGAGCCTTCTACTCCAATAGCTTCTTTCCTCGTGCTGTCGGCCTCTGGAACTCCCTCCCTGCTCCCTGTTTCCCCGACTGTACCGACATGCAGAGGTTTAGAACTAATGTAAACAGACATCTCGCTACACATCTCCCAACTTAGGATGCCACTAAAAACCTACTACCTAATTCTCAGTAACCCCTTACGTCTACAGTGGCGGCCTGCCTTGTTTGGGGTGAAATATGTTTTAAAAAAATAGTGCTTATAAAGCTGCAATCAAGACTAGTCTCTTTTCCTTCTTGTCTTCTTGCTTAGACGAGTTTATCTGTTTGTACCTCAATGTCCCAGAGGATTTTGTAATTTTCGTTTTCTAGCATCGTCTCTGGTTTGTGTTCGTACCATTTGTCTGAATATTCAAAATTCTTTTGCACAGTTCCCAGTCGACTGTCTTCTCCACACAGTTGAGTCTGTTCTTGTATTCATTTGAAGAAACATTCCTGCATTCACTTATTATTTGATTTAATGTTTCGTATCTTTGTCCACGGAGCCTACTGTATTCCTGTGTTTTGTCTATTTTAGCTTTGATATAGTTAGTTCGAATCGCATTGTTCTGTGGAGCTGTCAGTAGCGATTCCGTTTCTCTGTTCCAGTATCCTTTTCATAGCCTTGTTCAATCGTTGCTTAAAGGGGGAATGTTTCCGATTACTTTGGAAATGCCTTTACTCATCTCGAAAAACTTTGTCAGTTTGCCAAGTATTTAAAAATACTGGAGATTGGTCTTCTGCTTCTCAGTACAGACATATCAGTCTCTTATGTGTCATGAATACATTCTATGAATCTGTGATAGTTCAAGAAGTTTTTAACATAAAACTAGTTAGCAGGCAGACAGAGGAACGGACGCGCATCTCTCACTAGTTTGTGTGCGCCTAGAAGCCCTGTCGCATCTCTTTAACACAAGTCGGTCTATTTCTATCAATTTTAAACATAATGGAATCAGACAGCAAATCATTTAAAAAGGGGCGGGTGTGTGTGTAACGATCTGTTTATTTGCTCCCCACGAGGACAGAGTTAGAAACAAGATCGGTCTTTAATGTGGGGAAAATTCAACTGTTCTCAATCAAACTAGTTTCGATTGTGAACCCCCCCCCCCAAAGAAAGAGTTCCTTTTATGCGTTGATTTGTCCGTTTTATTAAAAATACTCCCCTCCTCGGACAGCAGTTAATCTAGCTGTTGCCTTCTTTACAAAAAAAACAACCCCCCCCCCCCAAAAAAAAAAAATGCCATTTCATATTTTGGTAACTTTGAGAAAAACAACAAACAGAAAAACGTTGTTAGTCGCTGCGTTCAACGCAGAGTTTATGTTTTAAAACAAACTATTACAAAGTAATCTTGTTTATCCATACGTAAGTTTTCGTGTGTAAACTTAACCGGAAGTTATCATCTGAATTTCAAAATAGATTTTACCGGAAGTTTTCATTCGGAATGTTATCATTTTCTGTATTAAATCACTTTAATTAATATTGCTGCTGCTGTTACTACTACTACTACTACTACTACTACTACTAGAATATTTATTTATTACCAACTTATCATGAAATAAATATGCAAATGAAGTATAGACTGGGTTTGGGCATTTGCCGATCGCCATATATAGAATATTTCCAAATACGTCATTGTATCACTGAATTAAATATGTATGGGCTGTTTTGATATAAATATAGTTCAGATAAATAGAAAAAAAGCCTTTCGCATTTATTCATTTAGATATAAATCAGTTTGCCATAAACCGAAAAATAATAATATAATAATGGATTACTTAAAATACAATTATAAAAATAAAGGGTCATGTGATAGTCTACAACTACGTCCGCAGTCTAAAGCTTCTGTTCCAATAAAAATTCAAACTTCTTACATCGATTAATTCCTTTTATCTCTTCTGCAAACAAAGAAAAACAATTTGCCTCTCTGAACTTACGCACATAAACGAACAATTAGCTCGGGTCAAATTGGTTGAAATTGTGGGTTGATACGGCTTAAATACAAAAATAAAACACTGTCACCCGACTCCCTTCTTAAAAATGGAGGGAGGCAGTTTAAAAGGAAAGAACTCTGATTACTGGTCCGTTGAAAAATTGCGACTCGTGTGGATATCTGAACACTTTGACATAATACATCCTGCCACGTAGTCCCAACTCTAAACTGTTAGCTTCTAAATGGAATTTTCCGCTCTTTGCTTAATTTTAATCTAACGTGAAAAATACCGTTCTAAACATTATATTCACAAATCCAGATTCCAATATCACTACATCTTTCCTAAGTATCAATGCGTAAAGCCTCGACAGGATTCGAACACGACATAGCCGATGGCATATTTTGCGTCGGTATATATTACGCAAATCATACACTTGTTTTTCCTTTACTTTATGTTTTACTAGCAGGGCTACCTGGCAATGCCCGGGGTCATAAAAACAAAATAGAAGAAGGTAAATAGCGTGTATAACATCTTTATACATTTCTATCTCTCTTCCTCTCTCTCTATCCGTCTCTTTCTCTTTCTCTCTTTCCATCTCTCAATTTTTCCATCCCTCTCCCCAAACCCCTCTTTCTCCTCCACCAGCCTATCCCTCTGTCCTGTTTTAATGTTGTAGTGTTGAAAAAAATGTAATTCATTTACCGGATCTATCCCTTTTAAATGTAATACTGTAATCTTACATTTAGTGCTCCTGAACAACGCCGAGTAGAACAAAACACAATGAAATTCTTGATGCCGGGTAAATCCGTTCCCTCATCCGCTTTCACAATAATATAAAGAGAAATGATGTTGATAATGAAAATAGTCCAAAAAGAGTTTTTGTTAAGCCAGATACGAATAAACTAACTTAAAAATGTTCTTCAAATCTATAAAAATCTGACAATTAAATATGGTGTAAACCATGTGTTGAACACTTTCGATCACTTTACCACCAATTTTCGCTACTTGCGAACATATAACAGAACTCCGCAAGGAATTAAAAAATGGACGACATGTTTCTGTTTTTATTTTTCTCTTCTTTTTTTTCAATTTCTTTTATTGTCAATTTTCTTCTCTGGTAATGCTGCCATTTTCGTTGTATTTACGTCGATTTGTGTGTTTCCGGCGGTGCCAATCGAGATCATTCCTGGCTATTAAAGATTGTCAGGCAATTCTATTACAGAATTGAGCGTTTTCTCGCGAGACTTTCTAACACAAACGACAATTTCAGGTTCGCCAAGAGAGCGAGAAATCACACACTCAATTGGCGCCACACGGCGACATTTGTTCGCGCCAATTTTACGAGCTGCCAATGCACCGAGTGACACGGGTTTGTCGTAAACGTTTCATTTGGTCGCTTCTAAATAGAATCCCGTTTCGAAAGACAGCACGGTACTTATGCAGTTTACTGACCGGACTGAAATAATAACGTTATTATTTAGAAACCCATTCTTAACATAGGTAAGGAAGGGACTTTATTAACAATTCTGAACTTTTACCTAACAATTTAATAAACAAAAGATACAGTAAAAACTAAATGTAACTTGAAAATCCTATCTAACAAATAGCCCGGTCCGTAAACTGCATAAGCACCGAAATTACATACATAAGAGAGATCCTCTATAAAGGTTAGGGATGAGAGTTTATATAAATGGTTAGGAATGAGATGATAAGAATAGAACAAACTAATTAAAAATATTGACACAGAGACATGTTTAACGTCTTCATGATATCCAATATTTCGATTTGCAAGGTCATAAGTTTTGTTGCCATGATGAAGACTTGACTATGCAAATCTAAACATCGGAGCTCAGGTTTCTGTATCAATATATTTTTTTTTTCATGTTTATCAACTAATTCCATGTACTGACCATTTTGTTTCCCTTTCTGTCTTTGTCGCACAGCTCCTCAGTGGCCATAGGAGTGAAGATGTCGGATAGGAGTCAAAGGTAACTTCAGTCCGGGTTCAAATCATATGACTGGTAGTACAGTTATACTTAGCTACACTAATGATTATTAGTTATGATGAAACATATATGCATGTAGATATTTAAAAAAATATATAAATAATTATATCACACACACACACACACACACACACATATATATATATATATATATATATATATATATATATATATATATATATAATAATGGTAATAATCCAGGTGAAAAATATCACCAGGGTGGTAATCCAGAGAATTTTAACCGGGTTTATAAAAAGTGCTCAATATCAAAATAGAGCTTTATATATGATAATTTTATTTACACAGACATGTACAAAATCTGCGACACTGGCATGTCGATGTTATCGATCAACAGTTACTATAAACTGAGATCTCATCAGGCAGAGTTAGAATCCGATCTTAACCTCAGATCATATTTGGAGAGAACCAAATCTCCAAATATGATCTGAGGTTAAGATCGGATTCTAACGCTGCCTGATGAGATCTCAGTTTATAGTAACTGTTGATCGATAACATCGACATGCCAGTGTCGCAGATTTTGTACATGTCTGTGTAAATAAAATTATCATATATATATATATATATATATATATATATATATATATATATATATATATATATAGTCATCCACAAAAATCTGCTCCGCAGTATTAAGGCTCTTCAATGTGGCCTGATGTTATGCTTGTTTTCAACTGATTCAAAATCTGACTGCTTGACCAACAAACTGTGGTCAACAGCCGTGCATTTGACCCCTACGCTATTATGCTCGCGCTAAAAGTAAGGAAGATTATACTGTTTATATATTTTACTTCAGCATTACCGATGTTTGAAGGCATAAAGATTATATATATATATATATATATATATATATATATATCATTGAATAATAGATATTTAATTATCTACACACGATATCAAAAGTGTAGAGGTAACTGTTCAAACCAGTCACACGATTTGAACCCCGGAACAAGTGTTACCTTTAACTCTATGAGGTTTATCTGAATAGCTATACGAACTGATGAGAACTAAATCCTATTATGCCGAGAAGGCGGGCAATAATAGTCAAGCCGTCATAACAGTGTTCACCAGGGAGGAAGTTGCATTGGTATCTTAGATTTAACGGCCTGTATGTATTACTTCTCATTATAGCGCCCCGCCGAAAGGCGGATACAAATAATTATTTAATAATAAATACTTAATTATCTACACACACACTAACGTATATATATATATATATATGTGTGGAGAGAGAGAGAGAGAGAGAGAGCGAGAGAGAGAGGGAAGAAAGAAAGGGAGAGAGGGTTACATAGTTTGTTAGTTTTTTACTGGCGATAGTAACGTTTGTTTGTTTGTTTTGTATTTTTCACTTCCTAAGCGGTAAAGAGTATGCATTATATTGCATTAAGTCGCCTTTAATTGAACGTGTCGTTATTGTTATTTATATATATATATATATATATATATATATATATACTAGTAAAACCTCCCCCCCCCGGGAAGCAATTAATTGGGAGGGGGGCGTTAAATAAAAAAAAAATGTTTTTTATTCCCTAATTTTAATAAACTTTGGTAAATTAGTAGATCAACATCTTCAACTAAATTATCCCCTCTTAAAAAGGAGTTCTATTTAGGGTCATTCTAGATTGTTAGGGCATTTAATGTGTTTTTAACAGTAACCCTAAGTTTGACTGGCAAGGTCGTAGACCACATGCAATCGCAACAAAAAGCCCCCTTTACCAAGAAAAATATAACGCACAGAATTCATCTTTAATGGCTAAAAAATTTGATAAACTGCCATAAAACCCTTGAATTGCATGAAAATAGAGGATTATTTTACGTTTAATTTATATGCTAAACCGATCCCTCATTCTAAATTCTAAAATATGTTTTGTTGTTTCTCTTTCGGCCGGGTTTTTCAGGGTATTCCAATGTAATCGCCTGAAAAAGTTAAATCTCATTTTATTCGGGGTGAGATGGGATGGTGTTGTGTGGGGGTGTTTATCTGTAATAATATCCAAACTTTCAATATTTTTTTTATTTATGCCATAAAAATAAGATATTTAATTAGATCATTTTAAAGTTATTTATTTTATTGTCACCGGAAAGGTAAATACAACAAAAATCAATTGCTTCAAATCAAAATAAAAAAGGGACGTATAGTTAAAAAAAAGATTTTAAAAATTAAATATGGGTAAATTTGCAGATTAACACCCTCCATTAATACCCCACCACCCTGAAAAAATGACATTCTGCTTTTTTAGGGGGTACATGTTTACACCATGGAAAACGCAAAGAAAGAAAAACAAAGTGCAGTCGACAAAAGATGTAACTGCATAAACCGTACACTTTGTCCACTACAAAATAAATGCCTAACCAAAAGTATTGTTTACCAAGCAACAATATTTGCTAAGGAAAGACCGAATAACAAGAAATACTACGTGGGTATGACCTTCCTAGATTTTAAAACCAGATATCATGACGACAAAAGCACATTTAAGAACAGAGAACGTCGAATTAAAACAGCACTAGCAAATGACTATTGGGAGCTCTAAGAAAACGGACGCTCACAAATAATTGAATAGAAAATAATACGATAGGCCAGTACATGTAGAAATTTAGACGACACGTATGGATTATGGTAGAATGAAAAATTTGAAATGCTGAACTTTAAATACACCCGGAATCTATTAAACTGTGGAAGTGAGATAGCAAACAGCTGCTTACACAGAAATAAATTTACCTTAGGCTAACAATAAATAAATAAATTAACGAATGAGTAAAAAAACAACTAAACTAAACAAAAACTTAACAATTTAAACATGAAAACCTTAAATAGAAATACAAGGAACCACGTGTTTAAATTAATTCACCCATTATATTGACACAACAAATGAAACAGGATATAGACCAATCTATAGAAAATAGAAAAATAGAACAGGATATAGGAAGTAACACTAATAAGACCTTTGTTCGTGGGAAGTCCAACGATTGGCTGAGAGAACAACAAAAAATCTGATTAGTGAACTAGCTAGCTGTGTATATAAAAACATCCGGCAAAAATCACTCCATGCATTTTAGCCTGAAGATTCCCCCCGGGGATGAAACGCGGGAGCCTCTGTGTAGATTAATTGCCATAAATATATTTTCATAGTTTACTACCTAGCTCTACTTACGTATCGAGCACTGTTGAAGTAAATACTGAAACTTGATACATAAAAATTATATCTCATGATAAAATTGTATGTGGATACATGAAATACTACTCCTACTACTATTACTACTACTACTACTACTACTACTACTAATATATATATATATATATATATATATACATATATATATATATATATAGTATTAAAGACTAGTTCATTCAGTTCGTGAGGAGTGGTTCTATCAGCTCACAACAGTATTAAAGTTACGTTTAGGCGAGAAAGACACATACACACGTGATATTGTTTCATAATTTCATTAATACAGAGATAAGGCAAGGGGAATTGCGATATAATATTTGAATTAAAAAATATAGGAAGTAAAGTGATTAGACTACTAGAAAATTTTTTTTTTAGTGTCTCAATTATAAAACTAGGTTGGAGTCCTTAGGTTGTACTACTTTACTAGCGAGAAGAATAAGAGATGACTCATTGTAACATTTCAAAGACTAAAATCTATCACATAATTAGATATTTTTTCTAATAGTGTAATATATTTAGTCAGGTTTAAAATTGATTTAATGCACTTTAATTTTACTTTAATTGACCCCCAAACAAGGCACATTACCATTGAGACGTAAGGGGCTACTGTGAATTAGGGGTCAGAATGATAGGGGGCACCGGTAGGGGCGCCCCAGACAGTAAGCAATAAACGTACTCCTCCCCAAAGAGGGGAGGTAAAGCCTGGGAGGGTGCACCTCCTAGAACTGCACAGGACCGGCAACCACCAATCGACCGGCTTAAATCTAGACCCAAAGGCCCGGACGATACCGGTTTTATTAGGCGGGGTAAAAAAACCTGGCTGAACTGATTATATATACATTTAAAATTAAAACATTTAAACACTTATCCAAGCCTTATTTTTTCTTAATTCTTTTGGGGTTTATTTATTATGTTTGTCCCTTATAAAGCGAAATAACACAGATATAACTAAAGCTAAAGGAGTTGCGGTCATGTCCGGAGGTACATGATGGGGGTCGGCTGAGAAAAAAGGTTGGGAAATAGGGATGTATTCTTTTGATTTGTTGCATTTTTTCCTATTTATTCACTTATGCCATTGTTACCCGTGTCAATTTTATCTGCGCCATTGTTACCTATGCAATTATTACCGTGCACTAGGATAGACACGATCTGACAAGAATAACTAGATATAACATAAGAAATGGGCTTGTAGATATGTTAATGCAAAGACATGCATTTATTATTCTCAGACTGAGACATATACGATATGCTATAACACTATCGACATGCTAACGATAAATACATGAATATTAATACTATATCTGCATGATCAGATACACATGGATGTAGATAGACATATATGAATAGAATAATGATATAGATAGATATATCGATAGAGATATATGAATATTGATATTAGCAGACTGTGACATACAATTTGAACTAAAGGTAAGAAAAGAAGACTTAACTTCCCGACATCGAGATGGGATCAAACTGTAGTATCTGTTCTGTCCTCAGTTAAGATTGAGAATGATGGGTAGATAGATACGAATTAATAATATATACAGTTTATATATATATATATATATATATATATATATATATATATATATATATATATATATGAATTATTAAAGTGTTTTCCCCTACAGTAAACGTAGTTTCCGGCTCTCTTACTCTCATCAGTGTAGGAGTGGTGCTTGCAAGCGGTCGCATGAGCTCGAACGCAGTTCGTAGATTAAGCCTAGAATCACGAGACGAACGCTCAAGACCACACGGCCACGAGAAATCGACACACAGTAATTAAAATCCTCAAAGAAGGAGGTAATATCTGGTAGGATGTTACAATGACAACAGAACAGGTACTACAATACCTCTTCCAAAATAGAGGAGGTAATACCTGGTAAAATATCACCATAAAAGCAGCAGGTAATGCCCGTGAGTATAGTATCATAGCAACAGAAAAGATACTACACTATCACCTGCCCCCTCCCCCCCCAAAAAAAGAAGAAACTAGTCCTTGGGAAGATGGTATCATGAGAAAAGAACAGATACTATATTAAGCCTCCCTCATATTAAAGTGTAAGACCTGGAAGGATTACCTTCATCCCCTTAAAAAAGGAAAAGGTAATTCCTGGGAGGACGGTCCTATGACAACAGACCGATACTACACTAACCTATTCCCATTATAATATAATATAATATAATAATAGATTAAATAAATTTTTTGTTTTGGCGAGGGGGGGGGGGTCATTCGTTTATAAATGCCTAGTGATAAAAACAATTTTTTATAGTTTCTTGGCCCTTTTCCATAAGATCCCACTTCCCATTTTAATCCAATGAATTTCTGTAAATAAATGTATTTATGAAAACATGTTTTCAACAATTTGGAGATATTTTAAGTAGTAGTAAATGTGGTATTGTGGTGACTAAGATGATTTGAGTTAAGAGTAAGATAGACATTTTTATAACTTTTGACCAAAGATGAGCAACGACCTCCATTTTTCCCATACTTTGATGGCCTTGTGCCTAATTTGTTCGTTAAGACAAAACTATAAGACAGTCTCGCCTGGCAAAGTTGTTCTACAACGCAAGTTTGCAAAAAAAAATTAAATAAATTATTTTTTCATTTAAATTGCACGTTGATTTTCAAAAATATTTCACTTAAATACATTTTCATGCGTGCCTGAAAGATGTTGTCAATTTCCTTATTCAAATAGCGCCAATCTGCGCATAACATCGACCGGACTATGCTTATCGTAACGTCTTCTAGAACTTGACGTGCTCTTCTACCTTCACCGTGATTCGACCCCTCGGAGTTAATACCATCAAAATGAGAAAGATGAAGAAGAAAAAACAAACAAACAAACTATAAGACAGTCTCGCCTGACGAAGTTGTTCTACAACTTGGTATAAACCGTTCGCGTAAGTAATCAAATTCGATTCATTATTTTCAATCCTCTCATAATATTCATCATTATTCAACTGTCAATCTATCCATCTCATTAACCCTTATCTTCAAGTGGTTTTTGGCCTTGATAAGTAGTGACTTATTAATCAAAAAATCATGCTGTAAATATGTTTGCAGGCGTATATTTTGTAAATAAATAGTCTGTGAACGATAGATTTTATTTTAACCATGGACGAAATATTGACGGGTACTACAACTTCGGATGCAATTTTGTTCCATATTCCAAGACGATCGGAGCCGAGGAGAGAGCTTGAGCGGTTGATAAATTTAGGAAATGGGTTAAGTAGAAAGAAAAATGTACAAAGGGCTTAGAAAGATCGATTCCGGGGTTGTTAAAGGCATGAAACCTTACCCAAGGGTATCTGACGCAGTTTAGTGTCATATCTGGGACAAATTACGCTGGAGTATCCAAAAGCTATGATGCAACTAACCGGCCGGTTAATGTTTTGATAAAATCGGTTAGATGGTCATGGAAAGCACGCGCAACAAAGGATAATGCACCACACATGTCTAAGTTAACGATAACAAAGGGTGCATTGTTTAGTTGGTTACCTATACGAAGATAAATCAATAATAATCTTACCGTTCTTTTTTGTGTTGGGTTCTCAAATATCAAACAAAAGATGGGTAGGGTTCCAAATCAAAATGGCGATCAAGTTTCGTTCCTCTAAACGCCTCGTATTTGCACTTTAAACCCGACTCGCATATAAAAGTATGAGTATACATTTTGAATAGCAAAAACAAACAAAAAACAAACAAACAAGCAAACAAAAAACAGCAACAACAACAATATGACACCTAGAAAAACATGGTTAAAACGTATAAGAGGATTCAAACAGGTTGGTATACATACTAATGGAAACACTGGCCAGTATTCATACCAGCTGAGGTTTCCCATTGCCATTATTCCGTAGAAGGGTAATTGTGGGTTCATACCTTCCCCAGCGGTATTAATTAAGTTTAAACGTTTCATTGAACACACATTGCTTTTTTACCGATACCTAGAGAGAGGGGTGATAATACATTTCCTCATTGTATTACAATATACGTTTGGTTGGATCTGTCGGCTGAACGACATATCAACCTGTTTTTGTAGTATTTAATGTCGAATGTAAACGATTCATTACACACAAGTTGCTATTTTACCCATAGCTGAAGGGAGGGTCAATGGTGGGTTGATGCCTTTCACACCGCTATTAATGGGACATAACCGTAATAATAAGCGACTTTGTAACATTGCGTGAGGTGTTCTTCGATTTCCATTGTTAACAACTGTTCGGCGTTTAGTAATAGACAGAACACAGCTGTTCGTCTATCCTGTTGATAAGCAGAAGTTGGCTCATTGAATCGTGACGTCCTCAGCAGTGGTTACAGCAACAGTCGCGGAGATGTTGATCGTTTCTTCTCCATTCTTATGGTGGCTGGAGTATTAAATGAACAACAAATAACTCTATGAGAGTTATAAACTTCGAAATAAACTTCACTTTCTGCCTGACTTGTCCACCAAGTTTCAGTCATGAATGTCCAACAGTCTTTACTTTATTGCCGTTCAATGATACAACGCGTAAAATTGTCAATACATCTGACACACTCTTAGAGATTTGATTTACTTTTTACAGTAATTTGCAGAAAATACACTAAGATACTTGAATCTTCTTGTTTCATAACCCCGCAAGACGGAGGAGGATTTGAAACCCGCGTCACATCACACCGACGTCTAATTTCTGCCACGTACTTCCTCCCATGACACAGCTACCAGTACACGTCAGCTTAACTCTAAACTTAACTTCCTCCAGAATTTTTCAATCTCAACTTGATTTTAATCTTACGTTGACATTCTCGTATTTTCTTATTTTTCCGCATCCGAATCAGAATATTGGTACATAAGGCCATATGTAATCACAAAAAATCCGCCGGGATTGGAATGCGGTATAGCTGGTCCCATAAGATGTGGCGGTATCCATTATTTCATTCACGAACATGCACACATTCTATTTGACACTTCATACAAGTCGAGGATACGTTCTCGACAATCAGTCCGACAGACTAAAGTTTGGTCCTGGTTCAATCCTAGGAGGTGCACACTCCCAGGTTCTGTTGAGAAGTGGTTGGTTTATCACCAATCACCCGAGGCGCTCCTACCCGGGAATGCCGACGGGGCTTCGCAGGATGGTGCGCTGGTATTGTGCCGCATCTTCTTCCGATTGGAGGGGGGTTAATATCATGGACACCTACAATGTAAGTAAACGTGATCAATCTGATTGGATTTTGACTCAGCTTAGCTGATTTTATAGTGCGCATGTGTATCGAAGACAGTAGTTCCGGTACTTATAGGAGCAACCGGGCTTATGAAAAAGAATTTCAAAAACTACCTAGCGAATATACCTGGTGAACCAAGTGCCAGAAGGATACACACAATTGCGCTTAAAGGGACGGTTAGAATCTTAAAAAGATCTCTCGGTTGGAGTCTCTGAAATAGGGATAAATAGATCTCAATAATGAAGTGCCCTTTCTATAAATATCTATGTTGTTAAATGAGCATTAATGGTTTCTGTACCTATCGTTTAAAACAGTACTAGTACACCCTATGTAGAATCTTTTAAAATTAGGATCATTCTTTGGGAAAACAGTGCTTAGATATACTACATTTTTCATTAATCATTTTTTTTTGTAACGAGCACTCATTTTTATTTCTACAATTACATTCATTATCCTGTATGCTACTAACGTTGTTTGTATCATTTTCCTTTGGTATTTGTCTATTGTGACCGTAGATTATTTTTTCTAAATTATTAGTGCAACTATAACTAAGTTTAATTGTGTTTTTGTTAAAGATTTTATGCAGTGAGTTATTATTTAGAGAAATGCCTATTTAACAAGTTAAGAAACATATATCCAATTTTGACTGCAAAGTCAAAGGTGACTTTTCAACTGGGTTCGAAGCGTAAGCATAAAACACATGTGTCTGTTGGTAAGAATAATAAATATTTATATGTATACAAATTATTGCATATATATATATATATATATATATATATATATATATATATATATATATATAATTGGACAGCATTCTTTCTTTTATGCATGTTTGATTAAACAGGAGTGACAACTTCTACTTATTCAGCTTTTGATCGTTTTTTTCTAGTCTTCGTACGACAGATTTACGAAGACTAGACAAACGGATCAAAAGCTGAATAAGCATAAGTTAACACACCTGTTTAATCAACATGCACACACACACACACACACACACACACACACACACACACACACACACACACACACGCACACACACACATATATATATATATATATATATATATATATATATATATATATATATATATATATATATATAGTCTCGGAAGTTTCTCAACCATTAAAATTATATTAAAAAAAAAAAAAAAAAAATTATAGTCCCAAGTCTTTCAGTGGAAAAACACTCTTGTAAGTCAATTTATTTTTTACAGTTATTATATTAGTTTGTTTCTAACACTATTTTAAGGGATCATCAGTTGTTTACCATGAAAAACTGTTTCGGGAATTTAAATATATATATATATATATATATATATATATATATATATATATATATATATATATATATATATATGTGTGTGTGTTGGATCTGCGAAGGATAGAGAGATTTCTGTAGGAAATGTTGAGCCAGAGAGCTCAATGTAAAAAAGAGCAAGAATAGAAGTTAAAATAAAATAATTGAGACAAACATTCAAGCAATTTCACGTTATAATTTTATTTAATCTCATCAAGACAAGGATCATCTATCTGGTTGTATCTGGTTACCACCCGGGAACCAATGAGAGATGTCAACACCCCCACACCCACTGACAACGCATGTCGGTAGTAATGACCAAAATCTGAGGGATTGCGCTAAATTATAAATTTGAGTAAATTGAAAAAATGTTGATCTATAAGTAAACCATGGTTGGTATGCTTAATAGGATACTATGGAAAATCAAGTAGATTTTAAAAATAATATCCAGTGGTCAATTGATAACTATTGCGATCATTTCAATTAAATGCGTGGTCAGTGGGAGTGGTGGTGTTGACATATTTCCCGGGTTCCGGGGTGGTAACCAGATACGCCTCCGAGACCGGGAGCAAATCATAAACACCTCTGTCCCAATTCTTCCTTTCTCATTTCCCCTTCCCTCCCCAAAAGGCACCAAGAAGGTGTGGGCGCTCCCATACCCCAGTTATAAACTACCAGCCAACGTACCACGTCTGATAATTCTCGTCTTGACGAGATGAAATACAATTATTACGTGAAATGGCTAAAATGTTGGTCTGAGTTATTTCTCTTTAACTTATATATATATATAGTCTCGGAAGTTTTTCAACTATTAAAACTATATGAAAAAAAAACAACAAAAAAACAAAACAATTTAGTCCACAGTCCTTCGGTGAAAAATTACTTTTTTTTGTAAGTCAATTTACTTTTTACAGTCACTATATTAGTTTGCTTCCAAGAATTTACGCTAGTCTTAACATTATTTAAGGGATCATCAGTTGTTTACCATGAAAAACTGTTTCGGGAATTTAATATAATATAGTTTCGGGGGAGAATTGGCCGATGAATCTGCCAAAGTTTTCATTTGTGTCCCAAGTACTTTCAGACTCATCCGGGTCCATCTTCAGGGGAATGAGGTGAATCAGGTAAATGGAAATTATGGCATATTCATCGGCAAATCCCCCCCAAACTAAGATTCGGATTCGGACAATGGAAAGGACTTACGAAAGAATATCCAGACATAAGAGAGAGAGAGAGAGAGAGAGAGAGAGAGAGAGAGAGAGAGGGGGGGGATTTTCCCGGGTTTAATGCATTCTATAATGCATTAATATGAGTAGGAAAAGTATAAATTCCCCGTCCCGTTCTGATTAAAACAAGATCAAAGTGTAGTATCTGTTCCGATGGATACTGCACCCCATGGACTGGTATTGTCTTGGCCTTCGGGGCTTGATTTACGCCGGTCCATGGGGCTGCCCTGTGCAGTTCTAGGAGGTCCACCCTCCCAGGCTTTGCCTTCTCACCCTTTGAGAAGGGGTTAGTTTATTGCTAATCGCCTGAGGCGCCCCTACCGGGGAATGCCGACGAGGCCGCCCAGACAATTTTTAATGGCCAGAGTGCTCACCTTCTCGAGCGCTGGTTTTTCAAATCCCACTTTCCCAACCTTGTGTCACATCTTACCTTGTGGGAGGAAGATAAATAACTCTGATTAAAATAACACTGTAACATCAAAGAATTAGTCAGAATGTGAAGTTGACAATATGCATCGTGTTTTTCGAAAGGCTGATATGCTGTAAAAACGCACCGACCAGACAAAAAAAAAAAAACAAAACAAAAAAAACAGGTGAGAAATTAATGTTTTAGTTTATGAAAAGAGATCTATCACTCGTGAGAAACTGTCGGGTCTGGGTGTGGCTTAGAAAGGTTGATAAAATAAACAAAAATACAAATGTATTCTTTCTCTTTCGCCATTTTGAAATTTCGAAGTAGATTTTATGATAATATTAATTTTTATTTACCCCCTTCCCGTATTCCCGCTTATTCTGTAAAAAAAAAAAAAAAAATTAAACACGACCCCTTGTCTTCGTTTTTTTTTTCACATGTTCTCAATTAATCGTTAGACGACGGGGCTAACCTACTGGTAGCAGGTGGCCCCCACTTCGGGCTGACAAAATAAATAAATAAATAAATAAATAAATAAATAAATAAATAAATAAATACTACTACTACTACTACTACTAACAATAATAATAATAACAAAAACGTTGTCGCTGCTCTTTAGACGTTCAAATCAATACTCGCTAACGCCAGGTGGTACTGCCATTGTTCTTGGGTCGTCTTTTTACCCACTGTAGATAGAAAAGCCGACAGCTATGCGGGCATTGTCAAAAACATAGACATTAACCCCCTCACCCTAAACACCTCCCCTAAACAATGAACCGTCGTAAGTATTACAAAATATGTAATTAAGATCAACACGTAGTTTTTCTTTAGTCAGATACAAAGGCTATATAATTAGTACACCCTTAGT
This sequence comes from Sepiola atlantica, assembly GCA_963556195.1. Classification (NCBI taxonomy): domain Eukaryota; kingdom Metazoa; phylum Mollusca; class Cephalopoda; order Sepiida; family Sepiolidae; genus Sepiola; species Sepiola atlantica. Next base: position 183,369,141 of record OY744520.1, on the reverse strand, counting down.
GAAAGACGTACTCACTCAACCGTTAATTGTCGTTGAGACGAGATTTTATTTACCTGCGCCCCTCACCTTGAAACGGCAATGTTAGATACAAGGTCAGTTTATATTGAGAATCCAGACATCCCAAAAGGGGTCAATCTAGAATAGGGCAACATTAATTATTAGCGTCGGCATTCCGCAGTGACCCCTATATAGGCAGAGGCTTGCATCAGGGGGTTAGGTACTTTCTAGAATGGTCTATGGTAATGGTCCTAGGACTGGCTTTCATTCCAGATCTGAAGTGGAAGACTTACATCCAAGTTATTGTCAAGCTAGGGAAAATAGTTGGATCATTCTACTGCTCCAGAAAGTACCTGATTCCTGATGCAAGCTTCTACCTATATAGGGGCCACCAGGGAATGCCGACGCTATAGAAGAGTGTGATACACCCTAAGATTGAGTACTACAGGGAATCCAGCTCTCCTAAAATAATACAAAATTAGTCATAAGTCCCGTCGGCATTTCCCGGTAAGGTCCATTAGGCAATCGGTAATGAAATTAAAGAACGTAATGCTTGGGAATGTGGAAACAAAGGCATTTTTACAAATTAGGCAAACGATCAGTTTATATTGAGATTAAGAACCCTCACCCCAAAGAGGGTTTACTCTGGAATGAGGCAACATTTGGCATTAGTGTCAGCATTTCCCAGTGAGAGCGTCTTAGGCAATCGCCAATAAACCGAAAGTTAGAGGTAATTCCTGGGAGTGTGGCACCATCAAATTGACCAGAACAGATACTATACTTTAATTATTTATTGGAAAACAAAAAAAGGGAAACAAATACATCTGTTTACAAATTAGGCACATGGCCCTTAAAAGTGAGAGGATTGTTGGGGGGGGGGGTACGTGGTCATCGTGTGTTAATCCTAATCTTAACCAGCACTCATGTGTAATGGTGGCATTTGTGAGATTTGAGATGAATATAAAGAAATAATTGAATAACACCCCTCTGTGTAATGGTGGCATTTGTGAGATATGAGATGAATATAAAGAAATAATTGAATAAAGGCAAGGGAGATTACCAAGGGAAAATAGTTACTTCCCTTTTACTATGTTTCGCTTTCATTATAGACGGGATTGCTAATTCTACATAATACTACCATTCTGTGACTCCAAGCGGCAACGTTAGATACAAGATCAGTATTTTTGTTTGCTAATGAATCACCACTTATCAAGGCTTAATGCCACTCGAGGATAAGGGTAAATGAGGTGGAATGATTGTCAGTTGAGAGATAAAGAACCTCATGAGAGGATTGGAAAAGATTGATTGGATGGAGTAAGCTCGAATTACTTGTGTTGACGTTTCATTTTAGGAATCTGTTGACATTGGATTGAAGATGAACATGTTAAAATCTGCAGGGAAGCAGCCCTATGCTAACGTGTTCCACAGACGGGAAGCTTTTGCGAAGAAGTTCTGTCCATCCAAGTTCCGCCTTACACTAGGTTCACATAGGCAGAAAGGGGGGTTTCTTTTCGTTGTGGTAGAAAAAGCGAGTTCTTATTGTGGATGTCTTACAAGGAGAAACCAGAGATAGGAGTTCAGTCGAACATTTTCCATGGAAATAAGAATAAATTAGAGAGTTAGAACGAGAGAAAGAGAGAAGAGAGAGTGAGAGAGAGAGAAAGAGAGAAAGAGAAAGTGAGTGTATGAGAGAGAGACAGAGAAAGAGATAGAAAGAGAAAGTGAGTGTATGAGAGAGAGAGAGAGAGACAGAGAGAGAGAGCGAGGGAGAGAGAGAGAAAGAGATAGGAAGAGAAAGTGAGTGTATGAGAAAGTGAGTGTATGAGAGAGAGTGAGAGAGAGAAAGAGATAAAAAGAGAAAGTGAGTGTATGAGAGAGAGAGAGAGAGAGAAAGAGAAAATGAGTGTATGAGAGAGAGAGGGAGAGAAAGAGAAAATTAGTGTATGAGAGAGAGAGAGAGAGAGAGAGAGAGACAGACAGAGAAAGTGAGAGAAAGAGAAAATGAGTGTGAGAGAGAGAGAGAGACAGACAGACAGAGAAAGAGAGAAAGAGAAAATTAGTGTATGAGAGAGAGAGAGAGGGAGAGAGACAGAGAAAGAGAGAGAAAGAGAAAATGAGTGTATGAGAGAGAGAGAGAGAGAGAGAGAGAGCGAGAGAGAAAGAGAGAGAGAGAGAGAGAGACTAACAACGTCGCTTCGCTGAGAAAGGGGCTGTAGGGAAGAGAAGAGGTCAACCCACACCAGATCTCGGAGTAGATTTTGAACTTTGTTCAGACAACGCAGTGCTCTGAGCGGCGCCTCCCCAAATGTGGCTGCAGAACTTCATCTTAGGACGTATCTTATTCTTATATAAGTAGAGAATAGCATCAGGAGTCAGGTATTTTCTGGAACAGTATGGAATGGTCCCAGGACTGACTTTCACCTCAAATATAAAATCGAAGACTTACATCCAATCTGTTGCTAAGGCCACTGGAAAAAATGGTTGGAACATTCTACCGCTCCAGAAAGTACCTGACTCTTGATGCAATCCTCTACCTGTATAAGAGTCAGATTCGGCCCAAGATGGAGTACTCTAGGAAATCCAGCTCTCCTAAAGAGGGGGTAAAATCAGCCCCGTCAGCATTCCCTGGCGAGGGCGCTTAAGGCGATCGTAAAATACCCGAAATAATGCGGTAATGTCTGGGAGTACAGCCTCCTGAAGCGACCAGAACGTATACTACATTTTGAATTATTTATCGGAAAAGAAAAAGGAAAGAAAAAATATTTTGTTACAAATTAGGTACAAGATTAGTTTATATTGAGAATCTAGACGCCCTCCCCAAAGAGATGCACTTCTGGAATGTGGCAAAATTAGTTATTAGCGTGGGCATTACGATCGGTAATAAGCCCAAATAAAGAGGTAATGCCTGGGAGTGTGACGTTCTGAAAACCGACCAGAAGAGATACTAGACTTTGAATTATTGATTGGAAAAGAAAAAGGAAATAAAATACGTTTTTCTTCAAATTAGGCACACGATCTTTGAACGTGTTTAGAGTGGGGGAAGAGGTTAGTGGTGATCCTGTGTTTATCTTAACCGTAACTAAGACTGTTCCTTTTATTCTTTTATCATTATACCTATATAAGAGTCAGATAAGTCCTAAGATGAAGTACCCTAGGGTAGTTGTCATTCTTTGTTTATCATAATCTTAACTAGATGCATTTTTATTTTATTCTTGTATTATTCGTCTATCAATTTCAGTTCAAGTAAATTGCTGAATCTACATCATGCTAAAAGTCTTTGAATCAACCCATCAGCCGTAAAATATGGGAGAAGAAAAAGAACTATGCTCATTATAGTCGAGACGAAAGACAACAAAATGTTCAAGTTTTTGTTAATAATGGAACATGTGTAAAATATCTGTTATATAATAAAATAATGTCGATTTCCCCTGTAAATTCAGTCATTATAGGAAAATAACAAACACTTTCTTCCACTCAATACTAACATCACTTCCTACAGCGTGTTTCTTGAAAATATTCTTACATTTGTAATTATTAGAAAAATTATTACATTTATTCCGAGATTTCTGCTTCTCCCAAAAACGTCTCATATTTCCATCCCTATAAATTTACTACTAATACGTCACTCTTCAACACCGGGTCATTTCTTTATAGAGGCGACAGTTGTTACTGCACCAGTAGATTCCATGATTCTGGGAATTCTATTCTGCAATTCTGGCTGCTTGATAATTATACGTTTTGAGAAACCGCATTCAGTTTAAACGAACACATTCGACGCCCGCCATGTTTCAGCTCACGGGCAAGTATATTTTGGACGTTGTTATTTTCAATTTCTATTTTTATTACATATTTCCGACGATATAATTTCGTGTGTCTAACGGAATCTTACTGAACAAAGTTCCTTTTCAATAACTTCTAATCTGTAGAAATATGTTACCACGAGAGTGCTTCCCTACCCGGCTACAACATAGTTATCTTCAAATTTAATGTCAATAAATACCTGTCATAAACCGTCATCATAAGTAATAAAATATTATTCATTCTATTTATTATGTTCACTCATCTCATAATATTCTTCGTCATATAGCTGACAATTAATCAATCTCTGGCGAATAAACCCACTAGTATATAAAACGGTTAGTTGAGAAAAGCAGGAAATGAAAGTTCAGACGAGGTCAACTTGCTGAACGAGACGCTATTATTACTAGACTGTGGAAATTAATAGAAACTGATATGACGTCACATTGTTCAAAGAGAGAGAGAGAGAGAGAGAGAGAGAGAGAGAGAGAGAGAGAGAGCGTGTGTGTGTGAGAGAGAAGCAGTTACTTTATTAGAAGCACGCAACGTGTAAACATAAAAAATTGAAGAGCTGACAATATATGACTAAACAGTGATTTTCGATCTCTCTATCTCTGTCCCCAATCCCCCTTGTCAGTGATTTTGAACAAAGATCAAGTCGAATAAACCGCCTCTGTCTTCCACCAGTTTTTTTTACTTAGTTCTTCAGAAAGTATAAATAAGAAGTTTTAGTTTCAGGAAGACAAGACCTCAGTCTGGAAGGATCATCAGAGAGGCGCCTACAAAAAGAAGCAGCTAACAAGGTATGGAACTTTCATGCGTTTTTTAAAAATAATGACGGTAATCAGGTTTTCTGCATGTGTGACACAAGGTTGAAAGGCAACAATAAAACATCCACAACAAGGACTCTTCTTCTGCCACAACTGCACAGAACTTCACTTTCTTCCTCTGTGTACCCAACGGAACTTCCATGAATGACGCTTCTTTTGAAGAATTTCCAATCAATTGAACGTGTTACAACGGGACTGCTTCCCCCATGGCTACACACATGGTCATCTTCGAATTCAATCTCAATAAATACTTATCATAAACCGTCCTCATAAGTAATAAAATGTTATTTACTCCAGTTTTAAATTTTCAATCCTCTCATAATATTCTTCGTCATTCAACTCATAATCAATCAATCACTGGTACTTACTTGTAAGACATTCACAGCAAGAACTCGTCTTCCTATCACAACTGTAAGGAATGTTCCTTTCTTTCTCCGTGTGCCTAACATCAAACGTAATTTCCATGAACAGAGTTTTTTACAAGAACTTCACATCTGTGGAACACGCTACTACGAGACTGCTTCCATGTAGCTTACAACATGATCATCTTTAAACCAATGTCAATAAGCACTTGTACTAAACATTCCTAATAAGTAATGAACTTTTATTAATTGCATTTATATTAAATCCTCTCATAATATTCGTCATCATTACACTGACAATCTATTGATCTCATTAAACCTTATCCTCGACTGGCTTTTCGCCTTTATAAGGGGTGACTAATTATTAATTAAAAAAAAGACAAACGAAAATGTTATGTTAAACTTAAGCATTACGAACCGACCAAAATGCTATTTAAACTTTAAAACGCATGAGAGACAAAAAAAAAAAAACAATATTTGCAATTTAAGCGTGACAGACCAACGAAAATAAAATTTGAAACTTAAGCATGACAGATCAACTAAAATTATATCTTAAATTTAAGTGCAACAAACTTAGCTTAGTAACAGAATAAAGAGAAATCATCGTCGATGTGACACGCCTGGCATAATTAACTCATACGAATACAATATGCAATTTAGATGTAAACGCATGAACGCGTTTCCGGGTGGATAGAGTTTTCTTTCTTTAGTTGTAAACAAGAAAAACAGATTTTTATAAAAGACGAAAATAATGCATGTGCATTGTGTAACGTTACGAGGCAGAGGACGGGTTTTGAACCCGGATTGCCGGCAGACGGGTTCGAAGACAAAATTAAAAAAACAAAGAACAAATAATTATTTTGCAGAGAAACGAACAAAGCTAAAAAAAAATATTCCTGGTTTATGACGTAAGTAGATAAAAAAAAAGACGCGACCAGAAAAGAATGGTATTTTTTTCGAAAAAACGGAGAATAGGTCAACTGTTGACCTCAGAGGTGAGATCGGATGACGTAAGAAAAACTTTCTACCACTTCCACTAGAGATTGTTGGCAATCATAGTTTTTCCTTGGTATAGACATTATTAGTTGTAGAATTACTGTCCTAATTAATACAAAGAACAATGGGCAAAGAATAACCATAATGACTCATTTGACATTTCAATGGGAATAACTAGACTCTGCTTGTATCAAAATTAGTAGGCCTATTTACATTATACAATCTTACTAGATACGTAGACATAGACGACATAGGTTTATACAGAGACGGTGGCTTATTAATAGTTAGAGAAAATGAAAAAGATAGGACACAAAGTAGAAGTACTGCAAATACAAATTAATTTCTTTGGGGGAATGGAGTCACAGCCGGAGTAGTAATACTTGTATAAGCCCCATCTATAAGTTAAATAGAAAGTGTAATAAAAACAAGAGATGAAGGATCTTTTCTAAACACCCACATTTCTTCCTTCCACAAACACTTAATATCATGTGGCAACACACATCGCTCTATCAGTGTCCACATCCTCAACTCCGTCCGCAATATAGGTCAGCTTCGAATTTCGGAAGCTATTCTAATCTCTAAATTTCGTCCAACTCTGAATAACAGATTTGAGTTGCTTCTCCTTTCATCCTCTGATTCTTACATCCTCACACTCCCATCCCCAACTTACTTGCCTTTGTCTCCTCTTTATTTGTCAGCGCCACCCACCTCACATTTTTACTTGCCTTTGTCTCCTCTGTATTTACCAGCGCCACCCACCCCACATTTTTACATGTTACATATTATAATTATGGAATGGAATAATATGCACTTTATTTACATATATTTAGGCCTTGTGTATGTGTATGCATATATACATGTATGTGAATATGGGTGTATTCTCATATGTGTGTATGTGTATGCTGATACATTTGTAATCCCTTAACTAAAGTTTGAAATTCAATAAAATAAAATAATAATGAAAAATTTAAAATAAATAAAAAAAAGAAATTATAATACTAAAAGAATAAATTAAATATATGAATAAATAATAATAACAACAAAAAAAATAAAATAAAAAAATCAATAAATCAATAAATAGAATAAATTTAGTTCTAGGAGTATTATACCCTTGGAATACTCTTAAATGAACATAAAAAATAATATGTATTTAGATATTTACACTTTATATATGTATATGTGTGTATGTATTCTTATCCCTTAACCCCCCCTTCTCCAACGTTTCTCCTTATTCCCCCTTTCCCCGTTCCAACGGTTCCTTCCTACATCCTTGACATTGATTCATTCCACAATTTAAATTCCTTTTCAAATTTCAAATCTCATTTCTAGACATATTTTTTCCTAAGTTATCCCCATATTATAATAATAACGGCCCACACGTAAATTTTAATTTAGAATTGAATAAAGAAAAAAGAGAAAGGGGAAAAAATTAATAAATCATATAAAATAAAATATGATAAAATTATAATAATTAGTATATAACTAAACAAATGTTAATAATATGTTAACTTTAGTTGAATAATTATTTAATTAAATTTTGACATTTTCTGCGTTCCTACTCCCAATAGTCTGCTGCGGTGTTTCAATGGTTTGATTCCGGTTTTCCCGTTTTTACGACCCTCTCGGTCTTCTATTGTTGTCTTTTGAAAATGAAAGTTTTTCTTTCGAAAATTTAAAATTACCTTTTGCTGAACATTTTATTTACCAGACAGTATTTACTATTCTGGTATTTAATCAGTTTTTCGTGAAATTATTAATAAATCGTTTTGAGTTTCGTTTTACCTCATCGTTTATTTCTGTTCACTTTTTCCATCTTCCGGCAACTACATCGCATTGCTACAGCCTCGGACTACTAATCTGCACACACACACACACACACACACACACACACACACACACACACACACACACACACACACACACACACACACACACACACACACACACACACATATATATTTGTTTTTTTGTGTATTATCTATGTACGTATACGTTTCGTCCTTTTTAATCGGGACTCATCAGCATAGAGATATTACTATTCATTACTGGTAGATTATTTTACAACTCAAATCCCGACACCTAGAACCACTCGGCCACCGCTGGATAGCTAAATAAACAGTGATAATTTTAACACTTATTTCAGCGGCTTGACGTCATAAGAGCGTTCAACTCAATGAAATATATATTTTTTTAATAATAAATAAATATATATATATATATATATTATTTCATTTTTTAGATTTTAACATTTTTTACTTTCGATTTATATCAAAGGTTTTCATAACTTAATATGACACTTTTTTCTACAATTATTTATACCATTTTTATTATTGCTGTGAATTTAACTGCATTTTTATCATTTGTTCCATATGAAGAACTGAATCTAATTTTCAAAGCTTACAATACAAATTTGTCCGTTGAAGTAATAAAAGGCGAATATTGTGTTTAAGATGTACCAGAAAAATGATATGGTATTGCTTCGAAAGAAGTGAACATTACATGCGAGAAAGGCTTAAAAAAAGGTGAGGGCCAAGTTGGTGTCAATAGGCGCTGATAATGGACATGGCATATCATGTGTAAGTTCCGTCGGGAATTTATTGATCTTTCCCGCCAACTATGAGTGAAATGCTAGAGCAAAATAGACTCTCATATCTTGGTTGGGAACTAGTCTAGGGAAAGTAAAACTTCGAAACAAAATCCGAAACTTGCTAGGTCTGTAACACGTGTCATACTGAACACCAATACTCTCATTCTCGACGAGATTGACTATATATATATATATATATATATATATATATATATATATATATATATATATATATATATAATGTTGGAACAGATATAGCTGCCTGAATAGGACGGAACCACTTGTTTTACTTGTGGGAACTGAGTTTAATGTAAGTCATGGTAATGTAATGGTCATCACCCCACCCCAGGTTAGACACATCATAAAAAACCTTGACACCTCCAAAGCTTGTGGGCCTGATCTTATACCTACAATAGTAATAAAGAAATGCTCTGCTGAACTGGCCCTGTCCTCTCCAAACTCTACAATAAGTGTCTAGCTGAATCTTGCTTCCCCGATAGCTGGAAAATTGCCTCTGTGGTACCAGTCTACAAGAATTCTGGAAATAGAACCGATCCCCAGAACTATCGCCCAATCAGTCTGCTGCCGATCTTTGCTAAAATCTTTGAATCTTTAATTAATCTAGCGATAGTACGACACTTAGTTAATGCTAAACTTCTTTCTGACCGCCAGTATGGATTTAGACAAGCACGATCTACTGCAGACATCCTTACGGTCATCTCTGAACGCATGTATCATACACTCGACAAGGCAGGTGAAGCTAGGGCAGTAGCGCTTGATATATCCAAGGCCTTAGACAAGGTATGGCATAAAGGGCTCCTCCTGAAAATACGATCATACGATATTACTGGGCAATTACTTAATATAATTAGATCCTTCCTAGACAAAAGAAAAATCCAGGTTGTCCTCGATGGCCGTTCATCTAAGCAACATAAGATAAATGCTGGCGTACCCCAGGGATCTATCCTTGGACACTTGCTGTTCCTGATGGCATAGAGTCTGAGATTGGTTTATTTGCTGATGACACCACCCTTTACTCTCGCCATGTTGGCAAAACCGACGCAATCATATCCGAGGCAATGGCTGAATCTTTAGAAAATGATCTCCAGGCTGTAGTGGATTGGGGTCATAAATGGTTGGTAACTTTTAATGCCGCAAAGACAAAACTCCTTTCCTGCAATAACTACAAGGAACCTCTCCAACCACCGATTGTCATGGCAAATAACACCCTACCTGAGAGTTCAACATTCAAACTCCTCGGCCTAACCTTCACAGGTAACATGAATTGGAACAAATACATTGAAGACATTGCCAAGGCTGCCGCAAAGAAGGTTGGCTCCCTCTACCGTGCTAGTAAACTCCTCACACCTGACATTATCCTGTATCTCTACAAAGCCACCATCCGCCCATGCATGGAGTATTGTTGTCACATCTGGGCTGGTGCATCGTCTACTAGTCTCTCCCTCCTTGACAAGGTCCAAAAAAGAATCGCCAACCTAATAGGTCCCTCACTGTTAACCAAGCTCCAACCTCTGTCCCATCGCCGCAATGTAGCATCCTTGTGCTTGTTTTACAAATACTTCAATAGATTATGCTCCGATGAATTGGCTACTCTAGTGCCCCCTCGACGTAAATTCACTAGACTAACTCGACAATCAACTAAATCTCATTCATTCACTGTGGAGGTCCCCAGATGTCGGAGAGCCTTCTACTCAAATAGCTTCTTTCCTCGTACTGCTGGCCTCTGGATCTCCCTCCCTGCCCCCTGTTTCCCCAACAGTACAGACATGCAGAAATTTAAAACTAATGTAAACAGACACCTCGCTGCGCAGATCCCAATCTAGGTTGACCGCCCCCTACCTTCTCCCCATTTTCTTTTTCTCAGTAGCCCCTTACGTCTACAGTGGCGGCCTGTTTGTTTAGGGTGAACTATGTAAAAAAAAAAATTGCTTGTTTGTGAGTTTTTTTCTGGTTGCTGCCATACAATATATTTTTTTCTGGAGGCGAACCATGGATTTCTGAAGAGCAGCATGGATAGATGATCTTGAATTGACATATACATTTTTGGTTGTTTATCTATGTATCAAACTGTCCGGCAAAATGCACTGAAGTTTTAGGATTTTGAAAAAAAATGAAAAATAAAAAGGAAATAATGAATAAAAACTTGGTCAGTAGAATTTAGCGTGATATTATATATATATATATATATATATATATATATATATATATATATATATATATATATATATATATATATGTATGTGTGTGTGTGTGTGTGTGTGTATATGAAGGTGAGAATTCCGAGGCAGAAGCAATGCAATGTTGAAAAACCGGAAGGTGGAATAAACAAAAATAAACAATAAATGACAAGAGACTTTAAATCTCAAAAATCAATTCATTTATATTTCAAAATTTAAATATAAAGACAGTAAATTGTAAAATGGTCTTACTGTTAAATATTTAAAGGTCCGGAATGGTAGAGACTTTGATCATTTCGAGAGTAACAACCTCTCTTTTTCAAAAAAAAAACAAAAGTTGGACTGGCTGTGTCAGTTGAAAAAAAAGCCAAGTGGACGCTGCTATTCAAAAAATAGGAACATTAGATTCGCAGAAAAAAGAAAGAAAGACAAGTCCTGCAGAAAATGCAATTGAGTTAACCATTTTCAAAACCTCTGTTAACACTTCATTTAAAGCTTGAACAAGTTAAAGGCTTTCCGAAAATTATCTTATTGAATATCTTAACAAAAAATAGATTGGGATTTATCTTGCTTCTAAAATCGTCCAAACCATAAGAAAAAAGCATAATAATAAAAATGTACTTCAGTATTGTAATTTTTGCTGAACAATGGTTATTATTACATTTTATATATTATTTTTTTTTACTTAATCTTCATCGTCTTCAAACCCAATGTCATATATATACTTGTAAAAAAAAAAACGTCCAGAAGTAATAATCACTTCATACCACTGACCAATGTTAGTACTCCCATAATGTTCCTCATCTTTCAGCTGGCAATCATTCACCTCTCATTTATCCTCGAGTGGCTCTTGACCTTGATAAGTGGTGACTCAATAGTAAAAAAAAAAACCCAAAAAAACAACAGCTCTTTGAATTCCTAAATGGTCACCCATCTGGTACTGACCAGACTTTAAGTTGCTTAACTTCGGTGATCTAAAAAAAAAAGAAGCGATGCGTCAACGTGATTATGTTGTAAATCCCCTCCCACGCTTAAGTTGAAGACACGAGTCGCCGTTTATGAGAAGGCGTGATGATTAATCTGGTAGCGGAGGGCGATGAACGTGCTGCGGGTCGAGCGTCGGGCGTCGTGCAAAGAGAACGTGTCAGTTTAGAAGTCTAACCGCAACAATGGAGCGCGTAGAGCAGATCCCCGCCCATCGATTAATGTCAAGTAAAGCGAAACGATTTCATCCATCCCGAAAAACAGACAACGAACCGTGAGAAGAAACTCCTGCGTTTTTTTCTTCTGTTTCCTTTCCGACTTTACGAAAACGATACGAACGCTTCTTTATTACTTAGCGCTATTATGAGAAAAATATAAATAAAATTAAAATGCTGATGTTTATATATATATATAGCTCCTAGAAAAACCCGTCTAGAAGAGCAATGTATTAACACAGCATGACGTCGCTAGCTTTAAATGCATCGTTCCTTTCGACGCTCTATGACGTCAAGCTGCCGCATAAAGTGTTAAAATAATCACCGTTTATTCGCTGTTCAAAATTGACCCAATGGTTCAGGCGTCGGGATTTGAGTTGCAAAATACTCGTAATCCGGGGTCTCAAATCGCATGACCGGTAGTAAATAGTCATATCTCTATGTTCACGAGTCCCGATTATTAAGGACGAAACGTATACGTACATAGATAATAAACAATAACACACATATATATATATATATATATATATATATATATATTATTAATTTTATACGTACATTAAAGTAATCCATGGACACGTGTTTCTGGCTCACAGCTGTCATCATCATGGCTAACTTAGACAAGGATCGAACTTTCGATGTTTATATAAATGACGGCTGTGAGCCAGAAACACGTGTCCGTGGATTATTTTTATGTACGTATAAAATTAATAAATATATATATATATTAAAGAAAAATACGTCCTATAAAAAAGGGCGACTAATAATGCAATGTTCCGCATCTTAATCACTTAGGAAGTGAAACAATCGAAATAGTAGTAAGCACCCCCCCCCCAAAAAAAAACAACGAACGCTGCAAGCGCTCAATTTTTTGTCAACAACTCACATATTTCTATTTACTACGACCAGACAAACTCCCCAAACACTATAACTTTTCAATTGTATATAGATTATTATTATTTGTACTCACTAGGAGTTCTAACACAGGTCATCAGTGATTTCTCATCGACAACCGGTGGTATTCCCTGGAGTCTGAGTGAGAACAAGTCTCCCCAGATTTTTAGTATTCACCACATCTTTTTCGATAGCCACCGCAAATAATCGTGCAATATCGCAACAGCCGTTTACCATTGATTTCTCGCTGGTAAGGACCATTGGTCTTCTCTGGAATTTGGGTGGCAATAAGCCTCCCCAAGGTCCCATCATTCTCTGCACTTCCAGTGAAGGTCTGGTTTGTGCTGTCCCTCCTCGGTCTTCTCATCCTCCTTGACCCTATGCACATATTTTGTCTGGTGTAAGCCTAGGCTGGTACCATTTTTTATTTTTTATTTAAAAAAATTATTTTTAATTTTCTTATTCTTTCTTTAATTATTTATTTTCTTTCTTTATTTAAAAAAAAATTAAGGAGGAGGGGGATAGCGGAGAAAGAGAGCGGAAGAGCTTATGGTTTGTCTTGCTATTTCTGTTTATTGGTTCATTTTTGTTTCGTGTTAGCTGAGGCCGGTGTAATTTATGGGGGTGCGAGCTCATGAAGTGATGTTTCTTGCATTTTCTGTTCCTTTGTTTGTGATGTGGTGTTCTTTCTGTGGTTTTGTTTTCTTCCTGTTGTAGATTCCATGTGACCCTTCGTAGCTTATGCGGGTTGGTTTCCGCATTCGAGGATTTTTCTTAAAATTTCAGCTGTTTTGATCATTGCCGTCCTTTGTATAGTTTCAATAATTCCTTTGATTCCAATTTCTCCCAGTCTTTTTTCCAGGGTTTTTAAGGATTTTTCCTAGTGCTCCTTCGATTATTGGTATTAGACTTTCTTCATGCTCCATATTCCTTTCAGTTCTCTGGCTATTTCCGTGTGTTTGTTTCGTTTTTCCGTTTCTTTGATCTTCACCCTGTGTCTGCTGGAATGGCGAATTCTACAATTTTGCAAGATTTTTCCTTCTTGTTTATTATTATAACATTCGGTCTCCTTGTTTGAATGAGTTTATTTGTTTGTATATCCATACCCCAGATGATTTTGTGTTTTTCGTTTTCCAGTACTGTTTCTGGTTTATATTTGTACCATTTGTCAGCGTATTCGAAATTTAATTGTTTTCACAATACCCGGTGTACTGCTTTATCCACACAGTCATGTCTGTTCTTGTATTCTTTTTGGGCTAGTTTGCTATATTATCTTATTATATGATTTACTGTTTCGTCTTTTTGTCCACACTGTCTGCATTTAATGTTTAACTTGTTTTTATCTATTTTAGCTTTAATGTAGTTTGTCCTAATTGCATTGTTCTGTGCAGTAAAGATTCCGTTTTTCTGGTCAAGTGTCCTTTTCTTAACCATGCCCAGCTATTTTCGTTGGTTTCTTCTCTTGTCAGTCTTCTGAAACGTCCATGTAGTTTTTTTCTTCCTACTTTTCTTTACTTGTCGTTTTGTTACTGGGTTCAGTGCTTCCCGAGTTGTTCGTTGGAACGGTGTCTCTTACTGCAGTGATTAGGATTTCCGTGTTTTGAGTTATGCCTTTTTCCAGCTCTTTTTTTACTCTTCCACACAATCTTCTATACTTACCAGTCCTCTTCCCCCTTCGTTTTTTTTTCATATAGAGTCTGTCCGTATCGTTTTTTTTATGTAGTGCGTTGTGCATGCTCATTAATTTTCTAGTCCTTTGGTCAAGGTGCCTGAGTATTCTTTAGTTCAGCCTATGAATGGTCCAGAGTAGCTTATTAGTGACACTGGCCAGGTGTTTATTCCTTTTACAAGATTCCTATTATATAATTCCGTTTCTAGGAGTTTTCTTGTTCTTTGTAAATATTATTTTCCAATCTTCTCTTTCATTTCTGTAGATTTGATGGTGTCTGCTTCCAGAACTCCAAGATATTTGTAGCTATCCTGTTCGCCTAGCGTCCTCATTTCCTCTTGGTTGAGGAGTTCAATGCCCTCTGTTGTCTCCAGTTTTCCTATTTCCTTCTTCTTCTTCTTCTTCTTCTTCTTCTTCTTCTTCTTCTTCTTCTTCTTCTTCTTCTTCTTCTTCTTCTTCTTCTTCTTATTATTATTATTATTATTACGTTATATTTCTAAAAAAAATATGACGTCATATTCACTCAGTATAATACCCTATTTGATGTATGTTCAGAAATAATTAAACGAATCATCTTATACCTTGTCATATAATGAAGATATGGTGTGCCTATTACTGAAAGAAAATGGTCTGCTTCCTATCGAGGCTCGACCTTCTGTCGTATCCGGCCCTCACGGATAGGTTTGTGTATTGGGAGAAGCAAGCAAGCTAGAGTAAAGATCTTAACGTCTTATGAAAGTAAGAGGATACAATGATCTCTCAAGATTGCAATCTTATAGCGATCGCAGGATACAGACCATCACGTATTGTAAAAGGAAGAGGATACAATGATGTTTCAAGATTGGAATATTATAGCGATCGCAGGATGTTGACCATAACGTATTATAAAAGGAAAAGGGTACAATAATCTTCCAAGATTTGAAACTTATTGTGACCACAGGATACAAACCTTGACGTGAAATGAAGAGGATAACACAGATGACTAACTCTATTCTCCTCAGAGGTCAAGTCGGTGGAGACAAGAAATCACCGAAATCATGACTAACAACCCTCCTCCCCCAATTTAATGTCCCTATGCATAATTGTATGAATTTACTTGAATATCGCATAATCAGGTTGACACATCGGTTTATGTTAGATCAGCGAAGTTAAGCTACGTTGAGCCTGATTAGTATTGAATGGGTGACTATTTGGGAATTCCAGGTAGTGTACGTGGTCGGGCCCTCCGCTTATCTCAGCATTGTTTCTAGTTGTGTTCGACTTCTCCTTTCACAATGCCGGTTCATGGGAGATGTGGTTGGGCATTGCGCAACCCTCGCTTCACAATAGATTCCTCGCGCAGGTACCCTCACAGGAGGTATCCATTGTCTCTCGAGACTGAACAAAGGTCAACTATACGTCACAATATTCAGTGTGGTGACGTCATATTCTCGCTGATATTTTTTGTCTAATTATAAGATTAGCACCACTGTTACTATCTACGTTACGCTATGTGAGATTTAATTCAAAACACATTATGACATGAATCAATTTTATACTTACTTACCTCATCGTATATTATGACAGTTTTTTTGACAGATTTATGACAGTTTTTTTTAATTGTAGAGAGGACAGCACTATGCAGCACTATAAATATAACGTAAAACGTAAATAGCACAGTCCATGACCAAACAGCATTATATATATATATATATATATATATATATATATATATATATATATATATATATATATATATAATAATAATAATAATAATAATAATAATAATAATAATAATAATAATAATAATAATCCAGGTAAGGCAAACATCCACAGTACGAAAATCCAAAGACTTTCAACCGGGCTTATAAAGAGTGATAAATATCACATAAAGCTTTTATATATATGATCATTTTTATTTATACATACATGTATATAATCTGCGACACTGGCATGTCGATGTCATCGATCAAAAGCTGTTAAGATCTGAGATCTCATCAGGTAGAATAATAATCTTATCTTTCCGATAGGTCATATTTGGAAAAAAACTCAATATGACCTAAGAGAAATATGACCTAAGGAAGGATTACATTATTATTATGTCTGATGAGATCTCATCTTTTAACAGCTGTTGATCGATAACATCCATCGACATCACAGTGTCGCAGATTATGTACATGTATGTATAAATAAAAAATATCATATATATATATATATACATATATACATATATATATATATATATATATATATATATATATATATATATATATATATATATATATATATATATATAATGCTAAGTTCCTGCTGATGTGTCGTTGAACATTGTTGCTGACAGCCTTCTATATGTGCCCCTTACTTAGACATTAATAGATCTTAATTCTCTTCCTTCAACGTGGTTGAGTTGGTGACCGCATCGTTCTAAGCGTTCAGAAAATAGTTAAAATGTTAACTTGGGTCTGAGGGTTTGGATTCGTGTGTCCGACAGAGCAATCACCCTCCACACTGATGATTCCTGGTAAAAAAATGAAACACATGTGTCTGTGGATAAGAATTTAATAATATTAATCGTAATGATGTTTTCTTCAAACAATTATCCCGGAGAAGTTTTATAATAAAGACGAAACGTTGATGAATACATAAATAATATTTTTTAGTTTTTCTTTTTAATTTCCATTACGTCGTAACACTTTCTTCTTGTGTGTGTGTGTGTGTGTGTGTTGTGTGTCTGTGTCTGTGTGTGTGCATATGTATGTAAATAGAAAAACGAATAAACACACATGTATTTTTAGCGATTTGAATTATTTTCAAACCTTATCTAAAATAAAGGTATTAAAGTTGTTTACATTTGTTTCAAGTCGATATTTATTTTTAGTCATACAATGTAACATAACAATTGTTCAAACGTCGACTCTCTTCAGAACATTTTGAATCATTCTCCACCAAAACAAGACAAAATCACAAGAATAGATACTTCTCAAATATTTCGGTGAGACTGAAATTATTTCACATCAAAGTGCATATGTTTCAATCTAAGAAAGAGACGAGGTTTTCAGACAGTTTGTACATTTTAAAAAAGCCAGTTATCGCCTTTTGGCAATGAGACATCACTTTAACCTACTTCTTATGAAGAGAGGTAAGTTAGAATTTTTTACACGTAAGATAATAAGATTTAAAAACATGTCTTTATAAATTTACGAAAATACTTTTCAAAATATATATAAATATAAAAATATAGATAAATGAATGAGAGAAATACAAAATGTAAGAATCATCTTCAGTTATTCAAGACAAGGTGTATTCAATAAAAGAATGTTTATTTTTTCCTTTCCTTAAGCCAAGCTTTTCAAAGAATAGTTTCTAATCATAAAAGGAATATGAATAGATTGATACGTGTGCGGAGAATAAACCAAAAGTTATAATTTGAAGAATTTGAAAAAAGTTATAAAGTGTAGATATAAGTGTGTGAGAAGAGTGTCGAAAATGTCCAGTGAAAAACAGGTTGAGAAAGGAAAGACAAACATTTATCGTTGGAGGATTCGTGAAACATAAATATATATATATATATATATATATATATATATATATATATATATATATATATATATATAGAGAGAGAGAGAGAGAGAGAGAGAGAGATACATATATATATAGAGAGAGACAAATATGCATAGAAATAAAGAAATACAAATATATAGAGAGAAATATATATATATATATATATATATATATATAGATAGATAGAGAGAGAGAGAGAGATACATATATATAGAGAGAGAGACAAATATGTATAGAAATAAAGAAATACAAATATATAGAGAGAAATATATATATATATATATATATATATATATATATATATAGATAGATAGAGAGAGAGAGAGATACATATATAGAGAGAGAGAGACAAATATGCATAGAAATAAAGAAATACAAATATATAGAGAGAAATATATATATATATATATATATATATATATATATATATATATATATATATATATATATATATATATATGGGAAATGAAAAAAGAAAAACCAAAAGACGCGCTCGCAGTAGTGGCTACTACTTCTTCTTATTAACCCATCATGTCAACCCAATATTTCCATGTACTTGCATGACATTTTTCTTTAAATTATCATCCTGAGGAAGTCTTACAAATAAAGACGAAACGTTGATGAATACATAAAAAAAACTTGTCTTGGTTTTTCTGTTTTCATTTCCCATTACGTTGGAGTACACTCATCCTCTCTTTCTCATATATATATATATATATATATATATATATATATATATATATATATATATATATATATATATATATATATATATATATATATATATATATATAATACAGTATGAAAATATAGTTATAAGAATTAATTACACATAGGCGGCTGTGTTTCATTCCCGCATTGAATCGTCAGACTAAGTAGTGCGGGGATGAAACGTGGACGTGCTTGTGTAGCCTAATTAACAAAAATA
Organism: Sepiola atlantica; assembly: GCA_963556195.1. Lineage (NCBI taxonomy): Eukaryota > Metazoa > Mollusca > Cephalopoda > Sepiida > Sepiolidae > Sepiola > Sepiola atlantica. The sequence continues at coordinate 183,350,143 of OY744520.1, read as the reverse complement.
TATTTTCATACTTTACTGCTACTTCTACTCACGTTGAAATAAATACTATTAACTGAAAAGTTAAATAAATCAAGTTTAATCAAAAATACATTTAAAAATAATTCCGTATTAAATTTTACGCATGAAATAAATATAATTTACAACCACTAATTTATTAACAATATTCCTTTCTTCGCCATAGAAATAAAAATGACACAGCTAAGTTCATCACATACCCGTGCAAAAAATTACAAGCAAAGGTTCAAGCTTGCTTAATTTGAAAAGTGAATGACCTTATAGATATACAATGGCCGTAGTGAAAAATTCTATCTACCGAGCCAAACGAAACTTATCTACTAATCACATATTTTGTACTGCACTTGCCGACATTAAACAAACCCTAGTTAATAATAACTTCTCAAGCCACATCGTCGATCAGATAATTAAACACTCTTTAGCCGCCATAACAAAAAACACACTAATAATAATAATAATAATAATAATAATAATAATAATAATAATAATAATAATAATAATAATGTCAAAGATATCAATCTATATTACTGCAAGTAGATGAAACAATAATAAAAAATATCATGCATAAACATATTTCTCCTACTGACAAAAACTATGAGTTCCGTTTCACTATTTACTATAACACATTTAAAACACCTAATTTATTAATAAGGAATAACCCGGCGTTAGATAACAGTTTACTAAAAATTAGCAATGCTGTGTATGTATTCAAATACCAAATGGGAAGATGTGTCTCCAAAAACAATACATACATCGGGATGACTAGAATTAGTATCTTTCGCCACCTTACATGTAACCTCTCCTCTCACCATAGCCCCATTTATCTACATCTGGTAGAACATGACATCCCAAAAAAAGATTTCAGAAACATATTAGTGAAAAACACTGCCATCCTCGCGGTCTCAAATTGCAACCTGCGCCTCCCCATCATCAACGTCTTACTCATTCGAGCAAACAAACCTTCCACCAACCAAGCCCGATACAAGGGGGGGGGAGGGAGAGGTATACTAAAATGCTTTTCATTAAAAAGATAAGAAATAAAATAAAAAATTGACTTAATCGACTTTCTTGATAAATTCACCAATGTTAATTTGTGTAACTCCTCACGTGCCTGATGAAGAGTCATGGGAGTCGAAAACGTTTTCAGTTTCGGCGAGTTTCTGTTCACACTTGAACAGAACATTAGATCTATGACACAGCAGTTATGACCGACGGAAATCGGGCATCTTAGGGCGCACTAGTATGCATCTTGGTGATGATGCTGGACACTACGTAGAAACAAGTAGAGATCTAAGAACTAGTACATATTATCAACGCTGGGCGATCCTCTGGGAGTGGCGTCAGTCGTCTGGCAAAAAGCATGTAGACTTGTCAAACCTAATTATCACCGCACAATGAGCCACGCTTACCAGAATGCTTTTGGAATTCAGGCAGATTCCTAATCACCAGTGGGCTGGTGGGGGTGTCAACACTTGGGAGATAGAGAGAGGCGGAATGATTGCTTTTCTTTAGAGATAAGGTCTAAAGGAGAAATTCAAATTGTCCGTGTCCCGCAACCCCAACCCACTCCGAGAGAGAAAGACTCAAGGAATAAGGGAGGAGAGAGAGAAAGAGAGTAAGTCAGTATACCGTACACCACCGACCTCCGGGAGAGAAAGAAAGGGTATGAAATACACGTTTTCGGTAAGAGAAATGACTTTGGTTCTATAACAAGAAGGCAGTTAGACGATCAGTTGGAACTGGGATCGCGGCCCGGACGGTCGTGATGCTCGCCGGAGCTCAGACTCGGCCACCGTTTTCTAAACATACATGAAAGACTTAATTAGTACGACTCGTGAAAAATAATCGTTGTAAAGGGATCCGCAAACACGCACAGAGAAAGAGTTTAACACAAAAGAACATTTTATCAACAAATAGACTTTAATTCGACGTTTTAAAAACAATTGTTTATCTTGTTAATAATTATTTGATACAAAAAGAAATCGCTGAGTTGATTGAATTATTCTCGTTGATTTGTTCTGTTTGAGTAACCTTACCTTCACAGGACCAACGAAGCTATCATCATTCATCCCGACCTAGATTCGACATATCCTTTTTTTGTTGCCACTACAACGATCATCGGCCAAAGAGGGTGTTCACGGTCTGGCAAGATGTCTGCGCAGAGAACCAGAGACGTGAGCACACAGATAGAGACACGGGTGGACCACCTATGTTACAAGTGGTTCAGTGACACCGGATCAGAGTGAGGTATCTGTTATACTTGGCACCGCAACCAGGATATCAAACATCTGTGCGTGAGTGGCCGAAAACGATACCCACGGGACGAAGAGAGTGGGGTACCTGTTACATATTGGTACGATCACCAGGATCGTGTGGGGTCCTATGTTACAGATCGTTGGTCCGCGAACTTGAAAAGATGGATAACAAAAGAAACAAGAATAGTCACTATTTATATATATATATATATATATATATATATATATATATATATATATATATATATATATATATATATATATATTTATTAACTATAGTAATACTTACAGACATCGATGTTTCATGCTAACGCAATCTTCAGTGTAGGAACTAATTCTCAACGGTCGGTGGGCGCGAACCCCGATCACAAATCGCCATTGATTCGTAGTCGAGGGTCTTATCCCATCGGCCATAGCCAATTAGTTAGTAAATAGCGAGGAATTTAAATGTAAATAGCGAGTTGGCGGCTAGATTTACTCAAACAGTTTAGAGTGATCTACGAACGGCGTTCGGATCGTGCATATATATATATATATATATATATATATATATATATATATATATATATATATTGTGTATTTAGTGTGTATTTAGTAGTCCAGCGTTGCTGAATTAAAAAATTGCTAACAACTTCTTGGAACAATGCGGAAAACGTTCTATGCGCGTTTCTCCACCGTCTTTTTAAAATTCTTTTCTTTCACCAGCTTTTTTGTTCATTTGCTTTTGACACCTGAGGATGATTCGACGAAGAATCGAAAACGTTCGCGAAACCTGTGAAACCTATGGCATATTTTTTTATTTTTTTTATTTTAATACAAAAAGAACATCAGAAAAATTGAAAAAAATTATATATATGGATTATGTATTCTTGTCGGAAGAATTCCAGCTCTGCTTCGAACATTGAGCCACACGCGTCTCTTCAGCCTACCCTCTGTTTTGTAATCCCGAATACATATGTGACATTTGAATCGTCTATTGCCTGCATGACTGGTTGAGCTTAATCTTAATGTATATGACCACACCAGCTCACGCCACCATCTGACTCACAGGCTCAATCACGCATAGTGCAAATGTATTGGAGAGGGCGTGTTGGTAAAACAAACTCACAAGCCGCTTGATTTCTTCCTGGCTCACCTGACCGTAGGTGCTTGAACAGCTCAGCTTTTGATAAATGAAACTGTTCTCACACAATGCACTTAAATCCCGACTCAATTCATGTAAGCTATGTATTTGTGCATTGTGAAGTGGGCGTTTGAAAGCCGCATGGCCCACTCGCTGCTTTTGTTCAAATATGCCACATCTTATCTCTCATTTATCCATATCAATCTCAACAGTAGATATTTAGCCCCCCCCCACCACCACCACCACAGGAAGATGTGACACAAGGTTTAAAGGTGGAGATTGAAAAGCCAGGGCACAAGAGGTGTGTACACTCTGGCCGTCAACATTTATTTTTCATTCAAAATTCAAAGGAAAAACTTATTTAACTCAGTTTATTTTTTTCTGTACAAAGATTCACGTTGTATTGTTTTCATCATATGTGTTTTTCTCTCGTGTTTAAAGTGTTCACATTTAATCGATAAAAACATATATATATATCTATTATTTAAATATTTATTTAAAGATAAAATAGTCACCCACAGACACGTGTTTCGCCATTACTGCGGCTATAAAAAGCAACGTCATAAATTTATAAAGCGATATTCATCACGTAATTTCAAAGAGGCACTTCCTGGCGTACTGGGTTGCGCACTTGATTACAGTTCCAGTTATCAAGGGTTTGAATTCTGTCATAGTAAGCCACGCTGATGGGCCGCAGTAACAGCGAAACACGTGTTCGTAGATAATTATTATAGGAGTGGGCATGAAATTGATACACCGAACACAATTCTCCAAAAATTAATCGGAAAATATCAAAATGAGACGAAAAAGCAGACCTATCTTTGATATTTTCCGATTAATTCTTGGAGGCTTGTGTTCGGTGTATCAATTTCATGCTCACTCCTATAATAATTATCTACGGACACGTGTTTCGCCGTTACTGCGGCCCATCAGCGTGGCTTACTATGACAGGATTCAAACCCTTGTGTTCGGTGTATCAATTTCATGCCCATGTTGTGATGGTTTAGTTTGTGTTTATTTGATTACATTGAGAAATTCTTAAAATTTGGCCCCGTCGAGTCAGCCGATAATACTTGTAGGAACGAAATCAAGATACAGAAACGTTTACTTTCTTTGGTTAAAAATAAGTTATTTTAGAAGGATGTCTAGTATAGGATCAAGCCCTCTGGGTCATTACAACCTAAATTATAAGGTCTTCCTAAAATACACAAGGAGGGTGTTCCATTGAGACCTATATTATCTATGGTAGGGTCCACCCAACATTCTTTGGCTCAGTGAATCCTAGAAATCTTCCAACTGTGCGTGAGTTATACACATGACTCCTATCGGCTTGTGGAAGGCCTTCGTGGATTAGATTCGGGGTTCTTAGACATACTTTGAGTTGATGTCTCTAGTCTTATAACCAATGCACATTTAGATGAGACGATACATAGTTGTACTGACACACTCTATGAAGGTGACCTGATTTCTCCATGTGTTTCAAAGGAGATCTTCATAGAATCAATTCTTCCGTGTACGAAATCAGTAGAGTGCAGTTTCGACAATATTATGTATAGTCAGGTCGATTGGGTTTCAATGGGGAGTCCATTGGCTCTAACTTTAGATGATACACTCGTCGGTTATTACGAATCCGTATATTTAGTTCTGTAACCATACCCACAACTTATGTTATATATGTTGACGACACTTTTGCCATGTTTTCATCGTAAAGTGAAGCGTTAGCATTCTTCAATAATTCATGGGGCTCTAAAGTTTACCATCGAAAGTGAGAAGGATAATTGTCTTCCATTCTTGAATGTCCTTGTTGAACGTTCAAGATGCGGCTTTCTCACTACCATCTACTGGAAGCCTACTTTTACTGACCTGTATGTAAACTGGTCTTCTTTTGTACCGAAATCTAGAAAGGTAGGCTTAATTTACACTTTGGTACTTAGATCCCTTATGATCGGTTTCTTAGTATATTGGATTTGGAACTGAATAGGATTACGGAAATATTCATCATTAATGGTTACCATGATGACCTTATTAATGACTGAATTAAAAATAAGTTGTTGACTTTACATCCCTCAAACATCCGGCCCTTCAAAATTCCCCATTTATTTCAAACTACCTTGGATAGGGGGACATAGTAGAAAACTGGGCAAGCAGATTGTTGGAAGCATTATTAATTGCTTCTACTCTGTTTACTTACTTAAAGACCTGTTTTTCTTCTTTTCGCAAGGACAATGTGCCCTATACCAATTGTAGCAATGTTGTTTACCAATTTAAATGCCAGTGTGATGCTGACTATATGGGGCGTACTTCCTTGCATTTGGAGACCCGCATAAACCAGCACGGTCCATCAAAAATTCGCCAGGAAAGGGTAAGATTCCTGTGTCATCCTTCCTCTGCGACTTTGAACTTTGCTATTTTGTTGTAAATCCAGAATTTGGTTGTAAATCCATGCTGTGCTAGTAGCTATAAAATTGAGTGTATTGAAGAATTGCATAGAGCAGATTCCAAAAACCATTTGAAAATTTTGGAATCTGTCTTTATCGCCATTCGTAAACCTTCATTGTATCGACAGAAGGAATTCTGTAAAAAACGCCCTCCTTATATATATATATATATATATATATATATATATATATATATATATATATATATATATATATATATATATATATATACACTAGCTGTACCTACCCCGCATTGCCGGAAAGGCTTTTTACGTTCATTTTTGTTTCGCTTATTTTTATTTTTTTAAGTAGGGTTTCGAAAGTAATGTTTAATAATTACGCTATCGTTTGATCCCGAAATGAATTATTAGCATGGACGGCGACACCGGGAGGGGGAGGGCAGGGGACTCAAGCCCCCCCCCCACTTTTTTACTTGCCCCCCCCCACTTTACGATCACAAATAATGAAGTTATATATGCATGTGTTTAACCGCCCCCTCACTTTTTAGGAGAGCCCACCCACTTTTATAACTGTCCCGCCGGTCCTGATTAAAACCAGATTGTTATAAAAATTACAACTAATGATATATATATATATATATATATTTAGATTTTTCACTTATAAAATAGATCATTCAGTGAAGACCGGGGTTGTTCCAATAAAAAACAAGCTCGATGATACTCGATTACAGAGTACAGAGCATTTATATGTGATTTCATGAAGGCTTACCAAAGCATTCCTTTCAGGACACCAATGATCACCATTAAAGATATTTTTTCTGACAAATACTATTTATTCAAATTAAATGTTTTTTCCTACACGTGTTTCACTACCAAGCAGTTACTTGCTTGGCAGATCATCAGGGAAATTAAATGTCTGGAATACTGGTATCAACTGCCGACAATACACAATGTGGCGTTGCAATAGTTGAGGTCACTTAAGAAGAGAAGAGGAAAAAAATAAAAATAAAAGTCAGAATTAAAAAGCAAGGAAGAACAACGATAAAAAAAGAAAGTCCTAGAAAAGTCTTAGCACGAGCTACTTTTCTAAGACTTTTCTAGGACTTTCTTTTTTTATCGTTGTTCTTACTCAGTAATATAAAATCGTTTTATATGACCAATCGACGTTCCAACCTTTATGTTTATTCATTTAATTATATAACCAGTTCATATGTGGAATTTATTTTAATTTTAATGCTGAAACAAAATAAAATTCATCGACGTGTAATATCTTAAAGACCATATCAATTAACGTTTCTGTTGTTTTTTTTCTTAAAAAAACAAACTTTAACCATGCTCATGCACAGTATATTTCCCCCACATCGGAATATATGAAATAGCACTATGACAATCAGTATTTTGTTGTTTTCCTCTAAATTACCAAAATGTTAAATGGAAATTATTTTTTTGGTTTCTGTCAAGAAGACTATAGCCTCAGTAATTGCCGCCCGGCGGGTAGTTTTTGCCAGTATATATATATATATATATATATATATATATATATATATATATATATATATATATATATATATATATGTATCGAGGCAGCTAAAATCCTAGAACATAATACACAAAAACTCCACATACTAGAAGCTTTACTCATTAAAACAAAACACCCTGCTATTAACAAGATTAATTTTAACACTAGTACTAATATACTTAAATGCTTATAATACCTAATAAACATAGTTAAATTTTCCCGCCATAATTAATTATAAATCTCACTCCAGGTCTTTACCTGTTTGTCATTATTCCACTGACGATGGACCCAGACGGGTCAGAAAGTACTCTGGACCAACATGTACACTATGGCAGTTTCATCAGCCAATTTCCTTCCGAGATTAAGATTTTTATCCGGAAAATTGAAGGGATCAACACTAAAATAACCAGACAAAAATTGTCGGTTATTTTTAATAATATATATATATATATATATATATATATATATATATATATATATATATATATGTGTGTGTGTGTGTGTGTGTGTGTACGTTAGTGTATAAAATATCGTCCTCCACAGACAGTTGTTCTGTTATATCATAACTCTTCAGTGTGGCTAGAGGTAGCAAGTGTATTCACGCTGAGATTCAAAACGTGACATGAATGAAAAGTACTGAGCCTCACAAATTCCTGTGAGATAAACAACTAAACGTTGTATTCTACCACTAGTCATGTTCAGTATCGTGTTCGTGCTTTTCGTTCAACTGCTGATCTTTTAACTGTTGTAACTGAGCGGATCTGTCGGTTGATTCAGAAGAGGGTAGAGCCATTGTGCTTGACATTTTCAAGGCGTTCAACAGCGTGTGACATTCTGGTGTCCGACACAAACTTCAGGCTTAGTGGTGAGGTTCTTGACATTATTAGGTCTTTTCTTTCTGATCGAAGCTTGCCAGTAACTTTAGACGGTGTCTCTTCATTCTCTTTTCTTATCAATACCGGTGTTCATCAGTGCTCTATTCTAAGCCCAGTACAGTTTCTTGTCTACATAAATGATCTCCCAGAGAATGTTATTCAGGAAAGTAACATCTATGCTGATGATATCACTCTTTATTCTGGTGTTGCTTCTCGCCCATCTCCCTCGGATCAGTCGAAAGATGTAGCTGATTTAGTTGTGGATTATGATACAAAATGGCTTGTTTCGTTTAATCTTGTTAAGACTCAGCTCGTATCTTTTAATCGTAGGCGTGTCCCTTTACTTCCTGACATTCTCATAGATGGCCTTCTCTTAAGGAGAAATCGACTCTGAAATTTCTTGGTCTTTCTCTCTCATCAAATCTTTCTTGAAGTTAATACATTAAATCCATTGTTCGTCCTGCTTCTCGTAAAGTCGGTTCTCTCTATCGCTCCAAACACGTTGTCACACCTGAGGTTATTCTCTATCTCTACAAATCTACTATCAGACCATGTATGGAATACTGTTGTAATATTTGGCCTAATGAATCTCCGTCCCATTTGAGGGCTCTTGATAAGGCGCAGAAACGTATCTATGGTTTGATTAACCAAACCCTTTCTTTTTCTCTGCACCCTCTCTCTCACAGACGTGATGTCGCTAGTCTCAGTCTTTTCTATAAATACTATTATGGCATGTGTTCTTCAGAATTGTGTGATCTATTCCCTGCTTCTTTTGTTCCAGCTCGTTTGACCCGTTGGTCTAGTGGTCTCCATCAATTCGCTGTTTTGATACCTCATTGTAATACAGCTTCCTATTCAAATAGCTTCTTTCCAAGAACTGCAGGATTGTGAAACTCTCTTTCTGCTGACTGTTTTCCTCCTACCTATAGCCTTGGTTTTTTCAAGACTAAGACCAATATGCATCTCCTGTCTTTGCGATAATCATATTTCGTTCTTTTTAGATCGTTACATGAAGTGGCTTCATGCCTTGTCTCAAGAGATTTTCATTAAAAAAATGTGTATGCGTAAGTATCAAATTTATAAGTTCAAACACTTTTAATCTTGCATCTTGTTGAAGTGATGAAACTGATACATATCTACAAAAATAAAGTGCCAAGCAAATATGTCAGGTGGAAGTGAAGGTAGGTAGTAAGTATGAGTTTGTTGAAAAATGACTGTTGGAATATTAAGTAGTGAGTGTGTAAATAAAAAGGTGGTTTGTATAGACAGGTAGAGGAAAAATTAGGGTACTACTCCAGGGTTTGCGCCTAATTTCCGTGACTGCTTGGCAGCAGCGATCCGACAGCTCACGGAAGCGTCCGAGACCTGCCGAGTCGAAAACGAGGCTGTAAACAAAACTGGACTAAAAAAATGTCTGTCGCGCAACCCTAACCGGCGACTTGGAGGCCCAGGGCATACGGTGGAAATAGACGAGTCTCTATTCAACCGCCGGAAAATAAACAATGCTGGCCGTGTTTTCTCCAGCCGCTCTGGGGCTTCGGGGGGGATACGACCCCGCAGAGAAGGAGGGGTTTCCTGGTGACAGTGCCTAACAGGAATGCCGAAACCCTCCTTCCAATAATGAAGCCAGTACCTGGGACGACGGTAGTATCGATTGCTGGAGGGCGTATAACAGTCTTTCGCTCAGCCTAACAAAACAAGCGGCAGCAAAAGTAGCAGTAAACCCTGAACATCTACGAGAAAATATACGTAATTCCCCCCCCCCCAAATATATATATATATATATATATATATATATATATATATATATATATATATATATATATATATATATATATATATATATACAGGGTGATTCATAAGTCACTTCACTTAGCTATTTAAAATGATTACCGTATGAAGCACAAACATACTATGAACTTTTGATAATTGTTATATTACTTTCTAATTACTGCTATTTGTTAGGCAATGGAAACGTGATGTGAACAGAAAGCCTCCTTCGCACAACACCATAATCAATCAAATATGCTACAAAGAGTCGTAAATTCCTTGCAAAAAAGAATGAAGCTATGCATGCAGAACGAAGGTGGAAATTTTGAAAATTTGCTGTAATTTTAAACTCCCATAAATGAATTTGTTGAATAAACTTTCTGTTTTGTATTACCGTATTTTTTAACTTTAGAATTTCAAAAATAAATAGCTAAGTGACTTATGAATCACCCTGTATATATATATAAAAAAAGAACTTGCTTAATTGTAAAATTGACTTCTTTGCTTTACGTAACACGAAACACATTAAAAAAAAACATGAAAATGTTTCATTTTGCCCACGAAAACAATTAAAAAAAAAGTTTATTTATAGTTCTTCAGCTATGGGTTTGTTCATTTCTTTCATTTTTTTTAAATAAAAATATATGCATTTTTTTCTTTCCGTATATTCATCGTCTTATATTATCGTCTGCCAACCTTCCATTTTTTTTGCACGATTTTTCGGTTTTGTTTATACAGCGTCGTTTTCGTCTCGGCAGGTCTCGGACGCTTCCGCGACTTGTCGGATCGATGCGGCCGAGCAGTCACGGAAATTAGGCGCAAACCCTGGAGTAGTACCAACATTAGTAAGGAGGAAAGTTAAGGTGGCTGCTGTAAGGGGCGGGATATGTAATGTACACGTATACACACATTCTCTACATATCATATACGAGGATCAATGAAAAGTACTGAGCTACACAGACATATGTGGCATAAACAAATTAAACAAGTCCACTCGTATTCTTCCACTATTTAGATGTATCAGTACTAAATTTATAGGATTTAACACTTTGTGTTTTTTTTGTATTTTTGCAGATTGCTGAAACGAAGGAACTGATACGTTTCTAAGAAAATGGAGAAAGAATTGAGTATCGGGCGCACCTCGGTGATGGCGAAGAATACGTTGATACTCGCAAAATTTGGCACCCTTCGACTTCCATCTATTTTCACACACGACGAACTATTTGGTAGGACGGCGCTTCACCACAGATGACAAGATAATAAAGACTGTTCACACCTACCTACAAGCGCAAGATTCAGAGTTTTACTGTAAGGTGTAAAAAGCCTTGCAGCTCCGATAGAAGAAAATGTATGGACAGTTAAAACTGAAAGAGCATTGTATTCGTTCCCATTATCCGGAGGTTCAATATTTTTTATTCAAACGCCCTGTTAGCGGGGCCACGAATTCGTCGACCGCAAACCCATGCAGAGGGGTAAAAAAAAAAAAATGAAAACAAAAATGGGACCACCTGTAGGCCGTGGATTGCGACCTGTGATGTCTAAGCACGAAATCGGCCCTTACTTCAGCTAGACGGTAGATCGAAGAGGCTCAATCCGATTATTCGGCTGGTCACGTCATGCCCTAGTATCTGCAATTTCCTCCCTAACCATATTATTCAATCTGATGCTTCAAAAAATCAAACCTTTATTTTTCCTTTTTCTTTTCTTTCCAAATAGATACTAGAAGGCGGTGGCTGGGGGTCAATCATGTTTAGAACAAAGAAGATTAGCAATGCTAAAGAGTAATATTTTCTTGGAGTAATGTTTTCTGTGAGTATTTTTTAATGGGAGTACTGTTTTCTAGGAGTGTTATTTTCTGAGAGTAATGCTCCTTCTCTCTCTCTACGATTTATTTCTAAGAGTAATGTTTTTTTAGAGTAATGTTTTCTAAGATTAATGCCCCAACTCTCACTGTGAAATTTACTTCTACGAGTAATGTTTTCTAAGAGCAATGTATTCTGAGAGCAATGTATCATGAGATTAAGTTTTATTTAAGGTAATGAGGGTCCCTTCTAAAAAAATTGTCCTTTGTAGAGTAATGTTTTCTAATAGTAATGCAATGTATTCTAAGAGCACTGTATTCTAAGAACATTGTATTCAAAGAGAAATGTATCCTAAGAGCAATTTATTCTAAGAACAATGTATCTTAAGAGCCATATATTCTAAAAACAATGTATTCTAAAAGCAATGTATTCTAAGAATATAAATAATGACCTTACCTATAGAATTATATTTGACAACTTTATTCGGCATTAAATAACCCATAACTGTTTGATATGCCGTACCTCCCAAACAAACAAAAAACCCAAACCAAACCAACCCATTTTCATTCAATCTTCGTAGCGTAGTGAACAACTCTATGTTCTTGATGCTTAATGTTAGCTTCTAAGTTGGTGTCTATACCCTGTGCTGATGAAGAACCTCGATGTCAATAGAAACCCATATCGTCTCAGAAAGGATCGTACACAAACTCATTTTTATGTTGAATTCTTGATACGTAAATAAATGTTTAAGTTGTAATTAAGATTACCTAAGATTAATATTATATATATATATATATATATATATATATATATATATATACATATATATATATATACATATATATACATATATATATATACATATATATATATATATATATATATATATATATATATATATATATATATATATATATATTCCATGAAAAATACCAGTATACTGAAATCATATGCCTTTAATAGGGTTAAGATGAAAATTCATATACACTAAATGTACAAAAGCAAGGAAATTCCCAAATGTTTACACTTTTATTGTCATTAAGGGTATGCGAGCACAACAGGGCTATGTATTTTACTGGTAGGAATTTTTCTTCAGCACACCTCATACACTTCATCCACTCATGCATAGAGATTTATACTGTAGTGATGTGATAATGAAATGGTTTGGTTGATATGTAGTCATACCCTTAATGACAATAAAAGTGTAAAACTTGGGGAATTTCCTTGCTTTTGTACATTTAGTGTATATGAATTTTAATCTTAACCCTATTAAGGGCATATGATTTCAGTATACTGGCATTTTTCATGGAATGTCACTACTTTTGTAAAGGCTATGCCTCAATATAATGTCTTCTCATAAGGTTTTTTCGAATTTTCTAGAAAACCAAGGCATATGGTAAACTGAAATTAAAATGTCATCAACTAGACCCTAGAACCTCTATCTATGCAAAAAATCAGCTGAATCCATCAAATAGTTGATGAGATACAGGATGGCACATACGTACGTACATACACACAGATAACATGATTTCATGATTGAACTTTCTTGATCTCTAGGTTGCCTTGACTAATGATGCTGAAATTCTACACACTTATAGAACCTATCAAATAAAAAATGTTGTGCAAAGTTTTAAGTCTATTAAGAGATAGAGCGCTCTCGCGCCTCCCTTGATATATATATATATATATATATATATATATATATATATATATATATATATATATATATATATCTAATATATAATATATATAATGAAGAGACTCGATATCAATAAAAACCCATATCGTCTCAGAAACGATAGTACACAAACTGTTGTTTATGTTGAATTCTTGGAATGTAAATAAATGATTATGTCGTAATTAAGTGTACCTAAGCTCTCTCTTCCTCTCCTGCTTCTCCCCCCCCTCTCTCTCTCTCTCTCTTTATATATATATATATATATATATTTATTAATTATTTTAATACCTACAGACATCGATGTTTCATGCTAACGCAATCTTCAGTGTAGGAACTAATTCTCAACGGTCGGTGGGCGCGAACCCCGATCACAAATCGCCACTGATTCGCAGTCGAGGGTCTTATCAATCGGCCATAGCCAATTATTTAGTAAATAGAGAGGAATTTTGAATGTAAATAGCGAGTCGGCGGCTAGATTTACCCAAGCAGTTAAGAGTGATCTACGAACGGCGTTCGGATCGTGCATGTAGCTATTTGCTATTTAAGTCACTAGAGAGTGCCCGGCCTTTGTTGGAGGGGGCTGATAAATAATAATATTTATAAATAAATATTTATTAATTATTTTAATACCTACAGACATCGATGTTTCATGCTAACGCAATCTTCAGTGTAGGAACTAATTCTCAACGGTCGGTGGGCGCGAACCCCGATTAGAAATCGCCACTGATTCGCAGTCGAGGGTCTTATCCATCGGCCAATTAGTTAGTAAATAGAGAGGAATTTAATATATATATATATATATATATATATATATATATATATATATATATATATATATATATATATATATATATATATATATATATATATATATATATATATATATATATATCTTAACCTCAGATCATGATCTGAGGTTAAGATCGGATTCTAACTCTTCCTGATGAGATCTCAGTTTATAATAACTGTTGATCGATAACATCGACATGCCAGTGTCGCAGATTTTGTACATGTCTGTGTAAATAAAAATAATCATATATATATATATATATATATATATATATATATATATATATATATATATATATATATATATATATATATATTTGCTCGTGCGTGTTTTGTCTTGTTTTTGATTGTTATTTTTTGCACCTTTCTTTTCTGTTAAGATTGTGTGGGTATTTAAGCAATGTATAAGAGTAATCGTGTGTTTGCGTGTACGGCCCCCGCCCTGCTGTTGAGCATGGCGTCCCATCAGCCACAGATCTTATATCGTTGAGCGCGAGTCTGCAGTGTTGACGACGGCTTGGGCTGTATGGTAGAGGGGGTCGGGGTGTTAGTGTGTCGCGTGAACAAAGACCGCGAGGGGTGATGCCGGTGTGTCTACGAGCGCGATGAAACGCAGCCGAGCGTTCAAAGGTCCTTTCAACGTCGCTGGAGCGAGTTATTATTCAACAGTGCCAACCGAATAACACCGGACGCCGCGCGATGAAAAGAAATGCTGCAACAGGGAAAAGAAAGAAAGAAAAGTAAAGACAAATAGAATAAAAAGGGGAAACATCATTTCAAAATGCGATACGTTGACAATGATTACAAAAGAAGAAGAAGAAGAAGAAGAAGAAGAAGAAGAAGAAGAAGAAGAAGAAGAAGAAGAAGAAAGGAGAGGAGGAAAGAAAGAAAAAGTGGACGAGAAGACGAAAAAGAAGAAGAAGAAAGAAGAAAGAGGATAAGAAGGAAGTAAAAAGAAAAACATCAACAAAGCTGAGAAGAAAAAAAAGGCGAAGAAGAAGAA
The DNA here is from genome assembly GCA_963556195.1 of Sepiola atlantica. NCBI lineage: Eukaryota > Metazoa > Mollusca > Cephalopoda > Sepiida > Sepiolidae > Sepiola > Sepiola atlantica. The sequence goes on along the minus strand of OY744520.1, from coordinate 183,334,916 downwards.
AGAGTAGAAGGAGGAGGAAAAGAATGATAAGAAAGAGAAAAAGAAGAGGGTGACGAGGGGAAGAGGGAGGAAAGAAGGATAAGAAGGAGTAGTAGGACGAAATAAGAAGAAGAAGAAAAGAAGAAAAAAGAGGAGAAGAAAAAGAAAGAAAGAAAAAGAAGATGAAACACTAGGTGTAAGAATATTAAAAATATAATAATAATAATAATAATAATAATAATAATAATAATAATAATAATAATAATAATAATAATAAAAAGAAGAAGAAAAAAAGAAGAAGAAAAAAAGAAGAAAGAGAAGAAGAAAAAACAAGAAAGAAAAGGAGGATGAGGCAGAAGAAAAAGATGAAACAGTAGAAGGAGTAAGAGGATTAAAAAAAGATGAATAATAATAATAATAATAATAATAATAATAATAATAATAATAATAAAAAGAAGAAGAAGAAGAAAAGGAAGAAGAAGAAAAAGAAGAAGAAGAAGAAGAAGAAAAAGAAAAAGAACAGGAAAAAGAAAAAGAAACAGTGAAATTTATCACGAGAAGTAAAAACTGGCACATTTCGCTTTTCTCGTCTGCTTTTTGTAACAGTTGTCACCAAGTAGAAAATATTAAAAGTATCGAGCGGCCATTTTTCTTTTTATGGGTAAGTTTGCGACTTTACAGCCGCCTAATATACTCGTTTCACTTAATGATATTACATTTACTGTAATATTTTAAACATCAGAGACACCTGATCACATAAAACGGGTATTCTTCTGTGTAATCGTGTCAGTATTGCCGTGTGGTCGCACACGGGGCTAGATTTAGGCCTTAAAAGATGTCCCTAGACTAATATAATTTTGGAGGTCTCCTTCATTATGTAAACGCCCCTTCCCAACTCATACCTGTTTAATGATATTTTTAAATGATGCTTTTTTGAGGTAAAACATGAAACACTCCAAGTGGTATTTTAATGATTTTTGAACTGATTTAATTAATTAATAACGATTAAAAAAAAATATATATTTTAGGGTAATATTTTAGAAAAATTGTACAATTTTCGTTCTTTTTAATTTTATTCTAGTTTTACCTTTTTTTATCCTGATCTTGCAACCTCCCTACGAGGGCCTGATGTGACACAAGGTCTAGCTTTAAATTGGGGTACGATAAGAAGGCCACATGGACACCCAAATCCGGTATACAACAGTCTGTAACCTTGCCTGAATAGGACCCGTTGGCATTGCCCTGATAGGGGCGCCCCAGGCGATCGGCGATAAACCAACCCCCTAAAGAAGGGATAAAGGGAGGTAGCATTTCGCCGCTTACGAAAGGAGGAGGTAATGCTCGAGCACCGATCAAAACCCTCAAGTTTAATTGTAACACTAACCAGATTCTCAACGAAAATGTGGTTAGTGTTATTTTGTTTAACTTGCAAGATATTGAGTATTTTGCCACTTATTACTTGATGACTACCTCTCCGACGTTGCCCAGGATGCAGTTGGATCATTTTAGTTCAAAAGTTTTATTTGTTTGCACAATTTTCAACTTAAGGTAGACAACTTCTACTATATTCTTCAATTTAAAATGAGTTATACATGTTACTGATTTTTATTTGTAGGTTATTATTTCAAAAGGTTTCATATTAGCAGTCGTTTTGGGTCGGACTACATGTTTTTTTTTAAATTGTAGCTAAGTACGTAATTATATTTCTAATAGCACGGAACAGCGATAACGAATGGAAATTGGCAAGTCAGAAGCAAAGTTTGATTTTTACAGCCTAAATGCTATTTGGGTCTGACTTTGAAAATCCAACAATATAACCTTATATGTTAGATATCACCCAAACTAGAGGAGTCTTTAAATACTTTATAGCGTTTCAAATCAGTTCAGGGGAGACCTATTAAATCTTAAAATAAATATTCTCTTTTCATGTGTATATTTGTATTTAAGTTTTATCAGAGACTAAAGTGCATGTGGATACCCTTCAGTGTTGGAACCCTGGGCTGCAGCCGTTACTAGCTCACATGTGAACCAAGCGCCGGTTTCACCAATTGGACTCTCACGTAACGCCCGGTGAAGAAATCTGGATGTGTATCACATAAGGATACCGCGTGAATAATTCCTTGAAGCAGTATCCTATACAACCACAGATGACTGCACATTTGCCTCATATCTCGCAAACCATTCAAGGAAATGAGCAATGGGTGCTGGACAATGTTGGAGAAGTAAGGACGAATTTAAATGGACATATGAACATATAAGTGTTGACTGACCAGCAACAACTTATATTTATTACTTCTGTGCGGAAATGGGTGTCGTCTGGAGATTTATCAAGTGTGATGGTGGATAAGAAAGCATCACGCAAATGGAAGGCTCATGGGAACATTTTGATGATGATGATTCTGCTGCTGCTGTTGCTGCTGTTGTTGTTATTAAGCGAGTAACACTTTTACATAGAGCACAGAGATCGTGCCTCAGGATTGTTTGATCTGCATGAAGTCCCACTCGTCGGTCGCAGCTATTCATTAATCTGCGATGCAGGTGTTTACCCACGACAACGAGAACAGCAAGGCTCAGCGGCTGTATGCGAAGTCGGGGAAGGTTTGCCCACGAACGCGCAAAGGAATGACGTAGAAGCAACGTGTGCTACTTTCACTCCATTGATTTGCAGTTCCGTGTTTGAGACGTCTTTGCCATATGCAGAGGCAGAGACGACCAGAGAAAGCCGGATTCTAATTCCGACTCTTGCTGGATTTTCACCAGAACCTCGTTAGCCGAGTAACTTCGACACTACCACGTTTCAACCGCCCCTACCTGGTGATTATGATGATGATAGTGGTGATGATGATGATGATGATGATGATGGTGGTGGTAGTGGTGGTAGTTATGGTGATGATGATGATGATGATGATGATGATGATGATATAGATACATTCATGTGCTATAATTACCTTTTACTTCATATGAAATTAAGGTCGTACATTCACGCTTCTGTTTAGGTCAGCAAGATCAAAATGTCTCTACTTTAACAATATTCCTAGCCAGAATAAGTATTTTCAGATAGAAACCGACGTAAAATACAGTAGATTCGTGTAAAGAACATGGTGCTAAAACAGAAAAAAAGAAGAAATCGCTAGTTAGACTGTCACGTAGAACTGATTAGTAAAATGCTTTTTATCTATTGCGACACAGGTCGCAGTTCTAAATGACAATCTTCTGGATGGTTGAAGTTTCAATCCTAAGTTCAGGTGATACTAAGAAAATAATAAACATCACTCGAGACTTAGGCTGACGGAACGTGAACAATCTACCCCCGTGGATTAAATAAAAGGTTCAGTTCGAAATTCCGAGGTTTTACTGTCTATAGATGTACATCGTTAGAATTCTTGAAACGTGTGTAAAATATTTCGAAAAAAAAACACAGCTTGGTAAATCGTGTATAACGAAGTTATACAAAAACCTGACAAAATATTTATTCGTATACTGATTGGTGCACCCAGATTGTCTAGTACATTCTGGCCCCTTAATGAGAGCACTTAGAGATTCGGGACCACTTCCATTGTTTTCCCCGGAAAATATACATATGATTTAAATTTCATCGAAACAAGATATATTTGACGTTTTAAGAGAGATTCTGCCGCCATAGCGTCCTTAGGGAGCAGAGTCACTTAGCGATTCGGGACCACTTCCATTGTCTTCCCTGGAAGACTTTTCATAAAAATACACTTTTAGTTTTTATGTAGGTTTTTTTAACCTTTCTTTTTATAGGGAACACACGCACGGACATTAACATTTTTATATATATATATATATATATATATATATATATATATATATATATATATATATATATATATATATATTATATTATATTTTTTTTGTTTAAAAAACCATAACAATGGTGGTGTTAAAATAAACAAAAATTATTTTAATCTTAGCTTTAGACATAGTTTTTAAACCATTGTTTCGTAATATTATTATTTTTTTTGAACCATAACAACACTATTACGAAACAATGGTTTAAAAAATATGTCTAAATACCCTTTCTAATTCAAATTGGCGCAACCTCGCCTTCAGACATAACGTGATTTTCTGACCCAGAAGTCCATTATCATCGGACGATGAAGAAAAAGAAGATATAGAAAAACACTTTTTGACAAAGAGAATTATAATTCCCGAAAGCTAAGATTAAAATAAATTTTATTTATTTTAACACCACCATTGTTATGGTTAAAAAAATACTATTACGAAACAATGGTTTAAAAAATATGTCTAAATACCCTTTCTAATATATATATATATATATATATATATATATATATATATATATATATATATATATATATATATATATATATATATATATAGAGAGAGAGAGAGAGAGAGAGAGAGAGAAAGCGAGATGCATATCGTTTAAATCTTTGCAACGTGTGTACAACATTTCGAAAAATAAAGCACATCTTTGCTTGCACAAAGTAAATCGTTTATGACGAAGTTATGCAAAAAGAAACTGACAAAACAATCATTCGTGTACAAATTGGTGCACACAGATTTTCCAGTGAATTCTGTGCACAGTTCGAATCCAAAAAACGCCCTTGAGTATAAACAGAACAGCGTCGATACACACGTGATGGCATGTACAATTCGCTTTAATTACTGTGACATGTAATTAATTTTCACACACACACACACACACACACATTGTATGCGTGTGTACATTAATTAATTGTCATAGTGATTAATTAAGCGAAGTAAACAGCGTATTAAGTTGCTGTTGGGTTTAACGGCATGTCAACCACCGTTGGTTAACTTTATACCTGAATTGTACATGTTTGGTTTTTGTTTCGTTTTTGTTTTGATCTCCCTCCCACAGCGGTAAGATGTGACACAAGGTCAGAAAGTGGGATTAAAAAGCCAGGGCCCTAGAAGAATAACAAAAAATGCCTGAGCAGCCCCGTCGGCATTTCACAGTAAGGCGATTAGCAATAAACTAACCCTTTCTTAAAGGAAGAGAAAGCAAAGCGACCTTTTGGCCATGATACGTTATGACTTATTAGTAAAAAAAAAGTAGTAGCCGCTTTTCTCAGTCAGAAATGCTCTCAGCTCTGGTGCGTATCATCGGTCTTATAACGATAATCGAAACAAATGGCCTGAATAATTACCGTGACAGGACACTAGTCTGTCGCTGATTATACTTCCCAGCAAAGGTGTTAGTCGTTTATACACCTGGGCGGAGTGTTTTGATTATAGCATCTGGTATTCTCATCTAAGTACTGAACAGGTTCGACGTCGCTTAACTTTGGTTGTCTTGTGGGAACCAGTGTGTCGATGTGATATACTACTACTACTACTACTACTACTACTACTACTACTACTACTAATTATTATTATTATTATAATCATAATGATCATGATTATGATTATCATTATCATTATTGTTATTAGTTGTAATCACTAAGAGTTATCACACAAGTCATCGTCAGTGATTGATCACTGATAATAACCGGTGGTGTTCCCTGGAGTCTGAGTGACAACACACCTCCCCAGATTTCCAGTACTCTCCAACTCTTTTCGATAACCATTGCAAATGACTTTGCGGTATCGCAATAGCCGTTTACCATTGATTCCTCGCTGGTAACGACCATTGGTCTCCTCTGGGATTTGGGTCGTCATAAGCCTTCGAAAGTCCCAATACTCTCCGCACCCTTCGTGGAGGTCTGTTTAGTGCTCTCCCTCCTCGATCTTCCCATCCTCCTTGACACTTCACGACTATTTTGTGTGGCATCAACCGAGACTGGTATCATCACTTTTTATTTGGGGGGGGGGGGGAATTTATTAGATTTCTTGCAATTTCTGTTCCGTGGTTCGTGTGGTGTCTTCTTCCTATGGTTTTGTTTTCTTCCTATTATAACTTTCATGAGACTGGTTTCCGTTCGCAGCTTATGCGAGTTAGTTTCCGCAGTCAAGGATTATCCTTAAGATTGCAGCTGTTTTGATCATTGCCGTCTTTTGTATGGTCTCAGTTATCCCTGTGATTCCAATTTTCCCTAGTCTTTTTTTCCAGGGTTTTAGGGACTTTTTCTAATGTTCCTATGATTATTGGTATTATATTGACTTTCTTCATGTTCCATATCCGTTTCAGTTCTCTGGCAAGTTCGGTGTATTTGCTTTGTTTTTCCGTCTCTTTGATCTTCACTCTGTGGACCGCTGGAACCGAAAAATCTACGATTTGGCAAGATTTTCCCTTCTTGTTGACTATTATGACATCCAGTTTCCTTGCTTGTATGAGTTTATCTGTCCCAGATGATTTTGTGCAGTCGTTTGCATAGTTCCCAGTGTACTGCTTTCCCCATGCAATCGTGCCTGTTCTTGAGGTCTTTTGGGCTAGTTTACTGCATTCATTATTATTTGATTTACTGTTTTGTCTCTTTGTCCACACGATCTGCATTTACGTGTTTTCTGTGTTCTATCTATTTTAGCTAGTTAGTCCTAATCGCATTGTTCTATGCAGCTCTCAGTAGAGATTCTGTTTCTCTGTTCAAGTGCCCATTTCTTAGCCATGTCCAGGAATGTTGGTGGGTCTCTTCTCTTGGCATCCTTATACTACATCCATGTAGCTGTTTTTCTTCCCACTTTTCTTTTCTAGTCTTTTTGTTTCTGGTTTCGGTGCTTATCGAGTTTCTCATTAGGACGGTGTCTTTTGCTGCGGTGATTAGTCTTTCTTATGTATTTCTCCAGCTCCTTTTTTGTGTTTTCTACACAGTCTTCTATACTTACCAGTCCTTTTCCTCATTCGTTTCTTTTCACGTAGATTCTGTCTGTGTCGTCTTTTGAGCGTAGTGCGTTGTGCATGATCATGAATTTTCCAATCTTCTGGTCAAGGTGCTTGAGTTCTTCTTTAGTCCATCTTATGAATGAGCCAGAGTATTTTATTAGTGATACTGCCCAGGTGTTTATTCATTTTACTAGATTTCTGCTATATAATTTGGTTTCTTAGAGTTCCCTTGTTTTTTTAAGTATTCTTTTCCAATCTTCTCTTTCATTTCTGTAGATGTGATGGTGTCTGCTTCCAGAACTCTCAAATATTGATAACTATCATGTTCACCAAGCGCCCTCATCTCCTCTTGGTTGGACAGTTCTATGCTCTCTATTGTCACCAGTTTCCCATTTTCATCTCTAGTAGTGCATTCCAAATTCCATTAGCAGTGCACACTTTTCCATTCCAAATTCCATTTGAATGTCCTCGCTGCTGATTCTGGTCGTATTTATCAGTTGTTCCAGTTCCTTTTTGCTTCATGCGAATAGCTTCAAGTCATCCATGGTGGTTTATTTTTTCTTCTGTGTCTATAAACTTGTATCACATTTCCTGAGTATGAAGTTGAGTGGTATCATGGCTATGATAAATAGTAGTTCTGATAGGGATTCTCCTTGGAAGATGCCTCTTTGTATATTTATCTTAGTCAGGTGTTGTCTTCCAGCTATAAGTTCAAGTTTCCATGTTCCCATTGCTTTCTTAATGATATTAATAATCGTGTCGGGTATCTTATACATTTTTAAGTATTAAATTATCAATGCTTGAGGGATTGTGTCGTAGGCTTTCTTGTAGTCAATCCATGCCATGGCTATGTTCTTTTTCTGCTTTTTACCCCCTTCAGGATCTTTTGATCTATGTATAGCAAATCATACGTCCCGCTTTCCCCTTTCTGGCATCCTTTTTGTTCTTCGAGGAGCAGTCCACGATGGTTAAGGGACTGGTAGATTTGTTCTCTCAGTTGTGCCTTTAGGATTTTCCACATTTTTGGTAAACACGTTATTGGTCTATAGCTGCTTGGAATCGTTCCCTTTTTTACCTCCTATTAGCGTTTGGTCATACACTCTGGTACGTCTGTTTTGTGGATACTTTCTTTCAGTTTCTGCCCTAGCCTTTCATGTAGGATTGTGAAGTATCATCATCATCATTATTATTATTATTATTATTATTATTATTATTATTATTATTATTATTATTATTATTATTATTATTATTATTATTATTATTATTATTATTATCATCATTATTATTATTATCATTATTATTATTATTATTATTGACAATCCATCTCAGTAACCCATCTACGTACTGAACAGGTTCAACGTCGCTTAATTTGGTGTATTGATGAGAACCAGTGTCTCAACATGATATTACTCACTGATAATAACCGGTGATCTTCCCTGGAGTTTGGTGACAAGTCTCCCAAGATTTCTAGTACTCTTCACTTCTTTTGACAACTTTTGCAAATGATTCTGCGTTATCGCAACAGCCGCTTACCATTGATTTCTCGCTGGCCGTGACCGTTTGGCTTCACTAGGATTTGGGTAGCAATAAGCCTCCCCGAGGTCCCAGTGCTCTCCGCACTCTACCAGTGGAGGTCTGATTAGTGCTCTCCCTCCTCGGTCTTTCTATCCTCCTTGACACTTCACAGCTATTTTGCATTATTATCGTCGTCGTCGTTGTTGTTGTTGCTGACGACAATCCATCTCATTAACCTATCTTCGTACCGAGCAGGATCAACGTCGCTTGATTTGGTGAACTGATGAGAACTGGTGTCGCGACGTGATATTAGCCGCAGGCTGCACTGTGGCCATTGCAGAACGCCACAAGGCCCTGTGACGTTCAGTTGACATAGCGACTGATTAGGCTGATGATCTTTCAAATGGAAATCACAGGACTCGAACACAGCACGCCAAGTTGTTAGTCTACATCGGTATCCACATCACTACCGGTACCACCAAGTACAGTCTGAGACTATAACGCCATATATTTGAGGAAGTTGACATAGCATGCCAGTTGTTTAGTGCTTGTGACGTTGATTTCTTCATCGTAATATGGTAGCTGGGCCAGGAGATGGACATTTACATGTATAACACTTACAACCAGATAGGCATATGTTACGTGGCACGTGCACAGTCAGTATCTGCCGGGTAGAGAGTGTCATTGTGGTGGAGGTTTGCGCTCTACTAAACTACTACTACTACTATTACTACTACTACTATAGTGGTAACCACCGCATAAAAGCGCCACGTGTCGTCACGGTGAGTGGACATCCGCTGATCAATTAAAACATTGAAAGCTGTTACACTTGTTTTGTTACGCAAGCTTGATCCGCTTGGGTTGTCCGTTCAACTGTGTAGCTCATCTCCAAAACTTTAAATAATAAACTAACGCTCGATAACACATATTAACACGATTGTCTCTACTTACTCACGTACGCCACTCCCTTCCCCCAGCGATTTTAATTCATATCTAATATACTATTACTAATATATGTTGGTTGTATTGTTTTACGGCATATCAACCCTTTTCGGGTTATTTAATGCCGAATACGGTCATTTTGGTAAAAGTTTTTATGCCTCAACTTCTTTATATCTTCAAATATTTATTCATGGTGTTTCGTTTGGTTGTTTTGTTTTACGGCATATCAACCCTATTTGGATTATCTAATGCCGAATACGGAAATGTTGGTAAAATATGTTATGCTTCAAGTTCTATATATCTTCAAATAGAGAGTAAAAAGTGTACCTTGGGTTTATTTTCGACAGCCTCGTAACTCTTGCTTCCCTTATTTTGTCCTTTAGTCCTCACATTCCATGAGCGATGTTTCTGACAAAGGGAGGAGAATTGCTGTTTTCTTGGTCGGAATCTATCCATTTAACACTTATCGTTTGCTAGTTTTTGACCAAGCAGTATATTTTTATAGCTCCTACATCAAGTGGCTTCATGTCTTGTATGGAGCGATTGTCATAAAAAAAAACGAAAAAATGTAGTCATGGTGTTTCGTTTGGTTGTTTTGCAGAAGGAAAGGAAAAAACAATAAGATCAATGTTTGGTGGATTTTTTTGTCATGAAACCGGTATCTTCAAGTAGCCTGATCTGGTAGCACCAGTTTATTACTGATATACACCCCGGCAAAAATGATGGAAGAAAATAAATTAAGCTCTGCCAGTGTTCGCATATTTTCATATATTAACTACTATTATAATTTCCGATGACCTAAAGAAAAAAATACCCACTGTTGACTTTTTGGGTACTGGTACAGCTTTTGAACCAGACAAAACCGAGTTTTCGTTCGGCTTCTTCCGATTTTTACGTAAACAGCCGGAAGATGCGGAAGCGTTTATCCAATCACAAGGCGAAAAAAAAAACAGACAAGTTACATTGTAAATTAATTAAATCGTGAATTAGCGATTGTCAAGAATTTCTAACAGAGAGAAAAAAAGAGGAAAACTAAACAAATACTCAACAAATAACTGTTACCAAAGACAATATAACCAGGTTAGGGTTAGTTTAGTGTTAGGTAAAGGTTAGTTTGGTGTTAGGTAAGTGTTAGTTTAAGGTTAGGGTAGATTTGGTTTAGGGTTAGTTTAGAGTTAGGTAAAGGTTAGTTTAGTGTTAGGTAAGTGTTAGTTTAAGGTTAGGGTAGATTTAGTTTAGGGTTAGTTTAGAGTAAGGTAATGGTTAGTTTAGTGTTAGGTAAGTGTTAGTTTAAGGTTAGGGTAGATTTGGTTTAGGGTTAGTTTAGAGTTAGGTAAAGGTTAGTTTAGTGTTAGGTAAGTGTTAGTTTAAGGTTAGGGTAGATTTGGTTTAGGGTTAGTTTAGAGTTAGGTAAAGGTTAGTTTAGTGTTAGGTAAGTGTTAGTTTAAGGTTAGGGTAGATTTAGTTTAGGGTTAGTTTAGAGTTAGGTAAGGGTTAGTTTAGGGTTAGTTTAGACATAGATTGGGGTTAGTTTAGGGTTAAGTTACGATTACAGTTTTGTCTGGTTCAAAAACTGGACCAGTACTGAAAAAATATTATAAAAGTCGTTTCATTAATTTTTTCGTAAAAAAATAAATATTTTTGCTATAAAAATAAACATACGGTGAGTGTTTTTTTTTTCTTTAAATGTTGTTTGATTACTTAATTCTGTTGGAACGCCGCCTCGTTTTGATTTTGACGCCGGTTCATTCGGCTTTTTCCGGCTGTTTATGTTATTCTGTGTTGTCAAAAGTTGGTTTTGTCTGGTTCAAAAGCTGGACGACATGTACCGACTTTATTTTATAATAGAAGGATTTCTATCCGATTTCATTTCATGCTTGTCAACTTGCTATTTGCTTTCTGGCTCTCTATGACAACTTGAAATGGTTTCGTCCAAAGGCTAACAAAAGGCACGCGTCATACTCGCTAGCTTTTACGTGACGGGATTGAAGTACATATACTTATTTATATACAAATAAATTAACTGTAGACTTTATGGATCTAATCTATTATTACTAATATACAACCTTCGTAAAAAATGACAGAAGAAAATAAATTATGTATCGCGAGTGTTCGCATTGGCTATTTATCTTGATATATTACTAATAAAAAATTATCTATAATTAAAGAATTACGTTAGTAATTAAATATTTCATATATAAATTATTATTATAATTTCTGGTAACTAAAAGAAAAAAAACACCAATCATCGACTTCTTATTATAGAATGGGGAATTTCTTTCCGAATTTATTTCAGACGGCCCGGTAAATCTGAGGTAGTTGTCTGACTTGCTATTTGTTTTTTCGCTCTCCCTTTCGCCAGTGTTCGCACTCGCTATTTATCTATATAACAATACGCACAGCCACTTCATGTTCGTACGTACGTTATCACCTTTCATACATATTTTAAAAGGAGCTTAGACACAAGGTCAGATGTGGTTTAGAGAATTCAGCACATTAGGATAAGCGCACTCTGACTTACAAAAATGCCGTAGCAGCCCCATCGGGAATTCCAGGCGATTAGTAATAAATAATCCCTTCTCAGAGAGAAAGTAAATCCTGGGAAGGCTGACCACCTAGGACTGTACGGAATCATGCCCCAGTCAGACAGCAACAAAGCCACTGTCGGACTGATTTCTATCATAATTATAACCGTGAAACCGGCAAAATAGTTATCGCCACACTGATGAATCACATAAAAGGATGAAACGTATATGTATGTGAATAATAATTAAAAACATTTCTTATAATATTATTTAATAGCTCCATTTACGGTTGGGCACTTTGAGAGAAATAAAAATAAGCTGTTGAATTAAAGCTTAAATACGAGTTCCGTCCATTGGATTTGTCGAACACTGTGTGGCAGATGGCTATATGTTCGCTTGTAAAAACATTTGTTTCTCCTCTTTCCGCATAGCTGTTAGGTTGGCCGCAGCTAAAAAGTGACTGGGGTTCGAATCGTGCGACCGGTAAACTAGTTATCTCGACACTGACGATTCCCTACAATGATGAAACATATGTGTGTGGATTTGTGGATAATAATAATAAAAAAATATTATATATATATATATATATATATATATATATTTTTTTTTTTTTTTTTTGTCTGGTGCTTCGAACAGGCGTGTTCAGGCTTGCTGGTTGTTCAACTCGCCCTGGCTGATGTGAGGATCCTGTGAGACAAAGGAACCGCACCAGCATGTGCTTGCATGTGCACGATAGAATTGGTGTCGGCTTGCCTGCACGCCGTGTATCCGACAATTTGGGGTTGGTCCGGGATATTAGCGAGGTAGGCATCAAGAGAGCGCTTAAATTGTTCCACAGCAGCATTTTTTATGTCCCGAATACACCTAGGCATGGCATTGAAGAGTTGTGACCCCTGTACAGGTAAGCTCGTTTCAAAAATGGTTCGTATTTTCCCACCAGTTTTTAGCGAGGGAACAATACAGTGCCTCCCGCGGCGTTCATTGTCTCGGGCTTGAATGTGGCCATTAATGTTCGGTACCTTTCCTTCCAATATCTTCCAGATGTAAATTATCCGGTACCTTTCACGTCGTCTTTGCAGCGAGAACATTTTTGTCTTCTTCAGACATGACCAGTAGTTCCGATCATCTTGAATTTTCCGTAGAAAGGACCACTGAATGGCTTCAAGCTTTTGGATGAGCCTAGGGCTACTTGGGTTCCACAAGACAGAACAGTATTCCAAAACTGGAATGACCAAGGATTTATACAGCGTGACCATTGCACGATATTCTCTGGTTTTAAATGTCCTCAGGATCCAGGCAATGAGGTTCTTGGCTTTTTCCACAACTTTGTTTATTTGATTGCTAAAAAGACAATCACTAGACATAGATACACCGAGGTCCTTCACTTCTTGCTTTATGTTTATCATTTTTCCTGACGGAGTGTGGTATGATATCTCGCTTTTTAGCTGGTCGTTATTACCATAGCGGAGAAGCTCAAATTTCACGTCATTTAGCTCCATGTTATTGTCCTCCGTCCATTTGTAGATCTGATCGAGATCCTTTTGAAACAACACAGCATCCTCGGGAGACCGAACGGATTTTGTGGCCCTTGTATCATCGGCGAATGACCTGACTATTGACATGGCGATATCTTCATCAATGTCCCCAATAAGGATTAGGAAGATTATGGGTCCCAATACACTTCCCTGGGGAACTCCAGAAATGACAGGTTGTGGCTTCGAGGTTGCACCATCAACCATAACTGTTTGGAGGCGGTTACTCAGGAAGGATTCGATCCATTTGAAAATGCTTCCACGAATGCCAAGATCAAATATTTTCTGCAGAACTATTTTGTGGTCAACTTTGTCAAAAGCTTTGGCAAAATCTAAGTAGACAACATCTGCATTAGCGCCATCATCAAGAATTGATAGAATGGTGTCAAACTGCTCAAGGAGTTGACTTAAACAAGATCTTCCAGATCTCATCCCATGCTGACTGTCATTGAACAGGTTATTTTCATTCATGTGTCTAACTATGTGTTTCCGTATGACTTTCTCAAAAAGTTTAATGAGGTGGGAGGTCAAAGCTATTGGTCTATAATTGGCAGCCACCGACTTGCTTCCACCTTTGTGAATGGGTGTAATAAGAGAATTCTTTAGTTTGCTTGGAACGACCTCTTCTTCAAGACTTTTCGTCCATAGAAATACGAGAGCATGGACCAAATGAGCCCTGCAGTTTTTCAGTAGTAATGCAGGAAAGCCGTCAGGGCCCGCAGCAGCTGACGGAGAGAGTTCATCAATTGCAAGCTCAAAATCGGCTGCAGTTAGAGTAACAGTTGACAGTATAGAACTTATATCAAAAGTGCGATTATGTGAAGCTTGACTGCTTTGCATTGGTTTGCTAAAAACGTCTGTGTATTGTTTTGACAAAATTTCTGCCATCTCAGTACTGTTACCAGTAAGAACACCATTCTGGTCCACCAATGGACCAACTTTTGTCTTGACTTTGGACTTTTTCTTGACATATGAAAAGAAATATTTTGAATTACTTTTAATGGAGTTGACAGCCTTTCCCTCCATAAAAGCGTTAGAGTCAGCAAAAGACTTCTGCAGTTTCCTTTCAATATCCAAACATTCCTTGGACAGTTTGGAAATAACAGCAGGCGATGACACTTTCAAAAGACGCTTTTTTATCTTCCGTCTTCTTTTAGAAAGTGAGTGACGGTATCTTACTACCTTGGGCGTTCTTTTCTCGCACTCTGATTTACGCAATGGCACATGCTTGCAGCAGGCAGTGTAGACAATTAAATAAAAAGTGTCCAGCATTGCAGATGCACCCATGTCTCTTAATGAGTCTTCCCAATCAGCATGGCTTAGTTCCTCTGAAAGAGCAGTCCAGTCGACTTCCTCGCTGAAAAAGTTTAGTGCATTGAACATTGTTCTTGGTGCACGATTATTCAATACCTCACTTTTATATTTAACTTTATATGTTGTTTGAAGCTGGATGAGACTGTGGTGAGATGTGCTTTGCAGTAAGGGTACATTGATGCTCTCATGAATCAAATCAGAATTATTGGTGAAAACAAGATCAAGGATATTCCCATCTTTGTGCGTGGGAGACAGCACATGCTGTGACAAAAAAAGCTCATTGCAGAATTCGTTCAGTGAATTTATCATCAATCGCTCAGCATTTGATGCTCCTGGAATAGCCTGTCCATCAGGCCAAGATACGTGAGGGAGATTAAAATCTCCACCGACAATGATATCTGGAGCAGGGTTTATTGTTGATAATATATGTTTGAATTTATTAAGAGGAGAACTAAAATCATTTGGTGTGGATGGGTGTCCATGGTAGCTGTCATCAGGTTGTCTATAAGTAACAAGAATGGCTAAATCTTCATAGGAGGAGTAAAGGCATAACATCTGCACACATTCAGACGCATGAGAAAAAATTACATTACAGGAACATCCAATATCATCACGGACATAAAGAGCAACACCGCCGGTGTGCCTTCCACGTGTTTTGGCTTTTCTTGATGTGTCGCATCGGAAGAGTGTAAAACCTTCTATTTCAAGTTCAGCATCTCTGTGCGAATTTAACCAAGTTTCCGATAAGCCAATAAAAAGAGAATTGTCACTGTTAAGTTCATTTTTGATAAACGGTACTTTGCTTGGAACGGTCTGAGGACAAAGACCTTGAATATTTACAAAAGCAAAGTTATTTAAGAGTGGTGGACTGGATTCACCAAATTCATTCTGGGTCGAGGGAATTCTTGATAGTCCACCAGATTTATTCTGGGCCGAGTGAGTTGTTGGTTCGGAATCATAAACATTGGTTGATGGATTTGATTGGGAACTTCGGCTGGCTGTTGCCACGTGAATTGCATTGGCATTCGAGGAGTTGGCACATCTTGTTGTTGGTTGTGTAGTGCGTTGATTTGATTCGACACCAACAACATCCTCTGGTCCAAAGTGTGGAGGATTTCCGCCTTCAATAGGCGGATCACTTCTAAAAAATTACACGTATCTCTTCCATTCTCTCGAGGTGTGGATATAACTGGGGACGAATTCTCAACTGACTCCTGACTCGTGGTTGGGACGGAGTTGCGCTGTGAAATTTCCCTTGCTTGTTCATTCCTAGTCGAGATTGGTTGGCGTCTAGTACCCTTAACATGGTTGTAAGTGCATGATTCGTTCAGACACTCTCCTCTTCTCAGAGAATCCTTGCACATTTTCGGGTGAAAATCTTTACAGGCTTTCCCAAGGTTACAGCCTCTTGGTTGGCGTGTCGCATACTTTGCATATTTCGGGCAGACCTTGGGGTGTTTAAATTTACATTCTCTTCCTTTAATACCATGTTTACAGTTCCCATTTCTGAAGAAACGACAAATTGATACGTTTTCCTTTGGCCGCTCGTTCCTGTCTGAATCATCAGTGACTGACTGTTCATTGACAGTGGTAGTAATGAGGACCTCAGGTGGGGGCGCGCCATTGGAAGGAAGGTGATTGTTTACAGTGGGTGGAACAGATTCAGTCTCGGTGGCTGAAACAGGTATAGTGGCTGACACAGGTTCAGTGACAGTCAACTCGCACTTGGAGACATCTGTGTCAGGAGAAGGAAGCGGTTCTTGGGATAATTTAAAAGTCACTTTAGGCTTCGCACCTGTTTCTTTTGATTTTGATTTTAATTTAGTTTAATTTAGTTTTCCTGTTCCATATATATATATATATATATATAACAAAATAAAGAACATTTATAAAAACGATATATTCCAACATAAGTGAGATTGGCTCGGTGGTAGAGGTTCAGGCTTTAAACTCTGTATTCCTGGTTTTGACTTTCGCTATGTTCAGCCACGCTGATGAGTTGTAAACGACGAAATACGTGTCCATAGAAATTAAAGGTTAAAAAATATATGTCGCTCCACATTTAAGGACATTGTATTAGTGAAAGGGAAAGTATTCCCAACTAGCATTAAAGTAAATTGCTCTTCCGTATATATAATCGAATTTGTTAAAAAACGTATCGCAAACAAAATAAGCAAATAAATTATATATATATATATATCTATATATATATATATATATATATATATATATATATATATATATATATATATTTCTTCCTTCATTGTTGAGTGAAAAACATTGTTACTAAGTTGCGAAATACGGAATCTGGTAAAGATTTATTCCTTAGTTTTAAACGCGTACATAAGTTAAGCAACTTGCATTCGTTTTGTATTTCATTTTAAATACGGCCATATGTGGACAAGTGAAAACACGAATAGACGTTTTGTTTTTGTTTATGCGTCCAATTGAGACTAAAAATGCTGGACGGAATTTTAAAGTAAAAATACAGTGAGTTAAAGTTTACTATGATTAATTTCTTTTTCTTTCCCTACAAAATTCAATACTAATCTACTACGAGGAGCATACGTGGTAAACAACAATATCACCTCCCAAGCAACCGCCATATGGAACCTCAAAGATTCCAATACACCCTACGAAATTAAATGGAGAGTCATCGAGCAACAACAATCTTATAATCCCATCCACAGGAATTACCCGCTATGAAAGACAGAAAAACTTATGATCCTACAAGCTATCAATAACTTTTCCATAAACTGTATTAACGTCAAAACTGAAGTTTTAAGACTGTGCCACACACAGAATAAATTTTCTACTAGCCAAATGGTCTAGTAACGGTAACATATAACCCACTGAAAACCCTTAACCCTTCCCTATTCTATCCGTATATAAATCAAAAACACACTGAATCATATGGAAAATACAAGGATTATCCACCAGCCTTTTAATTAAATTACACCACCTTTATTATTAAAATTAAATATTAATTTATATACAGGATAACAGCCTCTCCTATCCCACCAACAAATATAACGTACATCCTCATTCGCATGAACCAGACAAATCATAAATAACACAAATATATAAATGTACACTTAATTATATATAATGTATTTAATGATTTAAACAACTTAAATATGTTACTACATAAATCACTAGAAATATATTCATGAAGTACGCTTAAACAAAATTAGAAAGATATACATGACCAGTAATTAAATTTAACCGATACACACAGGCCTCCTTATACAAGCGTAGTCAAATTGCAGAAATAAAATAATACAATGACCCCACGTGACCTCATATAGAAACCACTACTTTAGCATTAATGAAATAGCATATCCATAACGACCCTTTCACTTGAGTTAATACTTTTTAGGCACGCCGTTTTCCCCGAAAAACATACCCTTTCCACTGAATAATAATCTCGGCCTTCACGCCTAGCATAAGATAAAAAACGCATCTTTAAGAAATAAATGCATAATAACCCCTTCATATTCAAACATGAGCACCTTCTCCAAAGAAAAATATAAAAATAATATATGAATCCTTAAATAACATTGATATGTGTTTAATTGGTAATTTAATAACATTCAGTTACACACGTATAACACAAGACTTCATGTAATATAATTCATGTAATACAATTAAAAACCACACGCCGTTCCATGATATAGATAAATAACCCTATACACAATTACCCCTAAATCCGAATACACAATAGAAACAGATGAGCATACGAACTCTAGGAGTAGTATTATTAAGTTGTAATAAAAATGTTAAAGCTCCAAAAATCAATATATAAAGCTCTATATTAACACGAAACTCCCCACAAAAAACGACATCTTGAAACAAAGCACCGGACGCTCACAGATGATCGTTGCCATCCGTTCCATTTTTCGGATTGGCTTCGTTTTGTGGGATGCCGAGGATTTGAGGTGGACTCTAATGGCCTACTCTAGCCAATAAATGCCTATCTGTGTCAATGACACCATGATCTATCTCTAGAAACTGTAATGTATAGTTTTAAAATAAATAATTTGTATATAAGCTCTTGCATTCTTACGATCGAGCACTTTATTGATTTCGTTTCAATATACCCTCTCACACACACACACACACTATTTTATATATATATATATATATATATATATAATGTGAAGTGTGTTTATATGTTTATGTATTTTTATGTATAGGACCCACTACCAAACTAATTTATCGATCATTATGAATTTTGGAACACAGCTGCTAGTCGTAAAGTGTTCAAATGTGGACTATATTTAGTTAAATTTAGTTTCATGGAACAATTTCAGATATCTCAGATTTTGATGAAATTTTAAGAAGAGTTATTCGATATCAATTAATAAATATTCCTTTGATTTTATAAACGCCTTTAAAAAATAATATTCCGTAATATACAGTTGTAATTTTGTATCGTCATATTTCTTATACATGAGAAATATTTTTCTTACAATAAAACGTCTGATGTCGCTGGATTACTGAGAAAAGATACTACATTTTGAAATATTCATTTGCTGAAAATATAAGAAAATTACATTTAAAACGCCATCAAATGTGTGTAAAAAGTCAGTGTCGTTGTTCATCCGTGGTTTAAAGTGATAAAAATGTCTATCCTACTCTTAACTAGAATCATCTCAGTCACCACAATACCACATTTACACTTGGGACCGTCTACTCAAGATATGTGTTTAAAATTGTACTGTTCATAAATATACATATATACAAAGATTTAATTGGAATGAAACGGGGAGTAGGGGAAGAACAAGAAAACAACAAAAAATGGTTATTAAGACCATCTTGTTTTTTTCTAAATAATAGACCGACCACTGTTTTCCGGTTTGTTCAGAACCGAAAACAAGCAGGATGATCTCAAAATAAGAGTGGGATGTAAGTGGGGAAAAAACAAAAACTGGCGATGAAGTTGGAGAATGGGTGGTCTCCTTCCAAGGTAAATGCAATTTGGGGGAAGCCAAGGACACAACATTGAAAGTTGGGAGTGGGCATCTTAGAGGATTTCTATTAACGAGGGAGGGGGTAACTCATTCACTCGACTAGCTAAGAGGCGTCATGCTCAGGGAGGGAACACGTACTCATTCTTGGCTCCTTTTCGTACACACAAGTTTGCTACTTGTAGGCACGTTTTTTTTTCTTCAAAAAACGAGGAATGTAATCATTTTATTTCTATCACATCGAATCTTGACCTTCAGCTAGTGCTTGAAGAAAGCAAGCAGATCATGATCAGCAAAAGATTCAACTCCTTGAGAATCTCTCAAACACGACGTCCACACCACCATTCGCGCAACGGTCAGGATCGGGAGAAACACCATTTGTCTCTCCCTGTCTCACGACGGCCTGCCATTGTCAATTAAGTATGATACGTTTAGAGGCAGACGATACTCGGGATCGATACGAGCTGTCACGTCGTTGACATACTCCCGGAACCGCCGGAGTTCGCGGCATTCAAAACCAGCGTGATCGTGATCGGGCGTTTCGTTATCGAGCGTGACGCAGCGCGGACACTCGGGCGTTCCCTCGGGAACTGTCTTGTATGGCATTGAGGGGTAATGCGTTCCGGACAAATCGCCAGGTCAGAATGGTTGAAATGACACGTCACTGGTTCCCAACTCCATTCGGAGCGGATATCATCTTCTGACCACTCAAACCACCCGACGAACGGATCGTCAGCTGCTTCTTTACGAATCCTCTGTGGAATTCGTTTCTAGAAGACCGAGCAAGTTTTTTGAGAGCTGCTCGGTACTCTCTGAAGAACTGCGATTCGCCCCTCGGCCTCCGACGGTTGAGAATGAGGTCGGGAAAAGCGCTATCGACCACGCAGATTCATCTGTCAGTGTTCGACTCAGGAAAGCCAGTCTCTCGGAGTTTCGATAGCACGTCAAGTCGGGACTCCCTGAGCCTCACGCACACAAACGTTGAATACAGACCTGTCTGTGCACACAGTGCCTCTTCTGGTCATAGAGAAGCTAGGGCAGAAGCCGCTGAAGAACCTTTAGACGATTAGCAGGCAGGGTTGAGCCAATCGGTAAAGGATAAGAAGAAAGACGTAAGTGGCACACGCTTCAGCTCACCCCCTTAAGGAGAGTTTCCTTTGAAGCCAAGTGTTAACCGACGCTTCGACATTTGACTGTACCTCCGATCAATTCAACTTTAGCTGGAGGCGTGGTCCGAACCACACGCCAAGGATTCGAACCAAACCATCTATCCAACAGAAAGGAGCTGGAAGGGTGGTGTCATTGCTCCAGGCGCCCAACCGCAGGCTGGTTGACTTGCGGCGGTTGATTTTAGCGCCTGTGATCGTTTCGTGATGTGTGAACGCCTCTGACACGATCTCGATATCTCGGAAGCACGACACAAAGACGGTGATATCTTTGGAGAACGTGGAAACCTTTGGCTCGAGTTCCGCCAAGCAAAGCAATTCCGTGTGGGACAGCGGACAGTCTTAGCGCACTGACCGGGCGATAGCGAAAGATTGCAAACGGTTTCCGTTTACCTGCACAGCTGCCGTCTGCGAGCGATACAGGACGAGGATCCATTTGCGGAATCCGGTCTCTAAAACAGATGCCAAGAGGCGATGGTCGATCCTGTCGAAAGCTTTGGACTGATCCAAATTGATCAGCGTGGCTTTCGAGTCGTTTTCTATCCTCTATAGGATCGTACAAATCAGATGCAAATTATTCTGAATCGGTCACCCCTTTCACAAGATTATTCTGCCAAAGTTCGATTAATTCTCCGATAAAACCCTGCAACCGGTTCGATACGATCTTGGCCCAAAACTTTGTGTTTGGCAGAGTTATGGGAGCATATTCGTCTAGTTACTCTCCATCATGCCTATCTCGCTTCTTCAACAATATGATCACTCCCTTGGTGACTTGACGCGGGATAGAACCCTCGTAAAACCAATGGTTTAATACCACTAGAATCGGTACAAATATGTCCGACAGCCTCAAATGTAATTCGTAGGGCAAACCATCAAGTCCCGGAAATTTGTTGCAGCCGACCTGCATTCGCAACCAGCTACTCTACTGTATCGAGGCGAGGAGAGTCAGCCAAATAGTTGCGAAATTATTGAACCGGGAGGTTGGCCAATTGGGTGAAGCGCTCCTCGAAATTAACCCAAAATCCCTCGCAGATCTCCCGCCACCGCCCGTGGTAGTTTCTTTTCAAAATGCTTCTTTGCCTTGGCCTTATCTAGTGCGATACGCTGAACATATTTGATGGAGAAGCTTCTGATCTAAGTTTTCAAGCTAACTTACCACTTACTCCCGGTAATCGCCCTAACGAAAGCCCGCTGGATAAGTAGTTGTTGTTTTTTTCAGAAGTCTCGTAACTCCAGCAAGGAGGTATTCAACTTCCAGTACTCGGCTAATCTAATTCAGGCTATTTCTTAAGTTAAATTGGGCCACAATTAGATTTTAGTTCGATTGATCTAGCCACTTGAACGTCGGACATGATATAAAGTTTATGTAACCTCTTCTAACTAACATCCTATCGAAATAAGTATTCGACTAGGAATGCACGCTATTTGTCCATGCCCACGTCTCCCGCCTCGGATAATCAACACGAAACCTGTCGACAAGATCACATCTAGCAATCAGGTCAGCCAGGCTGGTCTCACACCTCTCCGTCCCTCTAGCTTCCACCCACTTTACCTTGTCTATCTTGAGATCAAGGATGGCATTCAAATCTCCTATTAAAATTATGAGCTTCGGACACGCGACAAACGCGTCCAGATCCCGAAAAAAGGAGACCCTTTCTCGAGTGGTACTGAGCACATAAACCGCAACGACGAAAATCTTCTACAACAATATCGGCCATGACCTACTTTCCTTCATATCTTTATGGACAACGTCGACCGTCGCGGACAGGGTGCGTTTCACAAGCCAGGAAACACCCTTCCCCCGGGGATTCCCATATGCTGAAAAGACGTCAAAGTCTCTGGTCAGCACCTGACAATCCCCAGACGAAACGAAGTGCGTCTCCTCAATCGCAGCTACACTCATTCCTAGGGACAAGAGATATCTCCGGACGCAGACCGCACGGCTTAAAGACCTAAAGCTCCGCGCATTCATACTAGCCAATCACAGAGTCATGGACTTACTTTAAGCAGTGTTGCAACTAGTTCCGAAATCTGTCAGAGAAAGAATGCCGACGCTATGCGCCATGCTCAATGTGGTCAATCTTTTGCGCAATGCCGAGGACGTCAAGGGGGGAAGTTAGTTTTAGTGACCTATATAATGATGGATGCACCAAAATTGGGACCCTTCCTTTGCATTCTGGTAAAAGTCCATCTAGGGAAAGGTCTTTGTCCTTGCTAAGTTCTGTTCATGGCATGCCTCTCTTTTGGTGGCCTCCAGCATTAGCCAGAGTTCTTGCGACCGGCTGGGAGCCTTACGAATGTTATCATAGGGTTGCATCTTGAAAATTGGTTGGGTTCTTAATGTCTTTCCCCCTATCTTACGGAGTTCTGAGAGGAGTTTCAAGTTCCTCCTCTGACGAAAGGACAAGTCCGTGTCGACAGACAAGAGATCAATTCTACAAATGCCATTCTCCAATCCAAAAGGAAGGGTTTTTCCTTTTTTTCCTTCGAGAAGGAGAGATTTATTGGCTCCTTTTCGTCCTCGGCTCAACTTGTTCTCGTCTAGCGGATTCGGAGTGAGGTGGTGGTGTTAGTGTTGGTGGTGGTGGTGGTGGCGGCGGTGTGTGTGTGTGTGCGTGCAGTTGTCTGTTTTGGTAAATGTAGTGTGGGTCAGGTGTTGTTATAGGTGTTGGTGTAGGGGCCAGTGTTTATGGAGTGGGGGCAGGTGTATTTTCCGGCGTTGTTGTTCTGGGGGTGGGAGTTGTTTGTGTGGATGTAGGTGTTGGTGGTGTTAGGTATGGTGTATGTTTGATAGCGTACTAGGCAACCTTTTCTTCTCCCTTACTCCCTATCTTCTATTTTTCTTTTTCTTTTCTTTTTCTTAACTGGGGAGGGGGGATAAGTTAGTGTGAGCCTCCATCTCGCTGGCTCCCTTCTCCCTTGTTTTCCTTTTGTCCCCTTGTCTGTTTTGCGCCGTGGGGATTTTGCTGCTGTTTCTGTTATTGCTGCTGCTGTTTCATCGACTGCTGTTGTATCCGCTGCTGCTATTTCTGCGGTTAGACGGGTGGCAAGACGGTGGCGGAAGCAGTTGCGTTTTTTTTGTACTCTGCTCACCACTGTCTTACATTCATCTTTCGCTCTTCCCAAGGGCTTTACTGTTGGAAGAATAGCTGTAGCTGGATTCGGTACCAGAGCAGGGGCAGCCGGTGGCGCTGCTAGGGTGGGAACTGCTTTTGGTGGCAGTTCTTTTCCATGTGGCTTTGCTTCTGGCAAAACCACAATGCTGACGACAACCTTCCACAACGACTGTCATAATCCAGTTTCTGTGCATCAGCACTGCTGGAATTGTGTTGAAGCCTTCTTCATCAGTCTCATGGTGACCGTATAGTCGGCTATGTCGACTCCACTCCTGAAACTTACCGGATCCACTTGCTCCACATCCCAACACTAGCTGAAGTACACCTCGAGGTATCAACACCCAGGTCAGTTTGGGCGTTGTAAACGTAGAACCGGATTCTCTTCCTATCCTTATATTAGGACTGTAGTTGCCGCTCTTCATTTCTTTTAGGGAGCGAGTCTTTCCACTTCAATTTTTGAGGGGAGCATGATGTCCCACATGGCAAAGATCTTTTGATAGATGTTGGTTGACGGAATAGTAAGTTTCTTCAGGAGCTTCGCCATGTCCTCTAGTTTGTGTCCCAGGAGGCGATTTTCCATAAAGTCCGAGGTGACGAGGGACGAGACCCTGTCTTCCAAGAACCAGGCCCAGGCTGCAGTACACCCCCCCCGTGATATACTGTTTATACTATCTTAAGTACAGTTCTTTATAGTCATGTGGGGGACATCATTTTGTTGTTTTTCCCCCATGGGATATCCCTCAGTTGTGCTACTTTGGGCCCCGCCCCTGGTCCCTGATGGTGGAACCAAGAACGCCTTGGCTCCCCGAAGCAAAACCTCACTCCTGGCGAGTCTGGGCGGTGTTGGAAGTGGAGGTAATAGCCACATTGGGTGAAAACGTATCTTTTTCCTTTTCTGCTTCCTCGCTGAGGGAGCTCTCGGCTGGCCTCCATCAAAGGAACACCACCAAATCGGGTGATACCGCCATTTTTTCTTTTGCTGATCTCTTGTTGGGGGAGCTCAGGTTCCTAGTATCAGAGCCATTCTCTGGGGGAGCCGGACCAGCTTCGGTCAGAGAGGGCACCACATTGGGTGATGTCGCCTCTTTTTCTGCTCCCTCGCTGGGTGAGCCGCTCTTTGTATGTGTTGAGATAGTGTTGAACAATTTTGTATGGGTTGAGGGGGAGGTGGCCTTGCTAACTATGAAAGAGAACGGGAGAGACACAGGCAATTTTATTGTCTCTAGCGATTGATCTCGAGTCAAAAAATGTGGAGCGGAAACGTATATATTAACTTATTATTGCCGCTTAAGATACTTTACGTAAAAGATTTAACAAAAAGAAGCTTTGTGCATCCCTTTTTAGAATTCATTAAATTTAGTCAGTGGGCACCATAAAACATCAGTGAAGAGTCGCCTCCATCTGTTGCCACATCGTCGACAAAGAACACCCTGAATATATCTTCATAATTAAGTTGGCAGACAAGACATCGCCTGTCTGTGGTAATTCGCGTTGAGACGTAAATTGAAAAAATGTGAACAAATGGATTCAATCAATGTAATGACCAAGCGATACCGTAATTAATTCGATTAAACTTTACATGAATCTTAAAAAAATAAAAGATAACATTTGACCATCATGCAACAGCTGTTACAAAGAATATTTCCATACCACGTCTATTTCGTCATTTAAATATATATATAGTTATGATAAATATACTTAGGTGACAAAAATCACACATATTTCTAGACAGGGTATCTTGGTCAGATGATAAAACGCTGGACTATAGACATTAATATCAAAGGTTTGATCTTTGTCGAAGTAAGCCATGCTGATGACGGCTGTGAGCCAGAAACATGTGTCCATGGATTACTTTTATGTACGTATATAATAAATAAATAAATATATATATATATATTAATGGAAAATACGCCATATAAAGTTAAGGGCGACTAATAATGCAATTTCTGCATCTTAATCACTTAGGAAGTGAGACAATCGAAGTAGTAGTGAGAAAAATAACAACGAACGCTGCAATCACCAATTAGAAAATAATTACAAATGTTTTCTGAATTTATTTATTTATAAATATAGCGTTGTTATAGGTCATTTTAAAGCGCGTTTTTCGCTCTATTGAATCGTGTTATTGGTAAGGTAGATTTATTTATGTGTAGGCAAAATGCTACCTACACAGAAATAAATTTACCTTACGCTAACGACATTTAAATAAATAAATAAACAAACAAATAAGTAATAAAAAAACAACTAAACTAAACAAAAACTTAACAATTTGCAAATTAAAACCTAAAATAGAAACACAAGGAACCATGTGTTAAAATAAATTCACCCATTATATTGACACAACAAAGAAACAGAATATAGGCCAATCTATATAAAACAGAACAATAGAACAGGATATAGGAAGTAACTCTAACAAGATATTTGTTCGTGGGAAGTCCAACGATTGACTGAGAGAACTACAAAGAATCTGATTGGTTAACTAGCTAACCGTGTATATAAAAACACCCGGCAAAAATAACTCCATGCATTTTAGCCTGAAGATTCCCCCGGGGATGAAACGCGGGAGCCTCTGTGTAGCTTAATTGTCATAAATATATGTTCATAGCTTACTACCTAGCACTGTTGAAGTAAATACTGAAAATTGATACATATAAAAAATGATATCTTCTTATAAAATTGTATGTGGATACATGAAATATAAATATATATATATATATATATGTAAGTAAATTACGTGTACAACAGAATGGTAGGATTAATTTTAGAGGAAGCATTATTAAAATCAATGAAACAGACGAGTGGGGGAAAAAAAGAGAAGGAAAATTGTTAAAATTACCTTAAGGCCTTGTCGTCTGACCCTCTGAGAGGAAACGTCATATATATATATATATATATATATATATATATATATATATATATATATATATATATATATTATTAAAAATAACCGACAACTCGTGTATGGATATTTTTGTATTGATCCCTTCCATTTTCCGGATTAAAGTCCTAATCTCGGATGAGAATTGGCTGATGAATCTGCCGTAATTTTCTTTTAGGTCCAAAGTACTTTCTAACCCATCTGGGTCCATCTTAAGTGGGAATAATGTCAATCAGGTAAAGACCATGCAGGAGGGTGACCATGCACCTATCGGATAATAGTGCCATAGCCAGACACCTCATTAACGAACATTCCTGTCCCCGCTCGCAAATCCGAAAACTTCTTGTAGACAACACTAAAATCCTAGAACACAATACTAATATACAAAAACTCCATATACTAGAAGCTTTACATAGAAAAAAAAAACAAAACGGTGATTAACAGGATTAATTTTAACACTAGTACTAATATACTTAAATGTTTATAATACTAAATAAATATAGTTTCATATTTAAATTTTCCCGTCAAAATTAACTATAAACTTACTCCAGGTCTTTACCTGATTGACAATAATAATACGTGCCTTAAAGAAAAAATGCTGCCCCGATACACACACACACACACACACATACACACACACACATATATATATATATATATATATATATATATATATATATATATATATATATATGTATATATATATATATATGTATATATATATATATATATATATGTATATATATATATATGTATATATATATATATATATATATATGTATATATATATATATATATATATATATATATATATATATATATATATATATATATATATATATATATATATATATATATATATAATTGTCTAAATCTGTCTGTTGTGGTTTAAATTTTGGCTGTTGAAAAATCAGGATGTTAATCCTCTTCCGCAAGCAAATGTTACAGAATTCTTTTTCTCTGAATCTTTCCAAGTGTTTGTCTTCGATTTGTCCATATCTGCACTGATTGTCCCCTCCTGCACGAATGGTAAAAGCAATTGCAATGCCCAACAGAATTGCGAGAAAGCGGAAAAATAATTAAAATAAACAAAGAATGGCGTATCATCCACAAGCGTGTAATTAACAGCGCTGGACAACGTCGAGAAATCAAAGAGTTTTGCTATCATCAGTAAATCTTTCGTTTTATTTTAGATTTTGTTTTTGCTGCTGTTTTTGTTGTTGTTGTCCTTTTTTCTTTCCGCGCTTAAAAATCTTGTTGCTTTCTTCCTTACTCTTTCTTTGTCACATTCGGCCTTTATTTCCCTATCCTTTTTCTTTCCACTATTTTATATTTTATTTTATTATTTTATTAATTTTTGTTCATTTTTTTTTACAGTTTTTGTTTTCAACCTTACCTCTCCTCTCTCATATCACCACAAGAACATATAATCATAATATTAAGCTCTCCCAGAGGGGCACCATCTTATCAGACCTGCGCATCTCAGAGAAATCGTTAGTTTTGGGAATACTGCCCACGTGCAATACCCCGCTCATCTCTTTGTTTCTTTCCCTCCCTCCCTCCCCTCCCTCTCTCTCTCTATCTCTTTATTTCTCTCTATTTCTCTCTCTTTCTTTCTCTCTCTCTTTCTTTCTCTTTCTTTCTCTCTTTCTCTCTCTCTTTCTTTCTTTCTTTCTCTTTCTTTCTTTCTCTCTCTCTCTCTTTCTTTCTCTCTCTCTGTCTTTCTCTTTCTATCTCTTTCTTTCTCTCTCTCTCTATCTCTTTCTCTCTCTCTCTATTTCTCTCTATCTATCATTATCTTTCTTTTTAATTCTCTCTCCCACTTTCTTCCCTCCTCTCTCCCTCTTTCTTTCTCCCACTCTCTATTATCTATCTTTTTATATATTTACACTGTCTCTTTTTCTCGTCTTTTCTCTTTCCATTATCTCTCCTTTCTATTGACGTCTTACTGCACTATCTCTTTCTCTATTGTCATGTTGATATCTATTTCATTTGTTCCCTTTTCTCGTCCCATCCGTCTCTTTCCTTTTCTCTCTTTCTCGTTTCTCTATTTCACCATATAACACACCTTAATACATCTTCTAAATATATTTTTTATTTCTGTATTCATAGCTCAAAATATTACTACAACTATCCACTTCTTATTCCCCCTCTCTCTTTATCTCTCCCTCTCTCGCTCTCTGTCTCTCTCTTTTTCTTTCTCTGTCTCTCTGTCTCTGTCTCTCTTTTCTCTCTCTCTCTCTCTCTCTATGTATATATATATATATGTATGTATATACATATATATATGTATGTATATATATATATATATATATATATATGTGTGTGTGTGTGTGTGTGTGTGTGTGTGTGTGTGTGTGTGTGTGGGTGTGTTTTATCAATTAGTTAAACACGTGCCAGAAAACATCCCTTTGTGCGTTCGTTTTTCCTATGTTTCGTTTGCCGTTATTCAATAAATTTTAAAATTCTAATTTTTTCGTACGAAACCGGCAAAAATTTTTTTTAAAAATAATTCATTCCTGTATTTAATTTATTTTTCGTTTTGTCTTTTTACACACTTCCTCTTATCACGGCATTTCAATTCATTATACAGGGTGTTTCAAAAGTCTTGGGAACATTACAAATGCGTATATCTCATGAACTATTCCAGGTAGAAAAATGAAACTGGTGCCATTTTAAAGCTTGCTTAATCAAGTTTTTGGTCATACTAATGATTTTCGTGTTATCTTTCCAGGTGCAGTAATGGCGTTCTCTAAACAAGACAAGGCATTTTGCGTCCTCCAATTTGCAAAGACTGAATCGTGGACATGTGTTCAGCGTGCATTTCGCAGGAAATTTAAAAAAGAAGCCCCTGAAATGAAATCCATTGTCAGATGGCATGCTAAATTTGTGAAAGATGGGTGTTTGTGCCCAAGTAAGCGAACAGGTCGCCCTTCAACTTCAGAAGATGCAGTTGAGCAAGTTCGGACAGCCTTTCAGCGGAGCCCCCGTAAATCAGTGAGAAGAGCCAGCAGGGAACTTCAGCTTGCTCCAGCAACTGTCTGGCGTGTCTTAAGGAAACGACTGCAAATGGTACCTTACAAGCTCAAGTTGAAGGACACTGATAAGGTCCAAAAGTTGAAGGACACTGATAAGCCACTTCGCCGTGACTTTTGCATTGCAATGCAAGAGAAGTTGGAAGATAACGGCTTTGATGACCGGCTTGTTTTTAGCGATGAGGCGACCTTCCATCTGAATGGCAAAGTTTACAAGCATAACACTCGCATATGGGGTACTGAGAATCCTCATGAACTTCTTGAGCACGAGCGAGATTCACCAAAAGTGAACGTGTTTTGTGCAATTTCCAAGAAAGGTGTCTATGGACCGTTCTTCTTTGAAGAGGCAACTAT
Source organism: Sepiola atlantica (assembly GCA_963556195.1). Lineage (NCBI taxonomy): Eukaryota > Metazoa > Mollusca > Cephalopoda > Sepiida > Sepiolidae > Sepiola > Sepiola atlantica. The sequence continues at coordinate 183,304,818 of OY744520.1, read as the reverse complement.
CACTGGTGAATCCTATCTCAACATGCTGGAAGACTGGTTAATGGCTCAGTTGGAACAAGCAGAATCTGATGACTTCATTTTTCAACAAGATGGTGCACCACCACACTGGAGTCTTAGAGTAAGGCAGTTTCTTAACACAAGGCTGCCTGGTAGATGGATTGGGAGATCTGGGCGAGGTGATGACGTTCTCATGCCCTGGCCTCCTAGGTCTCCAGATCTTACCCCGTGTGACTTTTTCCTTTGGGGCTTTGTCAAGCAACAAGTCTATGTGCCGCCCCTTCCAAGAGATATTGACGAACTAAAGGCTCGAGTAACGGCAGTTGTGGGAACCATTGACGTCAAGATGCTGGAACGCGTTTGGCAGGAAATGGACTATCGACTAGATGTCTGCCGTGTGACGAATGGTGCTCATATTGAGCAACTTTGAAGATTCCCCACAAAACTTGAAACTTTAACCTTTCCAACGGTACCAATTTCATTTTTCAACTCCTAATAGTTTTTGAGTTATTAAAAATCGTTATGTTCCCAAGACTTTTGAAACACCCTGTATATCGTGCATTTTATTCTCAATATATATATATATATATATATATATATATATATATATATATATATATATATATATATATATATACGTGGTGTTTAGTCTAGCTAGGTAACCAAACAGATTATTTTTTATTCCCTTTCACTGGTTCATGTTTCCATTAGCCAATAGTAGAGCTCCTCACAAACAAAGGTTCGGTTTATTTTACTGCCTATTCTTTTTATATAGGGTGACTCATCTCTGTTTCTTTGTTGTATCGAATTAATAGTTGACCATATTTTAACACGTGCGTGCTTGTATTTCTATTTTTAAGTCTTAGTTTATTTTAGTTTATTTATTTATTTGTTCATGTATTTATTTATTTATCATGTATTTTCATCCTAAAGTAAGTTTTATTCTATGTAAGCAGTTGTTTGCTATTTCACTTCTACAGACAGACTGTTTCTCTATATCATAGCACTCCAGTGCGGCTAAACTAGCACCTCTTCCTAGCCAGGGATCGAACTTTAAACCATCTAGTTGATAGTCGTCAGCTCTAAATATCTGAGCAGCGCTCGTAAATTATATCTACAATGTGTATTTTTATAAACACTGACCGCTACTTCACCGTGCTCAATTTGGTTATTTACAAAGAACTTTGCATTATGCAAAGAAGCAGCAGTTGACACCCCTTAACGGCCATATCATGCACAGACAGGGTGTTTCGCTGTATCACAGTTCTTCAGTGCAGAAGGATTTTCTAACTATCATAACATTATTACCATAAAACGGCTTATGTTTATTTAATTTTATGATACAGAATGATATTTTGAAATACTATATATATAGTAATCTGAAAACACCCACATACGGTTATAGGCATTCTTAATTTGCATATTTCTTTCATAAACAGTTTATAATAGATTTATATTCTATAATATACATTTGTAATTTGTATTGTTCTATTTTCTTATATATATACACACAACAGTACGACAACTGGTTTCGATGGTATGTTGAGCACAGATACTACACTTTGAATTATTTATTTGTACAAAATATAAACATTTACATTGAATACAAATCAGGCAAAAGTCAATCACACGTGTGGGAATTCGGGGTCGTTTGTCATTCTTGGTCAATAATTATAAAAATGTCTATTCTACTTTTAAGTAGAATCATCTCACTTACGACAATACCACATTTACTCTTATGGCAATCTTACTTAAGATATCTCCAAATTTGTTAAAAATGTTATTTTTCATAAATATATTTATACACACATATTTTGTTGAAATTAAACGGGAAGTAGTGGAGAAAAACAAACATAAAACACTTCCGCTAGTACTCCCTCCCTTTCTAAATGATAGACCTCCCACTGTTTTCTGGTTTATTCAGAACCGAAAACAAGCAGCTCAATCTTTAAATGGGAGTAAGATCTAAGTGGGAAAAAAGAAAAATGGGGAATGGAGTTTGAAGATTGGGTGGTGTCTTTTTAAGGTAAATACAATTTGAGGGAAGCCGATGACAAAAAATTGAAAGTGAAGAGTGGGTATCATAGATAATTTCTATTACCGGCTGGGGGTAACCCATTCACTCGAATAAGTAAGAGGATAAACTTGTCCGAATGGCTGGGGTCTGACAGGACTAGGAACCGCGTGCGCAATGCTCATGCAGAAAAAACGTACTCATACTAAACTTCTTTTCGTACACACAAGCTTGCTATTTGTATCCACCTTTTTTCTTTCAAAAACCGAGGAAGTAATATTTTTTATTTCTATCACATCTGATCTTAATCTTCAGCTGGTGCTTTAAGAACTCGATCAGATCCTGATCAGTAAAAGATTCAATCCCTTGGGCTTCTCTTAGACGCGATGTCCACGCTACCGTTCGCGCTATGGCCAGGAACACCATTCGTCTCTCCCTGTCGATTACTTAGGATACGTTAAGCGGCAGCACGAGGAAAGAAGTTATTGGAGTAGAAGGCTCTCCGGCATCTGGGGACCTCCACATGGAATGGATGGGATTTTGCTGATTGTCGAGTTGGTCTAGTGTATTTACGTCGAGGGGGCACCAGAGTAGCCAGTTCATCGGAACACAATCCATAAAAGTACTTGTAAAACAAGCACAATGATGCAACATTGCCGCGATGGGACAGGGGCTGAAGCTTGGTTGACAGTGAGGGACCTATTAGGTTGGCGACATTTTTTTAGACCTTGTCTAAGAGTAAGTAAATGATGTGCCAGCCCAGATGTGATAACAATACTCTATGCATAGACGGATGGAGGCTTTGTAGCGATACAGGATAATGTCAGGTGTGAGGAGTTTACTAGCACGGTAGAGGGAGCCCAACATCTTTGCGGCAGCCTTGGCAATGTCTTCAATGTATTTGTTCCAATTCATGTTACCCGTGAAGGTTAGGCCGAGTAGTTTGAATGTTTAACTCTCAGGTAGGGTGTTATTTGCCATAACAATCGGTGGTTGAAAAGGTTTCTTGTAGTTGTTGAAGGAAAGGGGCTTTGTCTTTTCAGCATTAAAAGTTACTAACCATTTATGACCCCAATCCACTACAGCCTCGAGGCCATTTTCTAAGGATTCAGCCATTGTCTCGGATATGAAAGCCAATGAAGAAATGTCAGTACCCATCAAAAATTAGTAATCAATAAACTTTAAACTTACACTTTATAGTTGATTTCAGTGTACCAAATACTGAAGCTATTCTATATGAAAATGCTAAATATAATGTATGGATGCACGTATGCGTAACAATAGTTTATATCTATTGATCTTATCTAAAGTGTATTTATAGTGTACCTTTGATTTTTATAAAGTTAATTAATGAAAAAAATACGATTAATCAATAATCGGTATTTACTGCAAGTTAAATAATTAACCGGAACCTTAAAACATTCCATAAGTTTTATGTGTTAATGTTAGAAAATTTGTTACTAATAAGATTGTCTTATAACCAAAAATGAAATACAAAAAAGTAATTGAAAACTATCAGGTGTCACTAGTCGCTAACAATTTTGTCAAATGAGAACTTTGAAAGTTTCCATTATTCATTCAGACAAGATCTAAGAAATATTATTCGATCACTGGAAAAAATTGATCAAAACACAGAACCCTAATTTTAGTAATTCTTCTTCTTCTTCTTCTTCTTCTTCTTCTTCTTCTTCTTCTTCTTCTTCTTCTTCTTCTCCTTCTTCTTCTCCTTCTTCTTCTTCTTCTTGCCAATATTCTCTCTCGTCATCCTTATTTAAAAAATAACTTTTATTTTCTATTATTTTCTTATTTACGTTCGTCCAGACTTTTCGTCCTCCCCGCCAGCATCTTTGTTTTTCTCTCTTTCAAATCAAAGACATTCCGATGATGGACACCTTGTCCCCACCCGGTTCCCTGTTTCCACCTACTTTTCTCGTGCATATTCCCGATTGATATCGGACGGAGGAGAAGAAAAAGTAACGTTATCTTATCTGCCATCTGCGGACACAGTTTCCGTTCCGTGGCACAGAGAGAAGGAGGAGGGGGAGGACAAAGAAGAAGAGAGGAAGAACAATGACGTACAACTACAAGAAGATAACAAAGAAGAAGAAGAAAAGGTAAAAGATATTACATAAGAAGAAGAAGAAGAAGAAGAAAAGGAAGACGTGGAAGTAGAAGATAACGACGAGGTAGAATTGGAAGAAAAAGATAGAAAAAAGTAGAAGTATAGGTGGAAGAAAGAGAAAGAGAATGAGAAGACAGAGAAGAAAAAAGTAGAAGAGGTGGAAGTTAAGACGACAAACAAGAAGACAATGGAGAAGAAGAAGGAGAAGAAGAAGAAGGAGGAGAAGGAGAAGGAGAAGAAGAAGAAAAAGAAAAAAAACAGAACGATGGAAAAGAAAAAGAAAATGATGGAGAAGAAGCAGAAGAAGAAGAAGAAGAAGAAGAAGAAGAGGAAAAAGAAAAAGAAGCAGAGTTAGGGTTATAAGGAGATAAAGAAAAGAAAAAAAAGAAGAGGAAGAAGACGATGGAAAAGAAAAAGAAGAAACAGAAGAAGAAAGAGAAAAAGAAGTAGAATAGGAAGAAGACGATAGATAAGGAAAAGAAGAAGCAGAAGAAGAAAAAGAAGAAGAAAATGGAAAAGAAAAAGAACAAAAAGAAAAAGAAGAAGAAGAAAATGGAAAAGAAAAAAAAGAAAAAGAAAAAGAAAAAGAAAAAAAAGAAGAAGAAGAAGAAAAAGAAGATGATGAAGAAGAAGAAGAAGAAGAAGATGACGAAGAAGAAAAAGAAGATGAAGAAGAAGAAGATGACGACACAATTGGTGAAACTAGTCACTCCAATACGAATCCAACTTAAAAAAAAGTCTGTCATGAAAGAACGCTGCGTTCTGCATCCTCCTTTCGGGACAGGTTTTTAGATCAGGATCTATCCAATATGCCGGCCCCCATTCAATGCAGACCGCAGTTTTCTTTTCTTTTGTTGTTGGGGAAGGAGGGCGTGGAAGGGGTCGGTAGTCACACTTTCCGATATTCTTAACTAGCAGACATTCAAAGGCGATAACAGTATGGAACTTCGAAAGAAACGTAATCGCATGAAGAAAAAGAAGAAAACAATTTAAGAATTGCCAAGATTCAATAATCAAATCTGTCCATTTCCTTTTTGCTTCCTCATTTTCTTCAAAGATTCTTGAGGCTCCGTTTATTACATTTCAGTGACAATTATTGCGAAATAGAAAGTAGAGGTCAGTATTTATAGTTATATATCTATTATTATGGAGATTTGGTATCTGTTTGTCTGAAGTCGAAACTAACTTTTACTTTTATTTAATAATGGAGATTTGGTATCTGTATGTCTGAAGCCGAAACTAACTTTTACTTTTATTTAATAATGGAGATTTGGTATCTGTCTGTCTGAAGCCGAAACTAACTTTTACTTTTATTTAATAATGGAGATTTGGTATCTGTATGTCTGAAGTAGAAACTAACTTTTACTTTTATTTAATAATGGAGATTTGGTATCTGTTTGTCTGAAGTCGAAACTAACTTTTACTTTTATTTAATAATGGAGATTTGGTATCTGTTTGTCTGAAGTTGAAACTAACTTTTACTGTTATTTAATAATGGAGATTTGGTATCTGTATGTCTGAAGCCGAAACTAACTTTTACTTTTATTTAATAATGGAGATTTGGTATCTGTATGTCTGAAGCCGAAACTAACTTTTACTTTAATTTAATAATGGAGATTTGGTATCTGTATGTCTGAAGCCGAAACTAACTTTTACTTTTATTTAATAATGGAGATTTGGTATCTGTTTGTCTGAAGTCGAAACTAACTTTTACTTTTATTTAATAATGGAGATTTGGTATCTGTATGCCTGAAGCCGAAACTAACTTTTACTTTTATTTAATAATGGAGATTTGGTATCTGTATGTCTGAAGCCGAAACTAACTTTTACTTTTATTTAATAATGGAGATTTGGTATCTGTCTGTCTGAAGCCGAAACTAACTTTTACTTTTATTTAATAATGGAGATTTGGTATCTGTATGTCTGAAGCCGAAACTAACTTTTACTTTTATTTAATAATGGAGATTTGGTATCTGTATGTCTGAAGCCGAAACTAACTTTTACTTTTATTTAATAATGGAGATTTGGTATCTGTATGTCTGAAGCCGAAACTAACTTTTACTTTTATTTAATAATGGAGATTTGGTATCTGTATGTCTGAAGCTGAAATTCACTTTTACTTTTATTTAATAATGGAGATTTGGTATATGTCTGTCTGAAACCAAAATTATACTTTTACTTCTATTCAATAATGGAGATTATTTTGGGAAGTTTATAATTATTAATTTGTGCATTGTTAGCTGTGATGAATCTGTTAACTTGTGTCTTTAATATGTTAGTAGGATTGTTGCTAATTCTTTTGAATTTAGTGTGGCCAGCAAGAATTGTTTGAAGTTTAGTGCAATAGTCTGATTTATTAAGTACGACAAATATGTTTGCTTTGTCGGCTTTTTTATAATGATATTTGGATGATTGCGGAGTTCATTAGCGGCTTTTTATAGATTGTGATTTAATAATGAATTGGATTGTTTTTATCATGTCGATTTTTTATAGCTTCCGCTTTTAAGAGATCACGTAAGCCAAGATGTGATGTAATTTTATTTACTGTTTCTTGTTTAGTTATGTTTTCATGTAGTAATTCTATTTCTGTTTTTTTTTGTTTTGATGGTTGTAATCGATTGAAAAGGTGGCCAAAATTTAGTAATTCTTTTTAGGGTTCTGTTAGTTCGTGGTTAGAAAGATTTATGTAGTGTTTGCGTGTGGTTGGGTAGTAAAATTATTCCTTTGTATATCGAGTTTAATTTTTTGGGATAGTTACCCGGTAAGAGTGTTCGTAATTCTCATGATATCCGCAAGTCGTTGTTGGAGTTCTGTGTATTGGTCATTGGGTATGAGATCCTTCAGCTTATAAAACCCAGCCAGCTTAAATTCTAGTCTTTTAAATTACAAGAACGAGTATCCTATTGCTACAAAATAGCAATTGTTAACAATCTATTAAACCATGTCAAATTAATCGCTTTCTCTATAAAAATGACTATCATTGAATTAACAAATATAAAACAAGTACTTATTAACAACGAATTCCCTTATTATATCGTCGATGAACAAATAAAGTTAATGATTCGAAACTTTAAAAAACACCACCACAAATAATAATAATAATATCTAACATCACAACTCAAACTATATTAACATATAATATTGAAATCAAATGCAACCAAACATTAGATCAGAAGAAAAAGCCATGAAAAATATTGTACACAGATACATATCCCAAATCGATAATGATAATAAAATCGCATTCATTATTTATTATGAGAAATTTAAAACCCAAAATCTTTTAGTAAAAAAAAACTCCTTCCCAATCCCAAAACCACTAGAAAGAGCCAATGTTATTTATAAGTTTAAATGCCCTTTGAGAGAATGTAACTCTCATAATAATAATAAAGCTAATAGCTACATTGGTTTTACAAGCACTACTCTATCCCGCCGCCTCACCATGCATCTTGTAAATTTACCAACATCTACAGAAACATAACTGCCCTCTCTATGATTTAAGACAAATTTTAGTTAATAACACTAAAATTATACATTCCAAATCCTATTAAAAAATTAAAAATACTGGAAGCTATCTACATAAAATAACAACCTAAAATAAATAACATCACTTATACAACCAGTGGCAACATTTTAAAATGTTTAACGTAATGCGATTTTATTCTGTGATTCCACTCTGGCGTCGCTGAATTCAAATTGTTAATGTATTTCCTGGAACAATGCGAAAACGTTCTCTGAGCGTATCTCCGCTGACTTAAAAAAAATGCTCTTCTGTCTCCGGCTTTTTTGTTCACATGCTTTTGACACCTGAGGATGATTCGACGAAGAATCGAAAACGTCCGTAACACCTATGAG
>OY744520.1:183241833-183289333 GCA_963556195.1 Sepiola atlantica | reverse complement strand
TAAAATAAAAGTAGGCGTACCATAGCGACGTGCACCTGTTACGATATAAAAATCATTGAGTTATGATGAAAACGGAACATTAGAGAATAAAGAGTTATATTATAAGGGTATATCCATAGCATTGCCGGTAAAGGTAATGACATTGGTTACGACAACTCGTGATCAATTTCATTACCTTCACCGGGCAGTTAAGTTAGTCCACGGAGGGGAGGGGGGGTCAAGTTAGTCTACGGGGAGTCAAGTTAGGCTTTCTTTTGGGGCATTAGGTGGTGCTTTAAACGATAGTATTTGTTGCGCGATCATATCCTTGGCTTTTTGGCTAGGAGCAAAGTACAGTATCTGTTCTGATACTATACTTCATTTTTTCTCTCCTCAGTCAGTGAAGTAGAAATCCTTCAAGACCGAAACAATTTTTATTTTTGCTCCAATCCGGGGTGCACCTTTCGAGGGAGCTAAATGTTCCTCACATTAAAGACCGGCCTTATGTCTAACTCTGGGAGGCAAGTAAATATTGACCACTATAACTCACGAATCATTAACATGTTTTACTTAGATCCGCTTTTAAGTAAAATATAAACGAATGGAATGAAACCTGAAATAGCTTATTTGAGAAGAGATGCAGAGGAGTGATTGGCCAAGTGCGAAGGGGAGGTATTTCGAAACATGCCGCCAAGTTAATCCAATCGATAAGAGGGAGTCGGATCTAAGCATAGAGGTGGTTATGTAGGAAACGCTTTCCCAGAATGATAAGGAAATCATCACCGAAGCTGATAGGAACATTTGACGCAACTAACCGGCCGGTAATTGTTTGTTAAAGTAATCGAATTTCAATATTCTTCGTCGTTCGTAGTTGTCAATGCAGATACCAGACAGAAAGATGAACTCCAAAAGGGCGACGCTTTCAACACGTGATGAGTCGAAATAAATTTATTCCACTTTGAAAAAGAATTCATAAATATGCTTTCATATTGTGTCCCGTGCCTTTTAGATATATGGCTAAAGTTTCTGAATTTCCTTCATCAGGGATTAAACCCATAACATCTAGGGATAATCCCATTTTTAATAGCTCTTAACCAATGCCTTTATCCATTAGATATGTAACGCGGAATGAGAGTAGTCTAGTACAGTAGATTACATAGTGGATTCAGTTCGAAATCTTCGAAGGACATCTGAAGAAGACCGGAGAGTACAACGGCCGAAATTCTGTAAATATACAAACAACCTAGATGGAGGCAAGAGTCATAAACATATAAATGATGTGAATAACTACTGTAAAAGAGCAAAAGACAACGTTGCCACTTTACTTGCCCCACGCAGAGACAGAAACGACCAGAGGATAACGGATCCTGATGCTGACTCCACCTTGAATGTTCACCAGAACCCTGTTAGCCCGCTTGCGGCTCTATACCGCTTAATACCATACCCTTTGGACTATTGTAATCAATAATGTTGATTTTCATATTTATACTACGTTTTGTTCATTAAATTTAAGAAACATCACACACAAATAATCGCCATCGCTATAAAAAATGAACATAATACAATTAATAGAATAGTATAGTTTCAGCTTTAGACATACACCAGATCTCCATTAAGAATAGATTATTATGTTCTCGTTTTGAAAATGAATTCTCACTTGCTCGTACAATGAAGTCACTAGTGATGCACAGACGAGTTCATGTTCGTTAGTATGTGTGAACAAAGCGTTTATTACAACATATTGTGATGCGGAGTTATAATTCACATTGATTTTTTCTTTCGGACTATTGTTCTCAATAATGTTGATTTTCATATTTATGTTACGTTTTGTAGATTAAATTTAAGAAACATCATATCCAAATAATCGCCATCTTAAATGAATACTGCAACTGAAGAAAACCCGAGGACACATCGGTCGAAACGTAGTCTAAATAAAAATATCAACGATAAGGATTATATTCCTAATGAATATCATGTAAATGACCTTTATAACAAAGTCACCTATTCGTGGAGATGCGTATGAGGCGGGCATGTCTGACAAATTAGAAGTTGTGTACGACTGGAACCAGAATTAGTTTAAAGCCACGATTGTGACTTAACGCAATCCCGTGAAAGCCAAGATGGTGGTTTTTGACAGGATAACAGTGAAAGCGAGATTCGCTGCCGTTACCTGGAAGTAAAGACAACATCCGCTTCCGGCGAGAGGGATTGATGAATTCGTCGGTAGATGATAGTTCGTTTTAATTAAGTGGATTACCGGCGTCTTCGCCCGGGCCCCCTTCGGCCACGATGCTATCGCGCCCCATTAACCAGACTTGTCTGGTGGACACGGCGAAAATGACTTCGTTTGCCGTGTGGAGCCGGTGGTGTTAAAAAGAAAAGCAAAAAAGTTTGTATACAAAGATTTTCGTGTGGGTTGTAGAACAGACTGATTACAATAAATAAATAAATGAGAATTGGAAGAGAAAAAATAGGCTTGACTACCCGGAGCAAATTGCAAGCCGTCACATGCAAGAGAAAGAGATAAAACGAGAATTATATTATATAAAACGAGTGAAAGACCAGACACAATGAAATGATTAAAGACGTACAAACGAAAATATGTAAAACAAAGAGACACAAAGAAAATAAACTATAGATACCCCACACCGCCTCTAAAACGTGATCATAAATCGCGCCATACTGTCTAAAGTTCCGATAATGAATTGATTACTATTGTTCAAATAAGTATCGTCATAAACGTTTTGCAACAGCATTATACACACACACGCGCGCATATATATATATATATATATATATATATATATATATATATATATATATATATATATATATATATATATATATATATATATATAATATTAAAAAAAATTTATAACAACATATCAAGGCTACACATCCGGTGCAAATGTTTCGATCGTAGCTTTAATAAGCAGAGAAACAAATATGTCCTTTTTCTAAGTTTTGATATAAAAAAAGAAGAAAAAAGAAAGTATTACAATTATAGTCCGCAAGGGTCACGTGACCAGATTCAAAATTATTATTTTAAAACATACTGTTAAAAACTTCTTTGTATTGAAACTCATTAGTTTCAAAGTAAAGTCGCTGAAAGAATATTCAACTGTCTACACCTAATTTAAAGTGGGTCGGGATGACAAGATGACATGTAATTAAAAAGGGGGAAATATATCTTTAAATAATAATTTTGAATCTGATCACGTGACCTATACGGATTTTAATTTTTGTTCTTCCTTTTTTTCAATATGAAAACTTAGCAAACGGACATGAAGAGATCGTTGCTTATTAAAGCTAGGATCGAAACATTTAAACTGGGTGTGTAGCCTTTATATGTTTTTATAAATAAAATTTTTATGAATAAATTACTCTATTAATTATTGAGCACTATTATATAAAAACAATAGAGTTTTACCAGATTATTTACCTCGTGGATGCAAACTTAACTTAAATTACTATATATATATATATATATATATATATATATATATATATATATATATATATATATATATATATATATATGTATACGGATCATGAAGTAATAAAACAGATAAAATTTGCATATGTTACAAGTTAATATACTCATCAAGTGTTCAAACAAGGAATATATATATATATATATATATATATATATATATATATATATATATATATATATATATATATAACAATTATTTATGAATAAATATTATTTTCAAATTGATCCATATACACATGCGCTTCATGCCAAACATGCAATCAAGAGTATGGGAGGAGATAATCCCTGCCAGTCGCACGATTCGAACTCCAATACGAAAGTCATTTTTTTATTCCGTGGTTGGAGCGCTAACCTTTGTAGCCAACATGCATTGCCGTGGAAATGGGAGAGTAGATTAACGTCTAAATACCATATTCAGTAGGGCAGATTAGCGAGATATAAAACACAACTCAATAGGCGGTACCTAGAGTATTTTTTTAAATGGAAATCGCTCCAGACAAGGCATGAAGCCACTTGATGTAAGGAACTAAAAAAAACGAAATAAAAAAACAAAACAAATACCACTTTCAGGTCAGAAACTAGCTAACAATAAGTGTTAGATGAATAGATTCTGCACCAGAAAACAGTAATTATTAACCCTTTGCTAGAAACATCGCTCATGGAATGTGAGGACTAAAGAACAAAATTAGATTTTCAAAGTCAGACCTAAATACTATTCCAGCTGACAAAGAAAACTTTGGTTCTGACTAGCCAATTGAATTATTGCTTTACCGTTTTATTAGTTAAATAATAATGTACTAAAGTACAATTTATTAAAAAAATGATTTCGTCCGGCTCAGATGACTGCTAGTATGAAACATTTTAAAATGATCATCTAAAAATGAAAATCACAAGATGGATGTATCATGTTAAATTTAAAAGATAATAGTTCTTGTCTAGCTTACATTTAAATATGTACGAATGAAAAGCTAATATGACACGCCGTGAAGGTAAGCTAGTATATATATATATATATATATATATATATATATATATATATATATATATATATATATATATATATATATATATATATATATATTAATATATTTCCATATATATGTTAATATATATATATATATATATATATATATATATATCAATATATAAATTAATATATATATACATATGTATTAATATATATATATTAATATATATAAATATATATTAATATATATATATATATCAATATATATATTAATATATATATATATATTAATATATTTACATACATATATTAATATATATATATTAATATATATATATTGATATATATATATACATATATATTAATATATATATATACAACTATATATTAATATATATATATATATTAATATACATACATATATATTAATATATATATACATATATATTAATATATATATATATATAATTATATATTAATATATATATATATTAATATATTTACATACATATATTAATATATATATATTAATATATATATTAATATATATATACATATATATTAATATATATATATTAATATACATACATATATATTAATATTTATACATATATATTAATATATATAAATATATATATATATATATATTATATTGTTGAAATAGATTTGTCATTCGTACATGTTTATCCCTCCTCTTTCATTTATCTTATATATATATATATATATATATATATATATATATATATATATATATATATATATATATATATATATATATATATATATATATATATATATATATATATATTTATATTAGAAGAATATCCGTTACAGAACAGAACTGTTCTGTGCCACTTTTATGTCTTTTTACGAACATTTAAATCAAGATATGATGATACTAGGCATAAGGTCTAGAATCATTATAATAATTGTTATCAAAATCAATTACATGATTCTGATTTTAGAAAATGTCTATAATTTAAGGCTTAAATATATATATATATAAAGAACACCCGTCACAGGACAGGTAAAATTATTTCTTCTCACAGAACTGTTTTGGACTATTCTTATGTCCCTTTATAAAGATTATAATCAAAATATAATGACACTAAACCTTATGTCTTGAATTTTTATTCCAATTTTTATCAAAATCCATTGCATTTTTTTAAAATTTAAGAATATGCTTAAAATCGTAGGCTTAAACTTAACGGGTTTCAGAAATTAAAATTATTGGAATCTTGCTTAATTGGTGTCTAATAATTATGGATAAAATTTAATGCAAATCTGAAATATTTGAATTTTCAAATGGGAGGTTGTGCCCATATTATGCCCCCCTAAAAAACATTTAAAATACTTTAAAGAAACTAAAATTTGGGAATATTTATTTATTGATGTCAAATACGTATTGTTAAAATTCCACAAAACTCAGAGGTATCTCAACTTTCATAAAGAGCTTTTGTCCCCTTTTTACCCCCTTTGTATGAAACTAAATTAAACTAAATATAGCTCACACTTCCCTTACACCTAGAAGCTATATTCCAAAATTCATAATGGTCGATTAATTAGGTTAGACGTGAATATTATACATGTATAATGCAAAGTCATGTTCAATACTTATTACTGAATAGTTTCTTATCATTACTGTTGATTAACTCGTTACTGGATAATTTACTAGTATAATTTTCTACAAACAGAACCAGGAGAACCAATCACAAGTAGTTGAGGCGGAGGAAGCCGAACAGGATGAAATTAATTTTGATTAAATTTTGAATGAATTTAATAATTGCTTTAATTTGAAATTACATTTTTTTCTAAATTAATATTAGTGGTCCGCCAAATTTAAAATTATCTATTTAGTGGTCCATGACGTTCAGAAGTTTGGTAACCGTTGATTTAAACCCTATTTAAAATTTACATGGTTTTGCTGTTTCTCACATATAGAGTAATTTTGACCCTTCAAGATCATCATGGACGCTTACCTGCCTGGTACCTGGTATGACATTCACCTCGGTCGGGTTGAGCCGGCTTCCACACAAGGGAAGGAGTTTCTAGATAATTAAATCCAGTTACATTCATATCCTGGTTAGAGGGTATGACGACGTTGTTTGTTTTTTTGCAGTTTCTTTTATTGCAGCGAGGTGTTGCAGCCCTCCCCCACATACGCTTGGTATTGCCTCATGTTGCTTAACCGGTGTGATCTAACGAGAACCGACGTGTCAACATGATTAATTAGGGCTTAAGTTTAAGAAATTAACACTATTTTAAAGTCCATAACTTCAGTCATGTCAGTTTTATTTTCACACAGTTTTCAGCATAGAGGTATTTTTTTTTTGTAAATTGATTTGGGTAATAATGGCTGGACAATTTTAAAGTGGTCCCTGAAACAGCATGGTCGATCCCTTTACTGAAGTAGTTTAACCTATGATTTTAATTAGATTAACATCATTTTGAAAAAAAAAACAACCCCAGAGAATTATGGTACTTTTTAAAAATTAAAGTAAATTTAGATCATTAATAAATAAACCTTTTCACCCCATAACTTCAGATATGTAATCTCTATTTTTCTCACAGTATTCACCATTACAGGATTGTTTTCAATATATTCGAAGTATTTTGAGGTACGACTACATCTAGATATTTAAGCGTCTACTTAAGAGTACCCCGGCATTATGATTTGGGTGCTTCTCCAGATAAGGACCCGATTTACTTTTACCCCGTTGTTAGGGTTAGGGCCAGAGGTAGGGTTAGCGTTAGGGTTAGGGTCAGGGTCAGGATCAGCGTCAGGGTTAGCGTCAGGGTTGGGATCAAAGTTATCTCGGGTCCTAATCTCAAGAAGTACCATGATTTGTAGCTGTTTCGTTTCACGACATATCAACCCTTTTCGTTTTATTTAATTCTGAATCCAATCATTTGGGTAAAAGATGTTACGCTTCAAGTACTTAATAGCTTTAACTATATATTTGTTGTGTTTATTTTAACTATTTATTCATAATGCAGATCTATGTTTATACCATCGGATATAATTTTACGTCATACCTAGGACATATCTTATATATGAAATTATCTTGACGGATTTTAGAATTTAGAACCACATATCATTGCATCTGACACATCGATATTTGATTCTGCTTAACCATTTTGTCTTTTGTTTCTTCTATGATCTGTTTTTACAATAAAAAGTATTTTGCTTCAGTTTGTTTGAAAAAAATATGCCGGTTATGAATATTGTTACGATGGCGACAATCTTAAATAATGTAAAAGATAAATTTTCACAGTTTAAAACATGTGTTATCCCACTTACATTATTTGAATTATTAAATGTGCAATCAATGAATCCCGGGCAACGCCGGATATATACAGCTAGTTCTATTTAACGAATAGAGGTTACAATGACAGGTACTATCACTTCAGATCGAGTAGTAATAGCATTTACGGACTACCTCCACAAAAGCTCCGAGATTTGTGTCTCCCCATCTCGACGTTACTGACCCTATGGTTGGGCGTATATTCCTCCTAGTAGTAAATAAAATCACACTATTCACAATTAACTCTACCGTTATTTCCATGGGAGGTGCTCGATTGAGCTCTAATGTTTCGTTCCGCTTTTTATGACATTCACAGTAAGAACTCGTATTTCTGCCACAAAGGAAAAATACTCCCTTTTTTTCCTCTATGAGTCTATCGTTAGGCGGAATTTGCATGGACAGAGCTTTTTTGCAAGAGCTTCTCGTCTGCGGAACACGTTACCGTGAGACTGTTTCCCTGCTGATTACAACTTGGTTGCCTTCAAATCCAATGTCAACAATTTCCTGTCTTAAACCGCCCCGTAAATAATAAAACGCAGTTCGTCTCATTGATAAATATCAGTACTTCCATAGTGTTCCTCATTTTTCGACTGGCAATCATTCCTGCTTCATAAACCCTTATCTTCAAGTAGTTATTGGCCTTGATAAGTGGTGATCCTACGAATAAAAAAACAACAAAAAAACAAACTAAAAGAAACAAGAACTACAAAATATTTTCTATACTTTTCCAAGCTTCCAGATTGGGGTCTCCCCATCACGACGGTATTTACCCGTCCTTGGACGTGTATTTCAACCAGTAAGAAATCAAATTAAACAAGGAACAATTAAATAAGAGAAAATACAACAAAAGTATTACCGGCGTAGCAATACAATAGATACACGTACGTTTTAAACGCGGAAAGGTGTTCACGAATGTCACGATGACCTCTTGGTCATTTTGTCGATTTTATTCTCAGGATCGTTGCGTACGTCTTCTCGGCAAGAACGGCGAAACGGTATAAGTTAACACTTAGCAGATTACCCAAAAGAGATACGATTCAATACGCCAAAGCAATCAGTGTAATATGCATATTAACGAACAGTCTCTAGCGACCACGCGAATATTGGAGGTAGCACAACGCGTCCGCCGTCGGCATCATCAGCTACAAAGCGGGTCAATGGATGTAATCTGTGAAGGTGCGAAATTGGCGCTTCTGTCGCTCGTACGTGGTCGGCAGATAGCCGACGCCATAGCTTCTTCGGTGTTTACGAGATATTATGACGTGTGTCCGTTTAGTATTTTAGATGAAAAGCTTTGTTCGTAAGTAGACCAGCCAGTCTGTCGGTTTGTCACAGTTCAGTTTGAAATATAATTTTCTTCGCTAAACGCCTAGGTTGAATATTGATTTACTCCTCTCCAGGAGTAAGGCACAAGGCCAGTTTTTATCTTACTCCCACAAGTAAGATGTGACCCAAGGTCGGGTCGGGAAAGTGGAGTTTGAAAAGCCAGCGCCCGAGAGGTGAGCACTCTGGCTTTTTAAAAATTGCCTGGGCAGTCCCGTCGGCATTCCCCGGTAGGAGCGCCTCAGATAGTAAGCAATAAACTTACTCCTCCCCAAAGAGGGGAGGCGAAGCCTGGGAGGGTGGACCTCCTAGAACTGCACAGGACAGACCCATACACCGGCGGAATCAAGACCCGAAGACCAAGACAATACCGGTCTATGGGGTGCAGTATCCATCGGAACAGATACTACACTTTGATCGTAGCCAAAAGGCCACAGGTTATTTATCTATCTCCCACAAGGTAAGATGTGGCACAAGGTCGGGGAAGTGGGATTAGATAAGCCAGCGCTCGAGAGGTGAGCACTCTGGCTTTTTAAAAATTGCCTGGGCAGCCCCGTCGGCATTCCTCGGTAGGGGCGCCTCAGACAGTAAGCAATAAACTTACTCCTCCCCAAAGAGGGGAGGCAAAGCCTGGGAGGGTGGACCTCCTAGAACTGCACAGGACAGCGTGTAGTATCCATCGGAACAGATACTACACTTTGATCTTAGCCAAAAGGCCACAGAAATTACAAATACCCCTTTCAGCGCTAAGGACGCAGATGATATCCATTCTTCGTTAGATTTGTTCAAACATAAGTAGAAAAGGAAATCGGATATTTATTTACTGAATTCAACAAAAAAAAAAAGGGTAAAAACAAACATGCAACAAATAAATGTTACCAAAGGCAAGATAAGTTACTCTTCTACCTACCTGGATAAGTTTAATTGTGTTTTAACTTATTTTAAAGCGTTTTTTTTGTTGTTGTTGTTAAAAACAAACCTAGTATCGACTCTGCCACGCTTAAGTTTGAAATGGTAAATTCTTTGGTCTGTAACGTTTAAGTTTAAGTTCACGCATCTTCAGGTAATGCAATGACCGCCACTTTGTTGGTCTGTCACGCTTAAGATTTAAATAGCATTGCCTGTTTTCGTTTTTTTTTTTTAACTTCCTACTTCTTCTCTCTGGTGTGAAAGTTGAAGAAGGATACTGATGTGTATTCTTATTTCCACAATAATCCCAAAGTCCCGAAATAGGATGACCAAAAACTGGACGTCTCGAAGCGACACCGCCCCGAACAAATACCGCTTATCGCTAATAGCTCTCTCGCAACGAATGACATGAACGCTAGAGACGTTACGATGACTCGGTATTTACCTTTCTTCCAGAGCGCGAAGGTTTGACACACGGTCGGAAGATGGCGATTGAAGGTCAGCGCTTCAGAGGTGGTACACTCTGGTCTCGCAAGAATGCCTGAATAGCCCTATCTGCATTAGCCAGTAGGGGCGCTTCAGACGGTTAGCGATAAACTAACCCCTTTCTGAAAGAAAGAAGGTAATGCCTGGGTCGGTGGACATCATAGGACTAATAAGAATAATACCTCAACACGACAGAACGGGTCTAGCTGATGCCACAGCGACACACTCTCCGTCAGACTGATTGTCGAAGACGTATCCTCGAATGTTATGGGGTGCCAAAACTAATGTTGGCACCAATTTGACGTTCTAAGTTTCTGGTAACGAACGGGCGAATCATCCACATTATATGGAGCTCGAAATGACAAATTATTTGTAACCCAGGGGTCGACAGTTCATCTCACGTTTTAGTATTTAAAACCACCATACATTACACATCTTGCCGTGCGAGGCTTTTATGTACGACACAGGCGATTCTTTGTGGTCAGCTCAAGCCATTATTTTCCGACCAGTTATTAAAATGTACAAAGTTTGTTCTTGTGTTTTTTTTTTGTAAAAAAAATCTGCAAAGGAAGAACGGAATGAAAATGGGAGAAGCAACGAATCTTGGAAAACAAATAACTGGATTATGTAAAAAAAAAACAAATAAAAAAACAAAAAACAAACGGAAGTTAAAACAAATTATTTTAAAATCAATTTTAAACGAAATGAATATAACTCAATTTGTCTTTTAGAACAAACGGAAATGATTTCTGCGTCTTGGTGCAGCAAAAAGAAAAAGAAAAAAAAAGAAAGAAAATTCTAAGCCACTTTGTTATTTTTTTTACTTCTAATTCCTATGTCTTGTTCTGCGCGTATTTCTGATAAGGATGGAATGACAGAGCAAATATTTATCGAACCGGAAAGAAGAATCGGCGACAATAAAAAGCAATAATTGGGGAAAGTAGTTTCACATTTTTCAATTTATAATCTTGTTAGTATGTAAAATCTGACAATTCTTGCAGAGTTCAACCGATACGGAAAGATTTAACCGCGTAAAAAAACTCTCTCGAACATTGCGAAAAGCTGTTATAATAATCGCCAAGCAATCATGTAAAACTTATCTAAAGTTGAGAAACACACGCACGCACGCACACACATATATATATATATATATATATATATATATATATATATATATATATATATGAAACTCAATGTCTGTGTGTGTGAGATGTTTGTGTGTTCCCTATAGAAAGAAAGACTAGAGAATTTACATGAAATCGAAAAGTCTATTCTTATGTAAAATTTCAGTCTAAAAGTCAAAAATAAATATGAATCGAGAAAGGACCAAGGGAAAAACTGCAGACAAAAGTCATCTGTAATATTTTATGAAATATGTCTTCAAGAAAAATTCTGCACCGATATTATTTTAGTCCATTTTGTTATCAACACCTGAAGATGATTCGAGTAGGAATCGAAAACGTTAGTGACACATATGGATATTTTATCACTACACAAAGAAAATCATTAGAAAAATTAAAAAAAGTATAACCAAACAGAAGAGTTCTGTTATTTTTAATAATGTTTGCACGAATGAAAAATGCTGCCTAAATACACACACACACACACATATATATATATATATATATATATATATATATATATAGTGTGTAGATTTCAATTTTGTGTTGAGAATCCGAATAACAGAGCTCAATGTAATTTAAACAGAGCAAAACAGAATTATAAAAAAGAAAAAACTATACACACATTAAGGTTGTATACATTATAACTTATTTCGACCCCTTAATTAGGTCACCTCAGACGTATAAACAACCACGTCAAAAAAACAAATAATGAGAGAAATTGATCATCGTCTTAAAAAGATAAATTCACTTTTTTGATTGGTCGATGTAAAAAAAGGGGGTAAATGTTAACATAATCGAGGAGGGGTGACAGAAGTAAAAGATTAATTTGACTTTAAAAAAAATTTTTTTTTTTTTACATATGCAGAAATATAAAAATATATATAAGAGAATTCGTTTTTGCTATTTAAATAAATAAATTATCTCATTTAAAATTTCGAATGTGAGCTTTATAGGTAAAATTTTTGTCTTTTCATTTCTAATCGTAAATAATTAATCGTGAACGCTCGAATCTTTACCAATTTGTAAATTAACCGTTTTTAAATGTCGCTAAACTTTAATTCCGTAGTGTAAATCATCTCGAATCTTGACGTTATACCAATTAAGTTTGTAATATGTTCTAATCTAAACCGAAATCTTCGTCCTACATTTTCGTCTTTTAATTTTTAATCGTAAATAATTAAACTTAGTTTTTAATCGTGAACGCTCGAAGCGTTCATCATATATTTTTACCCATAAAGCTCACATTCGAAATTTTAAATGAAATAATTTATTTATTTAAATAGCAAAAACGAATTCTCTTATATATATTTTTATATTTCTGCATATGTAAAAAAAAAATAGAGTCAAATTAATCTTTTACTTCTGTCACCCCTCCTCGATTATCTTAACATTTACCTCCTTTTTTACATCGACCAATCAAAAAAGTGAATTTATCTTTTTAAGACGATGATCAATTTCTCTCATTATTTGGTTTTTTGACGTGGTTGTTTATACGTCTGAGGAGATCTAATTAAGGGGTCGAAATAAGTTATAATGTATACAACCTTAATGTGTGTATAGTTTTTTCTTTTTTATAATTCTCTCTCTCTCTCTCTCTATATATATATATATATCTAGCACACTGGCATATCGATGTTATTGATCAACAGCTGTTATAAGTTGAGATTTCATCAGGCAGAGTTAAAATCCGATCTTACCTTAGATCATATTTGGAAAGCCTACAAATATGACCTAAGGTTAAGATCGGATTTTAACTCTTCCTGACGAGATCTCAACTTATAACAGCTGTTGATCGATAACATCGACATGCCAGTGTCGCAGATTTTGTACATATCTGTGAAAATAAAAATAATATATATATATATATATAAATATATATATCAAGGGAGGCGCGAGAGCGCTCTATCCCTTAATAGACTTTACGAATGGCCTATGCTGGAAATCTCATTTCTTTGATCAATCATAACTCAAAAACCAATAAACCAAATTAGTTAAAAATTTGCACAAACTTTTATTTAATAGGTTCTATAAGTGTGTAGAATTTCAGCATCATTAGTCAAGGATACCCAGAGCTCCAGAAAGTTCAATCATGAAATCATGTTATCTGTGTGTACGTACGTACGTACGTACGTACGTATGTGCCACCCTGTATCTCATCAACTATTTGATGGAGTCAGCTGATTTTTGGCAGAAATAGAGGCTCTAGGGTCTAGTTGATGGCATTTTAATTTCAGTTTACCATATACCTAAGTTTTCCAGAAAATTCCAAAAAACCTTAAAAATGACCAGTATTCATACACTTTATTCTATATCTTATCGACCATTTGATGAATTCAGCTAATTTTTGGCAAAGATAGAGGTTCTAGTGTCTAGTTGATGGCATTTTAATTTCAGTTTAGCATATACCTTGATTAGTCAAACTACCAACTATATCAGTTATGAGAAGGCATTGTATTGAGGCATAGCCTTTACAAAAGTAGTGACACTCCATGAAAAATGCCAGTATACTGAAATCATATGCCCTTAATAGGGTTAAGATGAAATTCATATACACTAAATGTACAAAAGCAAAGAAAATTCCCAAATTTTTACACTTTTATTGTCATTAAGGGTATGTGAGCACAACAGGGCTATGTATTTTACTGGTAGGAATTTTTCTTTAGCGCACTTCACACACTTCATCCACTCATTCATAGAGATTTATACTGTAGTGATGTGATAATGAAATGGTTTGGTTGATATGTAGTCATACCCTTAATGGCAATAAAAGTGTAAAAATTTGGGAATTTCCTTGCTTTTGTACATTTAGTGAATATGAATTTTCATCTTAACCCTATTAAGGGCATATGATTTCAGTATACTGGCATTTTTAATGGAATATATATATATATATATATATATATATATATATATATATATATATATATATATATATATATATATATATATATATATATGAATTCAAAATGCCGACTGACTATGAGTTCTATGTCAACTGCATGCAAAAGTTTGTTCTGTGTATTATTTTAGTTTTGCTCGAACGTTTTCTTCCGGGAGCAATCTTTGGTCTTCTGATCAGCTGTATAAATGAAAAATCCTGAGAATTACATGTTTATTCCAGGCTGTTTGTGCGCGAAACAATTGTCAAGTTACACTGAACTGGTTTGATTTTCGGTAAGAAAAAGTGAATAAAGACTTAGTCATTGGAATTTTACCTACCATGGTTATATGTATATATATATATATATATATATATATATATATATATATATATATATATATATATATATATATAGATGTGTGTGCATGTTATGTGTCGTTTTGAAGTTGTTTCCGTTTAAGTAATAATATTTTAGGAATAAAATTTATTAAATTATATTTCAAATTTTCATTCGAATGAGGAAGATGGAGTTATTGGATGTGAAATATATATTTACGACTTGAAACCCTGACTGAAATGCGCACAGCCTATGTTTTTATTTCTCTCGTTTTTTCTTTTGTTTGTTTTGGATTGAATAAATCGTTAACTGATATTGGAAAAGTGAATTAACTTCGAAAATGTCAAGTTTTCAAGCGTCACTTAATTTTATTAAAGAACGGGATGTAGTAAAGGTTGGAAATTGAGAGACAAGAGGGAGAAAGATGTAGATGGAAACGGAAGGATAGGGTGATGGAGACACCGTTTCAGGGAGAACAGGAAAAAAATACTTAAATGTTTGACGCGGAGAAGAATCATAAAAGATCTTGTCGATGGCAGCGTTTTCGGAGATTGAGCAGATCAAATATGAATAAACATTTGAAAATAAGTCGCAGAGAATTACGTAATTACATTGATTGCTGAGATTAAACACTGAAAGAGATTTAAAAACTCTCCTGGTATATATATATATATATATATATATATATATATATATATATATATATATATATATATATATATTAATTTGACATTAGACAACCGTATACTGACGTACCAGACTTATATACACCCATACGTTAACATGAATAAATAGAAGAAAACAACATACACATGTATAACATTTCATCAAAGGTAGACAACACAAACAAATGTAAACACATATATACATTTTTGACATTACATACATCATATATATATATATATGTATATATATATATATATATATATATATATATATATATATATATATATATATATATATATATATATATATAGTGTGTATGTGTCAGGTCGACTATGAAAAGAAAGCAAATAAAGTGTTCGATCATATAAGAGAGCTAATATAATTTATTTAGATACTGTATATTACATATTTCAGAAATGCACCGCGGTTTCATCCAAAAGGGCGGATTTAGACATCTTTAGTAAATCTCTGTGCCCAATGGAATCGTCGGCATGCTGAAATGATTGCAGTCACGACCCGATGGCGGTACATTTCTGAAATATGTAATATACAGTATTTAAATAAATTATATATATATATATATATATATATATATATATATATATATATATAATTTATTTAAATACTGTATATTATGTCTGTGTTTTTGAAAAAGTTTACCAAAACATTTCGTTCACGAAATCATTCATCACCACAGAAGACTTTTTTCCTTTCAAAGTTTATCTATTTATTCATCAGATTTATCAAAATTAAATGCTCTGTACCCTTTAATCGAGTATCATCGAGCTTATTTTTATTGGCCTAATCCCGGTCTTCACTGAATAAAATATCTTCTAAGTTAAAAATCTAAACCTATATATATATATATATATATATATATATATATATATACATGTATGGTACATGTATTGTATTTGTTTTTGTAGATGTAAATCCGTTGAAGCTCAAGTGTTTATAAAATGTGCTCAATAACAAGTAGAGCTGTTCTTTAGTATACATTCTTATTTATACAAACATTACTGTCTTCTTTGGTCTGAAGAGGTTCACTCTATTTGAAGAGTACAACCGAAACATGTATGCACATATGTAACCAATAACATTTGTATAAATAAAAAATTATACTCTCTCTCTCTCTCTCTCTCTCTCTCTCTCTATATATATATATATATATATATATATATATAGTCGTTGAGTTGTTTGAGCTGTCTTTTGAACTTATTTTTTTAAATTTCTTCATAAGTGATTTCAACTAGGTCAATACCCTGTGGGTATTGTCAGTTGTTGAAGTCAATATGTTAGGTTTTGTACTCTTCTGATGAACTGCTTAGCAAGTACCTTGCTAGGTAGCGAAACACGTGTAAGGAACAATAAATTCACAAAATAAATAAATAATAAAATAAAAGATTTTATCGTTGTCATGAATCTTCTCTTGAAAAAAATATCTTTGTAAACTCTCCAAATATATATATATATATATATATATATATATATATATATATATATATATATATATATATATATATATATAATAATAAACCTCTAATGTAAACCTTATTACATGATCCTTTATATGCGCTGCAAAAAATTAATATAACAACTGTATGTGTACAATCGTTTCTGAGACGATATATATATTTTTTATTAATGTGGGCTCTTTCCATTAGCTTAGAGTATAAACACCAATTTAAAAGCATATAGACAGCATCAAGGCTATAGAGTTCAACCCTCCCAATCATACAGCAAATTACAAACACAGAGGGGAGTAGTGGCATAAATATATCAAATCAGTACAGACCGGGTAAAAATCAATATTTAAGGATGTACAGTGGGGCTCAAAGTAGAATAAACAGATATAATATAACATGCAAGTAGAAACACATTACAATGAAGAGAAAAAAAACATTTGTCTTTTTTTCATAAAAAAGCATAAAAGACATTAGAAGGGAGATTTTCGGCCACTGGAGAAGCATGCACATATATAATCTATTAAAGTGAAAAATGTTATTTCAGGTCCAAATTGTTTATACTCAATAGTAGAGTAATTGGTTATTTTAGCTTTAGTAAGAAGCCTTATCAAAAGCTATTCTGGGAGGGGTGTCGCTGATTGGACACACGAATCGCTTCTTGTGAGTTCAAGGGTAAGGGATGGGTTAGCGGCGTCGTTTCAACCGGATACGACATTTCTTCCGTTATTGATTAGTTTGGGTTCAAAGGGCAATTATAAAAGACACAGTATAAAATAGATTCGCTCCCTTTTATTTAATGTTTATCGAACACATTTTATTTCTCTAATTTCGATTCAACTCCCTATTTGTAACAATATATGTATATATATATATATATATATATATATATATATATATATATATATATATATATATATGAATATTTACATATGATTTTATAAAAGTTAGAAAAGCGTGTACACATTTGTCAAATGTCAAATTATATATATGCCGACGTTTTCGAAAAAATCAAACGATGTAACATATATAGATTACAATATATATATATATATATATATATATATATATATATATATATATATATATATATATATATATATATTGTATACTATATATACTACACCGTCTGAGTAACAACAAGTATATATATATATATATATATATATATATATATATAATATGTATATATATGTGTATATATATATTTATATATCAAATAAAGCTGTTAGTCATTTATTCACGAGATAGAGAGAGATAGAGAGAGCAAGAGAGAGAGAAAGAGAGTGAGGAAGTACACATGTATATATTCAACATTAATAATAAATTCCACAACCTAATGAAATTTAAACCACAGGTACAACCTGAAAACATTTAAACCACAGATTCAACTTTATGACATTTGAACCACATGTACAACATAATAACATTAATACCAAAAGTAAAACTAACTAACATTTATACAACAGGTAAAACCGCACGAAATGTAAACCACAGGTACAACCTAATAACATTTAAACCACAGGTATAACTTAATGACATTTATATCACAGGTACAACCTAATGGCATTTATATCACAGGTACAACCTAATGACATTTAAGTCACATGTACAACCTAATGACATTTAAACCACAAGCACAACTTAATGACATTTAAACCACAGATATAACCTTATGACATTTGATCCATATGTACAGCCTAATAACGTTTAGATCACAAGTACAACCGAATGACATTTAAAACACATGTACAACATAATAACATTTGAACCACAGGTACAACCTTATAACATTCATACCCCAAGTACAACCTACTGACATTTATAGAATAGGTACAACCGTATGAAATTATAACCGCAGGTACCACGTAATGACATTTATCTCACAGATTCAACCTAATGACATTTATACAACAGGTACAACTTCATGAAATTAAAACCACAGATACAACTTAATATAGATTTTTAAAATGAACAAAATCATATCCTTCTTAACCCCTCTTAAAGTAAACAGCATGCCATTTTACATCCACACAGTGCCCCTTTGTTCTCGCTATGACTATAGCCCACGGACAACTTATAGTTAAGGACTTGAAAATCTATTGACTTGAGTAAATAAAATCTAGTTAACACCGTTGTTCTAAACGAGATGTTATTAACCAAGTGTATAACATAGTACTCTTTAGTGTATTATATAACACCAATATATTGTATTGTTGCTTATGGTGAAAGGTAGATCACGTTCATCGCTTTCTTTCACAATTTATGTCGAATTATACATAATAAAAATATAAGATCCGCTAGAAAGGGAAAGCCAAAAAAACACCAAAATAAACACCCAAAAAACACAAAAAACGCCAAAAAAGCCAAAAACGCAAAAAAACACACCAAAAAACACAAAAAAACACCAAAAAAGCTTCCAATCTAATAGGTCTCGCGGCACTGATGTCCCTCGACGTAAATACCCCTTCTCAAACCCGACAAACAGAAAAAACCCACCCTTCTACTGTAGAGGTCCGCAGGTTCCGGAAATCTTTCGACTCTAATAGTTTCTTCCATCGAACTTCTAAACTTTGGAATTCCCTTTTCCGTTCTCCGGCTTCTCTGACTGTACTTACATGCATAAATTTTAATGCAATGTAAACAGATATATCGGTGCTCAACCTTTCACTTAAGCGGTCCCTGTAGGTATGGTTCCTAATTCACAGTAGCCGCTTACGTCCCAGTGGAAATGTGCCTTGTTTGGGGTAAATAAAAGGAAAACAAAAAACAAAAATAAAACGCAAGAAGAATATAGATTACCTTGCGTAGAAACTCCGTTTACAGTCGAGCATAGATTATTTTCCTCTCGTATTCGTAAACAAAAACGCCGACATACGCAACAACGCACTGTAGAATAGCGAAACATACGTCGGGGGGGGGGGGGGGCTTTACAACTTCGAAAAATACGATCTTTAAGATTCGACACCACGATTTCGTCATATGAAGTCTCTCTAAATTACATTGATCGTTTCATGAAGACCACTAGACCATGATAATACTTATCCAAACGAGTCTGGTTTTTACGTGATGCTGCCAAATCGCTGGTGTTGATATTCCTCCATTTCATGATATTATTTTTCTCTATCGTTGAATATTATTATTATTGTAATTTGATTGGTGTTCTTGCAGCTACAATGGTCAGTAGGTTTCCCTGGAATCTGAATGACAACACGTTTCCTCAATATTTTCAATATCCAATAAGCTGCAGACTCTTCATTCCTTGTTATTCTGCCGCATTCTTCTTTTATCTATTTTAACAAATTTAAGGGCGACTTATATTAAAGAGGAACAGGAAGGTCGAATCCCTATAAACTATGTTGCTGTTTACAACACAAACTCTAATTTTACGAACGCGACAATAAGGCAGGTCGATTTTGAAACTGTGATCATGTACTGGCAATGATAGTTGGAGTTTAACAAAACCAATAACCACACGAAATATTTTTTTCTAAATGGTTACCGTCAGGTGAGGAAATGACGTTAATAGCTGAATATTTATAGCGTTCGAATGTTTACCGGTGGTAAATGAACACTTTAATATAGTAAATAGTCAGCCTTTAAAGACATTTCCTCAACTGGCGGTAACTATTTAGGGAAAAAAATCAAACAAACTTTATGTCAAAAATAATCCGTGCAGTTGGAGTGTGACGATTATAGCCAAATCAAAGATGGGTGCGTAAAAATAATGTTAAAAAACGGTATTTTCTATATATGGCTAGAGTAAGCATAAGAGTAGAGTAATGGAAACTTCTATTAGAAGTTAACAGACTAGAGTTATGATGACATTGTAGGATGTGACGTTATGAGAGGAAGTACGTGGCAGAGAAGCGAGATCACTTCTGCATTTTGGGTGTACGACGTCTAAGTAACGAAACGTCTTTTTCGAGTTCCATCACCCCCCTCCATACGGTACTGGGCCGGGGAATTGGAGCTCGTCTAGATATACATTGCTGTAAATTACTGAACCCCCCTAAACCCCAGAAGCAAATAATGGTGTTATTTGCTGTTGTTTTTTTGAAAATTCTTCCCATTATTACAGCTATTAGAAAGGAAAAAAAGAAAAAAGAAACTGAGAGACGTTGATATCCACAGAACAACTTAAAACGATTTAAGTAAACAAGGCGTCTGACAAGAAGTCGACCAGAGATATTTTGGGTAAAAGTACAGAATATTTAACACTTGATTATTCGTAAACAAAAACAAGAACAAGAACATATAATTTATATCAACCGCATTAAAATAAAATTCTATAATTATCCGCCCAGGTTTAACGTTTATAACACTTTTTTTATTTTATACTTTTTCGTCTATAAAATTTGTTTTCTCGACGATCGAAAGTTCAGTTAATGGCCGCCATGCAAACAGTTGTTGGCCACTATTAAATGTCGATTGTTGACAAGACCGATTTTTGAAAAGAAAAAATATTTTTAACGCTGTCTCCACGAAATCCCTTTTTCTATCTTTAAATCTTTCTTCACCGGACATCTTATCAACGGACATTCACCAACTGGACAGACTCTATATTTTAATAACCTTTCTACACGCACACTCTCACTTTGCATCACTTTATATTGTTTCTTAAATTTTTCAAATTTTGAACTTTGGCTATTCCCCTGCCAACTTATCTATCTATGTAATTCCTCTGATGATAAGATGTTAATCTTTGAAAAGCCTGGCTCAAGGAAAGAAGAATACACATGTTTTTATCGAGTACACCTTGCATTGAATAATCGAAGATGAAATAGATTTGTCATCCGTACATCTTTATCTCTCTTCCTTCATTTTATATATATATATATATATATATATATATATATATATATATATATAAGTATAAATTTTTATTTATACAAACATTATTGGTTACATATGTGCATACATGTTTCGGTTGCACTTTTCCAAGAAAGTCAACCTCATCAGACCAAGAATCTTTCAGGAATGGATGGATTTGACGAATATTCTATCCTAAATAACTCTGTTTTGGTATCTAGCATCTTCTATTTCTTATGAATTAGTATCGGATTACCTATTTCACTAGTTGACCTTTTTTGCCAGTGGTTGTCCCCTCCCTTTTTTTATTACTCTTTATGGCGTCTCCATTGCCTTTTCTTGTCCTCATTTTATTGCTCTCGCTTGCCAGTTTAACAGACTCACTCAAGTATAAATATCTTATCTATATATCAAGAATCATACATATATAAACAAACCCAAACACATCTAAATAAACAAACAGATAAATAAACGGACATTGATATACATACATATCTAAACATGGACACCTACACAGATTCACTATCAATCAAGCATATATTCAGAATACATACATAACTAATACAATACATGTACGATATATATATATATATATATATATATATATATATATATATATATATATATATAAGAAATGTTGTCCTTGGTTTAGAAAGCATTGTTTATATAGTAATATAGATCATAAAAAATAATAATGAGCAATTATAACGCCATACAATTCATTTTAGTTTAATTAACATTTTCTTTTTCAATTTAATTTTCGAAGATAAACTTCATCATTAGAATTTAAAATAAATATATATTAAAATACCTTTCTTTTTTTCTTCCTTTTCTTCATCTCGTTTTTTAGTGTGTTTTCAATTCGCGTGTTGTTGAAACGAATTTGGGATGAGAGTCTCTTTAGTCATGTTGCAGTGCAAATTGAATAAGGAATGTTGTTCTTGGTTTAGAAAGCATTGTTTATATGGTAATATGAATTATTAAAAATAATAATGAGCAATTAGAACGCCATACAATGCATTTTAATTTTATTAACTTTTACTTTTTTCAATTTAATTTTCGAAGATATACTTCCTCATCAGAATTTCAAATAAAGATTGAATTGAAAAAAAAGTTAATTAAACTAAGATGCATTGTATGGCGTTCTAATTGCTTATTATTATTTTTAATAATTCATATTATATATATATATATATATATATATATATATATATACATACATAAAAAAGTTATATAGGCATACACTACTATCCCTGAAGCTTTCCTTATATATTTTATCCACATGAAACGCATGCTAAAATATTCCTTAGTTTAGGATTGAGTTATGTTTGAAAAAAAAAAAATCAATTATAATTGATCTAATTAGCTGCAATTCGCAATTGAATCACCCAGTCACCCCTCGCTTACAAAGTGTCTGTTTATTACTCTAACCTTTTCTCAATCTACGCTGTTTTACTTTCTGCTCTCATTCTATACAGTTTCTATTACTCTCGCTTCCACCTCTCTCTTTCTTTGTTTATTAACAGTCAACGATAAAAAAAACTTACTATAAAATTGAAATAGCGCATTTTAAACAGTAGGAAGTGTCACAAGTAATAATGCTATTTAATCCGTGGCTGGAGAAGAAAAAAGAGAAACAGAGAAAGGGGAGAGTTTAACGTAATGAAGAATACCAACTTTGAATTTTGTCCTTTTAATTTAGGTTTTTTTAATATATTTCACTAGCTGTGCAAACTCACTTTTTCCTGATTCAAACAATTTAACTCGCGCCCAATGGGTGACCCAACGGTTAAGATTTATTTTATTTTATTTACCTCTCCAAGAGGTTAGATACAGGGTCAGGTGTGAGCTTGAAAAGCTAGCCGCATACGATTAGCGCACTCTGACCTAACAAAAAATGCTTGAGCAGCCCCGTCGGCATTCCCCGGTAAGGGCGCCTCGGGTGGTGATTGGCAATAAACTACCATCCC
Organism: Sepiola atlantica; assembly: GCA_963556195.1. Taxonomy (NCBI): domain Eukaryota; kingdom Metazoa; phylum Mollusca; class Cephalopoda; order Sepiida; family Sepiolidae; genus Sepiola; species Sepiola atlantica. The sequence goes on along the minus strand of OY744520.1, from coordinate 183,265,615 downwards.
ACCAAAGAGAAGACAAAGCCTGGGAGGGTGAACCTTCAGGGACTGAACAGAACCACATCTCAGCCTGACGGAGCAAGCCGAGAAGAAATCACAACGGCCGATTCTCTGCCGAACTGATTGCCGAGGACGTATCCCCGACAGGTCCGAACACCAAATAAGTTAATTCAAGTTAGTTTATATACAGATTCGTATTTACTCTCCGTCATGTAGAGTTTTATTATTTCTTTGTTTCAGTTAAAATGTGTATCTTGAAGGAGGCGGTAAATTTTTAGTTCTGTTTCATCGCAAACCTTTTTTTTTATTACGTTAAATATTGTTACGTCGGCATTGGTAAGCATATCCTGCCCTCGTCATTATTGCTATAAAACTATCCCTATTATGTTATATAATAGCAGGAAGACCCGACGTTGCTCGGGATTGAATAAGGATCACTACTATATACTTTTTCACTATGCTCATAACACCATATTACTTTCTTTGTTTTTACTGCACCCTCCTCCCATTTGGTCCCCTAATATAGTCGGAAGAAGCTGAAATATTGGAAAAATCCATGACTCAGTGTCTTATACATGTGGTTTAATTTTCATTAAAATCGGATATACGTATTTGAAGTTTTAATTTAACGATTCGGAATTACTTCAATGCTATACATATGACATGAATTTCATCAACATAGGATATATTTGAAGTTTTAAAAGAGATTCGCCCCCATAGCTCCTTTAGGTCAGGAGGGCGCTTAGAGATTCGTGACCACTTCCATTGTCTTCCCCCAGACGATATATTTTAAGTTTTAAGAGGGTTATGCTCTCTTAGTCCCGTTACGGGTGAACTTAGAGATTCGGGAATACTGCCATTGTCTTTTCCGGTAATTTTTTAAATGAGAATATACTTTTAGATTTTACGTAGATTCTCTGCATATGTTTTAATTTTCGTAAGGAGACTTAAAGGTGATGCAAAAATGTTATGTTCGGTGATAATTTTATTATTAATTTGCAGAATAACCGTCATGGGAAGACTTAAAACAGATACGGAAGGTCCTAATGACCCATACTTTTGTACATTTATCTAAGTATCCTGTACACACTAATAATACTTAACCAACCAGGACAACAGCATAGACATGCACACTGTATTCTATTCTAGTCTTTTTCACTCGTTCTTTTTCACACTGTTTTCCTCTTTGTTCTTTTTTTTCTGCTGGCTTCTTCTCACCACTAATTGCTTTTCCTTTTGTTTTCCTATTTGACGCATTTACAGATACCTGTCTTAGCGTCACTTATTTAATTCTATATTTTATATTCTACGCATATATACCCATTGTCACTACTAGTTTAATATTAATAGACTCTGCTAGTGTTGATAAGTGATGAAGAATAATTATAGATTACAAATAAAGGTAACTATAGTTGTCCGGGTGGAAAAATAACATAACATTAGTGTTCAAAACATTTTGTTTTCGTCTACATCCGTAAAGTGGAACCAATAACGTATATATCCATAGATATCAAATATTTTTCTCGTGTTGGTATCACTAAAAATCCTAGTATCTGCATATTCCGTGAAGAAGAAGCGACCGCTTATTTGTTAATAATTACACACCTGTTTCAGTTTATTATACTGTTCTCATTTATTTCAACTTTTAATTAATTAACTAATTCATTACAGTTTATATATCATCCGTGCATGATTAGCTAACATTAACAATCTTATAATACACTGCCCCTCTAGATAGGAGATAATGCCTTGCAGGATCGCCTCATAAAAAACGACAGATACTACACTACCCTCCCCAAAGGAGGAAGTAATACCTGGGAGGATAGTCTGATGACAACAGAACAGATACGCTACCTGCACCTGAACGTAACATTTCAAGATATTATATTAGTCTGAAATAGTACAGTAGCACATTAATAGAAGTAATAGTATAGTTTCGGCTTCAGACAGACAGATACGAAATCTATATTAGTAATAGTTTTTCATTAACTAGGGGGTTCTCACACTAGTGAATAAAAAACTATTACTAATAGAGATTTCGTTGTTATTACTAGTGATCGCTCATTGGTGAAAGTGTTGGTCTTCCCTAAAGACTGAACGACAAGTCTCTCCATATTTCAAGTAGTCTCCGATTCTTTCGATCAACGTTGCAAATCACATTGCGTTCTTGTAACAGCCGTTTACCACTACATTATCGATGATAACGGTCGATGGTTTTATCTGGATTTTGAATGACAATAAGCCACTCAAGGAGTTCAGTAACCTCCGTGCCCTTCTAGTAAAGGTCTTTATGGTGATCGCCATCCTCGGTCTTCCCATCCTCCCAAATCATTCACGGACATTTTCTGTGTTACCAACCGATGCTCGGGTCACAGCGTTATTTCTTGGAGGGAGGGGAAGATTATGGGATATATTTTATGTATATCTACCCTGGTAGTTTCCATTTCCTTGGTTTCGTCTTAGTATATTATATGTATATTTTTAGTTGTGTTTCGATAGTACTGCCCTATTTGCAACTCTTCTTTTAATTTATTATTATTATTATTATTATTATTATTATTATTATTATTATTATTATTATTATTATTATTTGTACTCACTAGGAGTTTTCACACAGATCATCGTCAGTGATTGCTCACCGACAACAGCCAATGGTATTTCCTGGAGTCTGAGTAGCAACAAACCATCCCAGATATCCAGTATTCTTCACCTCTTTTAGATAACCACCGCAAATAACCTTGCGGTATCGCAACAGCCTCTTACCATTGATTTCTAGCTGGTAGGGAACATTGGTTTTCTCTGGGATTTGGGTGGCAATAAGCCTACCCAAGGTCTCAGCATTCTCCGTACTCTTCCAGTGGAGGTTTGGTTTGGGCTGCCCCTCCTCGGTCTTCTCATCCTCCTCGACCCTCTACGGCACCAATTTAAAAAAAATGTAAAATTAAAAAAAATTTTTAGTTTTACTTTTTAAATATTAAATTTTTTATATATTATTCCTCTTTCTCCTCCTCCTCCTCCCCCTCCTCCTCCTCCTCCTCCCCCTCCCCCTCCTCCTCCTCCTCCTCCTCCTCATCATCATCATCATCATCATCATCATCATCATCATCATCATCATCATCATTATAAGCGATGTACAGTACCTGCGTATGTCAATTTCCATCTTTACATAGCTTCTACCGTTTTATAGACAGTACGAAAACAATATTTGTAAAATTTCGTGAAAAAAATACGCTAAGTGTTTGCAGAAGAGAATAAAGAAGGAACTACCATGAACGTATTTACGTATTGTTTTTATCGAGAAAAAAACATTAAAGTTATGTTTTTTAAACAAAAATAATTATCTTTGAACTAATGCCGAATATCCTTTTATGTCTATTTTTCTTGCCTATTATAAAAAAATGAACACTTAGTCTTAAAAATAATATTTATGTAATATATTTTTATGTTGTTATGCTACGTTAAATTCTTTAAATTTGTAAAACATGTTCCAACTAAATAAAAATCTTTAGATTCACGTGAGATTCGAACCCGCGTATTGACATCGTTAAAGCTACTGCCTTAGTGATGTGTATTCTGCCTATTCTCATTTTGTCAACCCATCACACGTTTCTATTACCTTTATTAACTCACTATCAGTTTTTAGACAAGTCATCATCAGGGATTGCTAACTGACCAGTGGTGTTTCCTGGGGTTTGAATTAAAACAGGTCTTCCCAAATTTCCAGCATATTTAACCTCTTTCGATAAGGGTTGCAAATCAAATGAGTGTTTTTCATTGATTTCACGTTGGTTTTCTCTGGAATTTTAGTGCAATAAGTCTCCTATAGTTTCAGCACTCATTGCACCTTTGCAGTAGATGTCTGATCGGTGTTCTTTAGTCATGACTATTTTGTTTGGTACCACCACATATGTGTGTGTGTGTGTGTGGGTGGGTGGGGGGTTGTGTGTGTGTTTATGGGGGCAGTTTATGGAATGTTTTGCAGTTTTCTTCTTCTTCTTCTTCTTCTTCTTCATAATCATCATCATCATCATTATTATTATTATTATTATTATTATTATTATTATTATTATTATTATTATTATTATTATTATTATTATTATTATTATTTGCTTTAGATTTCTTTGGATTTCAAATTTTATTGTTTTTGTGATTGTTTTAACGGAAACCGATTCCTCGGATTTTCCGGCGATAATTCCAAATAAGAAATTGGTGTGTTTATTGTATTCTTCTAATCAGTCACGTTTCCGGTAAAAACGCAGGAATTGAAGGACGAGGCGGGAAAATGTTTCTGCTGCTGATTTTCTTAGGAGGGAGACAAGATGGCTCTGAACAACAGAAAGGGTGTACGAGAGAGAGAAAGAGATATATAACGAGAGAGAGAGAGAGAGACAGAGGGGGGGAAAGGGGGGGGTAAAGAGAGAGAAAGGTAAAGAGAGAGAGAGAGGGGTGGGTAAAAAGAGGTAAAGAGACAGAAAGGTAAAGAGAGAGAGAGAGAAAGAGAGAGAGAGAGAGAGAGAGAGAGAGAGAGAGAAATATGTAAAATGCACGGCGAGTTGAGAATTAGGAAGATAGTGAAATTAATCAGAGACAAGAAAAGAGGATTTGACAGGTAGAATAGAGAAAGAATGTGATGCTATCATCGCTGGTAAGTATTTGCCGTTCAGTTAATCAAGTATTACTTACTACACGTTAATCTTGATAAGGACTTCACCTGCAGCTCTCTCTCTGTTAACACTATCGCATCGTGCATGCCGGACTAAAGATATGCATAATACATGAACGTCGGCCTCTTTAGAACAAATGAAGTCGGCCGACGCCATTTTGGGTAACGGCCGTGACTGATTGAAGAAAACGGGCGGAAAGCAAAGAAACGTCGAAAAAGAGTTTGGAAAAATTTGCAGAAAATATGTAAGAAAATTATCGCTTTAAAGAAATTTATACAAATAAATTAAAGAAAAGAAGTCTTTTTTGTTTGCTTCTGTAATTAGACTTTAGTATAAGTTAAACACAATAGAATTAACTAATAGTTTTATTCAGTGTGTATTAACAGCCTTTATTTTTACGCATACTAATACGTATAATTGCTACCATTATATACATATATATATATATATATATATATATATATGTATATATATATATATATATATATATATATATATATATATATATATATATATATATATATATATATATATATATATATTGTAGTATTCGCCTCCCCATGATGGCAGCGTTGTTCATACGCATAAATAAACCTAGCATCAAGCATTCTCGAGGGGGCGAAGGTATGTTGAAATGATGCTGAAATGTTTTAAAGAACGTCCTCTTAGTGGATTCATCAGTTTTATATTGCTTACTCATTCATCTGCCTGAAGACGACCGATGTCGGTCGAAAACGTTCGCCAAAAATATGGGGATTATATATACATACATATATACATACATATATATACAATACTGAGTCATATTATTGTGTAATAGAACCGGTGCACACGCGGGTTATTTTCAGTATGTATTTGCATGGTAATCTCTTAAACTAATGAACTTATCGTGAATTATGAGATACGTATTCTAGGCCACACGGTGAGTAAGGTGGGCAATTATTTTGTTTTTGTAAACTTTACTTAAACTTAAAAATTAAACTAATAAAACTTTTGATGAAACTTATACCTGTCCTAGGACGAGTATTTTCTAGTATATACAATAGTATGAAATAATATATATATATATATATATATATATATATATATATATATATATATATATATATATATATATGCGAAAACAAAATAAAACAAAGAAAAGAGCAAACTTACATATGGAGATGTTTTTTAATTTGTTTTCGCCAAAAAATCAACCATTGTATAGTGTAGTTTTTTAAAGACATTTCAATCTAATGACTTTTTATTCTTTGTGGATTTTTCTGACGAGTAAAAGTTTAATTCTATACTAAGCTGGACCGTTGAATACTAAACACATCCAATCCTAGAAAATATACTAGATAAAAAAGTTTCCGATCTCATTTCAATTTCTCGTTTCGGTCTGAAGAGGTTGACTGTTTATGAAGAGTACAACCGAAAAATGTATGCATATATGTAGTCAATAATGTTCGCATAAATACAAATTTATACTAAATCACAGCTCTACCTTATATTGAGCACTGTTTAAAAACACTGGAATTTTAATGGATTGACATCTACAGAAATGAATATAATACATGTACTATATGTATATATATATATATATATATATATATATATATATATATATATATATATATATATATATATATATAAAGTTGTTTATATCCTACTGTACTTATATAATAGTGCTCAATTATATTTAATTTTTAATAACATATTCATACCAACATGTCAAGGCTACACATTTAGTGTTTTTAATATGAAACCTTAGAAAACGTACATATATATTTTTCGGCCTGATGAGGCTGTTGCATATTAAAGCTACGATCGAAACATTTCCACTGGATGTGTAGCCTTGATATGTTTGTATAAATAAAACTTTCCTATCTTTAAGGGCTAAGTTGTAATTCATTCATTGTTTTTTTTTATTAATATAGAAATTTCGTTTGACAAAGTAAAACAAAGTAAAAAGAAAGGAAATGATGACTTTTTGAACAACTAAAACATTGACGAAGCAAAAGAAACATTAGAGAAGCAAAAGAAACATTGGAGAAGCAAAAGAAAAGGCAAATTTAACAACAAAACAAACAAAACAAGTATAAGTTACAGGTGTCAAACATTAAAATACCTCTTGCGTGACTCGAAACCGCAATGACTTTGTTAGTAGTTCAGCGGTTTATCCAATAACATAAGGCGACCTTAGTTGAAGTAAAATCTATTTCCTATATGGCCACGTCTGTCTGTCTGTCTGTCTGTCTGTCTGTCTGTCTGTCTCTCTCTCTCTCTCTCTCTATCTATCTATCTATCTATCTATCTATCTAATGTGGTTTACAATTAAAAAGAAGTATAACATTTAGTTTTTTTCTTTAAGGTTCACCAAACGGACAATCGTTAAAATATTAGCTGTGTTTTGTTGTGTGTTGCTGTAGTCTAATACAAACAAAAACAGTAACGCTGAAAATCCGTAATGTTATACAAGTTGTTGTTATTTTTTTAAAGCAAAATTGTTTGTTTCTCAAACTGCGGTGAAATTCGAAGAGTTTACATTGGAAGTCAGTTCAACGCATGTCAGCCAGTAAAACTGACGTTAAACTGCTGCTGCTGATGATGATGATGACGATGATGATGACGATATTATCGGAGTACTTTTTCCAAACAATTGAATTATTAAACAAAAAAACAATATGGCGGCTTTTTTAGGGGGGGGAAGTGATTGCCAATAAGCACCTTTTTATCAGGTAAACTTCTTCTAAAGTTAAATTGGCCCAGCTCTGACGCACACATACACACACGTACACACATCTTTGCCCACTTTATTTCATACCGAATTTAGTAGATATTAAAAGTACTTCATATTTACTTCATATAAATATATATATATATATATATATATATTAAAACGTTCTGAATGAAAAAGAAGAAAACTCATGGATGTACATGCGAGGACATAAACATATGTGCAGACATTGTATTTGATTTACTGATAGACTTTTAGAGATTCGAGAGATTGAAGAGACAATTGGACAAATCGAGGGAACATATTGGTGTGGAGTAACTTTGGTCGACTACTATGGAGATTATCTCCCTTTCTTTATTGTGAAAACTATTACTGTTGTAAATGAATTCAAGTAACATACTGCTACAATTATGAAAATAAAGCAAAGCGCCTACGAATTTCTTTATCGTTTCTGTCTTTGCGGGAACTGAGAGAATAAGTCAAGATATTTACGAGACTCGCAATATTCCGCCCCCCCCCCCCCCTACCATACGAAAGGCGCCCCGCAATAGCATCATCATCATAAAACCGTTACTATGCGCTGGTGAGCACTTTCTCGCCACAATTAAATATCTGTGTCTGTTTAAGCACGAATCATTAAAGATAAACTACTGTTTTACTCGTGGCGTCGGGCCATGATGGATATTTGCCTATTCAATGATAATAGGTATTTGTCTATTTATTGATAATAGATATTTGCCTATTATGGATACTGCATCCCATACTGGTGTTGTCTTGGCCTTCGGATCTTGATTTACGCCAGTCAATGGGTCTGTCCTGTGCAGTTCTGGGAGGTCCACCTTCCCAGGCTTTGCCTCCGCTCTTTTGGGAGGAGTAAGGTTATTGCTTACTGCCTAAGGCGCCTCTACCGGGGAATGCCGACGGGGCTGCCCAAGCAATTTTTAAACCCCACTTTCCCGACCCGACCTTGGGTCACATCTTACTTGTGGGAGTAAGATAAAAACTGGCCTTGTGCCTAACTCCTGGAGAGGAGTAAATCAATATTCAATGATAATAGGTATTTACCTATTTATTGATAATAGATATTTGCCTATTTATTGATAATAGATATTTGCATATATGTAAACATTCACTAGACGGCATGTTTAGTGGGTTAGGGTTAGGGTTAAGGTTAGGGTTAGGGTTAGGGTTAGGGCCAGGGCCAGGGGTAGGGTTAGGGCTAGGGTTAGGGTTAGGGTTAGGGTTAGGGCTAGGGTTAAGGTTAGGGTTAGGGCCAGGGGTAGGGTTAGGGCTAGGGTTAGGGTTAGGGTTAGGGTTAGGGTTAGGGTTCATGCATAAAAATTACAGACTTGCTGCAAGTGGGAAATATTTAGCTAAGAGAAATGAGTCTACGCAAGAAAATTGGAAATATATCTGATTTGGGATGAAGCACCCAGTATTCGATTTGTCTACTTGAAAAGGTTAATACCTCTTAAAACGGGGACTAATCCGGAGAGATGGATCCCAATATAAAAATTATGTTTCTACAGATACGATTTTCCCCGTTGTGGTAATGACCTTTTTGACTTTTGCACCAAATAATGGCCGGCTAGATGCGGGACCCTCTAGACATTTGATAACACTGGCTATTATTTCTGGATGGCTTTTCTGGTGTTGTCCCAAGAATGAATATATATATATATATATATATATATATATATATATATATATATATATATATATATATATATATATGAACACATTTTTCGTGGTACAGAATTTTATAATGGTTTTAAATATGATGAACGGAGTCATAGCGAGACGAGGTACTATCACAAGCAAAAAAAAAGAGAGGAAATATTAAATAATATATTTAATCGTCGATTAAAAACTTTTAAAAAGAATAAAAAGATAGACTAAAATTAACAGAATAAAAACTAATTCCCAAGGTACCTTTCAACCGAAACATTGTCAAGAGAAACGTCGGCGAATATCGCTTAAACACGGGGAAAAGAGTAATGTGGGTAAAGAAAAAAAAAGGGAGATTGAATAATGCCATTAAACCGAAAATATATATGTATATATATTAGATTTTTGAGAGTGAGATGATATATATATAATTATTTCCACAATCAGACAACGCCGCAGCCCACAACCTATGAAATAAACAAACCGGAAGCCCTAGACTCGAGTTTCACCCTCCTTTGGGCTCATCAGTAGCACACATCCGAACTCAGGATTCCAAACCGGAGTTACTTGCATGCCAAGCGAGTACTCTGCTACTAAGCTACCTCGCCACATACAAGAATGTCTATTAATTTACACAGATTAAGAAAACCGCGGCGATGGCCGACTGTGGAATGTACCTACTCTTCTCAACAAGAGGTGTAGTCATCCAACTACTTAGAACCAAGTCTAGGACTTCCGGTTTGTTTATTTCATAGGTTGTGGACTGCGGCGTTGTCTGATTGTGGAAGTAATTTTCTCTCTCTCTCTCTCTCTCTCTTTCTCTCTCTCTCTCTCTCTCTCTATATATATATATATATATATTTTATATATATATATATTATACATATATATATATATATATATATATATATATATATATATATATATATATATATATATATATATATATATATATATTCCAGCAAATTGGCGAAGAGTAGTTGCATCATTGTAACGTAAAAAAACAAACTTTGTTACTTGTTCTAAACTGGAGTCGTACATTTATTTGCAGGTAGGATTCGTCAGTTGTAGCACTGACTCAGACGCCAAAATTGACACTAAAACCGGTGTCGAAATTTAGCTAAAACTTTCGACCAACACAACGAGCATTCAATCACAAGCTATGCAGTCAATACCAACAGACGCACGTTCACATCTGGTGCCGTGACCAGGATTGACTCTGCGAAATACTACTTATAAAAAGTTCCAAACTATTTATTCCTTCTCCTTCTGTTGGCTTCTCGCAACTCGCTGCTTTTTCTATTTAAAGATGCTTTATATTGAAGTCGAACCAGCATTTGCAATCCTTACAAGCAACGTTGCTGTTTGCAACACAAAATCTAATTTCAGCAGGTCGGTATTGAAAACTGTGATCATGCACTGGAAGTTTGACATCTCTTATATAATAATTTTTTTTTTTAAACTAAAAATATTTCTATGTATGGGGGAGGGTAAAAAAGTACGTATATAGCATGTGCACTAGGCCTGTGGTAGGTATGTATTTAGCACGTGCCCTGGGGCGGCGATCGGTACGTATATAGCACGCGCACCTTGGTGGCGATAGGTACATATATAGAACGGACATCGGGGTGGTGAAAGGTACGTATTTAGCATTGGCACCGGGGCGGAAATAGGTACGTATTTAGCATTCACACCAGGGCGGCGATATGTACATATTTAGTATTTGCATTGGTCAGCGATAGGTACTTATGCAGTATGCACACCGGGGCGGCAATAGGTACGCATTTAGCATTCGCATCGAGGCGGCGATAGGTACGTATTTAGCATTCGCACAGGGGCGACGATAGGTACGTATTTAGCATTCGCACCAGGGCGGCGATAGGTACGTATTTAGCATTCGCACCAGGGTGGCGATAGGTACTTATATAGTATCTGCACCCAGGCGGCAATAGGTACTTATATAGTATCTGCACCGGGGCGGCGATATGTACGTATATAGTATGTGCACTGGGGCGGCGATAGGTGCGTATATAGTATGCGCACCGGGGTGGCGATAGATACGTATATAGTATGAACACTGGGGCGGAGATAAGTACCTATATAGAAGGCGCAGATAGAGGTGTTATTTTTTATAGAAATATGTCATACTATTGCCTTGGCAACGTAGGATGAAATGGTGGGGAAGAAACAGCTTTTGCAAAAAGCAAAATTAGAAAGTATCGGTGAAATGGGGCGACCAGGGAAGAGAAAGGTAGAAAGATAAAGAGACGGCTATGGAGGAGGGGGAGAAATAGAAGTTTGAATATAAAGATGTTACACACGCGATTTTTCTTCAATTATATGTTTTTATGACCCCGAGCAACGCCGGCTAACCCCGCTAGTAATAAATAAAGACAGAAAATATTTGTCTTAAATCGCTACCGTCATGTGAGAAATCGATTTTAAAGCTGAATTTTTACGGAGATTTTCTGGTCATAAGTAAAATATTTACTGAGTAAAAACAACTCGTACCGTAGAAGTGCCACGATAATCTCCGTGTCGGAGATTAGAGGCGGATGTGTAAGAATATTTTTAAAACGGTATTTTTCTAGATAAGGCTAGAGTAAACATAAAGGAAGTGTAGTGGAAACTTCCATTAGAAGTTAAAGAACTAGAGTTATGATAAGAATTCAGGCTATGACGTCATGGTATGAAGTACGTGGTAGAGAAGCGAGATTGATTCTACTACTTTTGGATATACGACGTAAATGTGACCAGACGTCTTTTTTAAGGCCCACCACTCCTACGGCGGAGTGGGGGTCGGGGGGCTAATCTAGATGCATATTGTAGTAAATAGGGGAAATATGTACTCCCAAGCCAATAATGGCGTTAATTTTGTATTTTTTGTATTTTAATTCGTCCCATTATTACAGCTACCGGAGAAAAAAAGAAGTGAAAAAAAGAGAAATAAGAACAAAACTGCAAACAAGCTTTTTAGGTGTTACACCGGCCGTTCTTACACAGGAGAAACAACACCGGTTGTCACTATAAATAGTGCGAGTCACCAGAGACACAAAGACAAAGCACAGTCTTGTAACTGTCTAGCCAAGAGCTAGTCACTTTCTTACTTTGTTAATACACTTGTTAAACCAACCCTCGACTTGACCTACTTTATTTATTATTTACTGTGGGACAACTTCACAACATTAGGTTAGATGCTTTAATTCGCGTAAAGACATATTCGAACATCATTTACAGAAATTAGATAGTGAGAGAGAGAAATATACAGTCATACACTCTTGGTTAAGAGAGAGAGAGAGAGAGAGAGAAAGAGAGAGAGAGAGAAAAAGAGAGAAAAAGAGAGAGAGAGTAAACAGACATTGGTAACCCTTCTGCTACACTATGCATTGTGCGCTTGCTCACTTTATTTGGAGTTTTGGGACAGGCACCGACTTTCTGTGACTTCTCGCTTTGAAATCTGCCAGAAACAAAAAGCCACAATCCCCTTCAAGGGAAATTACGTCAGATCTCTACTTCAGCTTGTCCTCGGCATCACATTCCTCTAGTTCTACCTAAGCGCTATTCTTTCCATACTGCTCATCCACTATTTAATTTTTTTAACATAGTTCACCGCAAACAAGGCAGGTCGCCATTGTAGACGTAAAGGGCTACTAAGAATTAGGGTGTAGGTTTTGGGTCACATCCTAAGTTGGGAGCTGTGCAGCAAGATGTATGTTTACATTAGTTTTAAACTTCTGCATGCCTGTACAGTCGGGGAAACATGGGGGAGGGAGGGAGTTCCAGAGGCCGGCAACACGAGGAAAGAAGCTATTGGGGTAGAAGACTCTCCGGCATCTGGGGACCTCCACAGTGAATGGATGGGATTTAGCTGATTGTCGGGTTGGTCTAGTGTATTTACGTATAGAATGAAAGCCCTACGCTTGCTCAGGTCGTTTTAATTACTCCGTTATTTCTGGGGGCCCATTACAGTACTAACATGAAAGACAAAATAAAGGTTGCGAACATCCATAATAAAAGTGGTTCTATGGAACCGGCAGGATTCGAACTTGACACACCGAAGTAGTCACTCCATGTCAGTATCTACTTCATGACAGCCACCACCCATCCTATGGTAATAAGCATAATGTAAGTCATGGAAGCCATTAAAAAAAAACTTTTTTTCTTTCAAACTATCGGCTTCAGTTATGTACTTCACTTTTAAATGATTTAATATTTTATTTCTTCAATTTTGTTCATATGAAAGAAACGTTTTTATTTGGTTAAGGTTTTCGATTCTAAGCCAGAGAAAAAAATCGCTGTATTCCGCTGGGACCACTCTGATTATTTTCTCTCTTAGCTTTTGTAGGAAATAAATATCTATATTTTGCAGTCATTTTTCAAACGGAATTTTCTTTTCACAAAATTAAATAAAAATATTTTTCTCCGTCAAATCTTTTTTAAGATTATCATTTTGACATGTCGATTCAAGATTTATTTTGCCAGATATCTCGATATTTTTTTTCGTTCTGTACTCTACTAGAATTACACTGAGGTTGATGTAGAAAGACAAAAATGTCTCCATTAATGAAAAATGCGATTTTCTAGTCATATCTGTATTCATCGACGTTTGCAAGTCCTGGATTCTGAAAAAAAAGGTTGTAAAAAAAAAAAGAACGAACTCTAAAAGTTCCTCGGCGTCGGTGCTTTTCGACGGTTTACGGTAAACGAAGCGAGACGAATAAGCAGACGACATCTAAGCATTAAAACTGACTGAAACGCTGAACTTGCAAACTGGTTGAAACGCGATTGCAACATGAATCTTATATGGTATCACAGGCTGTTGAAACTCGTTTGCTCGTTTGCAGACGTCAAAAAAGAAGAAGAAGGGGTAGGTGAAGTTAAAGGAAGCATTTCAACCGGGTACTGTTCAGCTAACCCTAAATCCTAACCCTAACCCGACTGCCCTAACCCTAACCCGACTGCCTTAACTCTAATTCCGCACCCGATAGCCCTAACCCTAATTCCTAACCCTAACGAAATAAACAAAAATGGTCAGTAAAAAAAAAGTTGCCAAAAAGAAATAATTTTCACAAAAAAATGTACAAAAAACACTTACTTGATTAAATTTTCACTCTTATTATCTTCGGGTTTAAAAAAAAATCGTTCGTACAGATGTTTAATAATAAAAAATTACATTTTAATGCAAACACTTATTTGAAAGTCCAGCCTCGTTTGTGTTTATTTTGAACGCAAGTAAGTCAACGATTTTTTTCATTCGGCACTGTTCGGCGTTTAACGGAAATATCCGGAAAGCACCGATGCCGAGGGACTTTTAGCGCCGGTTCCAATGTAAAAAAAGCACCGCATTCAATGAAAATCTAATAACCAAATAAGGGGACCTCACTCATGTCTGATGTTCATTAGTTTTAGAGGTTTGAGTGAGACAAGAAGAGACACATAAAAAAGAGGAAGACGTCTGTCAACATACACTCACAGGAAAAATCATTAAAAAAAACTTATTTTCAATGCATCAAAGTTTTTCTTATGCCAATCCATCCATGTAAGTATATTTCTACCCAAGAACTACTTAATCATTAGGATCTTCCTAAATACTTCTAAGGACTTTATAATTCCGTTGTATATATGTTGGTTATCTTTTTTTTCAATGCTAAAACACAGGTTTTTCTTCTTGGACTAGAGTCTGAAGACGATTAATCCTTTCTCAGTTGTTTGTTAAGTGTCAGTGCATAGCGGAAACTCCACTTTCTCCCGTGAGGATTCATCGATTTTACCACTGGTATTAATACCAAGTGGTATATTCACTCCTCTTACCTTCAGTTGGTTAGGGTGAAATGATATTTGGGCTCGGTTCTTCCTTAACCAGTATCAACTCCCGATCTAAGTCTGGAGTGATATACAGGGTGATTCATAAGTCACTTAGCAATTTATTTTTGAAATTCTAAAGTTAAAAAATACGGTAATACAAAAGAGATAGTTTATTCAACAAATTCATTTATGGGAGTTTAAAATTACAGCAAATTTTCAAAATTTCCACCTTCGTTCTGCATGCATAGCTCCATTCTTTTTTGCAAGGAATGTACGACTCTTTGTAGCATATTTGATTGATTATGAAATAAATATATATAGAAACAAATATATAAACGAACAAATTAAAAATAACAAATAGCAGTAATTAGAGAGTAAGATAACAATTATCAAAAGTTCATAGTATGTTTGTGCTTCATATGGTAATCATTTTAAATAGCTAAGTGAAGTGACTTATGAATCACCCTGTACAACCTCGATCAAACTTTAAGTTTCCTCAACTTTCTATCTATCACTTTAACCCTCTTTCACTGTATGAACTTTGACCCCCCTCTGTTCTTATTTTTTTTTTAATATTTTATATTTTTTACCTTTGATATCTAAAAGATTGTAAGAGTAAGCCAACTACATTACAAGCACAGAATCTTAGCTAGGTGTAATAGTTTAAATGTAATTAACAGACATAGAAACAGACAAACAGACGTACATAGTCTGCCATATTAGTATAGATATATTGATTTTTAAATAAATGTTGTTATTAGGTGAACACTATTCTCAATTTCACCGACACAGGATTCGATTGAGCTGCGAAAAGAGCGCCAAATATCAATCTAGGAGGTAATTCAAATTGTCATGTGCATTCCAAATAAACCTTTGCTCGCTAGAGATTTTTTATTTGCAATTCAATATTTTAATGGAAACTTTTCAAATTACATTTTCTAAAAAATATTTACGTAATATGTATATATAGGTGTAGGTTATATATATATATATATATATATATATATATATATATATATATATAACTCAGTTAATTGTCTGCAATGTATCTGTTAAGGCATTTAATTATCTCAAAATATTGATATGACGTTATACTGAAAAAAGATAAACATTCCTACCTATATTGAGACATGTTTATACGAAGAACCATATATATATATATATATATATATATATATATATATATATATGCATATATATATATATATATATATATGTATATATATATATATATATATATATATATATATATATATATATATATATATAAAGCTGTAGCAGCGAAATATCAGACAACTTTTTACACATAATAAACTTTACGTTTTGATAACAATACATAAGAAACATAAAATAAAATAAACAATTAATCAAAAAATAAACTCAACGAACACCTACAGATAGAAATAAGAGTACTAAGGTCTACTATTAATTCCATGAAAAATGCCAATATACTGAAATCATACCCTGTATCTCATCAACTATTTGATGGATTCAGCTGATTTTTGCAGGTTCTAGGGTCTAGTTGATGGCATTTTAATTTCAGTTTACCATATAACTTAGTTTTCCAGAAAATTCAAAAAACCCTTAAAAATAACCATTGTATTGAGGCATAGCCTTTACAAAAGTAGTGACATTCCATGATAAATGCCAGTATACTGAAATCATATGCCCTTAATAGGGTTAAGATGAAAATTCATATACACTAAATGTACAAAAGCAAGGAAATTCACAAATTTTTACACTTTTATTGTCATTAATTAAGGGTATGACTACATATCAACCAAACCATTTCATTATCACATCACTACAGTATAAATCTATATGCATAAGTGGATGAAGTGTGTGAGGTGCGCTGAAGAAAAATTCCTACCAGTAAAATATATAGCCCTGTTGTGCTCGCATACCCTTAATGACAATAAAAGTGTAAAAATTTGGGAATTTCCTTGCTTTTGTACATTTAGTTTTTATGAATTTTCATCTTAACCGTATTAAGGGCATATGATTTCAGTATACTGGCATTTATATTAGAATGTCACTACTTTTGTAAAGGCTATGCCTCAATACAATGGTCATTTTAAAGGTATTTTGGATTTTTCTGGAAAACTAAGGTATATTGTAAACTGAAATTAAAATGCCATCAACTAGACCATAGAACCTCTATCTCTGCCAAAGATCAGCAGAATCCATCAAATAGTTGATGAGATACAGGGTGGCACATACATACGTACGTACATACGTACGTACGTACGTACGTACACACAGATAACATGATTTCATGATTGAACTTTCTAGATCTGTGGGTGGCCTTGACTAATGATGCTGAAATTCTACACACTTATAGAACCTATCAAATAAAACTTTTGTGCAACGTTTTAACTAATTTGGTTTATTGGTTTTTGAGTTATGATTGATCAAAGAAATGAGATTTCCAGCATAGGCGATTCTTGAAGTCTATTAAAAGATAGAGCGCTTTCGCGCCTCCCTTGATTCGACACCTTCACAAAAAGGTGATTCACTCCTATACAAAACAGAACAAAGGAATAGAAAGTAAAAATCAGCCGAACATTTGTTTGTGAGAAGCCTTACCATTGGCTAATCGAAGCATTAAACCATGGGAGGCAATAACAAAGAATCTGATTGGTGAGCAATTGAATGATCCATACTCTCACTAACACTTTCGATTCGAATCATTATCAGGAGACAAAACTATTTACGTAATATGTATATATAGGTGTACGTTATATATATATATATATATATATATATATATATATATATATATATATATATATATATAGTCTAAAGAAGCTTTGAATCATTGTAAACAAACACAGAAAATGCAGTATAAATTCCCAGGGATACTAACTAAATCCAACAGATCGCAGACTCAGCACTCGAATAAGCCGACTTACCGCTGGAAAATTTACAAATACAAAAGGGGATTCAAGTATATAACAGTGAAATAAAAACAAAGGACTTTAACTATAATTGTGAAATATTAGGAAGGGATCATCAGCTGTTAACCATGTAACTGTTTCGGAGATTTAAAAACAGAACAGCTATAAAATTAATGGCTCTTCAGTGGTACTGATCAAATTAGCACTTTTCCAATGTAGAAACAATTTATTTATTTTACTAATATATATATATATATATATATATATATATATATATATATATATAGTCTCGGAAGTTTTAACTATATAAGAAAAAAACAAACAAAAAAAAACAATTTAGTCTCAAGTTGTTCAGTAGAAAATCCCACATGTAAGTCAATTTATTTTTTGTAGTTACTATATTAGTTTGCTTCCAAGAATTTACACTAGTCTTAACATTATTTAAGGGATCATCAGTTGCTTACCATGAAAAACTGTTTCGGGAATTTAAAAACAAAACAGTATTTTATTTCATGGCTTCCCAGCAGAGTTGATCAGCCCCCACTTCCCTTAAAAAACAAAAATATAAACGTTCCGTATATTAGATCTACGTTTTGTTCCAGATAAATGTTTAGCTAACTTATATATATATATATATATATATATATATATATATATATATATATATATATATATATATATAAGTAAATAAATAAATAAATAATAATAATAATAATAATAATAATAGTAATACTAGTAATAAAAACATTACCCTTAAGACTACAATGTCATAAGGCAATTGGCATATCAAATAATAATACTAATTATAATAATAATAGTTATAATAATAATAATAATAATAATAATAATAATAATAATAATAATAATAATAATAATAATAATAATAATAATAATAATACTATTAAAACACTACACTAAAGAACCATTCTACGATATGGCAGTTAGCATATAAAATTATATAGGAATAAAGGATGCATCAAAAATCTTAAGTACCTTTGGTACCAGGCAAATGGATAAGACGGAGAAAACCTAGCCATACAAATATATAGTCTAAAGAAGCTTTAACAAATATATGTATATAAATAATTGTTTTAATAATAAATATTAAAATATTATTAGACATTTAAATATCATTAGACATTTTCTAGAATCAAAGTAATGTAATAGATTTTGATCACAATTACAATAAGGATGCGAGAGATAAGGTTTAGTACCATTACATCAAGACATTAATCTTTGTAAAGGGACGTACAAGTTGAGCAAAAATGTTCTGTTCAGAGAATTCTTAAAATATATAGTCTTTTATTTATACAAATAAAGGATGGCTAATAAACCGGTATCGTCCGGGCCTTTGGGTCTGGATTTACGCCGGTCTATTGGGGGTTGCCGGTCCTGTGCAGTTCTAGGAGGTGCACCCTCCCAGGCTTTGCCTCCCCTCTTTGGGGAGGAGTAAGTTTATTGCTTGCTGTCTGAGGCGCCTCTACCGGGGAATGCCGACGGGGCTGCCCAGGCAATTTTTAAATGGCCAGAGTGCTCACCTCTTGAGCGCTGGCTTATCTAATCGCACTTTCCCGACCTTGTGGGAGGTAGATAAATAAATAGGATGGCGACACATTTCGGAACATGTTTCAGCCCTAGCTATATTTAGCTCGACTTCCTGAGACACCCCAAACATAGAGTAGAGGCTCTACAATATGAACAGGTAAAGAACGGACTCCATTTTGGGGGCCTTAGGAAGTAGAGCTAAATATAGCTAGGACTGAAACATGTTCGAAATGTGTCGCCATCTAGTGTTAGTAGGAATAAAATTGTTTACTCAAAATAAATAGCTCTATTTATTAGCTATTTATTATTGGGCACTATTATATAAAAACAGTAAAGATTTTCCCGATATTTACCCTGTGGATACAAACCTTACCGGGATTACTCTATCTATCTATCTATCTATCTATCTATCTATCTATCTATCTATCTATCTCTATCTATCTATCTATCTCTCTCTCTCTCTCTCTCTCTCTCTCTCTCTCTCTCTCTCTCACTATATATATATATATATATATATATATATATATATATATATATATATATATATATATATATCTTTCTCTCTCTCTCAAGTAAAGTAACCGGATAATGGCAAATCTATCTACATATTTTTTATTAATTGATTGAAAACTATCTCTTTCCCTCTCTCCTTTCGTCTCTCTCTCTCCCCCTCTATCTCTCTCTCTCTCTCTCTCTCTCTCTCTCTCTCTCTCTCTATATATATATATATATATATATATATATATATATATATATATATATATATATATATATATACAAAGTAAAGTAACCTTATAATGAAAAACAACGAGAAAGAAAATTGAGACAGGAAATAGATGAAAGCTTAATAATGCAATGAATATTTGATTAAAAAGTTGTCCTGAACTTTCAAGTGTCTCAATTATTATTCCCGGCCAACACCGGGTTTACTTATTAGTTTTTAATAGAATGTTTAATAAAAGGCAGATTGTCTTTTCTATTAGTTTCGACATTTTCTTTTTTTTTTTCTTTCCTTTTTCTCTCCATCTTCAAGCACATCGACGATCAATTAGAAAGATGGACAGTTTGGGGATGGGATGTCGTTTCATTGCGTCTCTCTAATAATGTTCACCTTTTAGAAGGCGTTTATTATTTCTCAATTAATTATAAACTAATACGAAAGTTCAGGTCATCTTCTCTCTCTCTTTCTCTCTCTCTCTTTCTCTCTCTCTTTCTCTCTCTCTCTCTTTCTCTCTCGTTCTCCCCCCCTCTCTCTCTCTTTCTCTCTCTCTCTTTCCCTCTCTCTCTCTCTCTTTCTCCTCGTTCTCCCCCCCTCTCTCTCGCTTGATAATATTCGGTTCAAATGACTTACTCTGTACGAAAAATTAAATATTAATAAAACCAAAAGTAGCAATATTTTCATGCAATGATTTTCAATAACTGTAATTGTAATAATAAGTATTTTTCATAATAAGAAATTATACAAAAATAGCAAAAAACGAAATCAATTATGTCGATCTATTTCCAATCAATTTATAAACGAGAGATGCGAATAGCGAAATGGTACTCTGCGCAGATTGTGGAATCAATCGAGTCAATTGTTATATATATATATATATATATATATATATATATATATATATATATATATATATATATATATATATATATATATATATATATAGAGAGAGAGAGAGAGAGAGATAGCAGATAGCAAACAGCTGCTTACACAGAAATAAATTTACCTTAGGATAACGATAAATAAATAAATAAACAAATAAGTAAAAAACAAAACTAAAAAAAAAATTAACAATTTAAAAATTAAAACCTTATATAGAAATACAAGGAACCACGTGTTAAAATAAATTCACCCATTATACTGACACAACAAAGGAAACAGGATATAGGCCAATCTATAGAAAACAGAACAATAGAACAGGATATAGGAAGTAACACCAACAAGACCTTTGTTCCCGGGAAGCCTAACGATTGGCTGAGAGAACAACAAAGAATCTGATTGGTTAACTAGCTAGCCGTGTATATAAAAACACCCGGCAAAAATAACTCCATCCATTTACCCTTAAGATTCCCCCGTGGATGAAACGCGGGAGCCTCTGTGTAGCTTAATTGCCATATATATATATATATATATATATATATATATATACTTTATTATCATTTCATGTTTATACACTTATTTTATAAAATAAATGAATATAATGTATTGTGTATAGATTTTTACTATTTACTTCAACAGTGCTCAATACGCGAGTTGAGCTTAGTAAAAGTATGAACATATATTTATGGCAAGTAAGCTACGCAGAAACGTTTATGTTTAATTCCAGGTAATAAGGCTGATGATTTCCCTCGATAATGAAACATCAACTATTCTGTGTAGTCTGCTTGCTATATCTATATGTATATTGTGTATATATATTTTAAGAAAATTTACCAGAACTGCTCAATATAAAAGTCATAATATTAAAATTAATACATGAAAACAAAAAACTCGCCTGCCGCGTCGAGAACTTATTTAGGCAGGTGTATTTCCTCGGACAAAATTCATCTTTATCTACAGATGAAGATTTTACAAACCTTGGGAGCTGCCGCGTCGAGAAGCTAACAAGAAAATCAACGAGACCTGCATTTATATATATATATATATATATATATATATATATATATATATATATATATATATATATATATATATATATATACGTACGTATAGTTTGCCAGCAAATTGTTATTAAGACAGGCTTCATTAAAATCCACGGAGTTCTGCTTTTTTAAGATTTTCTTGGTTAGTCGTTCGACTCTTGGAAGCGGAAAAAGACCCATATTAGCTAAAATCAACCCCTGAAGATGGACGAGACGTCCGAAAACGCTCGAGATTTGACCCAAACCATAACGATGGGTGCTATACTGCACCAGCTACTACCACACGATCGTAAAATCGCTCGAAGAGTCGAACGACTAACCAAGAAAATCTCAAAAAAGCAGAACTCCGTGGATTTTAATGAAGCCTCTCTTAATATATATATATATATATATATATATATATATATATATATATATATATATATATATATGGTGTAAGGTACACGATAGTCATGCCGTGGTAGACAAAATGTGTGAAATATGACAAACGGAAAACAGGTTAAAATGTAGGAGAAAAACAAAAGCAAGAGATTCGACCGGTTTCGGTCGTGTTAGCGAACGTCTTCAGAAAAAGACGTTCGCTAACACAAACGAAACCTGTTAAATCTCTTGTTTTTGTTTTTCTCCTGCATTTTAACCTATTTTCCGTTTTTCATTTTTCACACACACACACACACACACACACACACACACACACACATATATATATATATATATATAATTTAACAGCCTGATAAATTAGAACACCCTACGCAAATTAACCTGTGTTTCTGCGGTAGCGTACGTCTAAAGGGCTGGGAAAAACTAAACGTTAAATTGTAAGCAAAAAAATCAGATAAAATAAAAATCTGTCCCAGCAAAATTAACCTTTTCAAAAGGTCACATCAACTGGTCTTTTAAGCGTGTCATTTATTATTATCACCAATCGGCGAAAATCCAGTAACCCTTTTCCTTTATATGCTTACACATTGGACAATCATTCATGCCTAAACAGAACCCATCTCCACACACGTGTCATAATACGTACAACAAATTCTCACTTCCCCTACCAAAACAAGACCAGACAGTAAACACACTCGTAAACATAAGTATTGACACAATACAGAGAAGCACAACCTAGATTAACATACACACCTTTTCGTCGGCTAGGCATATTTAGAAACTACATACATAGACATAACGCCGTATATTAACTATACACAGATAACAATTCGACATAGCATACACGTCTACACTTACTGAGTACGCTGGTAACGATACTTCTGAATTATTATATTAAATTAATCAGTATATTGATAATTACAATCATATTTGAGAAGGAATGGATGAAATTTAACTTTCATATCTCAAATTGCAGTTATTTTAATCATTTATTTACTCAATTTCAATTTCAATTTACTATCTACTTTTTTTAAACCAGGGTTTAATAGATGTCTACAGCTTATACCTATTTCATCTCTTTGATTCAGTAGTTGATCTCTATCAGAGAACATCATCATTTTTCATTAAAACAAATAAAACAAGACGGGTTTAGTAGTGTAGAAGTTGAAGCTTTTTTTCAAAATGCTCTGTTTCAGTACAGGTAATTTATCTTTTTCATTTGTATTTGTATAATGAGGTGTGACCTTTCTTATCTAAGTTATTGAAAGATAATAAATCAGTACTTGTACCTGTGTAAAAAAACTTTTCAGACTTGGAGTATCTTCTGGGAACACGGTTCTTAAATAAACTATATTCTTAGTTAAACAATTTTCTTGGAGCGGATATACATTTTTATCTCTGCAATTACATTCATTATTGTCGTTATTATTACCTTGTGCATTGTGAATTCTATTGTAACTATTACGGTT
>OY744520.1:183214333-183236833 GCA_963556195.1 Sepiola atlantica | reverse complement strand
ACATTCCGTGGAAGTACTTGTAAAATAAATACAGGGATGCAACATTGCGGCGATTGGACAGGGGCTGGATTTTTGTAGACAGTGTGGGACCTATTACATTAGAAACTCTTTTTTGAACACTGTCCAAGAGGGAGAGACTAGGTGTTGATGTACTAGCCAAGTTGCGACAAGAATACTTATTTTTTTATTTTGTTTGCGATACTTTTAAACGAATTTAATTATTTATTTAAAATAGCTTTTATACCTCAATGCTCGTTGAGAATAAGTTTCCCTTTACTAATGGAATGCCCCACTCCCCATTAAAAATATATATATATATGTCGCTCCCCATCTGGAAGCATGACATTCGTGAAGGGAAAAATATTCCCAACTAGCATTAAGGTAAAAGTGCTCTTTCGTATAAATAATAATTGAATTCGTTCAAAAGTATCGCAAACAAAAAAAACAAATAAATGACACACGCACCCCCCACACACACGCATATATATATATATATATATATATATATATATATATATATATATATATATATATATATATATATCTCAGGTGAAATGTACCTTATCAAATGTACCTTATCAAAAGGATAATGAAATTAGTGCGAACACTTTTGAAAATAGCTGCTAAAAATGAAAATTAAGTTGAACATTAAAAATAATCTACTTTACTCTCTACTAAGGCAAAGTTAGACACAAGGTCATATTTTAATGTGGAGAAAATCTCCTCCCCAAAAACGGGCATCACAATGGGAACAGAAATACCTGTATGGTCCAGTAAGTATACCCTAAAAATTGAGGGTGTATCAGACGACAGGCATCAAACTTCCGAAAGGAGGAGATAATGCCTAGGAGATTAGAAATTATGACATTAATAATGTATATATCAGGACCGGCGGGACAGTTATAAAAGTAACTGTATGTGTGTGTGTCCGCCTGATATTTGTGTCTTATGTTCACCCAAACCGCTGGACAGAATTGCTTGAAAATTATCATGTGGACTACTGACTTCTCAGTGAAGGTCATAGGCTATATAAGAAATTTATCACTTCAACGCTGAAAACTGCTTTCCCTTTGATTCAAATGAAATTTATACCATAGGTAAATTATAAAAAATGGTGTATATTCCCAAAATTGCAGCAAATTTTGATTATATTAAGATGGTTCCCCCCACTGAAAACTGTTTTCCTTTTGATTCAAATTAAATATATATATATATATATATATATATATATATATATATATATATATATAATCAAGGAGAGCACCTCTCTGTCTGTGCATGTCTATCCCTAAAAACGAAGACATACTAGAAAGTGTACTTTCAATATAATTCTATTCACATGAACAACTTGTATGTGAACATAATGGAAGTATTTTTGCGTCTCTCTCTGCCTCTTAAAGAAGCTAATGACAATTTTCAAACATGTTACACAATGTAATTAATCTATTTATTAGCGTTAGTTAAGAGTATTAACATATATCTGAATAAGATATCTAGCTGACAACATCAATGTTGCTGTTAAAGTAAACTCTCCCTACCATGATGTTGCATATGATGCTATCCCACACTCTAACCTGGGCAACACCGGGTAGCTCTGTTAGTATACTGACCCACCAATGCTTTTGAATGAACGACCCATTTTTTTAAACTTCAAGCATGCCAATACTTTCTTCGTTCTACAACCAGAAGTTGAATTCATAACCGCCAACAACATCACCGCGGATACACCAATAACAAGGACATTTTATCAAAAAATAAAAAGGAAAAAGTTTGTTTATTTATTTATTTATTCATTTTTTATGAAAAAAAAAATGACGCAATACTGGTCAGCTCTAATGATGGAATATTATTCCGAAATTAATAAGATTAAAGTAAAGAAGAAAAAAATCTTGCATTGATAAAGGCTTCTATAATATATATATATATATATATATATATATATATATATATATATATACCCTGGAGTTTAGTTTTGTTCTGTTAATTTTAGTCGATCGTTTATTCTTTTTAAAAGTTTTTAATCGACGATTAAATACATTATTTAATATTTCCTCTCTCCTTTTTTATGACTCCGTTCATCATATTTAAAACCAATATATATATATATATATATATATATATATATATATATATATATATATATATATATATATAATATATATATATATATATATATATATATACACATCTGTTGTTTACAAGTATACAAATAAGACAATAGAGTTATAAATCGATAATAACGGCTAAATAGTTATTGAAACGAGCCCTTTAAAAGCATTATGTAAATTAGACACTTCATTTAATCTACCAACGCCCCTTTCTTTCTGTTGCATGTGAAAAATACGTACCTATTTAAGGGGTCATTCATTTATACCCTAAACGGTTGCTTATATGTATAGAAATAAAACAATAGAATTTAAAATCAATAACATTGGGTAATCATTTATTTAAAACTACTTAGGAATAACATTATGTAAATTAGACACTCAATTTTATATGGTAAAACTCCTTTCCCTCTCTCTATATGATAAACATTATATGTTAATAATCTTACTAATGACAGTCTTTGTTTTAGATGATATCGAAATCAATGTGAATTAATATTAAAACCCTTCTACTCTATAGTAAAGACTAATGCGTATTTATTTGTATTTACATAAATATATATATTTTCACTCCGTCACGCAAACGTTAACGAGTAAAACATGTAGCGTTTTTTTTATTCACATTACGAAACTATTTTAAGTGGTGAGGGTAAGCGAGAAAGCAAATAGTAGTCAAACAACCACCTTAGAGTTGCGCCGCTACCTGAAATTAATTCGAAAAGAAATCCCCTACTTTATTTTTCATTTTTTACCCTCCCCCATACATAGTAATATTTTCAGTGAAAAAAAAAAATCTTTTTTTTACCCCCCCAATTTTTTTTTACCCTCCCCCATACATAGTAATATTTTCAGTTAATAAAAGAAAAGAAAACAGTGGGTGTCATCAGAACTAATAATAATAATAATAACAATTTACAAATGAAAAATTAAATAACCGACGCAATTCTACATTTTTATATGAATATTTTAGTAATATATCTAGATAAATAGCGAGTGCGAACACTGGCGAAGCGTAATTTTTCCACGACATTTTTAACGGTAGATGTACACTAATATTCTTAATTATTATTTGAGGTATCAGGTCACCAAATAAGTTCTGTCCGGATTTTTTTTTACTTCTCTGAACTTTAATAGTAATTGGTAAAGCCGAATAGAACTAAATAACAAATACGGCATAAGATGACCGAAGTTAAGCAACACTGAGCCTGGTCAGTACTAGATGGGTCACTATTTCGGAATACTAGACGCTGGATGTGGACACCTAGCTATGAGCAAATAGAGTCGCCAACCCGCGTGGCCACTATGGCAAAAAAAAAACAAAAAAACTGAATGACTCACTAATAAGGTAAACGGAAATCACAAAGGGGTTCCTCCTCCAGGAGTGATCAAAAACTCTGATGGTTATTGTGATGATCACTAGCAGGGAAACCCGACATTGACCGGGATTGAATGAGGATCACTTCTATATAGTTTTTCATTATACTCATAACACCATATTACTTTTTATGTTTTTACTGCACCCTCCCCCCGTTTCGCCATTTGAGATAGTCGGGACAAGCTGAAATGTCGGAAAACTCTCTAAATTATTGTCTTATTCATAAGGTTTAAAATTCATTTTAAGTTTTAAAAGGGGTATGTCCCCATGAGTCAGTTAAGGGTCTGGCGCGTAAATATTCGGTACATAGAGGGTAGCGTAGAAATTCGGGATCACTTACATCGCCTTTCTCGGATAATTTTATACATATGATATAAATCGAGCATGATGAGATATATTTGACGTTTTAAAGGAGGTTCGACCCTCATAGCTCTATTAGGTTAGGAGGGCACTTAGAAATTCAGGACCACTTCCATTGTCTTCCCCAGAAAATTTGATACATATGACTTACATTTCATAAAAATAGGATATATTAAAAATTTTTAAGGGAGTTTATTCCTTAAAAGACCCCCTTGGATTTCATCGTCTTATCCGGTAAGCATACACTTTTAAATTGTATGCAGATTCTCTAACCTTTCTTCCTAAAGGGAACACACACACAGACATTGGGCTATATATATATATATATATATATATATATATATATATATATATCGCAAGCATGAAGGGAAGCCGAATTCTATCGTTCATGATTAAAAGTTAAGCAAAGGGAATGTCTATTGGGACTAGATGTGGTCAGTCTCTAAGCTTCATCCTCTATTGTACATATAACATAACGCTATTTTATTTTCTGTACTCTTTCTTTTAACCCCCTTTTTTTTAAATCCCTCGTTTTTTTTTAATCCTTCGATACAGCCTTTGTTAAGAGAGGACGAAACCGGTCGTCTGGCATTTTTTCTTGATTAACTTTTAATCATGAACGATAGAATTCGTCTTACCTTCATGCTTGCGATAATAACATTTTGTATTTCCCTAAAAGATCATGAAATATGTATATGTATATGTATATATGTAGATGTAGACGTAAATATAGATATAGATATAGATATAGATTCATTTGGACACTTTTAAATTATTAACAGAATTCTACAGGATAAATTAATTGAAATGTCGCTGTTGAAAGCCGTAAACATAATAGTACCTAAGGAGCCTTTGACGCAGATAATGATTTATGGTAACTCTCCCGCCGAAGTGACTTGACAAATTCCCCAGTTTATTGAGAGGAATGCCTGAAAGAAAGAAGGCACATATGATGGCTTCAAACATTTAGAGATGGAAAAATTTGCCTCTGAAGATGAAGACTGATCAGGAATTCCAGTTTAGTTTCATATTGTTGCAGCCCTTCGATAAAACCTGCAGAATCAGTGGAAGAATTGGTAATGAAGCTTTCCTCAAACCATACAACTGTTGGTCGTAATCTTAAACAACTTGGAAATGTTCTTAAGCTTGAAAAATGGGTGTCTTATGAATTAAGATTTTCAGACAGCTCATGAAGTACCCATTCTCCAATCTTATGACCCATTTTCACTTGTTGAATATAACGATGAACTAATTGCTAATTCTTGAATTGATTCTGTTGGGGTTTGTTTAACTGATTATACAAGGTGTTCTTCTTCAAACTCAACTGTAAAAAGACAAAATAAAAAAGAAAAGAATGAAAGAAGGAAAGAAACGAACAAAGAGAGGAATAGAAAAAGAAAGAGAAATGTAGAGAAAAGAAAGAAACAAACAAACAATGAAATGCAGTATAGAAAATAACAAGAATATAAATCAGTCGTAAGACTACATATTACTGCCTGGAAACGTAAGGATGGACCAAAGATTTATCTGGACCTTACTTATCGCTATTGTATGAAGTATTTCCGAAGTCTGGCTATGTAAACCTTGATAAATAATTGCACTGTTCTCAAGGAGCATCAGCGCCATACATCAAATAAAAAAAAAACGGAAGTTGAAATCCCATAAAAATTCCAACCGTGACCAAAATTCTCAAGGTCATAGTCAAAGGTTAAGGTCATATAACATGCAACATTTTATTGACTACAATATGGACCAAGTAGCGAGTCTCTATATTACAAAAAAAATCGCCGGACTTATCGCCAAAAGTGTGATTTTCATCTTTTTCGTGATCATGACCATCACCTTTGACTTTCATATCACAACATTTAATTAGTTCTGAGTTTGATTATGATCGATAATTTAGGCAAGTTTGATGACCACTGGTCAAGCAACGTGGACATTAGACTGTATTCACAAACAAACTCGACCGAACACATAATCTCCTTGACGGAAGTAATAAAGAACCCGGAAGTAAAATAGTACACTCAAAGAAGGAAAGAAAGAAAGAAAGAGATAAAAAGAAAAGAATAACGAACGCGGAAAGAAAAACATTACACTAAAAATAAATAAAGAAAGAAAAAAGTGAGAAAGAAAGAAAAAAGAAAGAAAGAGATAAAAACAAAAAATAATGAATCCGGAAGGAAAACAGTACACTAAATATAAATAAATAAATGCATAAAGAAAGAAATAAAGTAAAAAGACAGAAAGAAAAAAGAATAAAGAACACGGAAGTAATATAGTACACTCACCGAAAAAAAGAAGGAAGGAAAGAAGGAGAGAAAGAAAGAAAGAAAGAAGAAAGATAGAAAAAAAGAGAGAAAGAAAGATATGCATGCAGATAAAGAAGTAAAAAAGAACTGAACGAACGAGAAAATTATTTGAAGAAAGAAATATTGGCACAAAAAATAAACACGAACAAAGAAGGATAGAAAGATGAAAATAATGGTAGAAAAAAATGAAGAACATTGAGAAAAATGATTTTTGAATGAAATCTTCGCGAAAAAGTGATAAGCGCATTTATTTGGCTAAAACCAAAGTTCCAAATCAACGTCGCCTCCAGTAAGAGATCAAACACATTCCACTTGCTCCTTATCAAACGGAGAATCAATGGCGACTTTTTATGCAACAAAGGTCATCTGGACACACACACACACGTGCACACGAGAACTTCAACTGAAGTAAAATGTAACACAAAAGATAGAGATAGAGATAGAGAGAGAGAGAGAGAGGGGTGGTGGTGGTGGTAGACTCACACAAACACTAACAGACAGATATATGCACATATTTCAAGTACACAATTGTTGCAATAAAAACATGCACGTTAAAGTTATCAATATAAGATTTTAGACGTCAGACCTGATCAGAATTTAAGCTTACAAATCAAACTTTGCTTCTGACAAGACAATTATCATTTGTTATTGTTGTATCATGTTATTTGCAATACAATAACGTATTTCGTTACAGTTTACCTAAAAAAAAGTAATCCCACCCGGATAACTAGTAATATGACTATCTTTGGCTTTTTGGCTAGGAGCAAAGTGTAGTATCTGTTCTAATACTACATTTCATTTTTCTGTCTTCGGTCAGAGTGCCTCTTTTGAGGGAGCTGGATTTTCCCCACATTAAAAACGGACCTTATGTCTAACTCTGCCCTCGCGGGGAGGCAAGTAAATAAGAACTGGTAGTATGGAAACATTTTTATTTCAATTATGACGGAAAAATTTTAAAAAAAATAGCTTACGTCATTAATAAAAATAAAAATTAATCGGAGATCTACCTATTTAAATTAATTGATAAACATTTTTATTTCAATTATGACAGAAAAATTAAAAAAAAAATAACTTACGTCATTAATAAAAATAAAAATTAATCGGAGATCTACCTATTTTAATTAATTGATCAACATTTTTATTTTAATTATGACGGAAAATTTTTTAAAAATAGCTTACGTCATTAATAAAAATAAAAATTAATCGGAGATCTACATATTTTAATTAATTGATAAACATTTTTATTTTAATTATGACGGAAAAATAAAAAAAAAATAGCTTACGTCATTAATAAAAATAAAAATTAATCGGAGATCTACCTATTTTAATTAACTTTTTTCCAAACTACATATTAGGTGATTCAAAATTGGATTGATAATTTGTAATGTTTGGATTATTTGAACTACGCTTTTCATCTTGGATTTTATTCTTACAACGTTTCCGTCGATGTAACCCCCGACCTTCTTCAGGCGCGTCTTGTCGAACTCGAGAGTGTTTATGTCGACCTCGGGAATTTGTAAGGAATTTCGAATGGAATTAAAATTTATTTAATCTTCGGGGGTCGTTTGATTCTTATTCCGTCAGCAATGACCAAGTAGAAGTCTTAAGCAATTCGTAATTGTATTCTAAATATCGCCAGTACTGAGGATTGAACCATCAACCTCCATAACACTGCCAGGAGGACCTGATTATTACTTAGCACTTATATCCGTTGCGCCACGAATAATTCAAATAATGCATATTATCAATCCTCATCGAAAAAAATCCGAAACATAAAGAAGGATCTAACATTTATTTATGAAAACCAATTTCATAGTTAGGGATGGCCCAAACAACGCATAATTTTCTCTATCTCTCCTGAATATTAGCCCAGTCTAACAATGTTATATCAGCAGTGACAATGGGAGTAGAATAGTAGAATATGAAATATATTCTATAGTTCTTTATTTCCTTTGTCCAATTATATTTATACCATACCGCCATATATCTGTCCCTTCCCCAATCCCTTCCACCCTCCCTTTCACCCTCTTTGACACCAGTGTTCGCACTAATATTCATATAAAATATAATGTCAATTTGTAAAGTTAAAAAAATAAGCAAAAAACAAACGTTTAAACCGGAAAGTTTGAGAAAAAAATCAGAAAACAATGTATCAATCGGTATAGAAATATTATTTAATACTAGCAGGACCCTGTCTCTAGGCGTTGCCCGGGGTGGGGTAAAAGCGCGAGCTACTTTTTCTTTGCATATATTTTTTTCTGCGAGCAAGTTTTCCCAGAATACATGCAATAATTAGAGAATAGATTTGGAGTAACTTTATATTCTGTAGGAAATGAATGTGGTTACTTTCTTTCTCTCATCAAAGTTACATTAACTGCCTATTCACTTATATTGATATAATTAAAACAAAGGCTGTCATTAATATATAATATATTAATATATAATTTTTATCATATACAGAGAGGAAAAAGAGGTTTGGCATATAAAATTGGGGATCTAATTTACATAATGTTATTCCAAAGTAGTTTTAAATAAATGATTACCCAATGTTATTGATTTTAAACTCTATTGTTTTATTTCTATACACATAAGCAACCACGTTGTGTATACATGAATGACTCCTTGAAAAGTGCGTATTATTTACATGTATGTAAATTAGACACTCCATTTAATCTGCCAACGCCCCTTTCTTTATATATATATATATATATATATATATATATATATATATATATATATATATATATATATATATATATATATATATATATAAATTTACATAATGCTATTTAATGGTTGGTTTCATTAAGTAATTAGCCGTTATTATTGATTTATAACTCTATTGTTTTATTTGTATATATGTAAGCAACATATATATATATATATATATATATATATATATATATAAGCATATTCATTTTAAGTAAATAATATTAAATTAGTTTTACCGACATACGCCAGCGTTTCAAGCTTTCGCTCTCATCAGTGTAGGGAATGATAATCTCAGACCGTCGTAAGGTTTAAACCCGGTTACAAAATCACTCTAAACTCCGCATATATATATATATGGGAAATGAAAAAGGAAAAACCAAAAGATGTTTTTTTATGTATTCATCAACGTTTCGTCTTTATTTGTAAAACTTCCTCAGGTGATAATTATAAGTAAAAAAGTCATGCAAGTACATGAAAACATTGGGTTGACATGATGGGTTAATAAGAAAAAGTAGTAGCCACTACTGGGAGCACAGGACCGAGGTCATGGCTGAGAGAAGTTGGTGGCAGGGAATTAAATTAATGTGGATGGCTGTGAGTGAAAAAGTGGAGGGGTGGGGAAAGACGAAACGTTGATGTATACATAAAAAAAAACATCTTTTAATTTTTACCTTTTTCATTTCCCATTACGTCGGATTACCCTCATCCTTCCTTTCTCATATATATATATATATATATATATATATATATATATATATATATATATATATATATATATATATATATATAAATTTAATAATGCAGTCATTTCTTTCTTTCTTTTTCAATTTCTTTATTTTTCTTTCTCTCTTTTTTATTGATTCTTTTCTTTCTCGATTCGTTCTTAGTTCGTCCGTCTTTCGTTTTTCTTTTCCTTTTTCTTCATTGTTTCTTTCTTTATTAATTTTTCTTCGCTAGTGTTCGCACTAATATTTACATAAAATAACATGTCAATCGGTGCAGTTCAAAAAAAGTAACAAGAAAAACGGTACTTTGTTAGATTAGGACCCAAGCTAACTTTGACTATGACCATAACCTTAACCTTAACCCCAACCCTAACACTAACCTTAAATCCTAACCCTAACCATAACCCTAACCATAACCATAACCCTTACCCTAACGCTAACCCTTACCCTACCCATAACCATAACCCTAACCCCAACCCTGACACTTGCCCTAACCCTAACATTAACCCCAACGACGGGGTCAAAGTTAGCGTGGATACTGGAAAAGTAAAGAAAGAAAACAGAAAGAAAAAAAACGTATTAATCGGTATAGAAATATTATTTAATATTACTATTGCTATCATTATCTACCGACTCACAAATATGGTCATTAGTAAGATTATTAATATATAATGTATATCATCTAGAGAGATAGAGCGGAGTTTTGCCATATAAAATTGGGTGTCTAATTTAGATAATGTTATTCCAAAGAAGTTTTAAATAAATGATTACCCAATGTTATTGATTTAAAACTCTATTGTTTTATTTCTATACACATAAGCAACCACGTTGTGTATACTTGAATGACTCCTTAAAAAGTGCGTATTATTTACATGTATGTAAATTAGACACTACATTTAATCTGCCAACGCCCATTTCTTTATATATATATATTTATATATATATATATATATATATATATATATATATATATATATATATATATAATTTACATAATGCTTTTAAATGGTCGGTTTCAATAAATAATTAACAGTTTTTATTGATTTATAATTGTATTGTTTCATTTGTATACTTGTAAGCAACATATGTATATATATATATTCTTTTTATAATGAAGCTATTTCTTTCTTCCTTTCTTTCTCTCTTTCTTTTCCTTAATTTCTCTCTTTCTTTTTCTTTCTCTCTTTCTTTTTCTTTCCTTCTTTCTTATTTTTTTATTGATTCGTTTCTTATTTCATTCGTTCTTTTCTCTCCCGTCTTTCGTTTTTCCCTTTTTTTCTTTTTTTTTCATTATCTATTTCTATCTCTTTCCTTTTCTTTATTGATTCTTTTTTCTGTTTCCCAATCTTTGTTTCTTATTCATTCATTTTTTCTTTCATTTCTTCCGTTTTTTTCACCTTCTTAATCCCTTACTTTCTTAGTATGATCTCATTTTCTTTCTGTATTCTTTTCTTTATTCTTTTTTTCTGTTTCTCTTTTTTCTTTTTTCTTTCCTTCTTTATTTTCTTCCTTTCTTTATTTGTTTCTTTTGTCAGTTTTGATTTTTTTATTATTTTATTTATTTTTTCGTTTCTTCCTTTTCATTCTTTTTTGCATTCCCTCTTTTTTTCTTTTGTTTCTTTTTATCTTTCTTAATTGTTTCCTTTTTCTGTTTCCTAATCTATGTTTCGTTATTCGTTTATTTTTAATTTTTTCGTTGATCCTTTTTTCTTACCTTTAATTTTTTCCCTCTATATCCATTTTGTTTCCCTTTTCTTCTTTTTTTTCTCCTTTTCTTTATTCTATTTTTCGGTTTCCCATTTTTCGTTTGTTCATTTATTTCTTTTCTGTCTTTCTTTCCATCATTCGAAACGAATACACAAACGATAGAATAAAATGAACTCAACCACAACTTTTTTTTCATTCGCCCTTAACGATACCTATAAAACATTAACTCAAGTCTTCTTATTTAAAAAACAAACCTAATCCTGAAGACGACTATGAAAGTCGAAAGCGCTCGAAAAAAATAGCCGAATTAAGAACAATCGGGGAAGTACTTTACAGCTTACCACCTGATACCAGAAGGATAGCTCGACGGTTTGAGAACCTCACGAAGAAGATATACAAACGAGAAAGTTCCGTGACGTTCAACAACGCTTGCTTAGATAACGACTTGCTGCCTAAGTATACACACACACACATATATATATATATATATTATTTATATCCTTTAGACATTCCTACTTACTATTATATTAACGAGGATTAAAATCCGAAAATAAATTTTAGATTTGACTAATTTTGAACTAATAGAACATAACGTGATGAATAGAAATCTGTTTTCGTCTTTAACTAAAACAGCTTTAAAAATCTATTTTGTGCAGTTTTTAAAATTATTTTCATGCACCTATTAGTAAAAAAAATACACTTTAAAGTGACATTTGTTTTATTTATCAATAAGAATATTTAGCTAACAGTAACAATTCTTTATTACGAAAGTAAAAGGAACAATGTTTCTTTAATATTATAAAAACTTACAAACATTTATTATTTGAAGAGAAATCTTATTATAGGCAGTCACTTCTGAAGAAAGATGAAGAAAGCCACGGAGTTGCTTTTATGCTATTCATTTACTTATTGAATTTTTATGGAAATCGCCCAAGACAAGGCATAAAGCCACTTAATGTAAAGAGCTAAAAGCTACAACTTCAAGGTAAAAAATAGCCAACGATAAATGTTAGATGGATATATTCCGACCCAATAAACAGCAATTCGTCTCTCTTTGTCAGAAACATCGCTCATGGAATGTAAAAACTGAAGAACAAAATAAGGGGATTGAGAGTAACTAGGTTGCCGAAAGTAAACCCAGCGTCACCTTTCTACTCTCAACGTTCAGTTGTTTAATCTCAATTAACGATAAACGACAACTGTGATTAAGAAAATTTGATGAGTATGGAGTGAATATTTAATGGAATGAAAGTAATTTTGATGAGTATATTGTAAATATTTAATGTCATGAATGTAAATCTGATCAGTATGGTGTGAATATTTAATGGCATAGATGTAAATTTGATGAGTATGGCGTGCATATTTAATGGCATAATTGTAAATTTGATGAGTATGGTGTAAATATTTAATGACATTAATGTAAATTTGATCAGTGTGTGAATATTTAATGGAATAGATGTAAATTTGATGAGTATGGTGTAAATATTTAATGTGATGAATGTAAATCTGATCAGTATGGTGTGAATATTTAATGGAATAGATGTAAATTTGATAAGTATGGTGTGAATATTTAATGACATAATTGTACATTTGATAAGTATGGTGTAAATATTTAATGTGATGAATGTAAATCTGATTAGTATGGTTTTTTATATTTAATGACTTGAAAGCTAATTTTATCAGTAAAGTGTAAATATTCAATGGCATGAATGTAAATTTGATGAGTATGCTAGGAATATTCAATGGCATGAACGTAAATTTCATTAGCATGGTGTAAATATTTAATGCTATGAATGTAAATAGATGGTGTTGTGATATAGACTGATGCTTATCGTTGTATGCTGTTTTTTCGGGGTCGTTAGGTATGTCTTATTAGCTGGTTCTGCTTGTCGCACACACCTTTCGTCGGGTAGTCTACTCTTCACCCACTTTCTCGTCGTCTCATCTTATTCATGTCAGAGTTAGCTCTTCATCAAACTCAACGTGACGTCTTGATCGGGTTTCATTATGAAGAGCAACATACACATTTATTTATCTTTTAAATAACTTTCTAATGGCATCAAAAGAAAGAATACATCGATTCACTTGAGACAAATAGTGCGTTGTTAACAGGGGAGAGAAAGGGAAAGGAGAGAAGGTAAAACTGAATAAAAGCCAGGCATTGAGACAACAGTCCGCCCTAACCCTAACCATAAACCTAACCCTGCGCTCTTCCGGTTTCTTTTCTCGCTATTGCTATGCCTGTCGGTAAGAATTCTTGAGAGCTATATTGGAGGGAAGTTCTTTTAATAAGTTATTAATTTTTTTATTAAACACTTTTAATTAATTACTGTTAATATCGATGAAACTATTGCATATATATAGACAAAATAGAACACTAAAATTACAAATGAATAACACCAAACATACATTTATTATAAACTGTTTAAACAATAGTTATGCTAATAAGGCATTCAAATGATTGTCTTTGGATCGTTCGTCGGTACGGTGTGTAGAGTATTGATTTACTCCTCTCCAGGAGTTAGGCACAAGGCCAGTTTTTATCTTACTCCCACAAGTAAGATGTGACCCAAGGTCGGGTGTGTAGAGTATTTAAAAATATTATATCGTATTATTGATTTAAATAACAGTAACCCGTTTTGATGGTTATATAAGAGTAATAAATGAAAAACACTTTCGCATTTATTCATTTAGATAGATACTATTTCTTTCATAAGAATTTCCTACTTACTATTAAATTTAAGAGAATAAAAGAGAGGATATGATACATCAAATAAAATCCTAGACATTGTTAATTATTACCTTATTTTAACATTAATATTACTATCATTATCTGCCTACTCACTGATATGGATATCATTCAAAACAAAGGCTGTCATTAGTAAGATTATTAATATATAATGTTTATCATATAAAGAGAGGAAGAGAAGTTTTACCGTATAAAATTGGGTGTCTAATTTACATAATGTTATTCTAAAGAAGTTTTAAATAAATGATTACTCAGTGTTATTGATTTTAAATTCTATTGTCTTATTTCTATAAACATAAACAACCGTTTTAGGGATAAAAAGTACGTATTTTTCACATGCAATAGTACATATATATATATATATATATATATATATATATATATATATATATATATATATATATATATATAAGGAAATGGGCGTTGGCATAATAAATGGGGTGTATAATTAAAATAATGCTTTTAAAGAGTTGTTTCAATGGATAATTAGCCGTTATTATTGATTCATAACTCTATTGTTTTATTTGTATACTTGCAAGCAACAGATGTATATATATATATATATATATATATATATATATATATATATATATATATAGGAAAGGAGGAAATGGCTCCATCTTAAAATAATATATATATATATATATATATATATATATATATATTATTTTAAGATGAAGCCATTTCCTCCTTTCTTTCTTATATCATTTTTTCTCTTCGTCTTTATCAATTTCTTTCTCTCACTTCTTTAGTTGTTTCATACAGTCTTGTTTTTTTGTCTTTTTTCTTCTATTCATTTTCCTGTTCTTTATTGATTTCTTTTTTCTGTTTCCTCCTCTTTCTTTCTTTCTTTCCCCATTTCTTTTTATACTTTCTTTATTTCATCCCTTCTTTTTTGGTGTTTTTTTCCTTCATTCATTTATTTCTCCCTTCCTTTTTTTAAACTTATTATTTGACTTATTTCTTTCTATCTTTCTTTTTCCATTCATTTCTTTCTCCTGTCTGCCTTTTTTTTCTCTCTTCATTTTTTTCTTATTTTTCCCCACTCTCTCTTTCTGCTTCTCTACATTAGATTAGCTCCGCTTCTCTAAATTTCCTTATCTTCCATACCATAACCTTCTTACTTGAAGGACATTTTCCGCATTTTCTGTATTCCTTCTCTCCTTTTTTTCTTTCCTTCTTTTTTATCTATTTATTTCCCTCTTTCTTTTTCTTTTTACTTTCCATCTTCGGAATATTTCTTTCCTCTCTTCTTTTCTTTGTCTATCCCTTTGTTTATCTCTTTATTTCTTCTTTATTTTCTATCTTTAGTTTCCATCTCTCCCTACCTCTCTTCCTCTCTCTCTCTCTGCTCACCTTTGATTTTCTCCTAACTTCCTTATTTTATATATCCTACGCTTTCTACCTCGAAGGACATTTCCATTTTCCGCTTTGTCTCTGGAATTATTTTCTCTTTTTGTATTACTTCCATCACTTTTTTCTTCAGTCATTCTTTATGTCTTCCTCTCTCCTTTTTTCTTTTCTCTCTCTTTTCTATTCATTTCTTTCTTTCTTCCGCTCTTTCTTACCTTTTTATTTTATCTCTTTACTTCTTTTTCATCTATACATTTCTCTCACACAGTCTCTTTTTACATTGGATTTCCTCCTCCTCCTTAGCCTACCTTCTATTTAATATATTAAGCCTTCTAACTCGAAAGACATTTCTCCGTTTCCATTTCCCGCTTTGTTCCTGGAGTTTTTTCTCTTTGTATCACTTCCCTCAGTTTTTTTCCTCATTCCTTCATTCATTGTCCCCCTTTCTCTCCATTTCTTCTTCTTTTCTTTCTTTCTTTCTCTCTTTCTTTCTTTCTTTCTTTCTCTTTTCTCTTTCTTCTTCTATTTATTTTTTTTCCTTTCACCCTTTCTTTTTCTTTTCTCTCTTTACACCTCTCTTATTTACCCCCCTCTCTCTCTCTCCTTCTTTCTCAATTTCTCTCTCCACCTTTGATTTCCGCCGCCTCTCTAGCCTTCCTTATCTTCTATATCCTAAGCCTTCTAACTCGAAGGACATTTCTCTGCTTCCATTTCCCGCTTTGTCCCTGGAGTTTGCATTCTTCACAATCCGACAATCGCTACTTAGATTGTCCAATGGAACGCAATGGATTTATCGGAAACGAAACGCAGAATATCTGCTTCGCTTGTGGCCATTTGTTTTCATGAAGAAAGATTTAGATTCTATCTCTGGCCACCACAGAGATTTATTGCCTTCCATATTTCATGATTACTAGCCGGACTCTTTAGAAATTCCACGGACACTGAAAGAAAATAGGCTGGAATTTTATTATGTCTACTCGCAAAACTTCTTCTGGTCACATAGGATTCTAGTATACATGATGAACGAACATATACCACACTGTGCCGCAAAAGAAGGGGGAATACCTAGGAGGATAGTATCATGACGAACGAACAAATACTACATTACCACCCGAAAATCAGACTCGAAAAAGCAAAGAAAGAATCCATGGAGTGGAAAAAATTTGACTCCGCCATTTCGGATAGCCTCAAAACAAACATTTCTGCGACCCTAAAATATTTTTTCTCATTAACTAATTCAATAAAATGAAAATAATCACTTTGGTGCCTGCAGGGGATCGTAGTATGAGGAACGAACATATACTTATACTAAATTACCCTCTTCTCTCCCAAAAGGAGGAGGTATTGCCTGGGAAGACAGTATCATTAAAAACAGAACAGATACTACACTCACCCCTAGTTTCGCCTTCAGACAGACAGATACCCAATTTCCATTAGTAATAGAAGCAAAAATATAGTTTTGAATCAAGACAAGCATACATCAAATCTCCATTAGTAATAGAAGTAATAGTATAGTCTCGGATCAAGACAAACATACATCAAATCTCCATTAGTAATAGAAGTAATTGTGTAGTCTCGGATCAAGACAAACATACATCAAATCTCCATTAGTAATAGAAGTAATAGTATAGTCTCGGATCAAGACAAACATACATCAAATCTCCATTAGTAATAGAAGTAATTGTATAGTCTCGGATCAAGACAAACATACATCAAATCTCCATTAGTAATAGACGTAATTGTATAGTCTCGGATCAAGACAAACATACATCAAATCTCCATTAGTTTATATTCATGTCGTACACGATACCTTGGTATTTTGTTACTCACTCCATTCTCAACTATGTTTAAGGACACTGACTTCAACTAGGGTTGCTACTTTCTCCTTCTTGTCCCATATCACTATGTCAGGTTTAACAGCTCTGTTTTCTAGGTACGTAACTGTAGGAATTACATAGTCATAGTGGATGGTGTGTAACTTAATCCTAACTGTTCTATCCAGTATATATTCCCAGGATTTGTTACTACGTATAAGATAAGGGAAGTTACAGCAGGTGCTGTTAGCGTGGCAGCATTCACTCATGATTTCAGACCCACAAGACAATAATTAATCACCAGAAGTCTATATGACTTTAATAAACTCCCTTCTATGCAAAGTACACATTCTAGTATTGACTCTATAATTGTTTTGTTTTTCATGATTTTTTAAAATATATTAATGAGCCTACTCTGTATTTTGGCCTTTTGGCTAAGATCAAAGTGTAGTATGTGTTCCGATGGATACTGCACTTCATAGATCGGTATTGTCTTGGCCTTCGGGGCTTGATTTACGCCGGTCTATGGGTCTGATCTGTCCTGTGCAGTTCTAGGAGGTCCGCCCTCCCAGGCTTTACCTCCCCTCTTTGGGGAGGAGTAAGTTAATTGCTTACTGCCTGAGGCGCCCCTACCGGGGAATGCCGACGAGGCTGCCCAGGCAATTTTTAATGGCCAGAGTGCTCACCTTCTCGAGCGCTGGCTTTTCAAATCCCACTTTCCGACCTTGTGTCACATATTCCTATTGTGGGTAGGGGTTAAATAACGCCTACTCTGTATTTCGGCCTTTTGGCTAAGATCAAAGTGTAGTATCTGTTCCGATGGATACTGCACCCCATAGACTGGTATTGTCTTGGCCTTCGGGGCTTGATTTACGCAGGTCTATGGGTCTGTCCTGTGCAGTTCTAGGAGGTCCACCCTCCCAGGCTTTTCCTCCCCTCTTTGGGGAGGAGTAAGTTTATTGCTTACTGCCTGAGGCGCCCCTACCGGGGAATGCCGACGGGGCTGGTCAGGTAATTTTTAATGGCCAGAGTGCTTACCTCGCGGGCGCTGGCTTTTCAAACCCCACTTTCCAGACCCGACCTTGGGTCACATCTTACTTGTGGGAGCAAGATAAAAACTGGCCTTGTGCCTAACTCCTGGAGAGGAGTAAATAAATACTCTGTATTTTTTCATTCTTTTTAGAATCTATTTTAACAAAACAGTTCTGTTTGTATTTATCAAGGCGTAACGAAGTCTTGTGGTTTGCATAACTTTTTAATGGGTCAACCGTTGAGCCAATATAAATTTTAATAAATGTCTGAAATTTGACCACAGGCATGCATTGGACATTTTGTTTGTCACTTAGCCTTAAGAGAACAGCTAATCGAATACCACAGTTACGGGGGTCATGTAGTATTACTATTACTTTCGCTACGGCATATTCATCGTATTTATTAACAGGGTAAATAAAAACGCGGCATGTACTAAAAAAAACGTCACATAAACGTTACAATGCTTGTTTACAGAGACCACATAACGTTGCCCGTAATGTTACCTTGTAACATTACAAATACGTTGCCTTATAACGTTACATTAACGTCACAACAACATGTTACATTAATGTTACCCCATGTTACATGTTAGATTAGCGTCACCCCATGATAAATGCAGAGAAAAGAACCAAAACTAAGAAAAAGGGGAAATAATCTATATAATACAAAAACTCTGTTGATCGTGTATGTTTGTTTGTTTCTGTGCACACTGAATTACGTCACAAAGGGATAAAATCATCCATAAAAACAAGTGGAAGAAATCGGGAAGATCTGTTATGGCGTCGTAAATGGGCGTCATCCGTTAAAG
This sequence comes from Sepiola atlantica, assembly GCA_963556195.1. Classification (NCBI taxonomy): domain Eukaryota; kingdom Metazoa; phylum Mollusca; class Cephalopoda; order Sepiida; family Sepiolidae; genus Sepiola; species Sepiola atlantica. The sequence continues at coordinate 183,217,784 of OY744520.1, read as the reverse complement.
AGGGGGTAACAACATTGGGGGCGATCGTTTATGACATCATAAATGGTGAAATAATAGAAGGACGATGCCATCCATTAACACAGAGATATAGACGACCCGTGATCCGTAGCATCACGGGTCGTCTATGTAGTCTGTCACGAGTTGTCTACGTGAACAGTGAATGTATATCTATGATTATTCTAAACGTGATTTAATCAACGTTTGTTTCCATAAAACTTTCTTTTTAAAAGAGTGGTTACTGGAAATTTTGAAATAGTGGAATTGTTCACTTATGAAGAACAGGGGTAATATTAATTATTCAGATCAATTCTCATTGAGAAATTACCCCAACCATTAAAACAAATAAAAAAATCACAGGTTTAAAAACATAAAAAATACAAATTAAAAACATACAACTTTGAAAAAATACAAATAAAAAAAATACAAAATTTAAAATGATGACTGAATAAAGTTCAACTAATATTCAAAACTTTTTATAATCATTTTATTTATAATTTTTCTTTTTTTTATTTAAAATTTTATACAGATTTTCCACTTCAATGGAAACACAAGTGTGTAGTTCTTTTATATAAATGTTTTTAATTCATTTATTTTTTTGTTTTCATCCATTCAGTGTCCCCTATGTTTATGTTATCCAATTGTATATTACAAAAATATCAATTGAATAATTTTAAATTAAACTTCAATTAATTTACATTGGTGATAAAGAAGATATGCCATTTATATATATATATATATATATATATATATATATAAGTTTTATAGCATATTTCTTAGTCATAGATGTCATTTTTCTGTCTTTCACAAGAAAGAGTTAAAAACGATGTTTTTTTAATATAAATAATGCATTTGTTCCCATATACCTTAGAAAATGAAATCCACTTCTAATATGAAATTCTTTACATACAAACTTAATAAATAAGGAATGGCAATTTGTTCGTTAGATGGATAATACCTGTTCACTTTTTATGATTGGAGAATCGATTGCTTTCATTGCAGCGACCTTTTCCAGAGTAAAGAACCGAAGTACGACATCCGGTGCAGCTCTGCTCGCATGTGTTAGGTGAGAAGTTTTATTTTTTTTATTCTATGTACCATCAGATACTAGAAGGTCCAGTCTACCCTTCTATTTTAATCATTGCTGAGAAGTAGGAGTTTTGAACTTTTTCCTAGGTTACACCAAAGTTTTTATTCTCGTATTTAAATTGCCGTCAGAAAACGACTTCTCGGCCTTCGGGCTAGGATCAAAGTGTAGTATCTGTTCTGTCTTTGTTCAGTGAATGTTAGATCGTTCAAAATTTGGAAATTAAAAAAAAAATCGTCCCGATAGAGAGATATCTTTTTTTTTTGGGGGGGGGGGAAGCTGGATTTTACCCACATTAAAAAAAACGACCTTGCGTCTAAATCTGCCCAGGGGAGGCAAGTAAATAGGGGCTGGGGCAGTCTAGTCACCATTCTGATTTTGATTATAGATTTAAGGAAGGATCTATAGTTTATTTTTATTCTTTATTCCAGAGGGAAAAGTGAAATCAGCTGACTCCATCACGGCTTGCCGAATTCGGAGCCCTTGTCAATATACTTTTTATCATCTGTTTGTACATGTATAATTCTTAGAATTATTAGCGTACTTATATCGCTGATTTTTAATGGGCAGTGATTACAGTACTTTCAAGAAACACCTTACATTGTGCCCCTGCATGAGAGTTTCCTCCGTTTTGTAAATATGTCTATGTTTATAAACATATATATTTACTTATTGACGTAAAAATTGCATGCCGACTTCGCGTTTTTAGTAGTTAATGTTTTATGATAGAATAATAGATACTCGTTTTCTAAGCTTACATTGAGTTCGTTCTTTTATTCTGTCTGTAAAAAAATGACAAGAAAAATAGAATTGTTTTTGGCCGCCATATTTGATTCTATAAATTGAACTGGTTTTAATAGTGGAGAGAATTGCTGCTTTAATGGCCACCATTACTAACAAAATAACCCTTAAAAGTTTGTCTATTTTTGTTAAGAAAACGATACTTCGATTTCAACAATTTATTCTTTCGACAATTCCGAAGGAGCTCGGTAATCTTATGCACAACTTCAAACCAACAGATCATTATATAGAGATGGCGAACAAGGCCAGACGGGTTCTCTACGTTAAGCTCTTTCTAAGCCTTACAGTCGACGCATTCCGTCCACTGTACGTTCCATTCTTAAGTATGCCATTCAAGCAACAATTCCTTATCTTCAAAAAGATATCGTACACTTGGAGTGTGTTCAACGGTTGGAAACCAGGATGGTGATGGGATTTTTTTTCATGATTACAAAGAACGGTTTCAAAGACTAAATATGTTATCACGTAACAGTGGAGGATGCGAGGGGACCTGATTCTTGCGTACAGAATTATCAACAGAATTTAAATCTAACTTTTGAGTAGCTTTTTTTAAAATTCCCAACCCCTACACGCAGGTCTCCGCGGATATCTGGAGAAGATGTATCATCGTCGCTTTTGTCTTCACGGAAGAAGGACAGCATTCTCTGTCAGTGTTTCTGCTCCATGGAACAGCCGGCTAGAGGAGGTTGTGACAACGTCTATCATATCTAGGTTTAAATTCGCCTTGGATAAACATACAAACAGTATATATGTATATAATATACTCTGTCTTTTTACATGGCTTGTTGCACTTTGTTATTTTTTGCCGATCAAATTGACTGACTTGATCGATTCATCAATAGTTTAGTTTATTTTTAAAAAGAAAATGTTTATTCCAACGATATTTGGCACTGAGCGTGGCACTGAGTTTTCCCCGGGAAATAGCCAGAAAATATCGTTTCTTCAAAATGGCCGCCCTCCGATGAAATTCACGTAGTAATTCACTTATTCTCACACCGAGCACTCGTGAAGTCTCGACAGACACTGGTTGGAAAATACATGTTTTTCAGGGTTGTGTATTATTTGTGTTTTCGATCTTTACTTCTCCGACAAACCATTACTGTATTGACCGTTTGGCCAAGATCAAAGTGTAGTATCTGCTCCGATGGATGCTGCACCCCATAGACCGGTAGCGTCTTGGCCTTCGGGTCTTGATCCGCCGGTCTGTGGGTTTATCCTGTGCAGTTCTAGGAAGTCCACCCTCCCAGGCTTTGCCTCCCCTCTTTGGGGTGGAGTAAGTTTATCGCTTACTACCGGGGAATGCCGACGGGGCTTCCCAGGCATTTTTTGTAGACCAGAGTGCTCACTTTCTCGGGCGCTGGTTTTTCAAATCCCACTTTCCCGACCTTGTGTCACATCTTACCTTGTGGGAGGAAGATAAATAAAACTTGAAGGTGTCAGTTTTGGAAGGTAACGCTCAGAACCCACCTTTTCCTGCCGTGATAGAGTGCAAAAACGACTTTGCAATCTACTGAGGAAGTATCTCTTCTCCTCTCTACAGCCCCGTTTATCACAAAAATAAATATT
>OY744520.1:183189333-183206833 GCA_963556195.1 Sepiola atlantica | reverse complement strand
TATTGTTAGCCTAAGGTAAATTTTATTTTGTGCAGGCAGCTGTTTGCTATCTCACTTCTACAGTGTAATAGATTTTAGGAGTCTTTAAAGTTAAGGATTTCAAATTTCTCATTCAGACATAATCTACACGGGTCGTCTAAATTTCTACATGTACTGGCCTGTCGTATTATTTTCCATCTAATTATTGGTGAGCGTCCATTTTTTTTAGCTCCCAATAGTGGTTTGCTAGTGCTGTTTTAATTCGACGTTCTCTGTTTTTAAATGTGCTTTTGTGGTCATAATATCTGGTTTTAAAATCTAGGGAGGTCATACCCACGTAGTAATTCTTGTTATTTGATCTTTCCTTGGCAAACATTGCCATAAATATATTGTCATTGCTTACTACCTAGCCCTACTTACGTATCGAGCACTGTTAAAAATACTGAAAATTGATACATAAAAAATTATATCTCCTTATGAAATTTTATGTGAATATATGAAATAGTAATATATATATATATATATATATATATATATATATATATATATATATATATATATATATATATATAACATGTATCTTAACCAGGTGCGATGCTACCATACTCGGCGAGATAAATGTGTAGATTTTGTTAGATCATCTATCTAGGAGATAAACACTTGTATATAAAATTTGCGCTCTACATAGTTTCTCAGTTATCTTGCTTCAGCTTGTCACTTAAACCAGGTTATGTGGATGGAGAGCGTGCTGTGTGTGTGTCGTACAAGCGCACAGCATGGTCATCTACATGCACAGATATCCCTACAAGACCCACGGCGATAAAGACTTGTAAAAATAAATCGGGCCTGCTGAACAATCAGCGTGACCACAACCGGACAATGCCATTTTGTAGGAATGCCCTTCTACTTAAAGAAGTGGCAATCATTACACACACACACACACGCACACACACATATATATATATATATATATATATATATATATATATATATATATATATATATATATATATATATATAAGGAGAGAGAGAGTATATAGCGAGCACGGAGATACTAATTTTAGAGTGTGCTTTTTTATTTTATTATATTAAACTGACATTGCGAACTCAATTTTTCTTGATTCAAACAATCTAAAACATAAGTGACATTCTTCAAACATATATATATATATATATATATATATATATATATATATATATATATATATATAGATAGATTATCAAAAACCTGTTGATGGAGATCTTACTATACATGTTGTTACGGTAATATTGTTTTATATCTATTACAAAATGATTGTATATTAATAACTTCCATCTTTTATTAATACACGAGAATTTACTAAAAATTTAAAAGCGAGAAATTATTTTCTATTCGACAATTTAAATGATTCCAAAGTCCTAAAAAAAATTCGAAGGGTCATGAAGTAATTCATACCTTAAACTAGTAACACACTATTAAAATGGCTGATTTGTTTGCGCTCAGTATATTCTTATTTCCCGGCTCATTGTCATTATAAAACTGTCGGATTTTTAAAATTCTTTTTTCAAATTTAGCATGTAACTTTTAAGCTCGTTACGAAAACTCCGTTAAATCTAAATTGTTTTTCTGTTTTTCTGTTTTACGTTTTCGAAAACAATTTATTCTCGCACTTTCTTCGGTCGCCATTGTCAAATAAGGATCACACTTCATTGTGGCAAAGACGAATTACCCATGACTCTTTACTTCTGTATTTGACAACGTCAAAACAACGATCAGCGTTGAACATGAAAATAAAACAAAAATAAAAAGAAGAGGTTTGGTGTTAATCTAATTCATGTTCTGAAATGATTTAATCTGAACCCAGAGCGCGTGTTTGCTTATTTTAAAACGGTTTCATCTAATGCCATCATGCACTTGCGGGTTTTGAAATGTTTGCAAAAGGGCATTGGTTGTGTTTATATTTGACATACGATTTTATCTGTTTTGCGAACGCAAGCCATTACCAGGAATAATTCTACGTATATTTGTAGAACATCTAACATATACAGTTATCTTGTCGGATTTGCACAGTCAGACACAAATCGTATTGAAGTTTACAAATCAAACTCTGATTCATATTAACCAATTTTCATTTGTTATTATTGAACCGTGTTGTTTGCAATATAATAGTTTATTTCGCTGAAATTTATTTTTAAATTTAGTTAGTCCGGCTAAGACGACTGCTAATATAAAACATTTTTAAATCATCGCCGAAAAATAAAAATCAGCAAGACAGATAACTCAGTTTAAATTGAAGAATATGATATGAGTTGTCTACTTTAAGTTTTAATATGTGAAAACAAATAAAACTTACAAAGAAGAAATAAGTCACTTTTTCATTTGACTGCTGTTGTTTTAAGTTGTTAACAGTTATGATACATTGGTAGAAAGGTTTAGAAATAATAGTTGGTTGGTTGTTTGGTTTTACGGCATATCAACCATCGTTGCAGAAACCGTACATATGTTTTGCATACGATTTGATTGTAGATTAATTTGTAATCTTATATATTATGTGAACAAAACGTCTATAAAAGATACATTCTATTTACATCATTGGTGTGACATTGACAGGTACCACCACTCCGATAGAATACATGGACGAATCTGAATAATATCCGTTTTCTATGTCTATATCTCCACCTCTCCCTTTCTTTCTCTCTCGCTTTATGCATGTCTGTCTGTCTGTCTGTCTGTCTGTCTGTCTGCCTTATCTCTGCTTGTCTGTTACGTTGTCTGTCTCTTTCTTTCTTGAGTTATATTTTTAAAAACGAACCATTATAATTCTTCTTTTTCTATGGAAATTGCTCCAATCAAGGCATGAAGCAACTTGATGTAAGGAGTTAAAAATACTACTTCAAGGTAAAAAAAACAAACTAGCCAACGATAAGCGTTAGATGGATAGATTCGTATCCAGAAAACAGCAATTATTCCCACTTTGTCAGAAACATCGCTCGTGGAATGTGAGGACTAAAGGACAAAATAAGGAAAGCGAGAGTTAGCAGGCTGCCGAAAGTAAACCAAAAGTTCACTTTATACTCTTCTAATTAGCCGTAATTTGCAATTAATTCACCACGTAACCCATCTTTTTCTAAGTTTCTATCTATCATTCTCACCCTCTTTCACTGTATTTTGCTTGAACCGCGCTCTTATTTTATAATATACATCACTCTCGCTTCCGTCTCTCTTTCTCTGACGGACAAAGCCTCTTATGAAAATGCATGAAAACATCTAAAAAAATACACAAAATAATAAAGCAAACAACAATTAACCATAAGATGTGCCCTAATGTATTGTTTACTTTACAAAGATTCTCACTGACTTGAAAATTAAGTAAGTAGTAATTACCCACGCCCCCTCTGACGTTTTAAAAAAAATCTCCAGAACGGACAGACAGACAGACAGACAGACAGACAGAGAAAGTGTTCGTTATATTGTATTATTATTTTTGCTGGGCTGTCGCGTCAGAAATGAACGCTCACCCGTAAACCTATGGCGCCCCAGTCATATCGAAGAACCAGTTTTGACATACATACATACATACATACATACATACATACATACAGACAGACAGACAAAGAACTTCTTCGTTATATTATATGAGGAAAAAAACTGTTGCCAGAGCATGTAAAGGGGGGGGGTCTAATTTAAAGATAAAATATTTAATGTCATGTCCCGCGAAGAGCAACTGCCTTTAAGAACCATCATGTTTTTAAAAGAAAAGAGAGGAAGAAAGTGTTTCACTTCGCACATAATTTTAATCGCTGCACACAGAACGCGAAAAATCATGGGTTAAAAAACAACATGGCGACCGTTTTTATAAATTGTTTGTTCAAACAAGCGAAAGGAGCAAATAGAAGAAAGAAAAAACTAAAGAAATGTTTAAAAACGACAACAACAAAAAACAGACTAAACGATGCAATTTTTAAGCGGCTCCATTATAACCAAACATGTCTGTCTTTTCTATGGTGAAAAAAAAAAGCTAACGAAAAGGCCATTTCTTTTGGCATGATCATTGCTTTTGCTGGACTAACTGGGCATCGCATACAAATATTGCTAGCGTTCAGAAACACTACGCAAATGCTGATACCCCAATGTTTGTTTTCGATGCTGAGACGATCAGATTAAAGCAATGAGGAACACGGTTTTTATAAAAGAACTGGGATCGTTTAAACGTATTTGTAAAGGCATGCAAACAATTAGAAAAAAAAGTAATTTCGTTTGATGTTAACCACATGGTTAATTACTATATTTATACTAAACAATTAGAAAAAAAGTAATTCCGTTTGATGTTAACCACATGTTTAATTACTATGTTTATACTAAACAATTAGAAAAAAAAGTAATTCCGTTTGACGTTAACCACATGTTTAATTACTATATTTATACTAAACAATTAGAAAAAAAGTAATTTTGTTTGATGTTAACCACATGTTTAATTACTATATTTATACTAAATAATTGAAAAAAAAAGTAATTTCGTTTGATGTTAACCACATGTTAAATAACTATATTTATACTAAACAATTAGAAAAAAAAGTAATTTCGTTTGATGTTAACCACATGTTTCATTACTATTTTTATACTTAACAATTGGGGAAAAAAGTAATTTCGTTCGGTGTTAACCACACGTTAAATTACTATGTTTATACTAAGCAATTAGAAAAAAAGTAATTTCGTTCAATGTTAACCACATGTTTAATTACTATGTTCATACTAAACAATTAGAAAAAAAAAATTAGTTTGATGTTAACCACATGTTTAATTAATATGTTTATACTAAACAATTGGAAAAAAGTAATTTCTTTTGATGTTAACCACATGTTTCATTACTATGTTTATACTAAACAATTAGAAAAACAAGTAATTTCTTTTGATGTTAACCACATTTTAAATTACTATATTTACACTAAACAATTAGGAAAAAAAGTAATTTCGTTTGATATTAACAACATTTTTAATTAGTATATTTATACTAAACAATTAGAAAAAAGTAATTTCGTTTGATGTTAACCACATGTTTAATTACAATGTTTATACTAAACAATTAGAAAAAAGTAATTTCGTTTGATGTTTACTACATGTTTAATTACTATATTTATACTAAACAATTGAAAAAAAAGTAATTTCGTTTGATGTTAACCACATGTTTAATTACTATGTTTATACTAAACAATTAGAAAAAAAGTAATTTCGTTTGATGTTAACCACATGTTAAATTACTATATTTATACTAAACAATTAGAAAAAAAAGTAATTTCGTTTGATGTTAACCACATGTTTAATTACTATGTTTATACTAAACATTTAGAAAAAAAGTAATTTTGTTTGATGTTAACCACATATTTAATTACTATATTTATACTAAACAATTAGAAAAAAGTAATTTCGTTTGATGTTAACCACATGTTTAATTACTATGTTTATACTAAACGATTAGAAAAAAGTAATTTCGTTTGATGTTTACCACATGTTTAATTACTATATTTATACTAAACAATTGAAAAAAAAAGTAATTTCGTTTGATGTTAACCACATGTTTAATTACTATGTTTATACTAAACAATTAGAAAAAAAGTAATTTCGTTTGATGTTAACCACATGTTAAATTACTATATTTATACTAAACAATTAGGAAAAAAAGTAATTACGTTTGATATTAACCACATGTTAAATTACTATATTTATACTAAACAATTGAAAAAAAAGTAATTTCGTTTGATGTTAACCACATGTTTAATTACTATGTTTATACTAAACAATTAGAAAAACAAGTAATTTCGTTTGATGTTAACCACATGTTAAATTACTATATTTATACTAAACAATTAGGAAAAAAAAGTAATTTCGTTTGATATTAACAACATAGTTAATTACTATATTTATACTTAAACTAAAACTAAAGAATACCCGTCCCAAGACGAGTAAAATTAATTCATCGAACAGAACAGTTTTTCACTATTTCATGTCAACTTACTAATATTAAAATCAACATATCATAATACTGAACTTTTTACCTAGAATCCTTATTCCAAATCTACTAGATGATTATGATTCTAGTAAATTTCTCAAATTGAAAGCTTAAGCTTAAGGGGATCTTACGAAGAAATTGAAATTCAGGGAATCTAGCTTCATTGATGTCTAATCACTCTGGATTACATTCAATTCAGCTCTGAATTATCTGAATTTTCAAATGAGAAGTCATGCTGATATTTTGCCCCCTTAAACCTTTTTAAAATACCAAAAACAAACCCTAAAATTTGGGGAAAATCTATTTATAAAAACGTATTGCTAAAATTTCACAAAAATCAGAGGTTTCTGAATTTTCACGAAAGAGGCTCCCATCCCCTATTTTAACCCCTTTGCATTGAACTAAATTAAACTAAATGTAGTATTTGGACTCCTTACACTAAGCAGTTGTGTTCCAAAAATCATAATGATCGGTTAATTAGTTTAGGAGTGAATCATGTACATACAAATATATAAACATATGAACATATCTAACTTTATAAAGATGGAGATATGTCATTCGTAATTTGACTTTTAATCAACCAATTCTATTTCTATTTTTCCTCCATATTTAAAACAATATAAAACACGGGAGGTGGTGATGGTGATGGTGAAGTGAATACCGATGAGGACTGACGACTACCTAGAATTCTAAGTTCGAATCTTGTCGGTTCTGTAACACCACTTTCATATTGCATGTTGGCAACCTTCAGGCAGTTCCTGCTGTAAGAACATGATTCAAGAAAGAATTTAGCAAACTAATACTAACAACTTATAATGAAAGAGGAGGTAACGTAATCTAATTGACCTAAAAAATAATTTTAACGAAATAAATAGTTTATATTAACATTCATTTATTTACCTATAATATAAGGAGGAAATTCTCTGTCACGATATCAGGATTTCTGTCTGTCCGTGGGAGATAATTTTTGTAAACGTAAGAAATAGATTAGGTAGCACATCTTAATCACTAAAAATACATAAATAAACAATGAATAAATTTGACGACCTCGCAACCTTGATGTGTTTCGTCTATCGTTCTACCAACTGAGCTAAACTCCCAAAGATAATAAAAATCGTTCTGATTCCTACACTTATTAAAGAAAACGAATTTTCATTTCAGCTATTAATTAAGAAATTTGAAAATAAATTCGAATCAGAAGTAAATAATATTTAAAAAAATAGATTATACTTTTTTGAAAATTTTTTTATTGTGAGATCTCGTCTATTATATAAAGACGTCTATGTATATATGTGTATATCCGGCTAAAAGTAACAAAACTACCAAACGTTGCCCGGAATGAATAATATGTAAAATTAAAAAAAATTATTCTTTGGCTTTAAACTTGCATATGTTTCGTCGGTGGTCGGTTTTTCAGCTATTTCATCTACTAACTAAAGGAAATTTACTCTGACTTTTTATCAATGAGTTAATTTCCTTATGCCAACTCATTCCTCGAGGAATCTAGATATGAGAGAGTTGTCTATGTGTATGTGTGTGTGTATATTCAGAGAAAGGAATGAGCTGAGCAAAGAAGAAAGAAGGGGTGGGGATAAGGGATAGATATATATCTTCTCTATATTTATAAAGTTACGTATATATATATATATATATATATATATATATATATATATATATATATATATATAGTGTGTGTGTGCACAAGATACTCTCCTAAACCAATTCATGGATCATTATGAATTTTGGAATATATATTCTAAAAGATACATATAATTCTTTTTAAATATTAACATTAAACTAGTGTTTATTATTCTTTCCTTAAGGAAAGAATAATAAACACTAGTTTATTACTGAATACACCTTGCATTGAACAATTGAAATTTGAAATAAATTTGGACAATCGTCGCATATTTATCACTCTTTTTTCTTCTATCTCTACAATTGCTCTGTCTCGTATATTGAGCTAAACCTCTTCACTATAGGTTCCATCTACTAAAAGTTTTACTTTTGGTTTACATTTGATCCTATATATATATATATATATATATATATATATATATATATATATATATAATTTCTATACGCTTTTTGTATTATTAGAGCCTTGGGCACCCTGTGCTAATTCTCTTCAAAATAAAAATCAGATTTTACTGTTTTTAGACGATTACATGTAAACAGCCTGAAAACGTAGACAGTAAACCGAAAAAAAACCCACAATATTTTAGAATTTAAAAATGGAGACCACTTCTGCATTTAAGTTGAACCTAAAAATGATCCTCCACTTTCGAGTCACCAGAGGATAATAATTACCCACTTTAGGACCAGATATGTTTTTAGGACAGTCCTTAAAACGCTACCATAAGACGGTAATGATCATACACTTCAGAACAAGATATGTTTTAGGACAGTCCATAAAACGCTACCTGGTCTGATCGTTAGTGATCATTACCGCCTGGTGGCTCGGAAGTGAGTGATCATTTTACGTTAAATTTATATGCAAAACTAATTATCCATTCTTAAGTTTAAAATATTGTTTTTTCTTTGCTTTATATCTATTTTACCCCAACTTTGTTTAGGCTTTTTACATGTAATCGCCTAAAAATAAGTAGAATCTCATTTTTCTGTGTGTGAATTAGCCGAGGTGCTGGGTTACGTTTTTAACAACCATTTTTGTTTTATTTTTTCGATTTAGCACCTCAGATAATCAAACAGTAATTATTAATTATTTGCTAAAAATATTTTTTTTTCTTTACTTACAATTAGATAAGTACACCAAGAAACATAGATAAATACACACTACACGCGTTTGATTCATGGGGAAATAGTTATTTATAATTTAATTATTCTCTTGCGAAATTGTTCCATACAAATTTTACGCCATTTTGTAATAATTAAAATCAAATTTATAAATTAGTTGTCATTCGTCATCACGTTCAGTTAACGAGAATTTCAAATTCTTAAATTGAAGCAAATTTCTTTATATTTTATAAATCGCGCTTATTAATTAGAGCTTAACTAATAATTATACGAAACTATTGCTAATTATTCTCAGTGCTACTTTCAGTTCGATGAATTGATGCCGTTGAATAAATTTAATTTCGATTAATTAAAACAGTTTTAATATCTTTCTAATTCTCAACGAAATCATATACATTTTAGTGGCTCACCGCGATGTAGTTCTACACAATTTTGCTAACTTTATTTTTCTTAACTTGGCGCGTAATTATCTCAACGCTCGTTTAGGTATTATAATTATTAGTTATCGTTCCAAAAGCTTTCGTCATTAAAAATATTCCCCCCCCCCCTTTTTTTAGCAGTATTTCTTAGAAAATTGCATTGATTAATAATCATGGCGTTTATTTCTTCTTCCTCCGAAAAACACGTTCAAGCAACGAAAGCGGGTAGAAAAATCGACGCGGGACTTTGAGACTAAACTCTCGCGGGATTTCGAAAAGAAAACGAGAAATGGGGACGAGATTTAAGGACGCCCATTCGTTTTCGAACTACTTTCCTGTCCGTTTGCAAGTTATTTTGTTTTTCATCCGTTGTTTATCAAAAAAAAAAAAAAAAAAAATGACAAAATAAATGAAATATTATTTTAAGGAAATAAACAGATAGAAATAATAAAGAAAAAACTAAAAAAAAACTAAAACGCGTCTTTGCGTTTTTTAATTAATTGGCATCGTTTTCAAGATTGAACAAGAAAGAAAGAAACAAAAAAACAAAATGAAGAATTATTTTGTTCAAATGAATATTTTTAAATATGTTTTAAACACTCCCAAGAATAACATTAAAGTATGATTGCAAAACACAAAACAAGATATTTTGTTTGTTTTTGCTTTTTCATAATAGCCATACATTAATAAAATCAATCGGACAGCAGATAAATTACTCTCTAAAAACAAAATTAATTTTCTCATTTCTATTTTTCTGTGATTTTTGTTTATATTTTATTAATAGCTTCTGGCAATTCATTGTCGACTCGCAGAGCGCGTTGAGACTTTAAGCAAAATAACGTTCATACGAGATTTTATTTAGATTTTTGTTTTTAATTTGATCGACTGCCTTTGCTGGTTAACGAGAAAAGAGATTTTTAGATTCCCCTTGTGAAAATAAACTTACTTATGGGTGAATGTGAAAAATAGCTGCGTTCACCGGTACGTTGTACTTCTTGAAAATTGTTCATCAAGCAATTCGGGTCAATTATTTGTTTGAAGAGTTTAACTTGCATTTTTACGAGAGGAGTTATCTCCCCTTTGAGAACTCTTTCGTGAAAACGGCTTTAGGTTTTTTAGACGTTTTAATGACTTTGAAATTTCACTATCTATATAAGAATATGCTATGGCATTTCGTATTTACACGTACGTTATCACCTTTCACATATATTTAAAAATTAAGATCGGCTCATCAGCAAAGATGCTGATGCCACTAATGGTAAAAAAATATCCGATTTTAGTTATTTTAAAATGAATTGTTCTAAAATCAAACTTTGTGGTCCTTTTGACTAAAACTGTACACTTTTAAATAAATACATATAAAAAAATGACATTCGTTTAACTAACAATTATTTTTACTGTAAGGAAACAGCGAATATGTATTGTTTGAAAAGAATGAAATTGCTACAATTTTAAATAAATTAATAAATAAATATAAAAGAGACATATTTGTTTTATTTTTTAAAACTATATTTAGCTGACAATAAAATTATTTTCACGAAAGAAGAAAGTTTCACGTTTTTCTTAAGAGTATTGACCCTGACAGACATTTGTTATTATTTCAAAATGGATATTATTATTGACAGTAAATTATAAATATTGCTATAGAAAGTACCGTAAACCTCCACGGGGTCCAGCTAATTTTTAATAATAATAATCCCAACCATCCTTGTTTATATTAACAAGCTTGAATAAATTTAAAAAAAATGTAGACGGATGTGACGTCACAACAGCAGAATCTAAACAGACAAAAACAAATTTAAAAGCAAGCGGAATAATCTAAAACAAAAATGAATGCTATTTTACGTTGATTTCTTCAGCTAAACATTTAAATAAAGAGAGAATAAAACTGATGAACAACCCAAAACATAAAAATATAACATACAAAAAATAGATACTGACGAGGGTTTTTACAATAATATTTCAGGTGTCATAGGCTATAGTAATATTGACTCGTTTTTTCTTACAATGATATCATAGGGTCTGCGTTCGCGCCGAATATAAATAAGCGTCACAGGCAATGTTTTACTTTATGTAAAAAGTTTAGAACAGAGATGTTATGCATAACAAAGGTTGTAATAGGCTCTAAATATATTGACTCATTTTGTAAACTGAAGGGGGAGGGGGGTCTGCGTTCGCACCTGACGTCCATTATTTTATAGTTGATTGTTTTCGTCTGTATGTTGGTCACTTATAAGATCCCAAACAACTAGGCAGAATTGCACAAAATTAGCCATGAATCATTTTTAGACACTAGGTCTTCCACAGAAGAGTAAAAATATTAATAGAACTACTGTTGCCTTGCAGCTGCTGCTACTACCACTACTACAACTACTAAAGCAATAAAGACTTCAAAACTATTGCCAGAATTCCTCCAAATTTTTCATGATGTAGAGAGTGTTACGAGAAAATCAAAATGATACTACTACTACTACTGTTATATTATGACGGGCCCTGTATTTTAAACGGGTAGATCAACTAGTATTGATTGTGACCGGTGTGAATTGGTCGGGTTTGGTGCAGGTTGAGCTGACCTCAATTTTGGATGAGCAAGTCGGTTCCCACAAATAATTGTTTTGTAAATCATAATGGGTTGACAGGACCTGGCTTGCTTCAAAAGATTTGGGGTCAGTAAAGGTCAGATATAACGTAGGGATTTTCGTTCATGACAAGAAAAAGGATTATGACGTGACTTGTTGTTGTCGGAGCGAGAATCGAGATCAGTTCGCCATGGGGGCTCGAAGCGACAACGTCGTTTCGGAAAAGCGAGCGAAGTTTTTCCAAAAATGTAATCGCTCGCGATAAGGGCTGTATCCAAAAAGAGATCACCATGGAAGCTTGTGGCGAGCGCATGAGGTAGCTCTCGAATGCAAGAGTTTGGGTGTGAATTAAAGAGATATGGGCCAAAGCTACTAAAGAAATTACTAACAGCATCTAACGTCCCACACAGTACGAACCTAGGAAGGTGTGAATGAAGAACCAATAATGGAGGCCCCTCCACTCGAATGAAAGTATGAAATAAAAAGAACAAAAGAAATCTCTCAGAAAATCCGACTTCGAGTGTCTTTATCCTCTGCTTAAAGATAGAATCTGCTCCTTAAAACAGGTACCCCACCACGATCACAGCCAGCAGCTGACCAGCGACGAACGAACCTGTAAGGTAATCTTTCTTAGTTCATTAACAAAAGAGACCTAAATGACTATATTTAAACTGTTATATTGGAAATGCTAGGTTTGAAAATGAATCGGCAGTTTAAAGACTTAAACATGTGTTTAAAAGTGACTCTCAGAAACTGTATTTAAAAATGACTCTTAGAAATGTCTTTGTACAAAAGTATTAAAAAGAATAGATCGAACCACTCTTAATCCTCTCATGAACATTTCGCATTACTTTCGATTCGGAGAGGATGAGATCCGAACAGTTGAAGTGGTTACGAAGAACTGCCTCAGTCGGAAGGATTTCTGCCTGTAGTAATAAATAAGCTCTCCCCCCCCTTGCTTCCCGTGACGTTTAATTTCAGTAGGTATGCAACACTACTACTACTACTACTACTACTACTACTACTACTACTACTACTACTACCACTACTACCACTACTATCACTACTACTACAACAACAAAATAATAATAATAATAATAATAATAATAATAATAATTATTATTATTATTATTATTATTATTATTATTATTATTATTATTATTATTATTATTATTATTATTATTATTATTATTAACCTTTACAAGATTTGCCAGCAATTTAGCATGAAGAGCCCTTGTGACATCTGGCATCTAAGGGACAACATTAAGATACTACTAGAACCATTCCTCCTCCTCCTCCTCCTCCTCCTCCTCATACTACTACTACTACTACTACTACTAATAATAATAATAATAGACACTCATAGGTTCAAAATCTGTTGTTAGTATTGCATAATATTTTTCAGCGAGAGAGAGATGGAAGCGAGAGTAATAGATGACGTATCGCATGAGAGAAAGGCGTCAAACAACACATTGCAATAGGGCGATATTGAAAGATAGAAACTTTGTTAGAGATTGGTGAATTAAATGCAAATTTCGGCTAATTAGAAACAATTAAAACGTAACTCAATACCAAAAATAAATAATATTTTAACATGTAAGTTGTATGATTAAAATATACCGGAAAACGGTCATAAGGAAGCAAATGTTGATTAACTCAGCATTCATAAAATAATAGAAGATATATATATATATATATATATATATATATATAATGTGTGTATATATATATATATATATATATATATATATATAATTTATCTCTCTTTTTTCATGTATCTTTACATTATATATATATATATATATATATAATGTGTATATATATATATATATAATTTATCTCTCTTCTTTCATGTATCTTTACATTATATATATATATATATATATATATATATATATATATATATATATATGTAAAGATACATGAAAGAAGAGAGATAAATATGTACAAATGACAAATCCATTTCAACTTCGATTGTTCAATGCAAGGTGTACTCGGTAAAAACATGTTTATTTTTCTTTCCTTAAGCCAAGGCTTTTCAAAGATTAAAATCTTATCATCAAAGGAATTACATAGATGGATAAGTTGGTAGTGGAAAAGCCAAAATTCAAAATTTGAAAAAAATAAAGTAATGGAGAATAAGTGTGTGCGTGTAAAAAATATTGAGTCTGTCCAGTTCGTGAATGTCCGTAGATAAGGTGTCCGGTGAAAGGATATTTAAAGATGGAAAAAAGGGGTTTCGTGTATATATATATATATATATATATATATATATATATATATATGCATAAACATACAAACAAACAAATACACCAATTATTAAAAAAACGGAATTATTTGTTTGAATAATCAAACCTTTTAATATATTTACTACAATTTCACTCTATCTATTTTCTCTATAGAATATATATATTTTTTGTTTTGCTTGTGAATGACTAGAAGGCCAATAATAAGGATTAGTCTCCTATTGATTGCCCCATTTCAAAGCGAGAAATGTAAAAAAAAAAGGCGGCTGAAGAGAATTGTCACCCAAGCATTTTTAACACCCTTTCCCTCACGTAAACCATTAAAAAATGATTTGTTTGAATCCAGCGTTTTAATTTATTTACGCGGATTTATGGATATCAATTGTCTCTGGTATATGTTTTTTTTCTGTAAGTAATTAGAAAGCTCAATGTAAGAAGCATTGGCTTCATATTGATTGCCACTTTTTAAAATTA
This sequence comes from Sepiola atlantica, assembly GCA_963556195.1. Classification (NCBI taxonomy): domain Eukaryota; kingdom Metazoa; phylum Mollusca; class Cephalopoda; order Sepiida; family Sepiolidae; genus Sepiola; species Sepiola atlantica. The sequence continues at coordinate 183,192,392 of OY744520.1, read as the reverse complement.
TATATATATATGTGTGTATTAATATATATATATATATATATATATATATATATATATATATATATATATATATATGTGTGTGTATTAATATTATATATATATAATATAATTATTCATATTATATATAATATATACATATATATATATATATATATATATATATATATATATATATATATATATATATATATAAAAGTAAGTTGAGATAAAAAAAATTAGAACATTATTTGTACCAGTTTCAAGAATTCAAACACCACGATTATTTGGCGTACGATCGTTTCCAAGACAATTTCAAAAAAATTATTTTGTATTATACTTTTGATGACTTTAAGATGGGGTCTTCATCAGCGCTCTTTGTGTGTGTCTGTCTGTTTGTGAAACAAAGACAGAAGGAGAAACAAATTAAACACAGGAATCAATCATAAAAAATGTGGTTAATTTGTTTTACATTTTGTCTTTTTTTACACATCCGGTCTCTACAGCATTTCATCTTATGATATATCGTGTATTTTTAATTCTCATATATATATATATATATATATATATATATATATATATATATATATATATATATATATATAGTGAATGCTTTTATTCAAACATGTACAAGGTCTGCTACACTGGCATGTCGATGTTATCGATCTACAGCTCTCAAGAGCTGAGGTCTCATCAGGCAGAAAATTGTTTTTTGATTCAAACTGGTTGCTGAATTCCAGGGAGAAACTATATATATATATATATATATATATATATATATATATATATATATATATATATATATTTCAAGTAACACAAGGAAACATAGTTCAATAATAAAAATAGAAAATTACTCAGAGCAGTATATAATCAAAGAAGTAAAACCCCAAGGTTATAATTTAGCATTTTTAATAATTCGACAGCTGTTTTGTCTGTTGGAAACAAAAACACTCTTTTCCACGGACTGATCAGGAAAACAAAGCAAGAATTAAACATATATGCGTCTGTTCCATATTTGATTTGACTCTATTCGTACTTAATCAGATAAGTGAATCATCTTTTAAAATGGACGTCAACAAAAGCCTCTAATCACCCAAAACATGTTTGAGTTGTCTAATGGAGTATTTATTTACTCCTCTCCAGGAGTTAGGCACAAGGCCAGTTTTATCTTACTCCCACAAGTAAGATATGACCCAAGGTCGGGTCGGGAAAGTGGGGTTTGAAAAGCCCGAGAGGTGAGCACTCTGGCCATTAAAAATTGCCTGGGCAGTCCCGTCGGCATTCCCCGGTAGGGGCGCCTCAGGCAGTAAGCAATAAACTTACTCTTCCCCAAAGAGGGGAGGCGAAGCCTGGGAGGGTGGACCTCCTAGAACTGCACAGGATAGACCCATAGACAGGATTAAATCAAGCCCCGAAGGCCAAGATAATACCAGTCTATGGGGTGCAGTATCCATCGGAACAGATACTACACTTTGACCTTAGTCAAAGTAGTGATAAGGTCGAATCAAGTATGGAAAACGACGCTTATATTTGTATACTTGTTCTGGTTTCACTGATGATTTCGTCGAAATGACCTAATATAATGTTTGTTTACAACAGATGAAACAGCTGTCGAATTATAAAAAATGCTCTATTTATAACCCTGCGATTTAAACTTATTTTATTATATATAATCATTAAAAGCGTGTAATATTTCGATTAATTTAATTCTCACCTGTGTGAATGTAGGTGTGCTTTTTCATGTCCGACTTCTGGTGGAAGCGCTTGCCACAGTAAGGGCAGGGGTAGGGCCGCGTGTCGCTGTGTATCAGTAGATGCGTACTAAGCGTGGAGGATCGCTTGAAGCATTTGCCGCACTGCTGGCACTGAAAGCTCTTCTCCTGGGTATGTACAGCCCGGTGTTGCGACAGCGACACCGAGTGTCCGAAAGTCTTGCTGCACACGTCGCATGCGTACGGACGCTTGCCGCTGTGCGAACGGCGCACGTGCACCTCCAGCCCGTGCGGCGTCGTGAAGTGCTTGAGACACTTCACGCACTCAAAAGGTCCGTCTTCGCCGTTTCCCCCAACGGGCGAACCGTTGATTCCCAATATCGTGCCGCCGGTTCCGTCTGCTCCTCGACCGTCACCGCTTCGACCTACACCGGACAGGACGCCGCTGTTTAATCCGTTCGCGCCAAGAGCGCCACCGGCGGCAAGGCTGATGGCGCGTCCTGAGTGATGCCGATCAGACGGGGATCCGAGTCCGCGTTCCGTCACGGACGCCCCGAGACTGCCGGCCATCGAGCCAAGGGCTCCCAGTCCGCTAATAACCCCGAGTCCTTCCCGGAGCAGACGATCTGCATCTCCCAGAAGAGGTTTGTTCATTTTAGACCCTAAAAAGTGGCAAAGTTGTGCTGAGTTCCAAAAGTGTTGCCCGTAGGCAAAGTCCATGGCGTGCGGTACGCGACCGGAAGCGGCGGCCGTAGCGGCAGCGGCGGCCGCAGCAGCTGCAGCGGCGGCAGCTGCTGACCCATTGCCACCTGTGCCACCAGTACCACTTCCGCCTCCTGAACCAGTTCCTCCTTCATTGACTGAAGCACCTCTTGTTCCGTTTCCGGTACCCGTACTTCCGGGGCTGGAGATATTCCCTTGATGGAACAAGTGGTAGCGATAGACGTCAGCATAGTTCAATTTGTTGTGCACCTTCTGCATTAACATTTTAAGAGTGTCACCTAAAATATTAAAAAAATGAGTAAATTATTAAAAAAACATGATAAGAATTAAATTTTTGTAAATCATTTAAGTATATTACAGGGTAAAACACCCCCACCCCCAAATATACAAAAAAAAAAAACATTTACGAAACGCAAGAAAATTTAATATTCTATTGACCTCCATAGTTTTTCAGTTTTTTAAAAAACTTTTTAAAGTGTTTCTGATTTGTAAAATTTGTATCGTTGCCTCGGAGTCTGGTAAAAAAAATGGATATAATATGTCCGATTGAGAATTTCTTAGTTTTTATCTTCTATGTCGTATCTTTCATAACTGAAAAATCGAAAATGAAAAAAGTACAACTAATACTTGTCACCAAATGCAGTAAAA
>OY744520.1:183176833-183184333 GCA_963556195.1 Sepiola atlantica | reverse complement strand
ATATATAACACATCTACTAATTATAATGAGAAAAAGAAAAACAATACAAATACAGTAGAAAGAAAGAAATAAATGTTTAAAAAGAAGAAGAAGAAGAAGAAGAAGAAAGAGGAAAAATCGACAGTTATGAACGCCGATTTTAAACACTGGGAGTGGGCAAAGAAGAAGAAGAAAAAGAAGCAAAAGAGAAAAAATTAACGGTTAACTTATAAACGCCGATTTGAAACACTGAGAAAAGGAAAAAATCGACAGTTGTGAACGCAGATTAGAAAATGAACAAGGAAGATTAATATTTATTTGAGGTTGACGACAACGGGGAGATGGACAACAAAGGAGGAGGAGGGAGAGAAGGAGGGACTAAAGGTGTATGTATGTGTGTGTATATATATATATATATATATATATATATATATACATATTTATTTATTTATTTTTTATTTTTTGATGTGTTGATATTTTTTATATTTATAATATAAAACTAAAAATAATACATTAATCACCTAAATAATAGTGTAATGGATTCGTCCAAACACTTTAAAATGCAGCAACATTTTTGTAAGTAACGGATACATTTTATTAGACAGACGAACAGCACAGGAAAAGAATTTTTTTTTTTTAAATAACTAATATAAGTTAGCAAACATTTATATGGAACAAAACGTAGATTTAGTATAAGGAACGTTTATGTTTTTGTCTTTAAAGGGAAGTGGGGTCTGATCAACTCTGCTGGGAAGCCATGAAATTAAATACTGTCTTGTTTTTAAATTCCCGGATCAGTTTTTCACGGTAAACAACTGATGATCCCTTAAAATAGTGTTAGAAACAAACTAATATAATAACTGTAAAAAATAAATTGACTTACATGAGTGATTTCCCACTGAAAGACTTGGGACTATAAGTTTTTTTGTTGTTTTTTTTTATATAGTTTTAATGGTTGAGAAACTTCCGAGACTATATATAGATATATATATATAGAGAGAGAGAGTAAGAGAGAGATAAATAGGGATATATAGATAAAGAGAGAGAGAAAGAAAGAGAGAGAGAGAGATAAAAGGGAATATATAGATAAAGAGAGAGAGAGAGATAACCCCTGCAAACCCCTTCCTACAAAAAAGAATAAATAAATTAAAATAATAATAAAGTAATAATTTACCTGCAAAATTAATTTGGCTGATGGGCGAGGTGCTGTTTTTCGACGGGTTACAAAGCCACGGCCGGAAGGCGCTAAATGAGGACGAGGTTGATGAGAGTGGCGACGTTGACGTATTCGACGTGCTGAGGCATTGTCCCGTCGTACCCGACGATGTCCTTTCGAGTCCTTCGAAGCTGATCGGCCCACAGCCGATAGAGTTGGCGCTATCCCTATTCCCAGTCATGGCTCCCCCGTTCACATCAAACGGGAAACAAATGGCCGCCTCCGCCGCGGCCACCGCTGCTGCCGCCGCCGCTGCTGTTCCCGCCACAGCCACCTGTTGAGCAGCGGCCACTTCTAGAGAAGGCGGGAAATCAGTACCTACAAAAGACAAAGCATAAACAATTAATACTTACATCAGTTATTTATCTACCTCCCACAGCGGTAAGATGTGACACAAGGTCAGAAAGTGGGATTTGAAAAGCCAGCGCCCGAGAATTTGAGCACTCTGGCCTACAAAAAATGCATGGGCAGATCCGTCGGCATTCCCCGGTAGGGGCGCCTCAGGCAGTAAGCAATAAACTAACCCCTTCTCAAAGGGTGAGAAGGCAAAGCCTGGGAGGGTGGACCTCCTAGAACTGCACAGAACAAACCCATAGACCGGCGGAAATCAAGCCCCGAAGGCCAAGACGGTACCGGTCTATAGGGTGTAGTATCTATCGGAACAGATACTACACTTTGATCCCTGCCAATTCATTAAAATTGTGCCCCTATTTACTTACACGAGGTCGGTTTTTTATGTGGCTCTCCTAGTCGAACATGAGAATTTATATATCGAACGCGGGACCAAGTACGGAATTTTAAACTTAATCCTTTATGTAATTTACAAGGTAGATTGTTCTCATTCCATCAACTGTGATCGGGTAGAAATTGTTCATTTATGTTATTGATCCAGGCGTTGGTTTACAACCAGTTCCAAGTGACAAGCGCCTTGATCTTGAAAGTTCAGTTCTTACTATAAGTGGTAATAACTAAAGATAACATAAATTAACGTGATTATGGCTGATTGAATGAGAACAATCTACCCTATGTGATTAAATAAAAGGTTCAGTTTGAAATCTGAGCTCGAAATAAAGATTTTCAGACATCGATTTCGTAAAATACACAAATGTACTTAATCGTTCTCATAACAAAAATAATTTTGAAAATCTAAATGCACATGACATGCTCCATGTGGTTGCTTTTGTATACGACTGTTCATCTCTTTCTCCATCTCTCTCTCTATTTGTGTGTGTGTCTCTCTCTCTCTATTTGTGTGTGTGTGTCTCTCTCTCTCTCTCTCTCTCTCTCTCTCTCTCTCTCTATATATATATATATATATATATATATATATATATATATATATATATATATATATATAGAGAGAGAGAGAGAGAGAGAGAGAGAGAGAGATTACCAAGCTTTTATTAGAACACTAATTTTAAATCCTTGAATTTTTATTCTCGATTCTGACATTATAAGATGTTACTACAATTTCAATACACATTCTAATATTCTCTGAAGATTGACAGATTGGCTATTTGAACTGTATTTTTTTATCCCAAGCTGTCAAGAAACACGTGCAAGAATGCTATAAGAATAAAGATGAAAGTATTGTTTTTATATATAAGATGCATATTGGAATGATAAACATTTGCTGAGGTGTTGAAATAAATATAAATATAAAATAAAAATAGAAATAAAATAAAATAAAAAATTGAATGAACTTATGAAAATTAGTATTTTGGATTGATTTTTGCATGGTCATTGGAATGAATCAATATAATATATATATATATGTATATATATATATATGTATATATATATATATGTATATATATATGTATATATATATATATGTATATATATGTATATATATATGTATATATACATGTATATATATATATGTATATATATGTATATATATATATGTATATATACATGTATATATATATATATATGTATATATATATGTATATATACATGTATATATATATATATATATATATATATATATATATATATATATTAATGTCAATGTTCGTGTGTGTGTTCCCTATAGAATGGAAGGTTATATAATCTATATAAAAACTAATAGTGTATTCATGTGTCAAATTCTACGAGGAATACAATAGCAAAGGTCCCAAATCTCTAACTCAGCTCTGGGGACAGAACCGTTTTTAAAACTTCAAATATATCCTATTTTGATGAAATTCAAATCATGTATGTAAATTTTTCCGGGGAAGACGATGGAAGTGCTCTGGAATCTCTACGTGCCTATCAATGTGCCGAATCTCTATGTCGCCCATCTAAGGGAGCTACGCGGGCAGAACTCTCTTAACGCTTCAAATACGTACACATATCTGATTTTAATAATATTTAAACTATACGTATAAGACAATTCAGAGAGGTTTCCAAGATTTAAGTACTTTCCGACTATATTAGGGGCGAAATGGAAGGCAACCAAATAAGATAGAAAATAACAAAAAAGTAAAAAGGCGGTATGGTGTTATGAGCATAACCAAAAGGGACATAGTGTTTCTCATTTAATCTCGAGCAGGATAATACATAAATAATCAAAGACATTAACTACAGGAAAACCTGTGGATTAACGGAAAACACCTCGGCAAATAGTAGTCGAAAAATAAATTGTAACAACGAGAACAATAGTCAGAATACAATCAAAGTCAATAGTATATCTATTTGGCATAGTTTTGAGTGTCAGATATTATTTTTAATGAATAATTAGTCCACCCGTGACCCGTTGTGTAAGTATTTGTTATATACATGAAATGAATATGATAAGTAAGTGTACAGCCTAGGGTCGAATTTGAAATGTAATATGAGCGCCAGCATTCGGCACTAGCGTCTCAATTCGCCTGGGAACCGCATCAACCGATTTCACAAGGAACTCGGGGGAAAAAATAGAACAACACTCTCGCAACTATCAAGTTTCAGTAGTATAGATCACCCGTGAGCCGTTGGGTCAGTATTTGTTGTATCTATTTATGAAGTTCTTAAGGGCTACAATTCACCCCTTTATGACGAATTATTCGTTTATTTCCGCTCTCTTTCCCCCATCGCTCTCTCTCTCTCTCTCTCTCTCTCTCTCTCTCTCTCAAACCTCATCCCTCTCTCTTCGTCATTTTTTTTTGCATCAATATGCCTTCTATTTCCACCCTCTCTTCTTCCCTCCCCCTATCTTTTTTTCTCTCACTCTTCTTTTTCTCTCTCTTTTAATTATTTACGCCATTTTCATCCACCCACTACATATCATTTGCTCTTTATTTATGTCATTTGCATCTTGTGACGTCATCCAATGTGCACGATAATAAGTAAATAAAAGAACAAACGAGCAATGCCCACTGAGTTTTAGTAGTATATAGGTATGCATATATATATATATATATATATATATATATATATATATATATATATATATATATATATATATATATATATATATATATATATATGAGTATATGAAAGGATAAAAATAATCCGACGGTATGAAATTAAAAATGGAAAAGCGGAAGACCTTTTCGCTCAACGTTTCGCCCAAATTTGACGTGGGCTTTGTCAAGAGCGGACGAAGAATACTCGTCTTTTGTCATTTTTGTATTCTTCGTCCGCTCTTGACAAAGCCCACGTGAAATTTGGGCGAAACGTTGAGCGAAAAGGTCTTCCGCTTTTCCATTTTTAATTTCATATATATATATATATATATATATAGTATATACATAGATATAAATATTTGTAAACTGAATTTTTGAAAATACATGCTTGTACGATGATAGGGGAAGACAGGGGAAGATAATTGGACGATTGGACATAGAACATTGTGGAGGTCGGTCTTTGGGGACAGGGATTTATGTCCTCCCCCGACCGCAACCACTGAAGCAGACCGTTTTCCCCAAAGTGTAGGGGACGCCAACGATCGTCAAGCGACCGACCGACCGACAAACTACGACAGGCATTACAAGCAGACAATTAAACATTTTGAAAGCCAATCGAGAATTTATTTCATGAATAATTTCGAACTTTTTATATATTTTTTATATTTTTATTATATTTTTCTCCATTTTTTTTTTGGTCGCCATCTTTATTTTTTTCCCCCGCGCTTCTGTGCTTTTCCCGTTCGTCGGTATACGATAACCAATTCATTTTAAAATAAAATAAAATTAAAAAATATTTGCGTCAGTGAACACCTATGATGGCTGGTCCCTATGCAGAAAGAATAAAAGACAGTTTAATTTTTTATTCTCCTAAATATTTTTATATTAAGTTTTTATTTGTTTTTATTTTATTTTTTAGTTTTATGTTCACAGGCCCCACATCATTTCGTTTTGTCATCCGCCTCGATTAAAATGATGTTAAACTGAATATATTTGACACCCTTGCGTGAATCATTACTTTTTCCCGTGGGTTGATACCTTGGGAGCTCTGGATTGGTTTCTTCTCTCGTTAGCATATTCTTTGTTTCTTTTAATGTTTTAGATAAAACAAAAATTGGTTCTTATTAAGAATTGTTTTCATTAGGAATATTTTTGTTTGTTAATTATCTCTTATTACGTACTAGCTTTAACCAGCAAATACGTCAAGATCGAAGTGTTGTATCTGTTGTCGTTGAATCAACGAATCACGGCATAAACTTCTCATTTTACGATTTTTATTAATTTTTTTATCAGTTGTCCAAACTTTCATTTTCAAAAATCTTATTTATATACTAATGGTTCACAACGTACCAAGGCCAAAAGCCATTCGAGAATTAGGGTTAGGGTTAGGGTTGGAGGATGGATAAAGGTTAGTATAGATTTTCAGCTGGATGATAGAACAGTACTATGAAATGGTTGAGAACCACGATTACTTCACGGGACGACTCAACAGATATCTGTTGACATTGGACTTGAAAACGACCATGTTGCATTCTGCAGGGAAATATTCACGCGGTAACAGTAATCTATGCCCCTTGTAAAACATTCACAATAAAAAAACAGCCTAGCTACTGCCACTGTCAATGATTTCCCTTTCTCCCTCTGCGTGCCCAAGACGAAACGAAACTTCCATGGGCAGAGCTGCTTCTTTCCTAGAACTGCCCGTCTGTGGAACATAGTGCCTCGAGCCTACTTCCCTGCCCACTGCAATATGGTTGTCTTCAAGTCCAATGTAAACAAGTTCTTGTTGAACCGTCCCCGTAAATAAGCAATTTTTGCCCAGCTATAACCATCGTGATGGTGAACGCGATGTTGTCTCAGATTCGTTACCATCTATCCTCGAGTCAAACTCTTTAACACTTATCCTCGAGTGGTCTTTGGGCCTTGATAAATAGTGACCTTTAATGCAAAAAACGTGTTCCACAGGTGGGAAGTTCTTGGAAATAAACTCTGTCCATGGAAGTTCAGTTTGATTTTAGGTACATAGTAAAAGAGAGAAGAGTTCTATGCAGTGTTGGAAGCAATACAAGCTTTTGCTGAGAAAGTATTCTTTATTATAATTGATATTTGCTTTTTTTCTGTCTTTGTGTTAGTCATGTATAGGCTCCAAACCTACTCGACAGAATATCACCGAATTTGGCATGAACGCTGTAACATACGCGGTATAAATTACTACTGTAGGGATTATAAAGTTATCTTCCATCAAACTTATCTCTTTTTAGAACTGAGTTTTGAATTCAGAGTTGTGCCCCTTGGAAAAACGGTCGAGACCCCAAAGCTCGTGAGAATATGTGACCTTCTTCTCTGCTCTCGTGAGATCACGAGCGCCGAGAATTATACCTTCTGCCGTTCTTCTATTTGCTCGCTGGTAACCGAACGTAACAGATCTACCGGGTTTCAGCCCGGCCTCTACAGACGAACTCCCATGGGGCGACTGTAAGTAATTCCTTGTATGCTTCATACGATCTCTGTACCATATCGTTACAACTATGTGCATTCCATTATTTTAGGACGTGCATTCACTGTATGCACCATCTACTTTATATGTTTCTTTTCTGTTGTGTTATAGTTTGTGAAAAGAAACCATTAATGAATATATATTCTTTGAACCAAGTTTTTGGTCGACTTTTGTTGTTGACGCATGCGTATTGACAGCCATGTGTTTAGGATATGCGCTTGTATATCTAACCACATTTTGTCCTTTTTAATGAGAATATCCAATATTCTCATTCTTTACTACTATTGCTAATGCTAATACTCTTAATGTCAAATACAAGAAGCACTTATCGGTTCCTGAAATATTGGCATGAAGAATCCTTGGCATATCGGATTAGTCATAGGGAATCGAAATTACTACTATAATTACTAACTATAATATAACTAATTTTAATCTAT
>OY744520.1:183161833-183171833 GCA_963556195.1 Sepiola atlantica | reverse complement strand
AGATTAGCAAGATAACATTGAGATTGACAGTATTAGGTAGATTAGCAGTGGTAATGACAAGGCTTATCTTTAGCCAAGACCATCGCGTTCCGTGCGAAATAAGGAGAAGTAAAAAAAAAAAATAAGAATAAAAATCATAATAACAAACAAGAAGATAATAAGGAAGACTGCATCCATCCTATAAATAAAGCGATTGTAAGATGGCCGAGATAAGTGTGACACAAATGACTGAAACAAAATAAATGATGACGTGACAAGAAATCAAAGAAAAAAAATATACAAACAGACAAAAGAACGTCTTGATTCTATGTGCCTCGACGAATTGCACAATTCACACCGCAATTAACTGAGGCTGTAGAAATGGCGGGAAAAAAACGTGTCCCAAGTCGATTCCGAGGTATTTTGTTTTTAGGCTTTCATACCAGATTAACATGAAGTGTGCGCGTGTGTGTGTGTGTGCGGGAGAGGGTCTCGAATCACGAAAAAAAAAGTAAGAGCAGATATTCTTAATATTCTCAAGATACGTCCATTCGATCTGCGCGCTTAGTCATGAAATTACTATTTAAACGCTTTGCGTGACAGATCAACGAAAATGCTATTTTAATATCAAGCGTGACAGTCCGAGGAAAATGTTATTTAAAACTTAAACGTGACAGACAGACAGACAGAAAGACAGACAAAAATCATATTTCAATATCATGCGTGACACACCGACGAAAATGATCTTTCAGACTTAAGCATGACAGACCAACGAAAATAGTATTTTAAACTGGAGCTTGACAGACGAACAAAATTATATTTAAAACTTAATTTTTACAGACCAATAAAAAGCTATTTTAAAAAGAAGCATAACAGACAGATGAAAATGATATTTTAAAATTAAGCTTGACAGCCCGACGTAAATGCTTTTTTAAAACTAAAATGTGACAGACAGACGGAAATCATATTTAACACTTAAGCGTGAATGACGGATAAAAATACTATTTAACACTTAAGCATCGTCAGACCATGGACATTACATTTTAAATTAAAACGTAACAAACCAACGAAAATGCTATTTACAGCTTAAGTGTGACAGACCAAATAATTTCTTTTTAACTTAAGGCCGAAACAACGAACGAAAATGTTATTTCGAATTATTTGAAATTAGATTCTTCTATTTTAAATTTGAGACATTTTTTTTTTCCAATTTTGATCGAAATACATTACATGATTTTGATGCTAGAATTATTTTTTAAGTTAAAGGCTTAAGCTTAAGAAAACATTGAAATTCAGGGAATCTTGCTTAATTGATGTCTAATGACTATAGATCAAATTTAATGTAAATCTGAAATATTTGAATTTTCAAATTTTGTGCCCATATTAAACCCCTGTAAAATACTCCAAAGAAATTGAAATTTGTGGAATATTTAATATTAATTGATGTCAATAATTATTGTTAAAATTTCACAAAAATCAGAGGTATCTGAATTTTCACAAACGGTTTCCACCCTCGTTTTATCACTTTGCATGAAACTAAATTGAACTTAATATAGCCCACATTATCACCCTTTACTCTTCGTATCTCTGTTACAAAATTCATAATGATCAGTTAAGTAGTTTCCAAGTGAATCATGTACATACAAATATATAAACATATAAACATACCTAACTGTATATAGATAGAAATGCGAGCTTATTCCCATTGCCAGTCTTGTCTAAGACAATCTTGCTAATAGTTTTTGGAAATATGTGGGACCATCTTCGAATCTTTGTGCTTTCCTTGCTTGTTTTGGAATGTACGGACTTGATGGCATGCTCGGTTTCAGTTTTCTGTCTAGATTTGCACATACAGTATAGGTACTAAATAATGGTAAAGACGGGGTAATATGACTTAAAATAGATGAACTAAACCGTATCGTCACATGTCATGTGCCAGCAAGCCATTTTTTATTGCATTTATTTTACGAAGAACTGAATGAGCATCTAGAAACTACATGCGGATAAATCATACGAAAATATCAATATAAGGTGTAGAAAACCACATAAAAATTAACACGCATAATATATATATATATATATATATATATATATATATATATATATATATATATATATATATATATATATATATATATATATCGAGGCAGCATTTTTTCCTTAAGACACGTATTATTAAAAATAACCGACACTTTTTGTCTGGTTATTTTAGTATTGATGCCTTCGATTTTCCGGATTAAAATCTTAATCTCGGAAGACAATACTAAAATCTTAGAACATAATACTAATACACAAAAAACTCCACATACTAGAAGCTTTACTCATTAAAACAAAAAAACCTGCTATTAACAAGATTAATTTTAACACTAGTATAATATACTTAAATGCTTATAATACCTAATAAATATAGTTTCATATTTAAATTTTCCCGCCATAATTAATTATAAATCTCACTCCAGGTCTTTACCTGTTTGTTATTATTCCACTGACGATGGACCCAGACGGGTCAGAAAGTACTCTGGACCAACATGTACATTACGGCAGTTTCATCAGTCAATTTTTCTTCCGAGATTAAGATTTTAATCCGGAAAATTGAAAGGATCAATACTAAAATAACCAGACAAAAATTGTCGGTTATTTTTAATAATATATATATATATATATATATATATATATATATAATAAAAAGTAGGTAAATTAATAAGTAAAACCTGAAAGAAATAGATCTGTGATGGTGTTGTCGATGTTCTTAATGCAAGCGGAAGTCGTACTTCATAAAAATGGAAGTTCTGGTTCGGATGCGGAAAGGAAAGATGAGGGATGGAGAAGAATGTACTCATGTCGAGATGGAGACAAAATAAAGTCATAAAAGTTTTCAAAAATAAAATAAAAAAAGACCAAATAATTTTTTTTTAATAAAATACAACAAATTTTAGAGAAAACTTAAAAAAAAAAGCAAAAAATAATTTCTTAAAATGACTACATAAACGAACGTGAAAGAATCAGAAGATGTTATCTACAAGTCGTGATGTGGATACTTAAAACTTATATCATCATTTTAGTTTTATTTATTATTTATCTAAAAAAAAAATGTCGCATCCATATTTTTCCACGTCTTCGTTTTTTCTTCGTTTTCTTTTCGACGTCTTTTAAATTTGCACGAACATGTCATGTTTTTTTTTGTCGGCATTACTGCCGATTTTTATGGCACTAAATCTTCTAAAATTTCACAAGATATTATTTTTTTCTAATGTTAAAACATATTGCAAAAATACCTGGTGATGCCTGGATAGCAATTATCGTAGTATTGAGTCAAATATACATATAAAATACTGACGAATATAAAGATGCCATCGATGCTCTCAATTTCAATTTTCGACAGCCGATTTGACCTTTAACTCCACCCTGTCAACCTTGGATTCCATAAACATCTCGTTGATATCGAGTTGTTGAAGTCTGATAGATGGCTAACGTTTACCGTAGTGATATTCTGGGTGCAAAATATTGTCAATCTGACGTGTCTCTCCGCGAGAGCAATTTAAGCTAGGCAAAAGGTCTTTTAAATGTGGTGAGCCCCAGCTCCCACAAAGAGGGTCATTATCCTTGCTACACTCTCAGTGACTTCTTAGCCACCCTAATGATTCTTAAATAAAACATTTCACAAACAGAATAATTCATCAACTCCTAGCTCACTAATTATCTTAACCACACGGGATTGCTGAGAAGCTTTTTTCTTTAATGAGAATAGACCGGATATTTACGTTTAACTACACGGCAGCCATTTTAATTTGCCTACGAAGTCATAACTAGGGTTAAATATAATTGCCTTGATTATTTAGTTTTTTAAGCTTTACAATTTCTGTAGGCGAGGGCACCTTTGAGTTTCTAAGCTATTAAACAATTGTAAAGAAAAAGAGATATACGTGAGAGAGATAGCGATAGAGAGAAAGGTAGATAGATAGAGATAGAGATAGATAGATAGAGAGAGAAAGAGAGAGAGAGAGAGAAAGGTAGATAGATAAAGATAGAGATAGAGATAGATAGATAGAGAGAGAGAGAGAGAGAGAGAGAGAGAGAGAGAGAGAGAGAGAGAGAGAGAGAGACTAAACGAAAACATAATTAATTTAAAGTTTTAACTCACACCGGCCCAGCTGTGTGTTGTCACGGAAAAAGAAATTCGTAAAATCAATTCGTGTAGCAAACATAAATCGCAGAACTCAGTTGGTGCCAATGTTGGTGCTTGTATCCTTCGGGGATATAGAGCACCATTTAACAATTGTTTGTTTGTTTGTTGGTATGTTTTTTATTTTTTATTTTTACTTTTCTTAAATGGCTTCGTCTTGGAAAGTTAGGAAGAAAGAACAAACGAGGAAAGCGTGTCGGAAAATGTGAAATGGCTAAAGGGCGTTTTCCACGACGCGAAAACGGATCGAATCAAAAGGTCGCAGCTGCCTCGTCGAGCCGCATCTGTGGTTCGCGCTAGTTTGCAGAATTCGACTTGGTTGAGTCTCCACTGCCAATCGGATTGATCGAACCACTGTACCGCTGAGAATTTGGTCAACAGCCGGGCGGGCTTGAATTAGCGACTAATTTTTCCAATTTACATTGTTTTTATTCTATTTGCACCCGGATAAGCGCTGTGACGAACTTCCTTCAATTCGATCCGAGCGAGCTCTAATTCGTTTGAAACATCTGCTTGCAGACAAATTGCCAGCTTGGTGGGAGGGAGCACGACCGGCGCGGATTTGGCAATTGTCTTACTTAGATTTCAAGAAGACGAATTTCATATATTTACTAGCAGTATTTACCCAGCGTTGCCCGGGAATATTTTTACTTTCGCTTTTGTTTCGCTTAGTTTACCTCCACCTTTTTTCTTTTTTTCTTTTCCTTTCTCTGAATTAATTAATTTACGTCTTTGAAAAGATAATTCAATCAAGGAATATATGTTATTAACAAATATCGTTTTTTGTAATAAAATCGAATAAGACGTGTTACGAAACGTTGAAATTTAAATCCCATGAATACTTTCGAGTTTGAGCTTTTAACTTTTAAATTTATAAATAACTAGAAGGAAGACCCGACGTTTCTCGGGATTACATTTTGATGTGCACTTTTTTCAGTATGCTAATAAAACCATTTTACTTTCTTTGTTTTTATTTCCCCCCTTACATCGTGTCACCCCCGAAAATAGTCGGAAGAAGCTGAAATGTTGGAAAGTTCTTTGAATTAGGGTCTTATACATATGGTTTAGATTTCATTAAAATCAGATATACGTATTTGAAGTTTTAAAGAAGTTCTGTCCCACTTGGTCACTTACAGTAACATGGAGATTCGGGAACACTTTCATTATCTCCCCCCCCCCCCCGGAGAATATTTTACATATGATATTAATTTCATAAAAATAGAATATATTTTAAATTTTAAAGGAGGCTCGACCCCCACAGATCCCCTAGATTAAAAGGACAGTAGAAGATTCAGGACCACTTCCATTGTCTTCCTCAAAATATTTTATACATATAATTTACATTTAATAAAAATAGGATATATTTGCAGTGTTAAGGGGGTTATGCTCTCCTATCTTCCTTCGAGTACACTTGGAGATTCAGGAACAATTCCATTGTCTTTCTCAGTATATTGTACATAAGAATAAACTTTTAGACTTTATGTAGATTCTCTAACCTTTCTTTCTATAGGGAACACACATCTCATACAATCAAACACGCATATACACACAGACATTAAGTTTTATATACATAGAAGATAAGAAGCTAAGAGCAAGAGATACAGTGAATGCAGTTTCAAATTATTTCTTAAATAGGATTTTGAAACTTAAATTTATTCATAACATTTTTATTTTTAAATTAACTTTTTTGGATGAATAAATAATTTATTAATCGATTGTTATTTTTTAAAGTTTACAAATCATGTTTATTCGTATTTACACACACATATGATATCTGATTAGATAGTTTCATAAATAGACAAAAAATAAAAAAAATAAATGAAAACGTCCGATTTCTTTTTTGGGGATGTCACGCGTTAATACAGACTCCACGGTTATGTTGTACGCCTTTTGATCAACATGTAATATACTTATCCGAAGAATAAAGTTTATGGAAATATATTGTGACGGATAAAAAGTGGGTTGTATCGAAAACATTAGGAGTAGTTTGTGAACAAAAAAAGTAAACAATTAACCAAACAGAGAGTGTTGCGTTGTCGTGTCGCCGTGAGGTGTGGATAATATCATAAACACTTTCGTTTCATTCCATGGACCCACGTCGAGTCGATCTACTATTGTTGAATTGATTAGAAGACACAGGACTTCTTTTTGATGAAGGATTTATTCGCGTGAGAAAGATATATAGAATTCAACTACAGGCAATTATATATATATATATATATATATATATATATATGAAAATATTTGTTGTTGTTTATTATCTACGGACGTATACGTTTCATCTTTTTTCAATCAAGACTCTTCAGCGTAGAAGTTTGACTATTCACTACTGGTCACACGATTCGAAACCCTGGATTATAAGTATTTTTCAACTCCAACCCAACGTCTTAAACCTCGCGGCCAATATCTGAACGGCTGATAAACAGTGGTAGATTAAATACATTTATAAGCGGCGATGACGACAAAGGCATTCTACTTATATTAAGGAATGATGCATTATATGTCGCTCCTAGAAAAAGTAGAGCACTGTAAGTGTAGTATTAACACAGCATGACGTCACTAGCTTTAAATGCATCGTTCCTTTCATTAAAAAAGGTAGAACGCCCTTAGACGTTAAGCAGTTGATAAAGTGTTAAAATTATCACAGTTTATTCGCTGTTCAAAGTTGCCCGAGTGGTTAACGCGTCGGATTTGAGTTTCAAAATACTCGTTATCCGGGGTTTCGAATCGCATAACCGGTAGTCAATAGTCATATCTCTATGCTGATGAGTCCCGATTATTAAGGACGGAACGTATACGTACATAGATAATAAACCATAACGAATATTTATTATATATATAATTTTATATATCCACATAAAATGTTATAAGGAGATATAATCTTTTATGTATCAATTTTCAGTATTTACTTCAACAGTGCTCAATACGTGAGTAGAGCTAGGTAGTAAGTTATGAAATATATTCATGGTAATTAAGCCTCTGTGTAGCTTTATTGCCATAAATATATTTTCATAACTTACTATATATATATATATATATATATATATATATATATATGGTACGTCAATGAAAATTAATAAGACCTGCAAATGGAAGCAAATCGATATCTTCAGTTGTTCAAAACAAGGAGCAGTTTAGTTAATAAAAAACATTTATTTTTCTTCTCTTTCATTCCTTAAACCAGGTTTTTCAAAGATTAAAATCTTATCATCAGAGGAAAAATTATGATTGATAAGTTGACAGGATAAGACTGTCAAAGTTTCAAATTTGAAATAGTTTTTAAAAACAAATTTTAAAGTTCAAACGGGCATGGGAATCACCAATAACGAAATCCAAAAAAACGTGGGACTCAGAAATATTGGTAAATCAAGAGGAATCTGTATAAAAATCCAACGACGACGATTCCACTCAGGTCTGTTGTCCTCGGAGAAGGATCAAACAAAAATGGCCATGTCAAGGAAAACAATATTCTTCCTGTTTTCAGTTAAGCGTATTCCAAGGCAAAAAACAAAACTGCTCCTTGTTTTGAACAACTGAAGATATCGATTTGCTTCCATTTGCAGGTCTTATTAATTTTCATTGACGTACCATATTTTTGCTCTATCCAGTATATTAAGCTTTCCTTATTTCACAATAGGTCCAACTCTCTAAAAGTTTACCTTTTAGTTATAATTTACATATATATATATATATATATATATATATATATATATATATATATATATATATATATATATATGTCACATTTTTAAACATTGTATTGTATTTGAATATTTAAGAGATTTGAAAAACAAAAATGTGAATATTTTTTTAAATAAAGCAATTAATTTTAATTTTTTAAAACACGTGCACACATTAAGACTTATTTTCAAACTAAGCGCCACTCTGATTAGACGCACGGACTATTGTCTCCAAGAAGAAGACGATAGAAGGAGAGTAGATAGGTTGCCCTTGTAGTTACTTTCAGCAGCCTCGTAACTCTCGCTTCCCTTATTTTGTCCTTTAGTCCTCGCGAAAAATGGGGAAGAATTCCTGTTTTTTTGGTCAGAAGCTATCAATGTAACACTTATTTTTGGTTAGTTTTTTTTACCAAATAGTATTTTTTTAGCTCGTTACATTAAAGGGTTTCATGCCTTGTCTAGAACGATTTCCATAAAAAAATATATATGGCTTCGGAAAAGACAATGAAAAAAATGAAAAATGTCTTACTTTGAAAATGGCATATTTTGTCGAAAGCTAAAGTCTAAAAATACATTATGATTACACACTTGGCTGAGATAGAAAGAGAGAAAGGAAGGGGAAGTATGGACACTAAGCCACCATTGCTGTACTATGTCATCACTTGCTCTGCCCTAACCCCATTCGTGTCTTCAACTTTATATAGAGTGTGTTTGTGCAAAATAAACATCCTTAAACAAACCCCGTGATAAAAGGATTGGCACGTATCTATCTATGATATATTTACCAAAACACGTTACACCAATTAAAATGTTTGATGAAAATCTACGCCGCAACTTTCGAAAATCTAGCTTCCATTATTTACCTTGATTGTTTATCAGCGTCTTTTATCGCATTGAACAAATGAAACTAAGTGTTATGAAATAAATAAGAGCAATCGATTTGCCCGAAGCCTTATTAATATTAACGATCTAATCACAAACATCCGACGGCAGTGACTAAACCACCACTTCGGTCGTTCCACCCACCCTCCTTCCATACCACAGACATTATTAATAAAGACGTTTTCTATTTAAATTGAAATCAATAGAATCTTGCTTACAACTTCGCGTTTTACAAAATGGCGGAAAGTGTATTCGAACGAACGAGACTTTGATTCGAAACGAGAACACGGATGATTTTTCTACTGAATTATTTAGAGCAGTTTCGTCCATTAAGAGGTTTTGATTCCGTGCATGCGTAGCACAGTGCACTAGTACTTCATATATATATATATATATATATATATATATATATATATATATATATATATATATATATATATATATTTGTTATTGTTTATTTATCTATGGACGTATACGTTTCGTCTCTTTTCAATCGAGACTCATCAGCATAGAAGTATGACTATTCACACGATTCGAAACCCTGGATTACAAGTATTTTTCAACCCAAATCCAACGTCGTTAACCGATCGGCAAATTCTGAATAGCTTATAAACAATGATAATTTTAACACATTTAAAGCGGCGAGACATACAGGCATTCAACTTCTATAAGGACAGGAATGATGCATATAAATCAAGTGACGTCACGCTGTGTTAGTACTACCATTTACAGTGCTCTACTTTTTTTTACGAGGAGCTTCAAATATATATATATATATATATATATATATATATATCGGATGAGTTTAGTATTAATACGAGGTAATAAGTCGATATATATATATATATATATATATATATATATATATATATATATATATATATATATATATATATATATATATATATATATATATATGAGAAAGGAAGAATGAGAGTAATCCGACGTAATGGGAAATGAAAAAGAAAAACCAAGAGATATTTTTTATATTTTCATCAACGTTTCGTCTTTATTGTAAGACTTCCTCAGGATGATAATTTTAAGAAACATCTCATGCAAGTACATCGAAATATTGGGTTGACATGATGGGTTGATAAGGAAAAGTAGTAGCCTCGTCTAGCGCTCTTAGTAGCCATGGCTACTACTTTTCCTTATCAACCCATCATGTCAACCCAATATTTCGATGTACTTGCATGACATTTTTCTTAAAATTATTATCCCGAGGAAGTTTTACAATAAAGACGAAACATTGATGAATATATAAAAAATATCTATT
>OY744520.1:183119333-183141833 GCA_963556195.1 Sepiola atlantica | reverse complement strand
CTTATTAACCGTCTTCTTTCTTTTCTCACCATTTTGAATAAATTTATTTTTAAATAAATTTATTTTTAAATAAATTTATTTTAAAATAATTTCACTTTTAAATAATTTTATTTTTAAATAATTTTATTTTTAAATAATTTTATTTTTAAATAATTTTATTTAAAAATAATTTTATTTTTAAATAAATTTATTTTTAAATAAATCTATTTCAAAATAATTTCACTTTTAAATAATTTTATTTTTAAATAATTTTATTTTTAAATAATTTTATTTTTAAATAATTTTATTTTTAAATAATTTTATTTAAAAATAATTTTATTTTAAAATAAATTTATTTTTAAATAAATTTATTTTTAAATAAATTTATTTCAAAATAATTTTATGTTTAAATAATTTTATTTTTAAATAATTTTATTTTAAAATAATTTTATTTTTAAATAAATTTATTTTTAAATAAATTTATTTTTAAATGAATTTATTTTTAAATATATTTAATTTTAAATAAATTTATTTTAAATAAATTTATTTTTCAATACATTTATTTTTAAATTAATTTATTTTTAAATAAATAAGACGAACGTTTTCACCTTTTAGTTTGTCTCGATATTGTAACAATTTAAATCATTTTAAAATAAATAATTTACTTATTTATAATTGGAACAATTAGATGTATTAAAATAAAAATAATGCAAAGAGTATGTCGTAAAACTCTTCAATGCAATTGTTTTAAATTGTTTTAAAATTAAATAACCCGAAATAAATAGAATATTGTCGCCTCGACAATATTCTATTTATTTCGGGTTATTTAATTTTAGAACAATTCATTTTGAAATAGGTAACATTCTATTTTTTGCAAACAGCGATATGAGTTATTTTGCAGTTACGTTTTGCATTCCATCTTTGGCGATCGGACGATCTCACTTTTTCACATGGGTGTGAAAGGTGATAACGTATGAACGAACACGAAATGCCTTTGCGTGTTATTATATATTTTTTTCAATTTTCTTATCTTTTTGTTTTTGCTGGGGTATGGGGTATCTTACTGGATGGCAGACATCCACCAACTATTTCAGAGACTCCAGCTGAGAGATCATTTTAGAATTCTAACCGTCCCTTTAAGCGCAGTTGTTTGCATCTCTCTAGCACTTGGTTCACCGGGTATATTCGCCAGGTAGTTTTTTAAAATTATCTCTCATAGGTCCGCTATATTCTATGATTACTTGATTGATGGAGATCTTCCTGGGATTCCAATTTCTTTTCATGTCGTACATAAGACCTTAGTATTTAGTTATCTTCACCCTCTCAGCTCTGTTTAAGCCAGCATCATTAGGGACACTGACTTCAACTAGGGTTGCTACTCTCTCCTTCTTGTTCCATATCAGTATGTCAGGTTTAATAGCTTTGTTTTCTTACGTATATTGCTGTAGGGATTGCATAGTCATAGTGGATGGTGGATGATTTGTTTCTAACAGTTCTTTCTGGTAAATCCCAGGACTTGCTGTTAACTGGATGTTCAATTTTTTACAGATGGTCCAGCGGAGATACTTACACACTCAATTTTGTCGCATTGAATAGTAGCCCCCCCCCCCAGCATAACCATATAACTGGATGTCAGGTGGATCACTCTATCTACTTCTATTGACACAAAATGTTTCTTTTAAAACAATCTATGTATTAATTGAAACCCTTTTTACGTGTATTAGCAATATTATAAATACAAGGGTGAGTCAAAAGTAATGGAGAACTGAATGGCAATTTTGCTACGTATTCGCGAGATTTGGGTCTAGCAACGCGGTGCGCCTACTACTTACAGCACTGTTGCGTGCAATTGGCTTCATGACTACTTCTCACGCAGATGGATTGGGCATCGCAATCTACTGAGCATCCCTCTCGCTCACCTGATCTTACTCCTCTTGACTTTTTGGAGTAGAGAGGGTGTTGAAAAACTCAATCTACGCTGAAAAGCCGAGGAATATTTAGTAACTCACTTCAACGATTACAAATTTTCCTACAGAAATCAATGCAGACTTGTGTGCAATTTTGTCCTTCATAGAACGTCTAACTTCATCGAAGAACCCGATCACCATTTCTAGCGCTGCAAGGCTTTTGTTTCATGTACATTTGATGTGCATTTAACGTTTCATTTACATGTACATGTGCATTTAATAATGTATTACCTAAATATCATTTTTGGTCATGTCAACTAGAAATGTTCTGAATGCCTGGTTCCTTCACCCCATGAGTTCTGTCGAAATGTGTAACAGTAAGAGAAAATGTCTAATGGGAATAAATACTATTCAGTCCCATTCCTATATGTTCTGATATTACACTTCATCGTTTATGTCCCCAGTCAGTAAAATAGAAATCCTTCTAGACAGAAGCAATTTAAATTTTTGTTCCCAATCTAGACTGCCCCTTTTGGGAGAGCTGCATTTTCCCCACATTCAAAACAAACCTTGTGCCTAACTCTGCCCTAGTAATGAGGCAAGTAGACATGGATATGTACAGTGTGTTCTAACATGAATTTCTTAAAACGTCTTATTGGTTAATTATACTACTACTACTACTACTACTACTACTACTACTACTACTACTACTACTACTACTACTACTACTAATACTACTAATACTAATACTAATAATAATACTTATAATTGATTCATAGAATTAATTATAATATTAGTAACTAGCAGAATTCGCCCGCTCCCTATTGCTTCGCAATTTAATTGTTATTCATTACTTGAAATCATTGAAACAAAACTAATCGATCAGAAAAAAGAAGACAAGACTCTCTTTCCCCATTCGTACTGTTTACTACTACTACTACTACTACTACTACTACTACTACTACTACTACTAATAATAATAATAATAATGATGATGATGATAATAATAAAGGAAAAACTTGTGTTTATTAAAAAGTGAAAGGAATTTTTTCCTTGTTTATTATAATTGTCAGATATAATTGAGATTAAGCCTCTCCTGCTTTGCTGGTAAAATTCAAATTTCTATACGCGCTTATTCTTTCTTTTTCTTTTTATTATCATCAGTTATTGTTCAGATTAAGCATCCCCTTCTTTGTATATAAAAGTTAAATTTGCGCGCGTGGTTATTGAGGCGAGCCGGAAACACGTACGTTCACTTTTATTATACAGAAAAGATAACGCTTATTTCTTCGACGTCGAGTGTTAATTTTAAAAAAAATAAGAGAAATGGGGTTCAAGGCTGTGAACAAAAGGTGTTTTGATTGTTCACCCTATCCCGGGCAACGCCGTGACGGGTCACACCACTTAATAATGAACATTGATTCTTGATTTTTACGAGATTCAGCTCCGCCGATCAAAGCTGCGATAAATGTTGTAATAGTTGTTAGACGACAAAATGGTGCGAGTTTAACAACCGGCGTCGACACAAATCAGATGCTGAAACCTTTGTAGACATGTTTTTTTGTCCAGATAAACCGCGACAGAGGCGCGAAACCGACATGACGAATAGGGAGGGTGGGTCGAGGGCAAAAACCAATTCATCTGAATTGTTGAAAACAATCTTTACAAGGTGACAAGATCTAATCGAAGTCGGAACGGAACATTAATCGATCTAATGTTTTTTGACATGAATCTTGTACGCACCGAATATGGCTTGTGTAAGATTTATAAGATTATTAAAATAAACATTTTTTGAAGTCCTGTAATCACGTACGCAAACACAACACAAATACGCACACATGCTTTTATATATATATATATATATATATATATATATATATATATATATATATATATATATATATATATATAAAGAAAGGGAAGGATGAGACTAATCCGACGTAATGGGAAATGAAAAAGGAAAAACTAAGAGATATTTTTTATATATTCATCAACGTTTCGTCTTTATTGTAAGACTTCCTCAGGATGATAATTTTAAGAAAAATGTCATTCAAATACATCGATCTATTGGGTTGACATGATGGGTTGATAAGGAAAAGTGGTAGCCGTGGCTACTAAGAGCGCTGGACGAGGGTTCAGGCTGCGAGAAGTCAGTCAGTGGCAAAGAGTGAAATGAATATGGAAAGCTTTGAGTGGGTACCATATATATATATATATATATATATATATATATATATATATATATATATATATATATACTGTAAATATTTATATATATTAAAGTGTTTTAATACCTACAGACGATATCGTTTCGGATTTTTTATCCTCATCGGTTGCAGGCGGTCGCATGGGATCGAATGCAGTTCGTAGATTCAGGCTAGAATCACAAGCCTAACGTCTATGCCCACGCGGCTGCGAGAAATATATACATATATATATATATATATATATATATATATATATATATATATATATATATATATATATATATATATATAGATAAAAATGTTGAATTAAATTAAAGATACTCGAATTATCATTTAATAATAATCTATCGTGATAATATAAAGCTTAATATATTGAATAGAGCAATCAATTCTAGAGATGGAAGATGAGAATAAAAAATTGTAAAGATACAATAGTCATTAGAACATCAGAAGTTCAGAGCAAGGAGTTTCATATCCTTAATCCATGAACTTTTGATGTTCTAGTAAATGTTGTATCTTTACAATTTTTTATTCTCATATTTCATCTCTCTCTCCACACACACATATATATATATATATATATATATATATATATATATATATATATATATATATATATATATATATATATATATATATATATATATATATATATATATATATATGAAGCTTCTATTAATTAAGCCCTTTCGAGAAGTAATAAATTGATGATTCATAATTTACTAACGTTGCATGGTACTCTTCTTTTGGGAGATCGAACTCTCTTTAGAATCACATTACTTGTGTTTGCATAAAAAAAGCGATACAGGGCATATTTTTCTCGCATTTCAATGCGTGATCACCGTCTTGGCCGAATGATTACGAGACCAGGCTTAATAATACGTGGATCAGGGGTTCGAATTTCTTTACCGGCGATACGGTTACGTAATTCCATACTAACGAGCGTAAAATAAAAAAAGCGAAACATATACATGTCTATGGATAAAAAATATTTATTCATTAATAATTATTTATATATATATATATATATATATATATATATATATATATATATATTTATAATAAATAAATGTTTTTATCCATAGACATATGAGAGAGATGGTTATTACTGCCACCCTGTTATTCACAGATTATTCTCCCACCCTAACACTCTCTCCTACCATGCTATCACGATCCTCAGCTATTACCCCCTATCCCACTCCCCACCGTCTCTACGACTCACTTCATGTCAGCATTTCTATCAAACTGCAACAGTAGTTTTCGACTAACAATTTTATATTGAAATACCATCGTTATCCTAATACCCACACCCACTTCTTCTACCCTAATGACAACACAAATTCGCAGCACACATGCTTATTAACACACACATGTGGATTTGCGTTTGTGGTCGTTAACTGCTCAAGCCGCGATCGTCCGGTTGTTGTCTCCGTCCAAATTCGGTGCTTGATTTCGACAATGGCTGCAAGGCCACTCATGTGGTCTCGGTCATTGTATGTAACAAAGGGATATTTCTTTTAAAACAAAACAACAACTCGAGTTTAAAACAAGTAACGATATTTTTTTAGAAAGTCTTACCTCTGATACTTGTTGTATCTACCGAACGACAGACTTGCAATAAGAACAAACATCGTTTTCACCCAAACACAAACAGTCCCTCCAGTTAATGCCTCAAAGCTATCTCTCTCTCTCTCTCTCTCTCTCTCTCTCTCTCTCTTTCAGAGCATCAGAGAACAAACTGACCCCTTGTTCGTTTATCTAAAATATATAGAGAGATATGAATTGAACTTAATCGCGAGACCACTCGAGATTAATCAGCTACGAACACAAAACTGACTTAAAATGGGGTCCACCATTTCTAGTTAACATAACTTTTGAAGAAGTGACTCCCAATATGGAACCTATTATGCAGAAAAACATTATTTCAACGACGCCAGCCAAATTTTTGTGCGGTCTTTTCTCTTAGCTAAATATGTTCTAAATATGTTCTCTAATATTCTCACTTTATATTTACTCAATATTACATTTTAAAAGTTCATAACTTTTGTTAGTTCCCCTTATTTGATTGTCTCCCCTGAATAGTACTCTTCAATCTCTGTGCAAGCAAATGGTATATGGTAACTGGTCCACTGACCAAACGTACATTTATTTATGCACATTTATTTAATTCGTATTTTGCTACTATCGTTTCACCATAGATGAATACATATTTGGTACATTTTAAAACAGCTAAACAAAATTAGAATATATATATATATATATATATATATATATATATATATATATATATATATATATATATATATATATTTACTTGCAAAAACTACCCGCCCTCCGGGCGGCAATTACTGATGCTGTAGTCTTCTTTACAGAAACCAAAGAAGTAATTTTCATTTGACATTTTGGTCATTTAGAGGAAATGTTTTAAAAAATAATAATTGTCATAGTGTTATTTCATATATTCCAATATGGGGGAAATATACTGTGCATGAACATCGTCAAATTTTTTTGTTTTTTAGGAAAAAACAACAAAAAGGTCAATTTATATGGTGTTTAAGATATTCAACGTCGATAAATTTTATTTTGTTTCAGTATAAAAGTTAAAATGAATTTCCTATTAAAACTGGTTATATAATTAAATGAATAAACATAAGGTTTGAACGTCGATTGGTCAAATACTCCACGTTTATATTACTGAGTAATTCGAAATGGGCACTTTGTACTTTTCAGATTTATAAAAGAAAGAAAAGTACGTAAAGAATATTAAAGAAAAATACGTTTTTTTTGTAATTTAGACAGATTAGAGAAAGGTTATTTCTTTTCTATGACAAATCATCATCATCATCATCATCATCATCATCATCACTACTAACATGTTAACTTTTTGGTCTTTTGGCTAGGAGCAAAATGTAGTATCTGTACTGAATCTGCACTTAGTTTTTATGTTCTCTGTCAGTTAAGGAGAAATCCTTCTAGACCGAGGCAATTAACATTTTTGTTCCAATTCAGAGTGCCCATTTTGGGGGAGTTGGATTCTCCCCACGTGAAATATTTACACTATGCCTAACTTTGCTCTCGTGGGAGGAAGTAAATAGGAATAGGAACAGCAACAACAACCACAACAACAATAACAGCAACAAATGTATTTAAAAATTAATAAACGCATGTATTTAATCATTAACAGATTCAAAAATATTAATTCATTAGAAACTTAAAAATAAATAAATATGCAAATGAGAGGCTGATAGGATGATATCATGATGAACGAACTACATACACTGACCCCCCCCCCCAGGATGGGTTAATGCCTGGGAGGATGATATCATGACAACAGAATAGATAGTACACTAACTCCCCCCCCACACAACTGGTAATCCTGAGGAAATGATATCGAGAGGAACAAATGTATACTGTACGGCCTTTCCATCGAAGAGGAGGTAATGCCTGGGAGGAATGTATCATGACGAATGAAAATATACTACAGAGAATTAAATAAGCATAAACCGTTTTAATGTCAATATAGTTAGAATAGGTGAAAAAAACTTTTGCATTTATTTATTTAGATAACATTAAAAACCATGGCAAGTTTCATTGTATACGTGAAACGCCTAAATAAAAATTGGCTGGAAAAATATAGTCGCCATCTTTATAAACAAAAATGAATATGCTAAAGAAAAACGATAACTTTCATAATTGTCTAGTTTAAAAAGACATGTTTCTATAAACTTGAATTATCGTTCTTTCTTTGCTAGTATTATTGTGAACGAACATATACTACACTGCTCCCCCCCCCCCCGACAGACGATAATATCATGATGAACGAACACGACTTCCCTCCATCTAAAAAGGAGGAAGTCATTCTTTCGTGGACGGTCTTATGAGAACAGAACCGATATTATACTACCCCCCCCCCCTCAAAATATATTCTGACTAAATCGAGTCTTGGGGATTTTTCATTCTGAGAGAATTTGTCCTTACACACCTTTAAAAACGGAGAAGGTAATTCCTGGGAGGACAGTCTTATGACAACAGAACCGATACTACATTACACCGCCCATTAAAAAATATTCCAATTTAATTATATTTTTTTAAATTTAAAAATGACTAGTCACAAAAAATATTTTTGTGGTTCCATGGCCTTTTTGCTAAGATCAAAGTGTAGTATCTGTTCGACATCTCAGCGATATTTGACACTTTACTAAAGCCGGAAGTAACTTATCTCCCTTGAAAATGAAATCCTAAATGAGGTTTTAAACGCTATCATGTTTTTAATAATATCTCTTTATCTTATTTTATTTATAATTATAATAATAGTACTATCGATAAAACGATTGCGTATGTAGAATAAAATTTGATAATACAAAGTAGAAAGATATATTACAGAATATTAATTTATCAAAAACTTAAAAATAAATAAATATGCAAATAAGCAAAATCAAGATTTGTTTGAGTGAATAGGCGATGCCTATATATAGGGTGTTTCAATATATTCTTGTATCATTAGAATTAAATAATCCTAACGTGTTTTGATGTTAATATAGTTACGATAGATGAAAACGACTCTCACACTTATTTATTTATATATATATATATATATATAGTATATTATTTTTATTTATACAAACATGAGATCGGAAAACCTTCTTCTTAAGTATATTTTTGAATGGATGGGACGTGCTTATAATTTCACCGGTCAAGCTTAGTATCGAATTACATTCTTTACTCATTATTTCCTTTCAATCCGTTTTTATCTTTTATTATTATTTTTATCACTTTTATCATTTATTTTATAACACTTGTTCCTTACTTTCTCCTTTTATTATCTACTTAGCGGCTTAGTCGGATTCCTTACTTCTCAATTTTACACAAAAAGTCTTAATCTACGTACATGCATGTTAACACATGTTTTTTGGTCTAAATAAGCTTTGAGAAATTAACAAACGAAGAAAAAAAATGCAGTTTAAACTTTTAGGGATACTAACTAAGTTTAACATATCGCAGACTTCTTTGCCTTTTGGCCAAGATCAAAGTGTAGTATCTGTTCCGATGGATACTACACCCTATAGACCGGTATCGTCTTGGCCTTCGGGTCTTGATTCTGCCGGTCTGTGGGTTTGTCCTGTGCAGTTCTAGGAGGTCCACCCTTCCAGGCGTTGCCTCCCCTCTTTGGGGAGGAGTAAGTTTATCGCTTACTGCCGTAGGCGCCCCCACCGGGGAATGCCGACGGGGTTGCCCAGGCAATTTTTGTATGCCAGAGTGCTCACCTTCTCGGACTCTGGCTTTTCAAATCCCACTTTCCCGACCTTGTGTCACATCTTGTGGGAGGAAGATAAATAAAAACATATCGCAGACTTAGAACTTGAATAAGCTGAGTTACCGCTGGAAAATTCACAAATACAAAAAGTGGACTCAACTATATATAGAGAGAGACAATATTAAGCGTTTAATTTAAATCAATTAACTAGTAACTATTCTAGCACTTTTGATTGGAAGGCATATTGTGCCTATTTTTTTCATGGCTTTACTTAATAAAGTAAGATGGCTGATTCTCTGGGTTACAACATCTGTTCCTTCTCGGGACAAAATGTAATCAATGCGAGTTGTTTTTTTTGTAGTTTCTTTGCTGCCTTTGATTTTCTAAGGAGCTCATAATCGGAAGATTCGGAATGAATATACTAATTTGGTTGCTCGGCTATGAACGAAACGGTCCGTCAAAATATACCAAAGTTTTGAATTGGAAAAAAATTAACAGTAAAATGACTAAAATTTTGGTCACTGGAATTTAACCTAATATTGTCTATTTATATATGCTCTGTTGTTATATGTTAGCAATCATCGAGCTTTTACCTGAAAAAGGTTCGTCTATGAAAAAATAGAAAGTATATACACAAACATATTTTATCACATTTCTCTCTCTCTCTCTCTCTCTCTCTCTCTCTCTCTCTCTCTCTCTCTCTCTCTCTCTCTCTCTCTGTTTGTCTGCCTGTCTGTCTCTATCTCTCTCTAACTATTGTTTTCGAAATGTCCGGTTGTAAGGGATCACAATTCTGAACTCTTTCAATTGAAAATAAAACACTTTTTATGTTCATTTTTAACAATGTCTTTGTTGATTTTTTTATATATATTCTTTATATATTCCACAACTTACGCACACATATCTATCTATCTATCTATCTATCTATTTATCTATCTATCTATCTATCTATCTATCTATCTATCTATCTATCTATCTATCTATCTATCTATCTATCTATCTATCTATCTCTCTCTCTCTCTATATATATATATATATATATATATCAATAAATTATACACACGATTATAGATGAACAGTGACTAATAAGTATTCTGCAATAAATGTCCTCTTTTGCGGCATTTCTATAACTTTCTGCACTTTATTAAATATATTTCTACCCTACACTTCTCTCTTATTATATTTCAGATATAATGAAATATAAAATTATCCCCCCTAGGATTTCAATATAATAAAATTGCGTTTATCAATGAATAAATAGAATAAATAAATAACGTGTATATATAATGTATAGATTTTACTTCCTATTGTCTGGCATAAGGTCATTCCGATGCGCTATCCGTCTAAGATGAAAATCCGAGCCTTTCTGTCTAATCCGTCATAACCGCTCGAACCCTCACTTCTGAAACTGCTTAAGTATTCCCTGATAACATCAGCCAACACGACAAACAATTAGTGAGAGATGTTTGCAAATAAAATCTCTTTCGGTAAGACGTTTCGGAATGCCTTTACTCAATACTAGTATGTGTAGCCATTCAAGTCCCTAAGTTGTCAGAATGTGCCTAGTTTTCTCCTGACTGGAATGAAAATGGAGGTAGTTGTTTTGTTTTACGCCATATCAAGCCTTTTCTGGTTATTTAATGCCAAATCAGGTCATTTTCGTAAAAGTTTT
Source organism: Sepiola atlantica (assembly GCA_963556195.1). Classification (NCBI taxonomy): domain Eukaryota; kingdom Metazoa; phylum Mollusca; class Cephalopoda; order Sepiida; family Sepiolidae; genus Sepiola; species Sepiola atlantica. The sequence goes on along the minus strand of OY744520.1, from coordinate 183,130,814 downwards.
TATGCTTCAAGTTCTTTATATCTTCAAATATTTATTCATGATGTTTGGTTGTTTTGTTTTACGGCATATCAACCCTTTTTCGGGGTATTTAATGCCGAATCAGGTCATTTTTGTAAAAGTTTGTTTCCTTCAAGTTCTTTATATCTTCAAATATTTATTCATGGTGTTTGGTTTAGTTGATTTGTTGAAGAAAATGTTTTTAATTTTAGCTTTGCAGAACATGATTGAGTTTTGCAAAGGGAAAATAAAAAAACAATAACAATATCAATGTTTGGTGCATTTTAAGTCAAGAAGCCGATATCTTCAGACAGCCTGATCTGGTAGCACTGGGTGAAGATGGAGACCGTAACACTAGGATCGAATGTAGAAACTGTTCGGTCTTAGGAGTCTATCTTTGGGTCGGGGGTGTGGGTGGGGGTGGTGGCCTTGATTGTATTTTATTCTCACACAGTGCCCCATTTTGAAGAGCTGGATTCTCTCTCGTATTAAAAACCGTCCTTATATCTAACTTTGTATTCGTGGGGACGCAAGTAAATTAGGATTTTTATGTTTTCTTTTTATTTGTAATTCAGCGAAATAATCAAGTTTAGGGTTGGGCACTGGACATTTCAGTCATGGGGTTCATATCAGTTCTATAATAAATATGACAGACGACACATAAAAATTTACATCAACACCTATAATTTAAATGTTTTATGTTTGTCATTAAGATTTTATTAAAATGTAAAGAAATTCATCAATTTTAGCTAAGAAACAGATTTTAATATATATATATATATATATATATATATATATATATATATATATATATATATATATAATAAATCAATGTTTAATATCTACATACATATGTTTCATGTTCACTCACAATCGTCAGTCTTCAATCTACCCAAGTGAGATAATTCGAAATGTTCCAAATTTGAAACTTTCTTTTATGTCTCTCTGAAAGTGCTCGACTTGAACGGAGCTTAACAATTATTTTTTAATAGATACATATTTAATATCTACAGGTAAATGTGTTTGATGTTCAATAACAATTTTCAGTGTGGTTAATGTAGATGTACCGCTGGTCGAACGATTTGAACACTTGAATATTTATAAAACTCTACTAAGCATTGAACACTTTTGAAAAAATATTGGTTTTAATTTCAATTTTTAAATCTATTTGAACTTGTTTAATTAATGTATATATATATATATATATATATATATATATATATATATATATATATATATATACATTAATTAAACAAGTTCAAATAGATTTAAAAATTGAAATTAAAACCATTTAAGTAAATATTAAATCATTTGTAATATATTTTTAAAAAGTAAATATTAAATTATTTATTAGTTTTATATATATATATATATATATATATATATATATATATATATATATATATATATATATATCCATATATATAATACTAAAAGTGAGATAATCAAAGTTAGTTTCGCTAATGGAATTTTTCTATATATTTTAATCGAACAAAATACATGTTAAGATATTCTTTCGAATTGAGTTATATTTGAAAGAAAAACAACAACATTTTAATTGATTTAATGAGGTGTTATTTGCAATCAACTCACCTAGTGAGCAAATCTCTTATGGAGTTTCTGTATATTTCTTTCTCAATGAATGTTGGATGATGCCTCGCCTTTTTTAAAACCGTATATATCACTCTTACTGCCGTCTCTTTCTCGCCCCATCCTCTATTTTTCTCGCACCCTCTCATCTCTCCATCTCTCTGTTTGTCTGTCTGTCCGTCTGTCTGTTTCTCTCTGTCTGTCTGTCTGTCTGTCTGTCTGTCTGTCTCTCTCTCTCTCTCTCTATATATATATATATATATGTGTGTGTGTGTGTGTGTGTGCTTTTGTTTTCTTCCTGTAGTAGTTTCCGTGTGACACTTCGTAGCTTATGCTGGTTGGTTTCCGCATTCAATGATTTTTCTTAAGATTGTAGCTGTTTTAATCATTGCCGTCTTTTGTATAGTTCCAAAGTCTTTTTTCCAGTTTTTTTTGAGATTATTATTATTATTATTATTATTATTATTATTATTATTATTATTATTATTATTATTATTATTATTATTATTATTATTATTATTATAAAAGTGTATAATAATAAATTTGAATATATATATATATATATATATATATATATATATATATATATATATATGAAATCAATCCGTCTGTAACTTAAATGGAAGAAAATATAAAAGTAGAAACTGAGTTTCGTGATTACATTACTGGGCTGTTACGCCATACGTAAGGCGTAAGACACTCGAGCCTATCGGAACGAACCTAATCAAGTTAAGAAAAAAAGGAAGATCAAAATTGATCGGGGACAAAAGAGGACACCTGCTAGGGAGAGGAAAGTATGGCGCTTAAATATTATATTTCAAATGAATTCAAGGGGTTAGTTTTAATTTCGTCGGTCACAAGTGAGTAGTTTGGTCTTCATAAAAAAAACAAAATTCAATCTCAATTCGCTAAGCGACCGTATACTTGATTTTATAAAATGACGAGCAGGGGTACTCGGCGTTATCCGGGAATAAATGAGAAACTCTGCTCCCAGCACTGAACCCCATGGTATTGCATTGTATTTACAAAATGTATACCTAAATTTGATTTACATTTTGAGGCCGCAGAGGGTAGGGGAGTACATAATGAGATTTTTTTAATTTCATTTTATTTCACGCAAATGCATTTGCGATTCCGATAAATAGTCTATCTATCTATATCTATATCTCTCTCTCTCTCTCTATATATATATAATTAAAAAATGACTCAATACTGGTCACCCCTGAAGAAGGAATTTTATTCCGTAATCGATAGGATTAATGTAAGAAAAAAAAAAATTAATCTTGTATTGCTAATTTGGCTTATATTTCAATTTTATTAACTTTCCATGCAATACTTTGAAACTTGAACGATAAACACACACACATTACTTGATAGCGTGCCAACGCATTCTTCGTTCGACACCGGTTTTTTTAATTCTACCCGCCATTCATAACAGCAAGGCGATGACGTCGTACCATCATTGACGTTTATCAAATTAACAAAGAAATAAGTTTCTTTATTCTTGTTTTTTGATGAAAAAAACCAAAAAAAATGACTCAATACTGGTCACCCCTGAAGAAGGAATTTTATTCCGTAATCGATAGGATTAATGTAAGAAAAGAAAAAAATTAATCTTGTATTGCTAATTTGGCTTATATTTCAATTTTATTATATATATATATATATATATATATATATATATATATATAGTCTTGGAAGTTTCTCAACCATTAAAACTATATCTAAAAAAAAAACAACAAAAAAAAAACATAAGTCCCAAGTCGTTCAGTAGAAAATCACTCATATAGGTAAATTTAACTTTTTCAGTTATTATATTAGTTTGCTTCTAACATTATTTAAGGGATCATCAGTTGTTTACCATGAAAAACTGTTTCGAGAATTTAAATATATATATATATATATATATATATATATATATATATATATATATATATATGAATTACGCCAATATATGTATTAGCATATACTATCAATACCTTTTAATTAGCACTTTCTTTTAAAAAGATTTAGCTCAGTGATTGTCAATCTTTTATCTTTTCACATTTTCAAAAAACATAACATTCATGTGAGATGTATATTTACGACTCGTTTCTCTTGAAGTAGGCCAACTAACATTATTATCCAAACATCAGCTCCACCCATTACAAGATCATCAGAAAAAATCCACAAAGCAGAAAAGTTCTCGAATTGAAAAGTCTTGAAAAAAACCTACACCACACAGTGAATCATTGTGGGCAAACACCAAAGAAAAAAAACGAAGTAAAAAATAACTTACACGTGGATAAAATCAGTAAGACGCCATTTTGAATTTTCCAGTTTAGAGTTAACACACATACGCGGACATTCGGAAATTTTAATTCAGTGATATTCCGTTAATATAGTTAATTAATCCTATCATTATATATATATATATATATATATATATATATATATATATATATATATATATATATATATATGATAATTTTATTTACACAGACATGTACAAAATCTGCGACACTGGCATGTCGATGTTATCGATCAACAGTTACTATAAACTGAGATCTCATCAGGCAGAGTTAGAATCCGATCTTAACCTCAGATCATATTTGGAGAGACCCTCTCCAAATATGATCTGAGAGGTTCTCTCCAAATATGATCTGAGGTTAAGATCGGATTCTAACTCTGCCTGATGAGATCTCAGTTTATAGTAACTGTTGATCGATAACATCGACATGCCAGTGTCGCAGATTTTGTACATGTCTGTGTAAATAAAATTATCATATATAAAGCTCTATTTTGATATTGAGCACTTTTTATAAACCCGGTTAAAATTCTCTGGATTACCACCCTGTGGATATTTTTCACCTGGATTATTACCATTATTATATATATATATATATATATATATATATATATATATATATATATATATATATATATATATATATGTATTGTATTAGTTTCTGTAGATGTAAATCCGTTGAAACTCAAGTGTTTATAAAAGTGTTCAATAACAAGTATTGATTTACTCCTCTCCAGGAGTTAGGCACAAGGCCAGTTTTTATCTTAATCCCACAAGTAAGATGTGACCCAAGGTCGGGTCGGGAAAGTGGGGTTTAAAAATTGCCTGGGCAGCCCCAGTCGGCATTCCCCGGTAAGGGCGCCTCAGGCAGTAAGCAATAAACTTACTCCTCCTCAAAGAGGGGAGGCGAAGCCTGGGAGGGTAGACCTCCTAGGACTGCACAGGACAGACCCATAGACCAGCGTAAATCAAGCCCCGAAGGCCAAGACAATACCAGTCTATGGGGGTGCAGTATCCATCGGAACAGATACTACACTTTGATCTTAGCCAAAAGGCCAAATGTTCAATAACAAGTAGAGCTGTTCTTAAGTATACCTTTTTATTTATACAAACATTATTGGTTACATATGTGCATACATGTTTCGGTTGTTCTCTTCACAGATAGTCGACCTTTTCAGACGAAAGAAGACAGATAACTCTTCTCTGTCTTCTTTGGTCTGAAGAGGTTGACTATCTGTGAAGAGTACAACCGAAACATGTATGCACATATGTAACCAATAATGTTTATATGAATCAAAATTTATACTATATATATATATATATATATATATATATATATATATATATATATATATATATAATATGGGTGTGTATTCATATATATATATATATATATATAATATGTGTGTATATACACATATATATATGTATATATATATATATATATATATATATATATATATATATATATATATATATATAATAGGAAATTAATGATAGTGAATCCGAAAACATTTCAAATTTCCTTGAAAAACATTTGATTTGCAAACAATTGTTTCTGTCTAATTGAAAAGTATCAATTTCCAATTCTTGCAAAAAATCACAATGACTTACGAAAAAAAAGCTTCATCAGTTCATATTTATATATTACACACAATCAGACTAAAAAAAGTTTTAACGCATCCACATTCACTTAATCTATTTAATTTATGTATTCTTTTTTCTTTTTCACCCGAAACTAAAGAGAGTTCTTACTCGGTCCTATTCACCTGAATTTAAAATTATTAAAAATTCCGGGTACATATTTTCTATTTCACTTTCTGTTCGTAATATTTATACTCAATCGACAACTCAATACGACACGTTAACATGCACAGTTAAATTAATTTTTAGTTTTACACTCTCTGTAAAAGTCCATTTACATATATTTCGCTGAGCCTATTTTCATTTATTCTTCGTTCTTTTCGTCATCTTTTTTAAATTCCTTTTTATCGTTTTTTTACCTTTCTTATAAGTGTACAATTCGCCATATTGCTGTTTATCAAACTCATACAAATCACTTCAAGTAAATATCCCAAATAATCAGCATTAATACGTAGTAGTAGTACACACACACACACATATATATATATATATATATATATATATATATATATATATATATATATATAAATAATTATATATATATATATATATATATGAATAATTATATATATATATATATAAATAATTATATATATATATATAAATAATTATATATATATATATATATAAATAATTATATATATATATATAAATAATTATATATATATATAAATAATTATATATATATATATAAATAATTATATATATATATATATAAATAATTATATATATATATATATATATATATAAATAATTATATATATATATATATATATATATAAATAATTATATATATATATATATAATATAAATATGGAGGCAAAAAAGCCTTCAAAAACCATGTATTAGATGCGAGTAATTAAATCAAAAGAAAATAAAAATATTTCGAAACATTTAATAAAATATTTCAAAATACCTTCCGTTTTTTTTTTCTTCATCTTGATTTTTTTTTTAGCTAATATATATATAAATAATTATATATATATATATAAATAATTATATATATATATATAAATAATTATATATATATATAAATAATTATATATATATATATATAATTATATATATATATAATTATATATATATATATAATTATATATATATAATTATATATATATACTTATATATATATAATTATATATATATATATATAATTATATATATATATATAATTATATATATATATATATATATATATATATATATATATTTACATATATTAATAAAATGGGTTATTCATTTAAAGCATTGCTGGGTCAGTGTTATAAAATTGAAAATAGAAGCCTTTATCAATGTAAGTGTAATAATTTTATTTTTTTTACTTTAATCTTATTAATTTCGGAACAAAATTCATCATCAGAGTTGACCAGTATTGTGTCATTTTTTTTTTCATCAAAAAACACAAAAACAAAAATAAAATTTTTTTTTTTTTTGTTTTTCGTTTTGTGTTTTTGGATGAAAAAAAAATGACACAATACTGGTCAACTCTGATGATGAAGTTTATTCCGAAATTAATGAGATTAAAGTAAAAATAAAAAATAAAAATGATTAACTTGCATTGATAAATGCTTCTGTTTTCAATTTTATATATATATATATATATATATATATATATATATATAATTAATATTTTTAAAATGATTAATACATAAATAATAATTTTTTTTCCTTTTCCATTACGTTGGAATATTAGTTCTATTTTTTATCATATATATATATATATATATATATATATATATATATATATTTCATGTATCAACACCCACCCGGCAAAGCTAACTCCATGCATTTTAACCTGAAGATTACCTCCGGGAATGAAACGAGGGAGTCTCTGTGTAGCCTAATTGCCATAAATATAGTTTGATAACTTACTATATATATATATATATATATATATATATATATATATATATATATATATATATATATATATATATATATAATTACGGTTTATGGAAACATTTATCAATTGTATGATTAACTTTTGACTTATGTTTTTTTATCGATGTTTATTGATGAAATATAAACACATCAGGGCGGTAGCTTAGTGGTTAACTACTCTGACTGGAAGCCTGGGTGTTCCAAGTTCGAATCCAGTTCGTTCTACAGAAGCACTTTTATCAAACCCACACTTGACCTTGTGTCTAACCTCCTGAAGCGGAAGTAAATAACATTAAACACGGTAGGAAAGAAACGCATATGGTTTGGACATATCACGATATGAACATTCAAATGCAAAATTAGGATTAAAGAGTATTTCCTTTCAACGAATATTGTCAGGGAAGAGAAAATATATAAAAAATAAATTAATATTAAATGCACTTCCGTTTTGTGAGCCTTGAAGAAGCTTTCTCAAGAATAATCGTCGATATTTTGTATATTACGAAAATGTATGTTATTGCGAAAGGCAAACACAATAGTATGCTAATAAAAGTGTTTTCATGAATATATGGGAAATTGTTCGCTGAATTAACTAAGGTATATATATATATATATATATATATATATATATATATATATATATATATAAGGAATAGCTCATTGAGAAAACTAATTCGAGCTCTCTGCACTTGACAATGTTTACATTGAGATATCACTTCTGTATGTGGATGACTAATATAAAGTTTAAAATTTTAAAGATACTTAAAATAATGACCTTTCCCATATTTATAAAAAACGATACAATTACAATATATATATATATATATATATATATATATATATATATATATATATATATATATATATATATATAAACTTGAAGAAAGAGGCAAAATGCCTTCAAAAATCATGTGTTAGATGCAGATATTTTTTATTAAAATCAAAATAATATATTTTTTTTTTATCTTCACTTTTTTTCTAATAATTTCGCTTGATACAACAAGCCTTATTAGAGATTTTTAAAAATAAAAGGTATTAACCATATTTTTTTTCCGTAACAATCTTTCCTGGTCTTGTAGAAGTGACGTTTGATGTTGTGTGTACTTATTTTTGTTTCCTAGATGTTTATCCACTGAAACTTCAGTGTTTATAAAATAGTCCTAAATAACAGGTAGAACAACAACAAAAATGGCTGACAGAAGCATCGACTTGAAGCACTTGTAATCGCCCCCAAACCGAAAATTAAAAAATATAACTGGTAATAAAAATATACAGATCGATTGAAAATTAAATTTTCTCCTGATTGGTGACAGTTATTAGCTGTATTTTGGTTTAATTTTCGATTTGGGGGCGATTATGGCGATTACCCAGGATTCACATCGAAGCTTCACACCGGTGCGTTGTTCAATTCGGCAGTTTTACAAGACTCAAAAGTCAACTATAAAAAAAGTAAATAAAAGCGCTATCGACAATTTTTATTTGCATCTCAATTTAGGGATCTCTCTATTTATTTACTTTTTTATTATTTATTTTTTTTTTTTTAATTTTTTTTTTTAAATTTTTTATTTATTTTATGTATTTATTTATTTTATTTATTTATCTTATGCATTTATTTACTATAAAAATATTTTATCTATTTATTTTATTTATTTAATATATTTTTTGACGAATTATTTAACGACATTAAAATGTTTCCATCTTTATTTTGTGCCATTTTCCCTAAACACTGGACAATTTCAATGCATAAATAAATAAAAATGCCCCCCCCCCAAAAAAAAATTGCAAAATTTCTAACCATATTTTAAAAAGTCTTTCTTCTCATGAAAATAAAATTAAAATGTCACTTGAGATTTAATAATGAGAATTAAAAAAAATATATTGTTGCTCATTCAATTCTCAAAAGAATAAAAATAAAAACGTTTTTAACTCTATATAATTTGTTATTCTTTTTTTTTTTCTTCAGTTTTTTGCATCCATAATTTTTCTGACGAGGCAACCGGAACCGGAAATACGAAACGTTTAGCGCGTGACAATCTATGATGGATCTCCGCAAAGTGTAACTGCGAGAGAAACAGTTTTGTTTTTCTACCGATCAGTCAATTCATATCCTTCTCGTGACTTGTGCCGAAACATTTAGTCGAGATATTAAGTAATGACACGGATCGCAGAGAGAGCTGAGTTCATGACTTTCCCAGGAGCATTTGTGGGGAAGTGAGCACAACTCGCTTCGCTGAGTCTGTTATTCCGTGTTGGTAACCGTTAAAGTAATTATCGATCCAATACCCCCCCCTCTCTCTCTCTCTCTCTCTCCATCTCTCTCTATCTAACAAGCGTCCTCTCTCTCTCCGTTTTATTTTCTCTCTATTTTATTCTTACTTCTTTTGTTTCCTTCTTTGCATTCTTCATAATTTTTCCAAACTAACGCTCTCCACCTCTCTCCTCCCTTCTCTCTCTCTCTCTCTCTTTCTCGCTCTTTATTTGTTTCTTACTCAGTTTTACTCCTCGTCTTTTTTCCATACTTTCTCATTCACCCCCTTCTATATTTCTCTCACTCTTTTTCTTTCTCTTTCTCTCTCTTTCCCCCTCTTTCTCTCTCCTTTCCTCACCCCATTTATTTCGGTTACTCCCTTTCTATCGTTTCTTATCTTTCATTCGTAAATTTTGTCTTGCCTGTTCTCGTTCTAATTCTTTATCTAGTTATGTTTTTTCTTCCGTGTTTCCCCTTTCTCTTATCTATCTATCTATCTATCTATCTATCTATCTATCTATCTGTCTGTCTGTCTGTCTGTCTGTCTGTCTCACTCACACACACTTGATATATCAACGTAAGTTGATATATCAAGTTGATATTATGATACTTTGATATTATGATATTAATTGATATTATTAAACTTTGATATGTTTCTGAATTTTTTAGATGAGGATTGATAATTTGTATAATTTGGATTATTCGGACTACTGTTCTAATCTTGAGTGTTATTCTACAACTTTTCGGTCGTTATCTCCGGCCTTCTTCGGGTGTATCTTTTCGAACTCGGGAATATTTCTGTCGAACTCGGGAATTGCGAATTACTGACGGAACAAGCGCATGCTACCTCCGTCGATTAAATAAAGGGTTACGTTCGAAATTCCGTCCAGATTCCCGAGTTCGACAGAAATATTCCCGAGTTCGAATATATACACCTGAAGAAACCCCGCCGGTTACAGCGGCCGAAACGCTGTGAGAATAACACTGAAGATGAGAACAATTGTTCGAATAATCCATATTATACATATTCTTTGATACTCATTGATATCTTAGTCTTTAGACTCATTAAATGTCGATTTAATAATTTAATATTCTAAAAAGAATCTACTTTTAGCTTTAGAGATTAAAAAAAACTCACGTAATCTTTATTATATTGTGTGATAACTTTTTGTGCGTCTATCTGTGTTTCTCGCGACTACGTGAGTACACAGTTAGACAGACAGACAAAAAGACCACATATATATTATAGACTTTAAAAAAAAATGACGGAAAATAAACATCCTTCATCAGTGTTCGCACTAATATAAATTTAAAATAATAGAATTACGTCAGTAATTTAATTTTTCATTTATAAATTATTATCATTTCTGATGACCTAAAAAAACACCCACCGTTGATTTTTATTAAAAGTGGAAGATTTCTGTCCGAATTAATTTCAGGCGGCGAGGGTTGTATGCTATTTGTCTTGTCTTTTCTCCTTACCACTTGAAATGGTTTCGTCCGGGAGCATATTTTTTACTCACTAAAATATTTTTGTTTGACGGACGGATTAATATTTATTTATATACAAACAAATACGCATTGGTCTTTATTATAGAGTGGAGGATTCCTTATCTCATTTTAAGTACGAGGAAAAGATTGCCACTTACTGTCTGAATGAGGGAATCAATTGATTTCAGTCGAATGCCTTCTGTGACAGGTGGCCTCCACGTCGAAGACAATTCATTGAGAAATTGCGAAATGCTTATCTTGATTATTAAGCGGAATTCTTCACTAATCTTGTTTCGGAATGTCTGCGATTAGAATAGCGTAGCCATATATATCTTACTTCCGT
>OY744520.1:183106833-183109333 GCA_963556195.1 Sepiola atlantica | reverse complement strand
CTACTACCTTACTACTGCTACTACTACTACTACTACTACTACTACTACTACTACTACTACTACCTTACTACTGCTACTACTATTACTACTACTATCTCTACTTCTACTACTACCACTACCGTACTACTACTACTGCTACTACTACTACCCCACCTTACTCCTCCTCCTACTACTACAACTACTACTACTACTACCACCACCTTACTACTACTACCTTACTACTGCTACTACTATTACTACTACTATCTCTACTACTACTACCACCACTACCTTACTACTACTACTACTACTACTACTACTACTACCCCACCTTACTCCTCCTCCTACTACTACTACCACCACCTTACTACTACTACCTTACTACTGCTACTACTATTAAGCCCTCCGTTCAGTCTAGAGAGACTATGGATACCCCTGTAAGGGGCTGGCTGCGCGTGTAATTGTGAAGCAAGGGTTACGCAAGCTACTACTATTACTACTACTACTACTACTACTACTACTACTACTACTATCTCTACTACTACTACTACTACTACTATTACTACTACTATCTCTACTACTTCTACTACTACTAATAATAATAATACCAGTCGAGAGGTCCACCTCTCAAAATTAACCATCTCACTTTGAAAAGAGGGTTGTTATTGCTAAACGCTTGAGGCGATCTCACCGGAGCTGCTCAGGCATTTATTTAGACCAGGCTGCACTTCACCTAATGCCCTGGCTTTTCTAAAACCTACCCCATACCTTGTGTCTAACCTCCTGTAGAGGAGGCAAATAATACCTTTAAACCAATTGTATTTTAGTGTATTATGTAACGTGATACTAAAATTAGAACACTAACCCTATATTTTACAAGCATATAAGTAAAATAAAACGTATCACCAAGCGAAAATAGATCTTCTCTTATTTTCATTCTCTCCCCAGTTTGTAAGATATGGTCGTAAAGTCGGTCAGTCGTAAGTCGAACAAGTCGTCAATCGACGACGAACTGTATTGTGAAAGTTCAAGCCAATTACAACATTCATTTAACACTAGCGGGGCCCCGTGGACATTCCACGGTGCTTTCTACATCAATCTGTATAATTCGCCGTTAAAAATAATATTCCTTTTCAAATAATCAATGTCTACCAGAGTAAAAACTTTGCGAAAAAAACAAAAAAAAATTTCTTCCGTAAAAAAGAATTATGATTATCAGCTAAATAGTCTTTAACTAAATAAAACGAATATGCCTCTCTTTTCTTTCTTTCTTTCTTTATTAAAAATGGTAGTAATTTTATTCTTTATGAAACAATAAATATTCTCTGTCTTCTTACCGTACAAATAATTGTCAGCTAAATATTCTTCAAATCAATAATACGAACGTATTTATTTTGAAAAGTCTTTATCTCAAATCGTACCGGTTTAGTCGACGGGACGACATAATTTGACTTTGGAACAATTCATTTTAAAATAAGTCAAGTCGGAATTGTTTTCCTTAACGATATCAGATTAATCACTAATCACCATATTTGCTGATCGGACGATCCCATCTTACAAAACAGAGGTGGAGGGACCATTAAATTGTCTGAGCGTATTGTTATTCATTTAATAACATGGTGGCCATTTTTTTTTTGACACAGATGAAATTTGACTGCCATATGAAATGGGCATGTCAAAAATTAGTGTCTTGCGGACGATCAAATGCTTTCATGGCGAAGATGATCGAGCTAAGCCGTCGAATAAGGAATCAAATTAAAATAGGCAGCATCATGAGAAATAGTGCTTGGTCTAATTTTAAAATAAATTGTTTATGGGTGACAGATCAATAGATTAACCATATTTCGAACCAAATATTTTTCAAGAATATTCATAACAATCATTAGTAGCAAAAATCAAGGTATTTACATGCTTAATTAAATAAAAGAAGGTTTTGATTTTATTATTTGATGTAATATATTTTAATAGCTTACTATATATATATATATATATATATATATATATAGTAAGTTAGGAAAATATATTTATGGAAATTAAGCTACACAGAGGCTTCCGCGTTTTATCCCCGGGGGGAATCTTCAGGTTAAAGATTTTAGCCTGAAGATCCTCCCCGGGGATGAAACGCGGGAGCCTCTGTGTAGCTTAATTGCCATAAATATATTTTCATAACTTACTACTGAGTTCTACTTACGTATCAAGCACTGTTGAAGTAGATACTGAAAATTGATACATAAAAAATTATATCTCCTTATAAAATTTTATGTGGATACATAAAATAGTAATATATATATATATATATATATATAAATATATATATATATATATATATATATATATATATATATATATATATATATATAAATGTGTGTGTGTGTGTTTTAATTAACTACAAGACACCATCCTCGAATGTCTTCGCTCTTTCTGTACAAGGGTTTGTCAGCCCAACTTTACATGAGGATACTTACCACTGCAGGTAAACCTTGCCCAAATACTCAAAATAACATAATATTCGAAGCACAAA
>OY744520.1:183089333-183101833 GCA_963556195.1 Sepiola atlantica | reverse complement strand
ATCATTGAAACGCAACTAATCAATAAAAAAGAAGAAAAAGAAGAAAATAATCGATAAGAAAACAAAACTAATCGATAAGAAAAAAAGGACAAAACTAACATTTGTTCATAACAATTAAATTTGCATACGTGATGATTTTTTTTCTTTTCTTTTTATTATTATCAGTTATATTAAAGATTAAGCCTCCGCTGCTTTGATCATCACATTATAAAGCCACGTCTTTTTTTAAAAGTCTGTCCTCGTGGGAAGGCAAGTAAATATGACAGAGAGCTAAACAGCCATAACTCTTTAATACTAGTATTGATTATTTGGCATAAACGTATATTTTAGCTAGTAAATCAATAAGGCCAATTCTTGCTAGCTACAAATACATAATTCTCCATTACCTTCGGCTCTATCTAGGTGTAGAAAAAGGAGCAAGTGTGGAAATGTATGTTTAATAGCGACAACGCAATATATATATATATATATATATATATATGAAGATTTATATATATATTTTTATATATATATATATTTATATATATATATATATTTATATGTATATATTTATATATATATATATATATATATATATATATGTACCTATATATATACATTTATATGTATATATATTTATATATATATATATATATATGTACCTATATATATACATTTATATGTATATATATATATTTACATATATATATGTATATATTTACATATATATATATGTATATATATTTACATATATATTTATATATATATATACATTTACATATATATATGTATATATTTACATATATATATATATTTACATATATATATTTACATACATATATTTATATATATATATATATATTTATATTACATATACATATATATATTTACATATATATATATTTACATATATATATATTTCCATATATATATTTACATACATATATTTATATAGATATACATATATTTATATTACATATATATATATATATATATTTACATATATATATTTACATATATATATATTTACATATATATATATATATCTACATATATATATTTACATATATATATATATGTATATATATATATTACATTTATATATGTATATGTATATATATATATATATATTTACATATATATTTTTACATACACATATATATATATATTTACATACACATATATATATATATTTATATATATATATATATATATACATATATATATACATATATATATATTTATGTGTATATATATATATACCCATATCTACCTCTCTCTCTCTCTCTCTCTCTATATATATATATATATATATATATATATATATATATATATATATATATATATATATATATATATAAAGACCTATACGCATTTCATGACAAAGATAGAGATCACAGAAGAGTGTCTGCTACGGCAAAGATATAGTCCCCCCCCCCGCTTTTGACACTTTACGTGCTGTAAAACAGAACCTGACAAGACTCGTGGGTCCCACTTACTCATTTATTATAATTTGCTTATTAAATAATAATCTAAAATAGAATAAAATAAAATAAAGTGTAATTATTTTAAAGTCAATTAAAAAGCGGAGCCAGGAGAAAGGACGTTTACTTTCCGAACGTCTCGCAAACACACGTTCGCACGTGAAAACGTACGAGACGTCAAAAACTGTACAGCCCGCGCATGCTCATTGCCGTTATTGGCGACGGCGCATGTACAAATATCACCTCTCATTAAATACTCTATAAACCAGTGTCAATGGATGTTTTTTTTTCCGCCTTGAACATGCCCCGTGTCAGGCTAAGATAATTACTGAAAATTAAGAAAATTACTTGTTATATTCCTTCACACAATGTTTTGTTTATTTAAATTTAGCACAATATTGTTTTAACACGAATTTTGCGAATTTTGATGCGGAATATTTCATTTTTTTTTTTTTTAATTTTATAATTCTCGTTGTAATGACAATGATTCTAAAACGAGGCTTGGAATGTGACAGTTAAAGTTATAAAAGGCCATCAGATTATTCTCGTATCAAATTCTTAGAATTATGGAGACACGTGGGTTGAGGCTTCGTTTTTTTTTTTACCCCGCCTAATAAACGGGTATCGTCTGGGTCTTTGGGTCTGGATTTACGCCGGTCTATTGGGGGTTGCCGGTCCTGTGCAGTTCTAGGAGGTGCACCCTCACAGGCTTTGCCTCCCCTCTTTGGGGAGGAGTAAGTTTATTGCTTGCTGTCTGAGGCGCCTCTACCGGGGAATGCCGACGGGGCTGCCCAGCCAATTTTTAAATGACCAGAGTGCTTACCTCTCGAGCGCTGGCTTATCTAATCCTACTTTCCCGACCTTATGTCACATCTTACCTTATGGGAGATAGATAAATAACTTGGCGTGGCTCATTTTGTAGACAATGGGTACCTAAATTGTTTTTTATTTACAAAGAGTCATCGCTTATCAAGGTCCACACGCCACTCGAGGACAAGGGTTATTGAGTTTGTCAGGTAGAGAGTGTAACACCGAGGGGATTACTTACGATTGTTGTAACTGAGCAGAAATTGACTATTTGAGAGAACGGCTAAACAATAACTTGTTTACATGGAACTTGAAAACGTCGATGTTATAGCCAGTCAGGAAGTAGTCCCGTAGTATTGTGTCCCACAGACGAGAAGTTCTAGGAAATACACTTTTCTCGTGAAAGTTCCGTTTTGTTATACTTTTTCGAGTGGTAGATTGATCCAATCATGTCAGAAGTGAGATACTTTTTCGAGTAGTAGAGTGATCCAATCATGTCAGAAGTGAGATACGTTTTCGAGTGATAGATTGATCCAATCATGTCAGAAATGAGAAACTTTTTCGAGTGGTAGATTGATCCAATCATGTCGGAAATTAGATACGTTTTCGAATGGTAGATTGATCCAATCATGTCAGAAATGAGATACTTTTTCTAGTGGTAGATTGATCCAATCATGTCAGAAGTAAGATACATTTTCGAGTGGTAGATTGATCCAATCATGTCAGAAATGAGAAACTTTTTCGAGTGGTAGATTGATCCAATCATGTCAGAAATGAGATACTTTTTCGAATGGTAGATTGATCCAATCATGTCAGAAGTAAGATACATTTTCGAGTGGTAGATTGATCCAATCATGTCAGAAATGAGAAACTTTTTCGAGTGGTAGATTGATCCAATCATGTCAGAAATGAGATACTTTTTCGAATGGTAGATTGATCCAATCATGTCAGAAATGAGATACTTTTTCTAGTGGTAGATTGATCCAATCATGTCAGAAGTTAAGTACTTTTTCGAGTGGTAGATTGATCTACTCATGTCAGAAGTGAGATACTTTTTCGAGTGGTAGATTGATCTACTCATGTCAGAAGTGAGATACTTTTTCGAGTGGTAGATTGATCTACTCATGTCAGAAGTGAGATACTTTTTCGAGTGGTAGATTGATCTACTCCTGTCAGAAATGAGATACTTTTTCGAGTGGTAGATTGATCCAATCATGTCAGAAGTGAGATGCTTTTTCGAGTGGTAGATTGATCCAATCATGTCAGAAGTGAGATACTTTTTCGAGTGGTAGATTGATCCACACATGTCAGAAGTAAGATACTTTTTCGAGTGGTAGATTGATCCATTCATGTCAGAAGTGAGATACTTTTTCGAGTGGTAGATTGATCCAATCATGTCAGAAGTGATATACGTTTTCGAGTGGTAGATTGCTCCAATCATGTCAGAAGTGATATACTTTTTCGAGTGGTAGATTGATCCAATCATTTTTCCAGCAACCTGTTAAGGGTCCATTAAGTCATGCCCCGAGTTCAAACCATAATAAACTCAAATAATAAAAAAGAATCGATAGCGGCTTGAATGTATGCTGCGTTAATAACAAAAGTCCAATAATTTTCAGACTATGATTGATAATTTCTAGGATTGGAATATTCGGACTACTATTCTCTTCTTGGTAGGTATTTTCGCAACGTTTCGAGCGTTGTAACCTCCGACTTTCTTCAGATATATCTATTTGAATTTATGAAACTTTACGTTGAACTCGGGAACTTACATCGAATATCAAACTGTACCCTTTATTTAATGTACCCTTTATTTAATGTATCCTTTATTTCATGTACCCTTTATTTAATGTACCCTTTATTTAATGTACCCTTTATTTAATGTACCCTTTATTTAATGTACCCTTTATTTAATCCACGGAAATAAATGTTCGAACTTTGTCGGCAATGACCGGATAGAAATGATTCTTAATTATTATCATATTGTTATTTATTATTAGCTGCAGAAAGAATTGAACGTTCAACCTCCAGAAGACTATCATTGAGAAGTGATTATCAGTACACCGCCTTTATCCGTGGCGCCACGTATAATGATGTTGATTAACAATCGGTTGTTCTACTTTACCTTTTAGCTAAAAGCAAAGTGTAGTATCTGTTTTGATGCTGCACTTAGTCGTCTCTGTTTTCGGTCAATGAACGAGAAATTCTTCTAGACTAAGGCAAGTTTAATTTTCGTTCAAATTCAAAGTGCTCCATTTTGAGGAGCGGCATTTCTCCACATTAAAAACCGAACTTATGTCTAACTCTTCCTCGTGGGGAGGCAACTAAATAGGGGGGAAAACTGTTCTAATGTACATTTTTTATGGAATATTAGTTTGAATAATCCAAATAATCCAAAATCTAATAATGATGTGAATGTATATATTAATTATATAATTAAAATTGTGTTCGAATATATATATATATATATATATATATATATATATATATATATATAATTATTTAATAATAAATATTTAATTATATATTAATATATATATTATTTAAATGCCATTGCTTACTTTATATATATATATATATATATATATATAAAAAGTAAACAACGATTACAAATTCAAGGTATATTTGTGAACCGGGTTCGTGCCCTATGATCGTCTGAGATTGTTATTTGCCTACACTGATGAAGGCCATAAGCTCGAAACGACGTCGTACGTAGGTAAAATATATCAAAAAATAAACTTGACAAATTACCAACGGAGACCCGAAAAAATAATGAAAAAGGAAAATTCAGCCGTTTTTCATCAGACATGTATTGATAACAATTTGCTCAATATATATATATATATATATATATATATATATATATATATATCATTTCTATTTCTCCAACAAGTACGGACGTCCACCCAGTAGGGGCCATTATTTCATTTTATTTTTCCTCCCAATACGTCTACCCTACATGTATCTTTACTTGCATGACATTTTTTCTCTATTTTATCATCCTGATGAAGTCTTATAAATAAAGACGAAACGGTGATGTACACATAAAAAACATCCATTTTTTGGTTTTTCCTTTTTCATTTTCCCATCACGTCGGATTACCTTCATCCTTCTCTTCCCATATATATATATATATATATATATATATATATATATATATTAAAATAAACATAGTTTGAGTATCCGACAATTGTTTCAGAACCTCTTTGGCTCCTCCTCAGGGATATACTGATGAGCAAATATTAGATTCGCCAATACACAATTAGCAAAAAAACCGGTTCCCTACCAACATTGCAAGAACTCCCTTTTCTTCCTCTGTATACATAAAATACAACAAAAACTCCATGAACAAAGTTTCTTTCCACGATCTCCCACTTTTGGAAAACGTTACCGCAGGAATGTTTCTCTACAGACTTCAACAGTCTAATATAAACAAATATCTGTCGAGTCGTCCTGTGAATTAATCAGAGTTCTAGATCCTTTCATACTAGCATCATCAAATTAAAAATCTTACTAACCCTTATCCTTGAGTGGCTTTTAGCTTTGCTAAGTATTAAAAAGAAAAAACGAAAAAAAAAATGTGTATATCTACACTAATAAAATGGTGTGACCTATTCCCGTGTGTCTGCGTATGTGTGTGTTTCCCGACTTTACGTGATTTACACATTACTAATTTTTTATTTACTGTTAATCGATTCGTTATTGGAATCGAATAAGCAATAGTCTAAAGTGCTACACCGAAATTAAAAAAAAAAAAATGAATGATTTAATTACGAAATTAAATCCACCAGGTCGCATTTCGGTTTCTTCGTAAACAAGTCAGCCATTTTGATCTTTTGTTAATAGTTGAAAACAATGGATTACTTCGTGACTCTTCGAATTTTGAAAGGCATTTCAAAGCATTAAAACTGCCGAATAGAAAGTCATTTTTGACTTTAGAATTCTTAGCAAATCCTTATGTATTAAAAGATTAAAAGTTTTGGAAGCTATTCGCATCCAATAATTGAAGAAATAAAGATTAAAACAACTTTATCTTAACAAAAAAAGTTATAGCTCTGTAACAATTTGGTTCAATTAATTTAATGACTAAAAGATGATGATAATAATAATAATAATAATAATAATAATAATAATAATAATAATAATAATAATGATGATGATGATGATAAATATGATGATGATGATAATAGTAAAAATAAAATTAATAATAAAATTTAAATTTGAAATCTAATTATGAAATTGCAACATGGTCATCTTCAAGTCCAAAGGATAATCTGTATTTAAAAAAAAATAGTTTAAAACAGAAGAGAAAAAAAAGGGGGAAACAAAAATGAAAGTCAAACGATTCCCGGACAACGTCGGGTACGTAAAGTTTGTTGAACATAATTTTCCTCGTAGCTAAGGAGAATTTGCGAGTTCATGTATTAGTGTTTATATGGCTATGATATATTTGGTGTATATGAACACGGCATATCCGATTGATTGCACAGTCTGGGATGATATCTATTTGGAATATCAATCACCCCAACATTTTTATTGGGTAGAACTCCAGAATATGAGATTAATTCGTTTGCTAGTATATATATATATATATATATATATATATATATATATATATATATATATATATTTAAAATCAACGTGTTTTTGCGTTGATAAAAATTAAAATTGTATTTAAATAAAACTGCAAATAAGTGATTTTCATATTAACATTTATATATTAATAACAATTAAAGACAGTTTCACGCGTTAATTTTTTTCTTTTGAATTTTCGACACTATGAACCCTCGTAGGAATTATATATATATATAACAGCCATATCAACACTTTTTTCACTTCGTCAAAACACCTAGACGGATTTTCAACTTGGCCACGAGAATGTCTCAATCAAGAGAAAAAAAGAAAAAAAAGAAAAAGAAGAAATATTCTTCTGAAGATGGTAGATTTACCGAAAGTACTCAAGTTTATAAAAAAAAAAATGTTTTTGAGATGAATAAATAATTTATTTTAAAAACAAATAATCTGCGTTGTGCAAGGTTCTCTAAATATTTTATAAAAAAATATCTTTATTATTGCCACCCACCCAACGCTTCAAATTGTGTGACTTTTCAAAGTATATATATATATATTTATATATATATATATAGTGAATGCTTTTATTCAAACATGTACAAGGTCTGCTACACTGGCATGTCGATGTTATCGATCTACAGCTCTCAAGAGCTGAGGTCTCATCAGGCAGAAAATTGTTTTTTTGATTCAACTGGTTGCTGAATTCCAGGGAGAAATATATATATATATATATATATATATATATATATATATATATATATATATATATATATATATATATATATTAGGGTTAAATTCACGGTATGTCATGAAAATAAAATGTCGTGATAGTCAAAATGTATGAAAAAAGACAAACGAAAAACAGATTTAAATACAGGAGAAAAACAAGAAACGAGAGATTTGACCGGTCAAGAAATAAAACGGTCTAATCACTCGTTTCTTATTTTGCTCGTGTATTTAAATCTGTTTTCAGTTTTTTTTTACACACACACACATACACACACACACACACACACACACACACACACACACACACACATATATATATATATATATATTACAAAAGATCAGAATAATATTGGTACCGTCGGTTTTAAAACCGACAAAGGTACCAATGTTCTGATCTTCTGTAATACATATATAAATAAATATTAAACTCTTATTTCTGAGTTTTCTTTTAATTATCGAGTACCTTGCTGGGGTTCTCTCCCTCATTATCTTCCATATATATATATATATATATATATATATATATATATATATATATATATATATATATATATACGTGTGTGTGTAATTATGTGTGTTTTCCTCGCGACTTCGTAACTTGCATGTTGAATTAATATTTACAAAATGTATTAAATATTACTATGGCAAAACCCCCTGAATGGCAGTCACGAATAAGGGGAACGGAAACCAGGGATAGGTACCTCCTCCAGGGAGAGGTTCGTCCTCCAGGGAGAGGTTCCTCCTCCAGGGAGAGGTTCCTCCTCCAGGAGTGATCAACAACTCTGATAGTGATGGTGATGATCAATATTAATCGAATAGTTACTTAAATAAAAAATAAAAACATAGAATGAAATAAACCGATTAAAAAAATCCTATTTATAAAAAAAATCTCATTCCGAAATTTAATCCCCCAGAATGCATTTGCATTAGTTACAATCTCATAACAATTTAGTTCTTCCAAAATCCTATTTTAAAATGAATAATTTAGTAACACAAACATGATAAAAATAAACACCGACATAGTTAAAGAAATAAAAAATAAAAATAGAAATAAATAAACTAAACGACAGAACGTTTATGGCTTCATAAATTCACCCACTGGTTCCACATCCTGGAAACTGGTGACAAGGTTAAAACGTAGACATACTGTGTATTTTGAAATAGGATGGAATTTTAATAAAATTTGAAGGATTTTTTTCGTTCTCAACAATCAATCTGCCAGAGTCTAGGACATTGCAACTTTCATGTGACTGCTTAGTCCGCATTTTATGTTGGTTGGTTTCCGCATTCGAAGATTTTTCTTAAAATTATTATTATTATTATTATTATTATTATTATTATTATTATTATTATTATTATTATTATTATTATTATTATTTAAATTTCTGAGTTAATCAACGTATGTTACCCTAAATCTATTAATCTCTATATTTTAATCACAAGAATTACATGCTAACATAATTCTAATTCTTGGGAGTAAATTATAGCTCGGAAAATAAATAATTTTGATTGTTCTACTTATCCGCACTTTGCAATTAATTCATCATGTGACCCATGCCATACTACGTTTCTGTCTATAACTCTCGCCCTCTCTCACTGTATTTTGTTTGAGCCCCCGCACTTGGTTTATACGGTGTCTATCACTCTTGTTTCCGTCAGAGGCAATAACACCAACTTTAAAACTCGATTGGAATAGTCCAGTATAAAGATAAGGAAATATCACCACAAATAGTAATATTATTTAACCCATAGCCTGTGTATGTGAGTGAGAGAGAGAGAGAAAGAGAGAGAGAGAGAGAGAGAGAGAGATGAATAGAGAGAAAAAACTTTTTACTGATTAAAACAATTTAAACCGAACACAATGGATGATCCAACAGATCCCATTTTCAAGTGTATATATATATATATATATATATATATATATATATATATATATATATATATATATATATATATATATATATAAGTACTGCTTTGTTTTAATTAATAACAATTTTATATACGTTAACAATTTAAATATTAGAATCTAAATTTAACCCCTCACGCACACATATGTAACCCCCCCCCCCCGATTTCACACAAATCACGTCTTACGTGATCTGAGACGTGACCGAATAAGTCCCACCATTCCTGAATATGTTTATCAGCTGACGATAATCGGGATCAACCTCCCGCTTTGAAACCGACGGTACTGATGTTACATTGAATTTCTGTATTTTATAAATAAATATATATATATATATATATATATATATATATATATATATATATATATATATATACAGTATTCAAATATATATACACAGTATTCATATATATATATATATATATATATATATATATACAGTATTCAAATATATATATACACAGTATTCATATATATATATATATATATATATATATACAGTATTCATATATATATATATATATATATATACAGTATTCATATATATATATATATATATATATATATACAGTATTCATATATATATATATATATATATATATATATATACAGTATTCATATATATATATATATATATATATATATATATATATATATATATATACAGTATTCATATATATATATATATATATATATATATATATATATATATATATATACAGTATTCATATATATATATATATATATATATATATATATATATATATATATACAGTATTCATATATATATATACAGTATTTATATATATATATACAGTATTTATATATATATATATATATATACAGTATTCATATATATATATGTATATATATATATACAGTATTCATATATATATATATATATATATACAGTATTCATATATATATATATATATATACATATACAGTATTCATATATATATATATATATATATATATATATACAGTATTCATATATATATATATATATATATATATATATATATATATATATATATATATATACAGTATTCATATATATATATATATACAGTATTCATATATATATATATATACAGTATTCATATATATATATAATATATATATATATATATACAGTATTCATATATATATATTCATATATATATATATACAGTATTCATATATATATATATACAGTATTCAGTATTTATTGGAACAACCCCGGTCTTCAATGAATGATCTATTTTATAAGTGAAAAATCTAAATCTATATATATATATATATATATATATATATATATATATACAGTATTCATATATATATATATATATACAGTATTCATATATATATATATATATATACAGTATTCATATATATATATATATATACAGTATTCATATATATATATATATATATATATATATATATATATAAGTAAATTTCGTGTACAACAGAATCGTAGGATTAATTTTAGAGGAAGCATTATTAAAATCAATGAAACAGACGAGTGGAAAAAAAAATAAAAGGAAAATTGTTAAAATTACCTTAGATCTTGAGAGATTTACCCTTTTTTTTTTTTTTTTAATTTTCTCCTCTCAATCGTTTCCTCCAACTAAATAAGTTTTTTCCCCTCATATCTCATTCGACTTTTAGTTTTTAATTTACCATTCTGACGTTTCCTCTCAGAGGGTCAGACGATAAGGCCTTAAGGTAATTTTAACAATTTTCCTTTTATTTTTTTTTCCACTCGTCTGTTTCATATATATATATATATATACAGTATTCATATATATATATATATATATATATATATATATATATATATATATATACAGTATTCATATATATATATATATATATATATATATATACAGTATTCATATATAAATATATATATATATATATACAGTATTCATATATAAATATATATATATATATATATACAGTATTCATATATATATATAAATATATATATATATATATATACAGTATTCATATATATATATATAGTTCGTATGTGTTAATCAGAATCTCCTCTGTCGGTGGCCTGAAGAGGCTAGACTTTGAAAAAAGTCGTAGATGATACATGTTTGCATATATGTAGCCAAAAATGTTTGTATGAATAAAAATGTATACTTAAATATATATATATATATATATATATATATATATATATACTACTAAGCTTTACTCACGTATTGAGAACTGTTGTAGTAAATACTGGAAATCTATACAAAGTATATCACCTTATATGTATACATGAAATAATACATTATATATGTGTGTGTGTGTGTGTTTTTATAAACACTATACTTATGCGTTAGTTAGATGTAGATGGATATCATCATATTATATATATATATATATATATATATATATATATATATATGTATATATACTAATAAAATCATGTGTCTGCGTATGTTTGTTTTTCTCGCGTCTACATAAATCACACATGAAATTACTTTTTTTTTTATTTACCATTAATCAAATATTTATTGAAATCAAACATTACTAAGTGTGAACCGAATCGAAATTTATAAAAAAAATTATTTAATTTTCTACGAATTTTTTCTTTTCTTATCTATTCATCCTTTTTACTTCCGGTTTTAAAAATCCGTTCAGATTTTATTTTAACATCTACTCATAATATTATCTGATCCGATATTGTGTGTGTGTATTAGTGTGTATGTTTGTGTATGAGCGTGTGTATGTGTGAATACGAAAAGGCGTGATTTTAAAAATTTAGAAAAACTAAAACATTAACAACATTATATTAACTAAATTAGTTATAGTCGTATAACAATTACTAATTAACGATTTAACGATTCTGTAATAATCAAATTTAACTATGATGGACGTATATAGTTCTCAACAGACACACTGTTTCGCAGTTTTTCAATATGGCTGCTGAAGAAAGATCTTCAGGCGGGATTGAAACTGTACCGTTTGACGACAGGTGGACGTTCGAACCGTTACGCTATCAGCACAAGCTCAATACAGTCTATCAGATCTAGAATCTT
>OY744520.1:183079333-183084333 GCA_963556195.1 Sepiola atlantica | reverse complement strand
TACCTTGCGGCACTTACAACGCAAACTACGCCACTGACATGAATTGAAATTAAACAGAGAAACAAATTAAAGAAATGGTAATAAATGATATTTACAGGTGTAAAAATGCGTACATACATCAGATCTAAGTTCCCCATAACATAGTTCCGGAAACGCTTGATTTTCTAAGTTATAGGTTATTGAAGCATGGTCAACATTCTTTATTGTAAGCATCGTACACGTATAACATGTGTGATAGTGCACTGATATTTTTTACATATTAGATAGATGAATACTATCTATGTGACACGATCACAGATAAAATAAGCCTGGGCCTGGTGTTGCCACATACACCGACAAAGCCAATAACAAGTTAACAACTGTGGGACTGAAAAGAAAGATCACAGGGTCATTATCAGTAACGTATCTATTGATAGTCAACATAAGGTGACCCGGTCGGCATCCTGCGAATGTTGACCTTTTTTATTTCAGATAACAGAATACAACAGAACAAATACAGGTAACTAAATATGATCAACACAAACCCCGCAGAAAAAGAAATAGATAACAGAAGAAAATTAGACAAGTAATGGAGTGTTTTAAAAAAAAGCAAACCCACATAAAGAGTTCCTTTACAAATTGAGAACATTATTCCGAAGTTAAGAATCGATTTTTCTAAACACACTGTATATGCTGGACCTATGTCCAAAATACTGACTTGTTTAAGCCCCGTTTTGCTACATATCCGTGTTTATAAATATTTGACGTTTTCTCCAAATCTACGGTTATATTTGTCTGTAATTCGGGAAATACATTCCATGCCTAATAGCCAGCAATTTAAAAGAACCGGATGATTTACGGTTGTAGCGAAAATATGTCTGCAAAAAATATTTTTATGAATAAAAATGTATTCGTTATATATATATATATATATATATATATATATATATGTATATATATATATATATATATGTATATTATTCATTTGGAAACTATATGTTACATATTTCAGAAAACGTACCGCGGTTTAATCCAGATGTGCTGACTTTTTTCATTTAAAAAAAAAAAATCTTTCAGCACAGTGGAAACGTCAGCGTTCTGAATTTTTTTTTTAAATGTAAAAAGTCAGCTCTTCTGGATGAAATCGCGGTACGTTTTCTGAAATATGTAACATATAGTTTCCAAATATGTGATTAAACTCTTTAATCATTTCTTTTCAATATAACCTGACACACTGTGTGTGTGTATATATATATATATATATATATATATATATATATATATATATATACAATTATTTATTTTAAACTATATGTTAGATATCATTTATTTACAAAATTATATGTTACATATTTAAGAGACGTACCATGGTTTCATTGACATGGATTGATCTTTTACCGTTCAGACAAGTCTGTTAGAGTCCATTCAAATCATCAGCGACTCACACACACACACACACACACACACACACACACACACACACACACACACACACACACACACACACATATATATTTATATATATATATATATATATATATATATATATATAGTATGAATATATATTCATGGCAATTAAGCTACACAAAGGTGTCCGCATTTTTCCCAGCATGGAATTGTCAGGCTAAGTCATATCATTACTACTAAGCTCTACTTACGTATTAAGCACTGTTTAAGTAAATACTGAAAATCTATACACACTATATTATATCACCTTATAATACTATATGGGTATATACATTAAATAATAAATCGTATATATATATATATATATATATATATATATATATATATATATATAATTATTAATGACAATATATGTATTAGCATATACTATCAGTGCCCTTTTACTTTGCAGTCTCCTTAAAAGATTCAGCTCGATGATTGTCAATTAGTGATATCAGAGCAAATATTAGTCAGTTCATATTATATTCCAATAACCATGGTTTTATTTTATTATTTTTATTTTTTCACATTTCCAAAAACCATAACATTTCTGTGAGATATATGTTTTACGGCCCGTTTCATTTGTCTTGTGCCAAACAACGTTTTTATGTCAATATCGTATCTGCAACATTACAAAATCATCCGAAAAAATTCACAAAGAGTAAAAAGTTCTTGGATTAAAGTGTCTTGAAAAAAACCTACACTGTACAGTGTTTCATTTTTGGGTGAAACCAAACAAAAACCAAAGAAACCAATATATCTCACAGAAATGTTATGTTTTTTTGGAAATGTGAAAAAATAAAAATAATAAAATAAAACCATGGTTATTGAAATACAATATGAACTGACTTATATATATATATATATATATATATATATATATATATATATATACATATATATATATATATACATATATATATATGAATTAATTTTTTTACCCACATAAAAGTACTATGTACGTCAAATATATATTTATATATATATATATAAATACGTCCTGTTAAGGAGACTTAATGCAATCTTCCGCATCACTTTTTACCGCCTAGGAAATGAAAAAAAATACAGACGCTGTTATGCTCTCTTGTAAAAAAACATCAACAAAAAACAATAACATATACAGAACTATATATATATATATATATATATATATATATATATATATATATATATATATATATATTTTTGTTATAAAAATAAATATTTTGAAATGAAAATATGTGTAATTATCTTCATTAACGGTAATGACGTACGTAAACCTATTTGTATATTAACATTTTTAAAAGTTATTTTCGTATACAAATTTTTTTTACAATTATCAAGCTGCTACTAAGAAGATAATTAAATAACATTTAAAAGGTTTGATTAAATTTATCAAATTATTAATGGGAAAAGTCGAATCATACATTTAAATATATTTGCAACAATAAAACGGTTACATATTTTTTAGGTTAGGATAAATTGCTTTTAATACATTTCGGTAATCTGGCGGTATAGTAAACAACGGAGAAATCGAAAAAAAAAAAAGACAAAATATACAACAAATAACAAACGCATTAAAATTTAATTTTCTACCGACCTCAAAACTTTTAACGCTCTGACATCCAAGAAACAAAATGTCTGTTTTGCCTTCTGTTGTTGTTCGTGCTTAATTTTTTTTTTAAATAGTAAAAACAAAAATGACTTATCCTACCACTAACCCCAAATCCAAGTGGAAAGCCCCAACCGGACTTAAGTTGGTGGCAGGAAAAATATTTTCTTGTTATCTTTTCAATTTAAAGTTATTCAAAGCTAAGCGATCACCTGCAAAAAAAAAAAATCAGCGCTATATTTTGTTTTTCTGTGCCGCGATAAACAAATTCAGAGATAATAAATCTTTCAATCAGTTTCCACACTTCAAAAATATACAGGTCGGTTGAAAAGTAAATTCTAATGCGTTTGCAGTAAGTTATTTGTTTTGATTTTTCTTATTTTAAATTTATCGGCTGTTAACTATACTGTAAGATTACCTACATTTCTTCTTAAATTTCTTTTAAGGTTTCCAATGTTTTGACGAATGTTTTTTCTTGTTTTGTTTTGGGCGGGAAAAATGAATGCATGGTGTACATATTTTTGAATTCTTATAATTTGGACTGATTTTTGCATTCGTGGGATTTATTTATAATAAGAATATTCAGTAGAATTGGGACATAAATGGATGGTAACATTCAATGCTACTAAGACAATACTCCCTTTCTTCAACAATTATCAGAACCCTTTTCAACCACCAATTGCCATGGCTAATAGCACATTACCTGAAAGTTCATCATTTAAACTTTTCAGCCTAACATTCACAGGTAACATGAATTGGAACACATATATAGAAGACATTGCCAAAGTTGCTGCAAGGAAGGTGGGCTCCCTCTACCAAGCTAGAAAACATCTTACACATGCAAGTATCCTATATCTCTACAAAACCATCATTCACCCATGCATGGAATCTTGTTGTCACATCTGTGCTGGTGCACCAACCACAAGCCTCTCCCTCTTGGACAAGGTCCAACACCGAGACTATAATCTAAAAGGTCCCACACTATCTAACAAGCTCCAGCCTCTGTCCAATCCCGCAAATGATGCATCCCTGTGCTTGTTTTACAAGTATTTTAATGCAATGTGTTTCAACGAATGTGCTGTCCTGGTGCCCCCTTGGCGTAAATACCCCCAATCAGCCGTCAGTCAGCAAGATCTCACCCCTTTCTTGTTGAGATCCCCAGATTCCGTAAGACTTTCTGCTCCAATAGCTTATTTCCTCGAACTGCTAGCCTTTCGAATTCCCTTCCTAGACCGTACTAACACGCATAAGTTTAAATGTGATGTGTACAAGCATCTCGCTGCACGACTCCCCAATTAGGATGCCCCTTATTAACAGTAGCTCCTTACATCTCAGTGGCCTTGTGCCTTGTCTGGGGTGAACAAAAGTTGTTTTCTTTAATGTGAAAAGGTTGTCACCTGTTTAATGTGATGATCTATGAAACTGCATTAATTACGTCACTAATGTTATTTTTCATATTTAAATCATCATTTCTGATGACCTAAACAAAAAAACACCCAGTGTTGATTTTTTTCATGATAGAGTGGAGAATTTCTTTCAGTATTCATTTCAGACGACAAGGTTGACTGACATGCTATTTGCTTACTCGCTTCCCCTCAAAACTTGAAATCATTTTCTCCGGCATGTTTTTACTTTCTAACTTTTCGTGGCGGCACGAGAGTATATATATTTCTCTCTATTATATATATATATATATATATATATATATATATATATATTAGTTATGTAATCATCAGCGTTTCGTCTTCATTTCAAGACTTTCTCAGGATGATTGGTCTGAAGAAAAAAAAACGAAACATTGATGAATACATAAATAATATTTTGGGTTTTTCATTTTCCTTTACGTTGGAATATTATTTCTATTTTTTTATCATATATATATATATATATATATATATATATATATATATATATATATATATATATATATATATATATCCTTTCCTTCAACAACTACAAGAAACCTTTTCAACCACCGATTGCC
>OY744520.1:183061833-183064333 GCA_963556195.1 Sepiola atlantica | reverse complement strand
CTATTTTTATGAAAAATGTGCATAACTATGTTTCAAACAGTTTATACTAAATTTATGTGTGGCGTTATTCATTTGTAATTTTATTGCCCTATTTTCCTATATATGTGCAATTGTTTTATCAATATAACTTTTAATTAATTAAAGCGATTTTATCTAAACAGAATGGTAAATCACGAAAACCTGTCTTAAAATATTATGTTCATTTATTTTAAAGGGAGGTAATTTGTATGCAAATTGTTAGTTTAAAAAATTACAATAGATTCATGTGAAAGATATGTACTCTCAGTTATACATGTAAAAAGAATACTTAAAGCTCGATCAATATATATATATATATATATATATATATATATATATATATATATATGATTATTTTTATTCATACAGACATGTACAAAATAATCTTTTCAAATATGATCTAAGGTTAAGATTGGATTCTAACTCTGCCTGATGAGATCTCAGTTTATAATAGCTGTTGATCGATAAAATCGACATGCCAGTGTCGCAGATTTTGTACATGTCTGTGTAAATAAACATAATCATATATAAAAGCTCTATTTTATATTGAGCGCTTTTTATAAACCCGGTCGAAATTCTTTGGATTACCACCCTGTGGATGTTTTACCTGGATTATTATCATATATATATATATATATATATATATATATATATATATATATATATATATATATATATATACTAGTTCATTGCATTTCAATGACAAACACAAAATCAGTCAACAATTTTTTTTTAGCAAATGTGACCGATTTTTCTGTTGAGAGATTGGCCCACAATCGTAATTCTTTATCTTATCCATGGAATAAAAATAATCTAAGGCGTAACTAAATCTGCATATATTTAAAGAAAGAGTTGTACTAAGTAAGTTGAGGCAAGCTATAATAAATATTGTATTACTATAAAAATTTAATAAATAAATGAATAAATAAATAAATAAATAAATATTGAAAAATCATAATATAGAGAATATTTCAGAATTCTGAAATATTCTCTATATTTCAGAATTCTGAAATATTCTCTAATGTTATTAGACCGCCCGAGATCCGTTGGATCACAGCAGCAGCAACTATTTTTTACCCTTCGATTTTATTTGAAAATTCATAAACTGTGACATATCTGCTAAGATAATGGAGAGTTTGAATTACCTACTAGACACCATCCTCGAGTGTCTTCGGTCTCTCCGTACAAGGTTTTGTCACGAATCTTACATGTAGATACTTCACCCTACAAGTAAACCCTGACTAAATATTCGAAATAACATAGTATTCGAAGCCCCAAAAAGATCCCATCGACAGTGTTATACACTGACTGATAAGAGGAATGGTGTATCTTCTAGTAATGTTTCCTCAAATAACAGCGCTTAGCTTGATACTCCACCAGACTAGATGAATTCTTGTCCTGAAATCCGGTAAGACTAAGAGACCACAAAAAGATATACTATTACATAGTTAAATGGTCAATTCAAGAGAGCAAAATTAATGTTCTTAATTTCTTTACTAACTCAACGTTTCACAGGTAAAAGAGGGCGTTAATAGAATATTTGAATATAGAGATAAAGTGTTAGCCCCCCTTTTGATTTCTGAGAACTTCGACTGAAGTAAAATCAAACAAAAACTTAGAAATTCCTCTTTCGGAACTAAAAATAGTAAATCTCGTTTTGCAAGTAACCGCTTCATAATTTGAGAACAAAAAACACAAAACGAAAATATAATTCCATTAAAATTTCCAATAAACAGAATGTTATCCATTATTTCGCTATATTGCCTCTTTTTTATTGAAATATTATTTTGTCGACATCTTAGTTTTGGAGAAGGAGCAAGTGTGTGTGTGTGTGTGTGTGAGAGAGAGAGAGAGAGAAAGATGTAAGGTGGAAGAGAGTGAGAGAAAGGGGAAAGGGAGAGAAAGAGGAGAAAGAAAGATTAGAGGAAGAGAGGGTGCCGAAAAACCGACGGGGAGAGAGTAAAAAAAAAGGCAAGAAAGAAATGCCAGAGAGAGAGAGAGAGAGAGAGAGAGAGAGAGAGAGAGAGAGAGAGAGAGAGAGAGAGAGAGAGAGAGAGAGAGAGAGAGAGATGGAAAGAGATGGCCGATTTTGTTCGTCTGTGAAAACAGCAAACAAAATGGCTGATTTTGTTCGTCTGAGAAAAGAAAGAAATCAAAATTATCGATTTCGTTCGTCTGATAAGGTCTGAAAAAATTGCAAGCAGATTAGCGTAAGTTATATTCGTATATTTTACGCTAAAAATTAACAATAGACATTTTATTTACGAAAATTATGACATAGTTTCGGTTACTGAAGTTTCCTTAAATACGTTTTCTTAAAAATTGTGATTTAATCGTTTAAAGAAAACGTGTTCTCAGTGTATCCCCCCAATTCTTTTGTCACTCCTCTCTATCTCTAACACTTCGCCCCCTGTCCATATTTCCCTTCCTCTCTCGCTCTCTAACTAGCTTTATTTACCCGGCGTTGTCCGGGTGAAAACAT
>OY744520.1:183039333-183046833 GCA_963556195.1 Sepiola atlantica | reverse complement strand
TTTTAAAACAACAGATTTTACACACACCTTTTTAAAACTCTTCTATGGCCCCTGGCAACGCTGGTTATCACTACTAGTTAAGTATAAATTATTCTACGTACGTACGTATGTGCTACCCTGTATCTCATCAACTATTTGATGGATTCAGCTGATTTTTGCAGAGATAGAGGTTCTAGGGTCTAGTTGATGGCATTTTAATTTCAGTTTACCATATACCTTAGTTTTCCAGAAAATTCAAAAAACCCTTAAAAATAACCATTGTATTGAGGCATAGCCTTTACAAAAGTAGTGACATTCCATGATAAATGCCAGTATACTGAAATCATATGCCCGTAATAGGGTTAAGATGAAAATTCATATACACTAAATGTACAAAAGCAAGGAAATTCCCAAATTTTTACACTTTTATTGTCATTAAGGGTATGCGAGCACAACAGGGCTATGTATTTTACTGGTAGAAACTTTTCTTCAGCGCACCTCACACACTTCATCCACTCATGCATAGAGATTTATACTGTAGTGATGTGATAATGAAATGGTTTGGTTGATATGTAGCATTACCCTTAATTTTGACAATAAAAGTGTAAAAATTTGGGAATTTACTTGCTTTTGTACATTTACTGTATATGAATTTTTATCTTAACCCTATTAAGGGCATATGATTTCAGTATACTGTCATTTATCATGAATTATCAAAGGTAACAGACATGAACACGATGTGTAATAATTTTTTTATTCATTATTCGACATACCGCAAAAAAAAACGTGAAAATAATGTAACAATATTCAAATATAACTAATGCTACGACTTCAACTATTAAAATGATAATAATGATAATTGAGATAAGCTGATAATTCCATTCGCTCTTATCCTTTTTTTTTTAATCTTCTGATATATGAAAAGAAAGATGGCGCCAACTTCATTGTGACGTACGAAATCACGTTTTTTCGTTTAAAGTGAAAGTTGTCAAATCAGACAAGTGATACCTTTGAAACATTCTCGGCGCATTTTTATTTCGAAATCAAAAACATTAAAAGTTTCTGTCAAGTCTGATGTAAAAGATAGACAAGATTTTGCAAAAAACAAAACAAAAAACTAGACATTTTGTTCACTTGCAAGATGGATGCACGTGTTTCAGAGTAAATTGTATAGCTGGCAGTTCGCGACATATTTCTTTTTAAAATTGTTATATATATATATATATATATATATATATATATATATATATATATATATATATATGAACATATACCTATATATATATATATATATATGAACATATACCTATATATATATATATATATATATATATATATATGAACATATACCTATATATATATATATATATATGAACATATACCTATATATATATATATATATAAACATATACCTATATATAAACATATATATATATAAATATATGTATATATATATATATATATAAATATATGTATATATATATATATATATATATATATATATATATATATATATAAACATATACCTATATATAAACATATATATATATATTTTGTATAATTAGGCAACATTCATTCTTTTATACATATCTGGTTGAACAGGAGTGCCAACTTCTGTTTATTCCTTTTGTGATCCAATCTTTCTATTCGTCGAACAATAGATCTTGTACTATTAACCATGGAGTGTAGGAAATCTCCATATTTGACAATGATGGTCGAAAACGTTTGCGTCAAATATGGAAATTTCCTAGGAATTTATTAGATCGCTAAATCTCTTTGGGGAACTTTGAACTCCCTGCCTTTTTTTTGTTCTCTTACGCAGTGCATTTTAATCGTTTTCTTAAGTAAATCATTAAATTGACTTTTAATCGCTTTAGCGCTAATTTTGGCACTTTCAACTTCCCTATGTGCTTTTTCTTTCGACAATATTATTAAATAAAACTATCGATTTTCTGCTGACGAGATGATAGTCGAAAGGGCCTTAGAGAGATTTCCGCGTATCATTTTTAAATGTATATATATATGTATATTAGTTGTATCCTCTCGGCGTTACCCGGGACGAATTACGTTCAAAATTGTGTAGTAAATATTTCTATGTTCTGTACCCATGCCGTTCTTGTTAGGTTCAGTATGTAATATAAACAGCCCAATAAGGAATGCTAATTATTCCCTTGAGCTGCTTTTTCTTTTTAGGTTTTTATTTAATAATATCTCCCTATTAGAAAACTTCCGAACCAGATTGCATATGTTTCTGAATTTTTTAGATGGGGATTGATAATATGTATTATTTAGATTGTTTCGACTACTATGCTGATCTCAGGTGTTATTCTCAGAACGTTTCGGCCGATGTAACCTCCGACCATATTCAGGTGTATCTTGACATTCACTAGTAGGAGCCATTGTCAAGATACACCTGAAGACGGTCTTAGGTTACATCGGTTGGAACGTTGTGAGAATAACACCCAAGATGAGAACAGTAGTCCGAGAAATCTAAATAATACATATTACGTATATCAAAACAAAAAGTGTAGCTAAGTACGTTTGTTTATTGCCAATAACATGGTAGAACAATAACAAAAGAAAATCGGCTAGTCAGAATAAAACTTTGATTTGTCAGTTAAAACGCTATTAAGGTCTAACTATTTAAAATCCGGCTGACATAATTTTATGTATTAGATGCCAAACTAAACGGAACTTAGGTAACTACTTGCACTCATAAGGTAATTCGTCATTTCAATTACGACATATTACGTATATTAAAACAAAAAGTGTAACTAAGTACGTTTTTTTATTGTAAATAACATGGTAGAACAATAACAAAAAGAAAATCGGCTAATCAGAATCAAACTTTGATTTGTCAGTAATTTTATGTATTGGATGCCAGACTAAATGGAACTTATTTAACTACTCGCACTCATAAGGTAATTCGTTATTTCAATTACGACAGTTTTATCGGTAAACTATCGCAGTTAATGAAACCTTTGTTCTTAAAAATATTTATTTGAAGATGTTTGTTTGCCCACAAAAAAACAAACAAACAAAAAACAATAAGAGAACAAAAATGATAACGCTTTTAAATTTCTCAAACTGAGATTCTCAATCTCTCTACACGTCGGCATCTCATCTTTTCCCTTCGTCGCTTAAATAATTGATAAGCTTTTCCTTGTCAACGGAAGATCTTTATCTGCGACGAATGCGAAAATATTTTGCAATGAATTTTTAACAGATTTACGCAGTCAACAACAAATCATATGGCTTCATAATCCAGGCAAGTATTCGTATTAGAATTTCTCAGGAAAAAAAAAACAACTTTTACAAATATCATATGATCATCTCTATTCATATAAACTCAGATATGTGTATATGTTTACATATTTGTATCTAGAAAGTTTCACGGCTAAACTAATGACTTGATCATTATACATTCTTGAAACATAGCTGCTAGACGTAAGGGTGGGTAATTTGGACTATGTTTAGTTTAATTTAGTTCTATACCAAGGGGGACAAAGTGTGTGTTGAAACCTTTCGTGAACATTCAGATACCAACGATTTTTGTGAACTTTTAAACAGATATTTGTTATCAACTAATAAATATTCCCCAAATTTCAGGGTTTTTAAAAAATATTTTAAAGTGCTTTTAGGGGTCATAATGAGAATTTAAATATTTCAGATTTGCATTAAATTTGATCCATTCTTTGAATTTAAATTTCTTAAGATCTCTTAATCTTAAGCCTTAATTTTTAGACATTTTCTAGAATCAAAATCATGTAATGGATTTTGATCAAAATTGGAATAAAGATTTTAGAATAAGGTCTAGTATGATTATATCTTCGTAAAGGGACATAAAAGTGGTGCAAAACTTCTCTGTTCGGGGAATTAATTTCACCCGCCCTGAGACGGGTATTCTTTTAATTTGTTATATGTTTGCATTCGTACTAGCCAAAGCAGCCATCTACGTTGTGTTAAAATATAAAACAATTATAACTTTTTAAATATTTTTGCGGGAAAGCATCTTTTATTATTATTTTTTTAATTTACTAATGAGTTACGACGAAGGCTTAATGAGATGGACAGATTGTCAGTTAAATGATGAAGAATATAATGAGATGATTGAAAATAATCAACGGAATGAATACAATTTAATTATTTATGAGGGCGGTTTATGACAAGTTTGTATTGGCATTGGATTTGAAGATTACGATGTTGTAGCTCGCGAGGAAGCAATCATGTGCTAACGCGCTTCACAGATGGAAAGTTCTTGGAAAGAAACTTTGTTCATGGAAAAAAGAACATTTCTTTGCATTTGTGTTAGAAAAAACGTGTTATGTACTGTTCATGTTTTACAGAGAGGAACTAGACATCGGCGGATGCTGCTGCTCATGCGTATGTTCGGGAGATTTGAGTCATGCATCACCACGAAAGACCAGCCAAAGATGAGTTCGGGTATTATTTGTGTATAAATGTATATTCTACAGAAAACATAGGACTTCCTAAACCAAAATTATTCTGTGCTAATCTTTATTAATAACATTTACGACAGCTGTTATTAAGTAGAAGATTACTTTTTAAGAATAGGTATCCATGAAAATATTTACGTCATTACTTTCGAGTTTCACCGGAGACTTCCCAGAATTACGAATGAAAACGAACTTCACGGAATGTATTATTGGGCATTGTTTTTTTTTTTTGCGAAGAAGTTATTTAACGAAAGAAATTGTTGATTTTATTTTGTATTTGAGGGCATTCTGTAATGTTGTTTCGGTACTTCAACACAATACGAACCGAACTGTTTTTACCCTACCCTTACCTAATCCTTAACCTAACCCATAACTAAACCTAACCTAATCCTAAACTAAACCTAAACTTAACATACACTTACTCTAACCTAACCCCAAATTTACCCCAATCTAGCTATAACCCTAAACTAACCCTAAACATATCCTAACTTAAGTCTTAACTTACTCTAACTTAC
Organism: Sepiola atlantica; assembly: GCA_963556195.1. NCBI lineage: Eukaryota > Metazoa > Mollusca > Cephalopoda > Sepiida > Sepiolidae > Sepiola > Sepiola atlantica. The sequence continues at coordinate 183,041,882 of OY744520.1, read as the reverse complement.
CCCCAAATTAATCCTAAATTAAACCTAACCTAATTCTAACCTAACACTAACGTAACTGTAGACTAACCATTAACCTAACCTTAAATTAACCCTAATCTAACCATAAAAAAACTAACCTAACCCTTAATTAACCCTAACCTAACCCTAAACCTAACCCTAAACTAAACTTAAACTAAATAAAATTAACCCTAAACCAACCCTTTTAGTAAAAGTAATTGAAAACGTATCAACAAATTCCAAATGAAAAAATGCAAATGTAATCAGGGTATGCAATAAATTTAATAAAAGTCGGAACTTGATCTTTCTAATTGATTGAAAAATAGCTGTCTGCCAAGGAAAAGCGCCTTTTTTATTTGTATATTTCAGTAAAACCTGATTCGACTTTCTCCATTCGAAGTCGGAACTACTTACGTCATGACTACGTCACGACTGCAAATTTATTTCTAAAAAAAGCACTAAAATAAGAAGACGGCAACAATGAGAGAGAAGAGGAGAAGAACGAATTGCTGCTACGTGTAATCTATACAGCAAGACTCCAACTGCCTACGTGATGAGCCACCGTCCGGATAATCTACGGGATCGAAGAATCGCCCCCCCCCCCCCCTGTAGTGCTACGGAGAGATCACACTGGATTTTAATTTGGTATAGCCGATTCCATAGTCTGTAACGTCATCCATTACACAAGCTGTGAACCATGCACTTTCTGACTAGTTATGGTATCATTTGAATGGATTACATGATTTCAACCCTGTTTCTTTTTTTAATGGAAAATTGCTCCAGACAAGGCATGAAGCCACTTGATGTAAGTAGCTTAAACTAAATACTACTCTAGGTCTAAAACTAGCCAACGATAAGTGTTATATGGATAAATTCTGATTAAAAAACAGCAATTCTTCCCCCTTCGTCAGAATAATCGCTCATGGAATGTGAGGACTAAAGGACAAAAAAAGGGAAGCGAGAGTTATGAGGCTGCCGAAAATAAACCTACGGTCCAATTTCTACACTCGTTAATCTAGTTCATTTTAGTTTAGTTCATTTAATTCAGCTACATAACACTTATTGTAACCGATTAGTTAGAACACAAGTTCATATTTTACGCATACGAGGAGGGATATGTGTTGGTTCATACCTTTTCCGATCGTATTAGTGCATTATTGGTTGACCGGTGAGGTATGTATCTCGTTCTTGAGAAAAAATGGTAATTTTTTAGGGTTGTTTAATCTCACTTATAAAAATCCTCGTTTGAACCCAGCTAACTTGGCATAATGGTTAGAGTGTTTGCTAATGGGGGACAGGGGTTCAATGCCCGGTCGAGTCATACCAAAGACTAAAACAAAGTATTATAAGGTGAGCATGAAGGGTAAGTCTAATAATCCTGGGAAAGTGGTGTCGCCTTCTCCTACAGCGGGGTGTACTAGTTAATAAAAAGGGAACCTTCAGGTCGCCCTCGACTATTGCTTTTACTAACTTCTAAAATATCTAATTTAATTTAACTTTACAAATGTAATTCCCGGACATCGGCGGGTGATGCTGCTGCTAATGTGTACGTTCGGGAGATTAAAGTCGTGAATCACCAAGAAAAAGCAACCATTTTTTCTCTTTAATTAAACACATGACTCCCCTTATCCCCATTTTCACATCATCTGCCATTTTTGTTTTTCTTTTTACCAATCAACGCGTAAATTATGTCAATTTGTTATTTCCTCACCCGTTCAATCCCTTTCCAAAACAGAGTCCACGTGTATTCGCACTCTACTCATGTTTTTCTTTTTAAAAGATTTTTACCAGTGATACCATTCGTTCCTCCCTACTTCCCCCTGTCTAACACTCCTGCGCCCTGTTTAATTCTTTTTTCTATTTCGAGTTCTTCATTCTTCGTTAAAGTAATTTTGTATGAATCAGCATTCTACGACATTTTGACCGGCTTAGCTGCAGCGGTGGACCGGAAGTGATCAAAATACGCCGGTCTTCTCGATAGATTTGTATTAGAACCGATCGCCGTGGAGACGAGTGGAGCGATTGGCGCTTGCTCTATTAATAAGGCGCCACACCGGGAGTAATCGTGAATTGATTTAGTTCTACGGTCGCTTCTCCATCATCACTATCCGAGTAAGCGCCTACTTATCAAGTCTATAAACCACTCGAGGATAAGGGTTAATGAGATGGATAAATTGACAGTTGAATGATGATGAATATTAGGAGAGGATTGAAAATCGCAGCATACCACCCACTTTAAACATCAGCCGACCTCCAAAACAGCAATTTTCCCCTCCTTTATCAGGAATATCGGCCATGGAATCTGAGGACTAAGCCATAAACAAGGGAGGAAACGAGAGTTACGAGGCTGCAGAAAATAAACTAAGATCCATTTTCTGATCTTCTTAATTTTGTTTAGGCTGTTCGTACGAGTTGATGGTACGTCCTCGACAATCTGTCCGATAGAGTCTGGTCTACTTTGAAGCTGGTGGCCTTGTTTCTGTCGAGCAGAGGTATGGTCTCGTACAGTTCCAGGGGGTTCATCTTCTCAGGCTTTACTTTCTCTCTTTGAG
>OY744520.1:183031833-183034333 GCA_963556195.1 Sepiola atlantica | reverse complement strand
CACATTTGTTTTGCTTTATCGTTTGGAGCTTTCGTCTCTCTCCCCCCCCCTCTTTCTCCCCCTCTCCCCCCTCTCTCTCTATCACGCACACCTGCGATGCAGTTTGATTTTCAAATCGTACAAGACTGAAAGACCGTATTGCGATAAGAGAGGTGTTCTGATTGGATTTCGATTTTCTTTGGTTTTTATTTTTGTTTCTAAAACCAACAAGTCCGCTTTACAACCTTACATTTTTGCGATTGCACTCTGATAAGATCACGTGGCGGCACAAGTAAAATCAACACAGATCAAAAAACAAACAAACAAACAAACAAACAAAACAAAAAACACGAGAAAGCAAAAAGCAAACACAATGGTTTTCGCGGCAACCCACTGTTGCAGATAATATGGCAAATCGGTTCGCCTTTGGAATCAGAGACTAAACTCCTAATCGAATATCGAACTCCTTAAGCAAAACCGAACTCAGTCGAACAATAAAATCACTTGTTTTCTTTAACAGATTTCCGTTGTAGATAACGAAACATTCTGTCTGTAATAGGATCTGCCGCACTTCTACGACAGTTTGGATGTAAAACAGTGAAAAAAAAAAAAAAAAAAGGAAGCAAAACAGAGAAAGGCTGTGATTGCATTCTCGATCGACAACACACTGAAAATAACAAAATAAAATGGTGGTTTAATTTACCTTGATATAAAATCTTGTCGAACGACTATCAGCCAAGCATTGGTCTTTTGGCTGAGATCAAATTGTAGCATCTATTCTGAAACTACACTAATCTGTTCTGTCTTCGTTCATTGGAGGAGAGATCTTTCTAGACTAAGACAATTAATTTTTTTGTCCGCACCTAGAGTGCTCCTTTTTGGGGAGTTGGATTTTTTATCACATTCAAAAAACGATCTTGCTTCTCCGAGAAACAGCCTGTGATTTAGCAAAGAATGTCAAAGAAACAATTAAATTGCAAAAAAAGCAGCATTAATATAAATAATAAAAAAATCATTGAGTTAGGAGCAAAGTGTAGTATCAGTTCTGGTACTGCACTTAATCTGTTCTGTCCTCGACCAGGGAAAAAGAGATCATTTTAGACGGAGCCAATTTTGATATTTTTGCCATATCCAAAGTGCCCCTATTTGGGGAACTGGATTTTCTCCACATAAAAAAAAAACTCGTGTCTAAGTCTGTCCTCGTGGAGAGGCAAGTTAATAGGGACACGATAGAACATTTCTAAAAAAAAAAAGTTAAACTCCATATCAAGAAAGTGTGCCCCCCCTCCAGATAATAGCAGACTTTGATTTAAGAAAGTATGCAAAAAAGCAATTAAATTGCAAAATGTAACATTAAATTAAAAAGAAAAAAAGTGTAGTATCTGTTCTGATTCTACACTTCATCTTTACTGTTCTCGGCCAATAGAAGAGAGCTTTTTTTAAAACTGGGACAGTTTTAAAAAAAAGTTTTTGTCTGAATCCAAAGTTCCATTTGTTTTCTTTTTTTTTTATTATCTCCCTTCCACAGCGATAAGATTTGACACAAGGTCGGAAAGTGGGATTGAATAGCCAGCGCCCTAGAGGATTAGCACACTGGCCTATAAAAAATGCCTTGGCAGACCCCTCGGAATTCCCCGGTAGGGCCGCCCCAGGCGATTACCAATAAACTAACTCCTTCTGAAAGGGTGAGAAAGCAAAACCTTGGCGGGTGGACATCGTAGAACTTCACAAAACAATCCCTAAGAACGGCCGAATCAAGGCCAAGTCGGTACCGGTGTACAGAGTGTAGCATCCATCGGAACAGATACTACACTTTGATCTCAGTCAAAAGGCCGAGAAATTCCAAAGTTCCCTTTTTGGGGGGAGCTGAAATTTACGAACATTAAAACCCGACCTCGTATCTCACTCTGCCCTCGTTGGGAGGCACGTGAACAGAGACTAACAACCTAAAAGCAAAAGCAGATACGCTTGAGATACGTCCATTCATATTGCGCGTTTAACGATGACAATATTTCAAACTCATATGAGACAGAGGGAACAACGGACAGAGGCTCTTATAGAAATGTGTGGACGCACCTAAAAGTGTTATTTCGAAGTAAGCGTGACAGATCGATCGATGGACAGAGTTTCTTACATACCACCTTGAAGGCCAACCCCTTTTCACCGTGGTAGGGCCGGTGGTAACGTAGAAGTTTTAAAGCTATACCGTTTGAAACCGGTTTCTAGCAGGGTCACACATAGGTCTGGCACCAATCGGTATTAGGGTCCAACTCGACTAACAGGGCTTTGCTGAGAATTCAAGGGGCGTCGCCATCACGATCCATCTTCCTCTGGTCGTCTCGATTCCACCATCGGGAGCTCAATGCAGAAGTCTGACTCGCTTAACAGGTTCATGTCGAAATTCGGTGACACATGAAAATCTTATTTCAGACTCAAGAGTGACAGACCGACCGATCGACAGAGTTTCTGATAGAAATCTGGTGACATATTTTTAGGCTCATGTTTAGGGCGGTTGTGACAC
>OY744520.1:183016833-183026833 GCA_963556195.1 Sepiola atlantica | reverse complement strand
CAAATTTTGTTAATTTCTGTCGAGGAAGGAGACGTTGATTAATCGAATCTTAAATTTTTACTACCAGAACAAATTATATTGCACATAATTATTTTGAGTAGTAGAACCTTGCTCTATATTATTCTAACTCTCCCCTTGCCCCTCTTCATATATATATATATATATATATATATATATATATATATATATATATATATATATATACATATATATATATATATATATATATATATATATACATATATATATGTATATATATATATATATATATATATATATACATATATATATGTATATATATATATATATATATATATATATACATATATATATACATATATACATATATATATACATATATATATATATATATACATATATATATGTATATATATATATATATATATATATATACATATATATATACATATATACATATATATATACATATATACATATATATATACATATATATATATATATATATATATATATACATATACATATATATATACATATATATATATATACATCTCTCTCTCTCTCTCTCTCTCTTTATATATATATATATATATATGAGTGTCTGCGCAATCTCCAACAACCGCACTCCTGAGTCGGCATTGCTTGATTCCAATGGCAAGTAGTAGTACAAGACGACTGGAAACAATGCCGAGAGAGCACATACAGCACCTGGTATTCCTAACCTGGTCACCCATTTAGTACTAGCCAGGCTCGACGCCGCTTAACTTCGGTGATCTAACGGGAACCGGTGTGCCGTGTGTGTGTGTGTATGTATGTAAGTATGTATGTATGTATATATATATAAGATAACTTTATATATATATATATATATATATATAAGATAACTTTATATATATATATATATATATATATATATATATATAAGATAACTTTATATATATATATATATATATATATCAGATAACTTTATATATATATATATATATATATATATATATATATATATATATATATAAGATAACTTTATGTATATATATATATATATAAGATAACTTTATATATATATATATATATATATATATATAAGATAACTTTATATATATATATATAAGATAACTTTATATATATATATATATATATATATATATATATATATATATATATATAAGTTATCTTATGAGATAATCATAGTTTAGCATAAATAGCATTCTGGCATTCTTTTGTAATTGTTTTTCTACTATAATAATGTACTTCGTCAGTTTATTTACACAAACACATTTTCCACTATGACCGAAAAATCGAAATAATCAAGAGGGACAACTCACATTTTTATAGAAAAACATAAAAATGTGTTGTCTCTCTTACAACTAGAATTTTATTTATTTTTCTGTATACATTTTTTCATTATATGCGAACAAATACCATTTATTAACAAACATCCCGGGCAACGTCTGGTAGGTGCAACAAATATATACATAAACTAATACGTACAATTCAGCATAGACAGAAAATACATAAACTTGACTAGAATAAAAATGAAGTAACATGAAAAAAATTTCAACTTGAATTTAAAAAAAAAAGTATTTTTCTGATATCAGATACGTGATCTATTTTAGTTTTTTGCTTGATTGTATAGTCCGTAAAGATGAAACAGCTGTTAAAATAAAGAGTTTGATTGACACAATAGTTTAGTCTGGTCGGAATTTAAATTAACTTATATATATATATATATATATATATATATATATATATATATATATATATATATATATATATATAATCGAAACAGTAAAGATTACTGCATGTCTGAATCGATAAATCTTTTACGAAGCAAAAAGGAAAATGGTTCCGGATGTGTGATAAGATATTTACAGAAGAATAAATCGTATCGATATTTCCCACTTCAACTCACCTGAAAAAAAAACGTATAATAAATCTAAGTGTGGTCGCCATCGATCGATTAGCGCTGATATTCCAACGTTTGCATGGCACCATTTTTGCCAAACCTCTTGGGAGAACCGATGGCCAACGTCTGATACTAATCATCGACTCTGCAAGAAAAACCGATTCCTCATCCTTTGTATTCTTCTACTATCATATTCTTGAAGGAGGGCATGTTTTTTTTTGTATTTGTCTGTTTGTGTATCTGTTTGTCTCTCTATTTGTTTTGTAATTACTATGGAGGATGCACACATTTATGATGTAGAACAACTGATGTTTTTTTAGAAATAGATATCCATAGATTTGCAGTTGTGATGTAGTCCTGACGTAAGCAGTTCCGACTACGAATGGGAAAAAAAGTCAAATCAAGTTCCGACTTTTACCGAAATATAAAAATAAAAAAGGCGCTGTTTCTTGCCAGACGAGTATTTTCAATCAATCAAAAAGATCTATTTCCGACTTCTACGCATTTTTTTTTTCGATACCCTTATTACATTTGTAACTTTTCATTTTGTTGTATACTTATCCATTTACTCTTACTAAGATCAAAGTGTAGTATCTGTTCCGATGGATACTGCACCCCATACTGGTGTTGTCTTGGCGTTCGGGTCTTGATTTACGCCGGTCAATGGGTCTGTCCTGTGCAGTTCTCGGAGGTCCACCTTCCCAGGCTTTGCCTCCCCTTTGGGGAGGAGTAAGTTTATTGCTTACTGCCTGAGGCGCCCCCTACAGGGGAATGCGGACGGGGCTGCCCAGGCAATTTTTAAACCCCACTTTCCCGACCCGACCTTGGGTCACATCTTACTTGTGGGAGTAATATAAAAACTGGCATTGTGCCTAACTCCTGGAGAGGAGTAAATCAATACTCTTACTAAAAGGGTTAGTTTAGAGTTAGTTTAGGGTTAGTTTAGGGTTAGTTTGGAGTTAGTGTAGAGTTAGTTTAGGGTTGGTTTAGGGCAATTTTTTAGTTAGATTAGGATTAGTTTAGGGTTACTGAAGAGTTAGTTTAGGGTTAGTTTAGGGTTAGTTTAGAGTTAATGTAGAGTTAGTTTAGGGTTAGTGTAGAGTTAGTTTAGGGTTAGTGTAGAGTTAGTTTAGGGTTAGTTTAGGGTTACTTTAGGATTAGGGTAAAAAACTCAGTTAGGTTTGATTTTTGTAGAAGTACCCAAACAACATAACAGAATACACGGAAATACAAGATGAAATCAACAGTTTCGTTCGTTAAATAACTTATTCATAAAAAAGAGAAAAAAAGAAGGCTAATAATACATTCAGTTTGTTCGGCGAAGTTTGTTAACGTTCTCTAGTCTTGGAAATCTCCGGAGAAACTCGGAATTGATGGCGTAAGAAGTGAAATTTTCTTTGAATACCTATTCCTAAAAAAGTAACCCAACTTTTATTAGCATAAACTTTTAAAATTTGTTATCATTTTATTTAAAAATCTATAATTTATGCAGATTCTCTATCTGTCTGTCTGAAGCCGAAACTACGCTTCTATTACTAATCTGTTTATCCTATCTATCAATTATATAGATTTCGAAACTATATTAATAATAGTAATAGTAATGGAGCTTCAGTGTCTGTCTGTCTGAAGCAGAAACTATAATATCACTATCTTTTAATGATTAATTCAGTTTACTATACTATTTGAGACGGATGTACTATCTTTGAATGCTCAGTTCAGGGGATGGGAGTAGTGTAGTATCTGTTATGTTATCATAATAACATCATCCCCTGCATTACCTCCTCTTTGGAGTGTTGCATATAAAATCATCCAATCACCAAAACTGAAAGGCGTGGTTATTAGTGATTATCTGATGTCACCGTGTGTCAAAAGTAGCTATTTTAAAATGAATTGTTCCCAAATCGAATTCTTTTGTCCCGCTTTCCTTTTTTTATTTTAATGTTATTTAAAATACATCAAATTTTAACAATTTTAAATAAAACAATTAAAAAAGAGGCATTCGTTTTATTTATTCAAAGAATATTTACCTAACAATGCCAATTTTGTACGGATAAAAAAGAGACAAATGACACACACACACACACACCTCTACCCCTATCTCTCTTACTTACGTTCGTATACACATATCGATCTACTCACTTCCTTTTGGCTAAGATCAAAGTGTAGTATCTGTTCCGATGGATACTGCACCCCATAAACTGATATTGTCTTGGCCTTCGGGGCTTGATTTACGCCGGTCTATGGGTCTGTCCTGTGCCCTCCCAGGCTTCGCCTCCCCTCTTTGAGGAGGAGTAAGTTTATTGCTTACTGCCTGAGGCGCCCTTACCGGGGAATGCCGATGGGGCTGCCCAGGCAATTTTTAAACCCCACTTTCCCGACCCGACCTTGGGTCACATCTTACTTGTGGGAGTAAGATAAAAACTGGCCTTGTGCCTAACTCCTGGAGAGGAGTAAATCAATACTCACTGATAATAGAATGGACACTTTCTCTGTGGTTGTGTGTCTGTCTGTCCATCAGCCAGAATTTTTGTAAACGAATATCTTAATTAAAAATTATCTGGAAAATATTGCATTAATACTAAATAATAAATTCCCAACAAATAAATCGGACGCCATGACCGGAAATCGAAACCGAAACCTAAAATCTTCAGTCTGACATTCTAATAACTAAGCCATGTATACTTTCCGTAAAAAGATCGTTAAACATTCCCTTAATAAAATAATTATAGCTTTTGCGAAACGTCATAGATTTATCATTTACATGACGTAAATTTCAAGACATGAATTTAAACACAAGCGATAATAAAACATAAATGGGTAAACATTATCAACAGCGTTGGAACTTATTTGAATAGTCCAAAACAATTTATTTAGCTTAAACTATGTATTTTATCTTTGTTTTTGTTTTTTTTACAATTATATAATTCTAGACAAGTAAATGGAAACACCCTCTCGCAGACAACGATAGATAAGGGCGTCACGTGGTAGCTTAGCAAAAATATGCGACCGAAGGGGGCATGCTCGTCTATTTATTCATTTCCTTCTCTGTTTGTCTGTATGTGTGTTTGTCTGTATGTTTGCGTCTCTCTCCATATATATATATATATTTAAATATATACTTATCCACAGACACGTGTTTCGTCGTCTCTACGACTCCAGTCTGACTAGAAAGATTCAAAACCGAGACTTGAATTGTATGGGTCCGGTTCTCTACAAACTGAGCAGACGAAATCGCTACTGGAAGTGGGAGAAATTCTATCGTATTTAAAAAAAAACAAAAACATTTATTTGCATTCATTTTTTTACGACACTGATGCTCGAAATGACTCAATTCTTTTTACGATTTACGCTAAGTGGAATGATAAATAATAAATGTATCTAAGGTTTAATAATAGTGAGAACATATTATTAAACCTTACATAGATTTAATATTTCAATTATTATTAACAGTAAATTACAAAGAATGATGCAGAAAGTCACCGTGGAAATTCAGTGGGATCCTTCGAGGGATAAGTAATTCAAGTATTTTTATAACTGATGCTTATCATTTTCTTATGTGTTCATTTCAACATATTATATATATTTCTCCTGGTGCGCTCTTAGTAATATCGTTCTAGTGTCGTTCTAGTGTCGTTCTAGTGTCCCCATGTTTCTTAATTCGGATGAGAAAAAAGGGTATTTATACAGATTAGGACCCAAACTAAAATAGACTTGGCGTCGGTTAGGGTTAAGGTTAGGGTTGGGGTTAGAGTTAGCGTACGCTTATTCCTCATCTTAATAAGTACCGAAAAAAAAGAGCTGGTTCTAAATTAACTAGTATTACTATTTTAACGTCATGACTTTAATTAAAAACGTTTTGCTGACAGTGACTAGGAGCAAGGCGTAGTATATGTTCTGGTACTGCACTTCATATTTTTTTCTCCTCGGTGAGTGAAGAAGAGGTCTGCCTAGACTAAGGTAATTTTAATCTTTGCCCAAATCCAGAGTGCCCCTTTTGGGGAGCTGGTGAGAATGCTATTTCAAGCTTACGCGTGACAGACAAAATGAGAGAGTTTTTTTTTTAAATACAAATACTTGGACGTAAAAATACGTTACGTCAATTGAATTAGCGGATTCAGCGGTTAAAAGGCATTTTCAAACAGAAGCGTGCCAGATCGACGGACAACTCCCCTCACAGAGTTACGAGGTCGCATCTGAAAGTAAAAGCAACTCCCCCCCCCCTCCCGTACAAATCAAGTGCTATTACTTCAGTATCTGTGAATAGATCGCGCCGAAGAGGAGGACCTTGTGAAAGCGAGCGTTTTTGCGCGCTATTGTTGATTTGCCATTTTGTTATGGGCTTTTGTTTGTTTGTGTTGCCCACCTTTTATGGCTTGACGCAGATGTCAAAGTTGGTGACAGGTGGGTGGGTCATTGACGGCGGCGGCGGCTGCCAAATTGTTGAACCTGCAAATGATCACTTCTGGCGCACAGGTGAGCGGTTAAGCGTGGACAAAGTGGGAGGGGAGTGGTGGATGATCAGAGAACGGAGAAAGTTTAGGGGGGGGGGCTCCATGTAGGTCTCTTCTCCTCCATCTATACACATACTCTTACATCCACACGCACACAGATTCGTACACATGGCCTCGCATACACATTTACACACTCATCTCTCTCGTCTCTCTCGGTATATATATATATATACACACATTTATATATATATATATATACATATATATATATATATATATATATATATATATATATATATGATTATTTTTATTTACACAGACATGTACAAAATCTGCGACACTGGCATGTCGATGTTATCGATCAACATTTATTATAAACTGAGATCTCATCAGGCAGAGTTAGAATCCGATCTTAACATTATATCATATTTGGTTGTCGCAATTAATGGAATAATAAAATCACCCACAAATAATATATATATATATATATATATATATATATATATATATATATATATATATATATATATATATATATGGAAGCAAAGCTTACACGCCTGCGTGTTAAAGCACTCGTTGATTTCGAAACGTTTGAACCCCGCCGCCGGCTTTAAATGTATCTTAATTTCAATAATGTCTGTGGTGATTTCCGTTGGCCTGATATATATATATATACAGGGTGGGCCAAAATAAGGGTCCTATCTTTAAATTTGAATAACTTGAATTTGAATAACTTCCACAAAATAAAAGTTAAACTCACCCGACTTTATGTGTGTGTAGACTGACCCTTCCGAGATTTTTTGAAATAAACAAAACAAATTTTAGCCGAAAAACACTTCTTAAAACTTACAAAAACTAAAGTATTGTTTTTTACACTGTTTTGAGTTTTTTAAGCAAAAATAATGTTTTCTAAATGAGGGTACGTTCCTTAGGGCTAATACGGCTCATGCTTGCTTCGGAAGGGGTCCTTTACTTATTCTAAAAAAAAAAATTTAAAAAAATCAATAAATAAAAAAGTTATGAATTTTTAAAAATAGGACCCTTATTTTTGCCCACCCTGTATATATATATATATATATATATATATATATATATATATATACAGGGTGTTTCAAAAGTCTTGGGAACATTACAAATGCGTATATCTCATGAACTATTCCAGGTAGAAAAATGAAACTGGTGCCATTTTAAAGCTTGCTTAATCAAGTTTTTGGTCATACTAATGATTTTCGTGTTATCTTTCCAGGTGCAGTAATGGCGTTCTCTAAACAAGACAAGGCATTTTGCGTCCTCCAATTTGCAAAGACTGAATCGTGGACATGTGTTCAGCGTGCATTTCGCAGGAAATTTAAAAAAGAAGCCACTGAAAGGAAATCCATTGTCAGATGGCATGCTAAATTTGTGAAAGATGGGTGTTTGTGCCCAAGTAAGCGAACAGGTCGCCCTTCAACTTCAGAAGATGCAGTTGAGCAAGTTCGGACAGCCTTTCAGCGGAGCCCCCGTAAATCAGTGAGAAGAGCCAGCAGGGAACTTCAGCTTGCTCCAGCAACTGTCTGGCGTGTCTTAAGGAAACGACTGCAAATGGTACCTTACAAGCTCAAGTTGGTCCAAAAGTTGAAGGACACTGATAAGCCACTTCGCCGTGACTTTTGCATTGCAATTCAAGAGAAGTTGGAAGATAACGGCTTTGATGACCGGCTTGTTTTTAGCGATGAGGCGACCTTCCATCTGAATGGCAAAGTTAACAAGCATAACACTCGCATATGGGGTACTGAGAATCCTCATGAACTTCTTGAGCACGAGCGAGATTCACCAAAAGTGAACGTGTTTTGTGCAATTTCCAAGAAAGGTGTCTATGGACCGTTCTTCTTTGAAGAGGCAACTATCACTGGGGAATCCTATCTCAACATGCTGGAAGACTGGTTAATGGCTCAGTTGGAACAAGCAGAATCTGATGACTTCATTTTTCAACAAGATGGTGCACCACCACACTGGACTCTTAGAGTAAGGCAGTTTCTTAACACAAGGCTGCCTGGTAGATGGATTGGGAGATCTGGGCGAGGTGATGACGTTCTCATGCTCTGGCCTCCTAGGTCTCCAGATCTTACCCCGTGTGACTTTTTCCTTTGGGGCTTTGTCAAGCAACAAGTCTATGTGCCGCCCCTTCCAAAGGATATTGACGAACTAAAGGCTCGAGTAACGGCAGTTGTGGGAACCATTGACGTCAAGATGCTGGAACGCGTTTGGCAGGAAAGGGACTATCGACTAGATGTCTGCCGTGTGACGAATGGTGCTCATATTGAGCAACTTTGAAGATTCCCCACAAAACTTGAAACTTTAACCTTTCCAACGGTACCAATTTCATTTTTCAACTCCTAATAGTTTTTGAGTTATTAAAAATCGTTATGTTCCCAAGACTTTTGAAACACCCTGTATATATATATATATATATATATATATATATATATATATATATATATATATATATATATATATATATATATAATGTCTTTATTGTTTGGGCCGTGTTGTATCCATTGTAAAACATAGAATAAGTCCAGAGTAAATCTAAAAAGGCAGCCGACAGTATAATTTCATTGTATTCCCCACTCAAAACACAGACCCAATCTACTAATACGTCGACATGTTTTTTATTCATTGGGCTGTGTTGTAGTCATAGAAACAACATAGAATCAGTTCAGACAAAGTTGAAAAAGACAACCTGCACTATACTATTCCCCAGTCGAAAATAGATGAACCTCTAGATGTGTTTTATTTATTGTTTTGGCCGTGTTGTACTGATTGTAACAACATACAATCAGTTCAGAAGGAGTTGAAAAAGACTGCTAACAGTGTATTTTATTCTATTCCCCAGTCGAAAACAAGATATGTTTATTATGGTTTTGGCTGTGCTGTCATCATGGTACGATCATAGAATCAATCAAGGACAAGTCGAAAATACAGCCGACAGTATACCTTATTTTATTGCTTAGTCGAAAATAAATCCGGCCAACTTTTACGTAGACCTCTCGACAAATAAATCACCTACTATCATTCTCTCCAGCAAACATTGCTTTGCTTATAATTACAATGTGTAATCTCCACGTGGGAGTTGATAGCTTGCAAAGAGGTATGAGCCATAATCGTTTTGTTGAAAAAGTCATTTCAATAAGAGGCATGTGTTTGGGAGAAGATGTTTCCATTCGCTGTCTTGATCGATCGTCGCTGTTCATTTGGTCGGTTGTGCTGAGTCAGTCGACGATCTCTGGTTGCCCTGGAGGAACGGGAAACTCTTCCATCGTACGGAGGCGTCAAAAAATATTTCCAGGTGATCGGACTACTTGTAAAAGTGCCATGTATTCGCGCCATAAACATCAACCTATCGAAGAAAAACATCTAAAGCGACGACTCCCCTCGCCCAAAAAAGCTGCTTGTTAGTAAACTCGTATACTAGTTGACATATATCGCAACGCCGGATCAAAATGTCGTTTAATAAATTAATCTAAAACTAAAAAAAAAAGCACATACATTCGATATACAAAGATCATATTAGAAATTCGATTCTCTACTATATAATGAAGAGCAATGTGTATTTATTTGTAAATATATATCCGTTCCGTTACACAAAAGTCTTCCCGGCGAATAAGGGAAGGGAGAATGC
>OY744520.1:183004333-183009333 GCA_963556195.1 Sepiola atlantica | reverse complement strand
ATATATATATATATATATATATATTCGGTGGGTTATGAGGAGACTAAACTACACAAACCCCAACATTATACCTTGATATCTGACTCCTGCATAGAACCAGTGCATGCATAAATAGTTTCTCGGTTATCTTAACAAATTTTCAAAATCAAATTTCATATATATATATATATATATATATATATATATATATATATATATATATATATACATATATATATATATATATATATATATATATATACATTTATTTATCTATTTTATATACATATGAGAGTGTTCTGAACACGAAATAAAAATTTCAGACAAAATAGAATATTAGTATATGAAATAGTTGATAAGCATTGCAACATACTATGAAAATAATGCCACAGACACACCAAGCTATTTCGGTTGATTAATACTACTGTACATTATATATATATATATATATATATATATATATATATATATATATATATATATATATATAATACTTATAAATAAATATTAATTATTGCAATACCTACAGACATCGATGTTTCATGCTAACGCAATCTTCAGTGCAGGAACTAATTCTCAACGGTCGGCATTCAGAAATCGCCACTGATTTGTAGTCAAGAGTCTTATCCCATCGGCCATAGACAATTAGTTAGTAACTAGAGAGGAATTTAAATGTAAATAGCGAGTCGGCGGCTAGATTTACTAAGCAACTAGAGTGATCTACGAACGCGTTCGGATTGTGCATGTAGCTATGTGTACTGCTTGTTATTAAAGTCACGTGTGTGTGTGTGTGTGTGTGTGTGTAATATACATATCAGGTTGTGTACGTTTGTGTGTGTAGTAAAGGCAGAAAATACCGAACAGTATATATTTATATATATATATATATACTCTACACTGACGATTCCCGAAAGGATGAAAAGTATACGTATGTAGATAAAAACAAATATATATATATATATATATATTTCGAGTTATATTACTTTATAATAATATACACTGAAAGTAAAACATTGAATGTAAAAAAAAAATTGAATGTGTATAGTAAACAGAAAGTTTTCCATAAAAATAGATCATTATTATCAGAAGCATGAAACAGAAATGTAAACAGAGAAAATTGAAGTGTTTTGACTGGTGAGAGCAAGATAAGAAAAAAAAAACATGTCAATTTCAGACAACTCTCTATTATTCACTCCAAAAAATGATGTGACAATAGCTTTGAAAGCATGTTTAAAGGACAAAAAGAAACACAATATAATTAAAAATAAAACAAATTCGAAGGAAATAAAATTAAAAAAAGGAAATATCGGTTGGTTACTGCTTCCATCCCAAGCTATATTATTAATCATGTTCACTAACAGTTAACAGTGTTGCTATATACAACCGTTTTACTGGCCGCTTGATTCGGACTCCGGCCTCTAGTCACTGTTAGCCGTCACAAATCAAAGGTTTAATATATATATATATATATATATATATATATATATATATATATATATATATATATATATATAGGGTGGGCAAAAATAAGGGTCCTATTTTTAAAAATTCATAACTTTTTTATTTATTGATTTTTTAATTTTTTTTAGAATAAGTAAAGGACCCCTTCCGAAGCAAGCATGAGCCGTATTAGCCCTAAGGAACGTACCCTCATTTAGAAAACATTATTTTTGCTTAAAAAACTCAAAACAGTGTAAAAAAACAATACTTTAGTTTTTGTAAGTTTTAAGAAGTGTTTTTCGGCTAACTTTGTTTTGTTTATTTCAAAAAATCTCGGAAGGGTCAGTCTACACACACATAAAGTTTGGTGAGTTTAACTTTTATTTTGTGGAAGTTATTCAAATTCAAGTTATTCAAATTTAAAGATAGGACCCTTATTTTGGCCCACCCTGTATATATATATATATATATATATATATATATATATATATATATATCAAAGCTTCATGCTTACTAACAAGGAAGGTTATAAAAATAGCCCTGATCGGAGCCATCAGCGTTACCCCGTAATACCCACTATCGAAGGAGGTGATAATGCATGGGAGAATAGCCTCCGAAGACTGGTCAGAACCATATTTCTATTTAGTCTTAAGTCTAAGGTTTAACCCGAAGGCTATATACGATTTGATTTAACTATTACACATCTCGGTGATTTCTGATTCATGTAGGTCAGCGATTACATATCGCTGACATTTACAATGCAAAATGGTCAATGAATGAATGCCATGAAATGAAGCAATTTGAATATTTGTGAAAAGGCGGCGTCGTTATATTATCTCAGTTTTGCGAGATGTGTGTATGTTCCTTTTAGAATTCGACTTTGTTCAAATGGTGCACCACCAACGGCGTCCTCTGTGATCGCAGGATCAGCGACCGCCTAAAGTCGACGATCTACCAGACTATCTTGAGACGCGTCGCTTTGTACAGCTTCGACTGCTTGCTGACAACGAGGGAGGCAAAGCGAAGATTAGTCGTCATGAAAAATGAAATTCTCCACTGGATCTCGGGAGTTACACTATTCGACCAAGTCTGTGATGACGACATCCGAAGACGCTACGGCATCGCGCCGATCGAGGACAAAATGAGGGGATGGCGGCTTAGATGATTCGGAGATGTGATAAGAGCCGACAACGACATCGACACATTTAAGTTTTTAAGTCGACGGGAAGCGACCGAGAGGTAGGCCGATGATGAGATGGGCAGACGCCCTGTAAAATGATCTCCGAAAAAGCGTCCTACACTCGGACCAACCCATGATCGCGCCAAGTGGAGGCAAAGATCTATTATTGCGGACCTGTCGAAACTTGGGACTTACGCAAAGAAAAAAAAAGAATCTATGAAAACGGCGTTAATGTCTTATAATATCTGTTTACAGTCTTTTTACTAAAGATTTTAGAGAAATCTTGTGATTTTTTTAATTAATGAGTCATTAGCTATTCAGGCCAAAAACACTCGAGGATAAGGATTAATAATATGGATATATTGACAGTTGAATGATGAATACTTTTTAAAATATATTTTTAATTTTTTACGTTTGTTCACTCAAATAAGACATATTGCTACTGAAATATAAGTGACTCCTATGAATGCGGCCAGGTTTATAGGATGACACACTGGGAAAATAGATGGTTGTTAATATTACATTTAAATGTTTGTATGTTGGTACGGTCGGGGAAACAGGGGGTAGGAAGGGAATTCCAAAGGCAAGCGGTTAGAGAAAAAAAGCTCTGAGAGTAAAAAATCTTCTTTCCTCTTCTTTTTCTCTTTCCCCTACTTTCTCTTTTTAAAATTTTTTAATCTATTTTATTTATTTAATTTTACTTTTGACCCCTTTTGCATACTTTATTTCCTTCTATGTTCTTGTATCATACCCTCCCGCCTGGAAAATAAATCATATACGTTGACACGAAGTACTCAAATTTTACTTTTTTTTCACTCGTGCACTCTGTGATGTTTATGTTCGTATCCTTATTTAAAGTTCAATGTCATATTGCTTTATTTTTCGTTTTGCACCCGCACCCGTCTGACACAAGGCCACGAGTTCTGAGTGCTCTCCACGTTTTATGCACTACGTAATAGTTACCGTGTTACACTCCTGTCATTAAATCTTTTGATAAAATGGCTTCCTAATTTGACATGTAAAATCTCACAAAAAATGACACGATAAAATCGAATTTCGTTTTTCGTTTCATTTGTAGAAACAATAACGCTTGATTTTCTCTGTTCTTATCAATGGTGTTAATCGATAATCAGTTGTTTAACAGAAAAACAATCAATATTTGTTTGCGGAGATAATGGTCTTTTCGCTTTATTTCTTTTCGTTATTTTTTGTTTCTTTTCTCGTATATTCTGCCAAGAACGATGTTATTTTCTCAAATCTGATTCTAAAAGATAGAAGTAAGATTACTAATTATAGATTGGCGCAACACAGTTTTCTTAAGACACACATTAAATCCAAACATAATTTAGCTGAAGAATAAAACGAGTTTAATCTCTACAAACATTAATTCATGAAAAAACAAAAAAACAAACAAAAAACAAACAAAAAACAAACACAGACACTACTTCAATTACAGTAAGTCTCAATCTCAATTTATATAAAGTTATATATATGCATATGTTTATACATTTTTATAAACAAATTAACCGATCATTATGAATTTTGAAGCACAGCTACAAGGGTGTATGATGAAGAATATATTTAGTTTAATTTATTTTTATGTAAAGGAAGTAAAAAGGGGTGGAAGCCTTTCATGAAAATTCAGATACCTTCGATTTTTATGGAATTTTGACAATTGATCAGTATTCCTCAAATTTTAATTTCTTTGATTATTTTAAAGGCATTTTTAAAAACCTATTCCCATTTAAAAGTTCAAGTATTTCAGATTTGCATGGAATTTGATCAATAGTTATTAGAGCCAAATTAAGCAAAGTATCCTGAATTTCAATTTCTTCTTAAGACCCCTTAAGCTTAAGCCTTTATTTTAAACATTTGCTAATATCGAAATCACACAATGTATTTTGATCAGAATCGGAATAAGGATTCTAGACATAAGGTTTAGTAGCATTATATCTTGATTTTAATCTTCGTAAGGGGACAAAAAAAGTAGTGTAAAACTGTTTTGTTTGGGGAATTAAGTTTAACCATCCTGGGACGAGTATTCTTCAAGTAATCCATAATCGTAGCCGTTTCTCCGGCTCTCCTTTACCCTAGACCAGTCTAATAATACTAAAGAAGCAGTTATAATATATATATATATATATATATATATATATATATATATATATATATATATAGAGAGAGAGAGAGAGAGAGAGAGAGAGAAGGGGGTTGTGTAGCGTCAGTGCAGTTCCAACGAGAGAAAAATATATTTAAAGAATTGTGGTTACCAACGATAGTAAAAAAACTTGTTCAATAATTATTTATTATCTCATCATTTTAACATTTTAAGTTTTTAAAAAATATAATTTCATAACGCGTTTCAAGCATTTATCGTTTATCCATTATGCTCTCTTCAGAT
>OY744520.1:182981833-182996833 GCA_963556195.1 Sepiola atlantica | reverse complement strand
ATTTTCTAACATTCTCCAAAGCGTCATTTCGTAGTTGGTCTGAAGAAGCCGCAGCATCCGATTGGAATAAGCATTGCTACCAGACGAGTATCGATTTTTGACTGATTTTCATTTGCCATTGAACTCTTGACTCCATGTGGATCATACTGTACATCCAAATAATTTGAATCTACCGAATATATATATATATATATATATATATATATATATATATATATATATATATATATATATATATATATATATATATATATATATTGTAAAATTCGCGTACAACAAAATCGTAGGATAAATTTCAGAGGAAACATTTTTAATCAATGAAACGGGCGGGTGGAGAAAAAAAACCAAAATTGCTAAAATTTTCCTTAAGGCCTTATCGTCTGACCCTCTAAGACGAAACGTCAGAATGATAAATTAAAAAAAAAGAACATAAATGAGATGTGAGGGGGAAAATTGTTTTAGTTGGAGAAAACGATTGAGTGAAAAAAAAACAACAAAAAAACGTAAATCTCTCAACATTATGGTGGATTTGAATCATTAAAGATCTCCAACTGATGCTTCAAAATCTTTTGTTTACACAGGCTAGGTCGAGAATTGTTAATAACTAACGCCTCAATAATATTGAGATGGTAGTTCGACCTGGCACTGTGTAAAACAGAAAAACACCCATCGGAATATTTGTTAGAACAACTATTTGTACTAACGAGGTTATTACCGATGGCTGATTCCTGTGCCTGAAAGTTCTCGGATGATCTCGAATATATATATATATATATATATATATATATATATATATATATATATATATACATATACTAGACATACCTGTGACCTGTTGGATTACTAGACATACCTGTGACCTGTTAGATTACTAGACATACCCATGACCTTTTGGGTCACAGCCGCTGCCACTATTTATTCTACTTTGCTTTTATGCAAAAATTCAAAAATTCTGACGTATCTGTTATGACATTTTTCTTTCATATTACCCACAAAAATAAAATAGAAGTAAAGAAACTTATTATTTTCCATCTAATTTACATGCGTGTTCCTGGTGTGTATAAACATTACGTAACGCAAAAAGGGTCACTCATTCTAGAAATGCTCACAAAGACATTCATAAAAGAATATTATAGTGTGGCTGAATCAATATAGAGTTATAGATTATAAGTACATAGATAGCTGAGAGAAAGAGAGAGAGATAGCTTACTTGTTCAATTAAATTTAAATTACAGCTAATAAGAGCAATTAGAACAAAATATCTTTAAACAATAACTCGATTCTCGAACGAAGGTATATTTTAGCATGTATTTTGTGTCATTACAGTATATAAGAAAAAAGCCTAAGATAAATAAATTTGATTAACTCTGCTTTAGTATAATAATAATAATAATAATGATAATAATAATAGTATATATATATATATGTATACTAAAATATAGCTCTAATTGTCATTGAGCACTATTTACAAACGGCTTTGGTTCATCGGATTAATCCTGATGTAGGAAAAACTGCAACACCATATATATGTGGAGATCTGTTGAGATAAATGAAGAGGACAGCTGGGAAGCAACGAGAAGATATATATATATATATATATATATATATATATATATATATATATATATATATATATATATATATATATATATACAGGGTAAGCCAAAAGTAGGTGGACAGTAAAAAACATTTATTTAGAGTATAGTAAGAGGCAGACTTCAAAGCTGTGTAAATCAAGAAGGAAAACCGTTTGAACACTTGTGTTGAAAAATAACATTTAATTTTCATTAATATAATTGTTTTATTACATGTAATTGTACGTATAAGTGATCTCGAAATAAATGTTTTTACTGTCCACCTACTTTTGGCTCACACTGTATATATATATATATATATATATATATATATATATATCTGTGAACGGGGTTCGCGCCCTATGACCGTCTGAGATTGTTATTTCCCTGCACTGATGAGAGCCATAAGCTCGAAACGACGTTGTACGTAGGTAAATATATATATATATATATATATATATATATATATATATATAAAGAGAGAGAGAGATAGAGAGAGAGAGGGGGGGAGGGGGGAGAGACGAAAACTTTGAAAGAGGGAGTAAGCCGAAATATAACTTGGTCCCATCTGCTGATTGTACAGGCGGATGTGTAATATAATATCTCAAACCGAGCGAATACGGTTCCCGGTTTTCCTTGCTCAAGTTGTCGTTTCCTCTTTTTTTCCCGTCCGATAATTTCGATAACGAAACTAGCGACTCTTCCCGTTCCACCGTCCCTTCTCTTTGTTCTCCTTTTCCGTGATTTCACTCGCGATGAAAACATCCACTTTTTCCTCAGCAGAATATGCTAAATCTAACGCATATAAACGCGAACAGCATCCAATCTAAACGAAAGATTACCGAGCAAGAAGGATTTCATTTTCTTTGCTTTTTTATTTTATTTTATTTTTTGCATCTTATACCGAACGACACTCCATTGGCTTTTTTCTTTCGTTGTAATCTACAAATTTGTACGCATTGTTTGACGATGTTTTTTGTTGATGTTTAAGTGGTTAAACAGCGTATTATCAATTTTGTAAAAACAAACAAACAAAAAAACTTATTATTTATTTACCTCCCAAGAAGGTTAGGCACAAGGCCAGTTTTATCTTACTCCCATAAGGTAAGATGTGACCCAAGGTCGGGTCGGGAAAGTAGGACTTGAAAAGCCAGCGCCCGAGAAGGTGAGCACTCTGGCCATTAAAAATTGTCTGGACAGCCCCGTCGGCATTCCTCAGGCAGTAAGCTATAAACTTACTCCTCCCCAAATAGAGGAGGCGAAGCCTGGGAGGGTGGATCTCCTAGAACTGCACAGGACAAACCCACAGACCGGCGGAATCAAGACCCGAGGGCCAAGACTATACCGGCCTATAGGGTGCAGTATCCATCGGAACAGATACTACACTTTGATAAAAAAAAAACTTATTGGAAAAAAAAAATGGAGATTTGATTAAGGCAGCTCTGCATTGAGAACCGTGCAAGTCCGTTGTGTCAAGCAATCTTATTTATAGACTTTCAGGGTTGCCCGGAAGTCAGTATCCCCCCCACACACTCTCTCTCTATTTCTATATTACTCTCTTCACTATCTCTCTATATCTGTCTATTTCTATCACTTATTTGATGAGATAATTTTGTAATATATTGAACTTCCAATATGTCAACACGTTGTAAAAGATTTTTATTTTTCACTTTTGTGATAGATTGGGTGAAGGAATTGAAGGACAAGCCAAAAGTACATGGCCGTGAAATGTTAGAGGTTACGGAAGATCAATACGCAGTGTTTAACAGAATGTCAGTGGCGAAGGTACGCCTGCAGATGTGAGAAAATTCAGCGTAAGAAAAAAAAGTCTGATTTGGATTTGCGACCAATGGAACAAGGGTGTCGATAGAGACAGCCGGATAACAAAAGTTCCTGCCTGAAGCTAATAAACCTGCCAACCAGCTAACTATTTCCACTTTCTTTGATATTACGCTGAGAGAATCTTTTTTTTTAAACTTACAGTACCCTATTTGATATTGCGTCGAGAGAATCCTTTCCAATCAACATACCACAAAGATCACTAGGAAATGACTTTTTATTTCGAGACTAGTCGAACAACGAATAAAGAAGACCGTATATCGTTATAAAGCTGTTTTAAATGAGTTCTTTTTTGTCGACAACCTGAATAGATATCAGTTTTATTATTAGGGCAAAAGAAGTAGAAAAAGAAAGGAACAACTTTTACTTCATTTAAAATCAAAATCACGATCAGGAAAATTTTGATTTTGTATATTAAGAATTTTGAATTTGTATATTAGTAATTTTGAATTTGTATATTGAAGAATTTTTAAATTTGTATATTTTGCATTTGTATAATAGAAATTTAGAATTTTTTATATTAAAGAATTCTGAATTTGTATATTAAGAATTTTGAATTTGTATATTATCAATTTTGAATTTGTATATTAAAAATTTAGAATTTTTTTATATTAAAGAATTTGAATTTGTATATTATGAATTTTGAATTTGTATATTCTGAATTTTGAATTTGCATATTATGAATTTTGAATATGTATATTATGAATTTTAAATTTGTATATTATGAATTTTGAATTGGCATATTAGAAATTTAGAATTTTTTACATTAAAGAATTTTGAATTTGTATATTATGAATTTTGAATATGTATATTATGAATTTTGCATTTGTATATTATGGATTTTGCATTTGTATATTATAAATTTAGATTTTTTTATATTAAATAATTTTGAATTTGTATATTAAGGATTTTTGATTTGTATATTAAGAATGTTTAATTTGTATATTAAGAATTTTGAATTTATATATTAGGAATCTTTTAAATATTAAACAATTTATTCATTATATTTTTCTTAATTAATCGATTTTTATTTTTTAAATTTACAAATCACGCTAATTAGTATTTACACACAAACAATTTTTGATGAGATAATTTTATTAATAACAATTTTTGATGAGATAATTTTATTAATAACTCTTTTTTGAATAAGTGAGTAGCAATAATGAGAACAAGAAAAAGAAGAAAAAAAAGACAGTGAAAAAAACAAAGAGAAAGAGAATCACCACAAAAAGCTGCACAATACAACATGACAATAACAAACTGTAAAAGCCAAGAAAAACAGCAAATCTAGACACCCTGGGAATAGAGACGAAACAGTAAACTACATTATAAATGAATGCAGCAGCCTGGCCACACAAGAATATAAAACAAACATTAGCTTGTTATAAAGTTATTCCACTCGCAAGTGTGCAAACGACAAATAGAACAAACACAAACCGAAACTTAGTATCATTAACACTTACTCGATTCCCACAAGACTAAGTCAGCCACAGTGGAAGGTGGCAGGTAAATCAAATCGTTTATTCTCCCGGAAGTGGATGATCATTTGGGATGGGGATGACTTTGATATGTATGATTAAAATAACTCATCGGTCAAAGGGAAATATGTTTTACTGCGAAATAAAAATGTTTGATTTATTTGTTCGGAAAATGTAAGATTTCACCCCCTCATTTCGACAAAACGTGTACTCGATGAATAAAAAAAAAGACCGAAATTTCGTCAGAATAATCAATAATAAATATCTAAAGAAATAATTATAGTAAACTAGAGACCCCAGGACGGGTAAAAATAATTCCCCACACAGAAAAGTTTTGCACCACTTTTATGTCCCCCCACCCCCCTCATGAAGATTAAAATGCTACAAAACCGGATGTCTATAATCGTGATTCCAATTTTGATCAAAATTTATTACATGATTTTGATGGTAGAAAATGTCTTAAATGTAATACTTAAGCTTACGGTGTCTTAAGAAGAAACTGAAATTCAGGGAATTTTGCTTAATTGGTGTGTGATAACTATGGATAAAATTTACTTCAGATCTGAAATGCCCCATCAAACCGTTTAAAATACTCCAAAGAAACTAGAATTTTGGGAATATCTATTAATTGATATCTAATACCCATTGTTTAAATTTCACAAAATCAGAGGCATCGGAATTTTCATAAAGGGTATTTACTCCTCTTTGCCTGCTCTGCACGAAACTAAATTAAACTAAATATAGTCCACATTACCCACTCGTAAGCTTAGCAGCTGTGTTCCAAAATTTATAATGATCGGTTAATTAGTTTAGGAGTATATACTATTAATATAATATATAAACGTACACACATACCTAATTGCATATAAATAGAGATATTTTGTTTCTATTTCTATATACTTATACACACATGACCATTAACAAATATTATACACACATGATGCTTAAAAAATATTATAAGCACATGATGCTAGTACACACATGATGCTTAAATAAAATATTATACACACATAATGCTTAAAAAATATTATAAGCACATGATGCTTGTACACACATGATGCTTAAAAATATTATACAAACATGATGCTTAAAATATTATAAGCACATGATGCTTGTACACACATGATGCTTAAATAAAATATTATACACACATGATGCTTAAAAATATTATACAAACATGATGCTTAAAAATATTATACACATATGATGTTTTAAAATATTATACACACATGATGCTTAAAATATTATACACACATGATGCTTCACAATATTATACACACATGATGCTTAAAATATTATACACACATGATGCTTAAAAATATTATACATACATGATGCTTAAAACATATTATACACACACGATGCTTAAATATAAACATATACGCTCATGGTTCTTAAATAAAATATTATACACACATGATGCCTAAAAAATATTATACGCAAATGATGCTTATACGCACACGATGCTTAAATAAAATATTTTACACACATGATGCTTAAAAATATTATACACACATGAGGCTTATACACACATGATGCTTAAATAAAATACTATACACACATGATGCTTAAACCTATTATACACAGATGATGCTTATACACACATGATGCTTAAATAAAATATTATACACACATGATGCTTAAAAATATTATACACGCATGATGCTTATACGCACAGGATGCTTAAATAAAATATTATACACACATGATGCCTAAAAAAGATTATACGCAAATGATGCTTATACGCACATGATGCTTAAATAAAATACTATACACACATGATGCTTAAACATATTATACACACACGATACTTATACACACATGATGCTTAAATAAAATATTATACACACATGATGCTTAAAAAATATTATACACGCATGATGCTTATACGCACAGGATGCTTAAATAAAATATTATACACACATGATGCTTATACACACATGGTGCTTAAATAAAATATTATACACAAATGATGCTTAAAAACATTATACACACACGATGCTTAAATAAAATTATACGCATATTATTCTTAAATTAGATATTATACACACATGATGCTTAAAAAAATTATACACACACGATGCTTAAATAAAATTATACGCATATTATTCTTAAATAAAATATTATACACACATGATGCTTATACGCACATGATGCTTGAATAAAATATTATACACAAATGATGCTTAAATAAAAATGGTAATTTTTGTCAATTACTACGTTTAGAGCACGATCTTCGAAGAAATATAAAAAAAACTATATATTTTCAGGCACAGAGGGGGTCGGGCCATGTCTCTATTTACCTTCATACTGAAACAGACACCTATTTTGTAGTTGGACTAACTAGAACCCTCTACCTTTTATTGGGGAGACGCCACCCAGATTCGTTGCCTAGACAGAGTTAAAAATCGACCCTGAAATCTAGTGCGGAATTATCTCTGTTCCTTACCGCCCTTTTTTCACAGAAGACACCTTACTAGTCTCTCTCCTTCTCTCTCTTTTCTCTCTCTCTCCCCCTCTCTCTCCCCCTCTCTCTCTCTTCTCTCTCTCTCCCCCTCTCTCTCCCCCTCTCTCTCTCTTTTCTCTCTCTCCCCTCTCTCTCTTTTCTCTCTCTCCCCCTCTCTCTCTTTCTCTCTCTCTTTCTCTACTCTATCGCTAATTTCATGGAAGGTGCTCGACTGAGCTCCAATCTCTAGTTCCTCCTTGTAAGACATTCACAGCAAGAACTCGTCTTCTACCACAACTGGAAAAAGACTTCCCTTTCTTATTTTATGTGCCTAGGGTCAAGCGGAAATTCAATGGACAGGGGTTCTCTACAAGTACTTCCCGTCTGTGGAACACATCACCGCGGGACTGTGCCCCTGCAGACTACAACATAGTTGTGTTCAAATCTAATGTCAACAAGAACTTAGCGTGAAACGTTCTATAAGTAATCAAACTTAGTCTATTGCATGGATTAATTTCGGCTGAAAATCGTTTCATCTCATTAACCTTGAGTGGCTCTTGGCCTTGATAACTAGTGACACAAGAGTAAAAAAAAAAAAAAATCAGCCTTCTTCAACTGGGGTTCCCCGAAACCCTAGGATTCCGCAAACGACCTCTAAGGGTTACGCAAATGAAGCGAAGTGAGCTAATATATTTTTTACTTTAAAAAAAATGTCATCCACGTAATATTAAACACGCGCAATATATTCCTCGTTATTGATAAATAATAGATCGATACAGCAATTATCTAGTTTCGCTCTGTTTACCTTTGTATTATATAAGTATATGATATTGATTACTTATGTTTATTTCTTATGTTTCAGTTTAGTATATGATATTGATTACGTATGTTCATTTCTTATGTTTCAGTTTAGTATATGATATTGATTACTTATGTTTATTTCTTATGTTTCAGTTTAGTATATGCTATTGATTACTTATGTTTATTTCTTATGCTTCAGTTTAGTATATGATATTGATAACGTATGTTTATTTCTTATGTTTCAGTTTAGTATATGATATTGATTACTTATGTTTATTTCTTATGTTTCAGTTTAGTATATGATATTGGTTACTTATGTTTATTTCTTATGCTTCAGTTTAGTATATGATATTGATTACTTATGTTTATTTCTTATGTTTCAGTTTAGTATATGATATTGATTACTTATGTTTATTTCTTATGTTTCAGTTTAGTATATGATATTGATTACGTATGTTTATTTCTTATGTTTCAGTTTAGTATATGCTATTGATTACTTATGTTTATTTCTTATGTTTCAGTTTAGTATATGATATTGGTTACTTATGTTTATTTCTTATGCTTCAGTTTAGTATATGATATTGATTACGTATGTTTATTTCTTATGTTTCAGTTTAGTATATGCTATTGATTACTTATGTTTATTTCTTATGTTTCAGTTTAGTATATGATATTGGTTACTTATGTTTATTTCTTATGCTTCAGTTTAGTATATGATATTGATTACGTATGTTTATTTCTTATGTTTCAGTTTAGTATATGATATTGATTACTTATGTTTATTTCTTATGTTTCAGTTTAGTATATGATATTGGTTACTTATGTTTATTTCTTATGCTTCAGTTTAGTATATGATATTGATTACTTATGTTTATTTCTTATGTTTCAGTTTAGTATATGATATTGATTACGTATGTTTATTTCTTATGTTTCAGTTTAGTATATGATATTGATTACTTATGTTTATTTCTTATGTTTCAGTTTAGTATATGATATTGATTACTTATGTTTATTTCTTATGTTTCAGTTTAGTATATGATATTGATTACTTATGTTTATTTCTTATGTTTCAGTTTAGTATATGATATTGATTACTTATGTTTATTTCTTATGTTTCAGTTTAGTATATGATATTGATTACTTATGTTTATTTCTTATGTTTCAGTTTAGTATATGATATTGATTACGTATGTTTATTTCTTATTTCAGTTTAGTATATGATATTGATTACTTATGTTTATTTCTTATGTTTCAGTTTAGTATATGATATTGATTACGTATGTTTATTTCTTATTTCAGTTTAGTATATGATATTGATTACTTATGTTTATTTCTTATGCTTCAGTTTAGCATATGATATTGATTACTTATGTTTATTTCTTATGTTTCAGTTTAGTATATGATATTGATTACGTATGTTTATTTCTTATGTTTCAGTTTAGTATATGATATTGATTACGTATGTTTATTTCTTATTTCAGTTTAGTATATGATATTGATTACTTATGTTTATGTCTTATGTTTCAGTTTAGTATATGATATTGATTACTTATGTTTATTTCTTATGTTTCAGTTTAGTATATGATATTGATTACGTATGTTTATTTCTTATGTTTCAGTTTAGTATATGATATTGATTACGTATGTTTATTTCTTATGTTTCAGTTTAGTATATGATATTGATTACGTATGTTTATTTCTTATGTTTCAGTTTAGTATATGCTATTGATTACTTATGTTTATTTCTTATGCTTCAGTTTAGTATATGATATTGATTACGTATGTTTATTTCTTATGTTTCAGTTTAGTATATGATATTGATTACTTATGTTTATTTCTTATGCTTCAGTTTAGTATATGATATTGATTACTTATGTTTATTTCTTATGTTTCAGTTTAGTATATGATATTGATTACGTATGTTTATTTCTTATGTTTCAGTTTAGTATATGATATTGATTACGTATGTTTATTTCTTATGTTTCAGTTTAGTATATGATATTGATTACGTATGTTTATTTCTTATTTCAGTTTAGTATATGATATTGATTACTTATGTTTATGTCTTATGTTTCAGTTTAGTATATGATATTGATTACTTATGTTTATTTCTTATGTTTCAGTTTAGTATATGATATTGATTACGTATGTTTATTTCTTATGTTTCAGTTTAGTATATGCTATTGATTACTTATGTTTATTTCTTATGCTTCAGTTTAGTATATGATATTGATAACGTATGTTTATTTCTTATGTTTCAGTTTAGTATATGATATTGATTACTTATGTTTATTTCTTATGTTTCAGTTTAGTATATGATATTGGTTACTTATGTTTATTTCTTATGCTTCAGTTTAGTATATGATATTGATTACTTATGTTTATTTCTTATGTTTCAGTTTAGTATATGATATTGATTACTTATGTTTATTTCTTATGTTTCAGTTTAGTATATGATATTGATTACTTATGTTTATTTCTTATGTTTCAGTTTAGTATATGATATTGATTACTTATGTTTATTTCTTATGTTTCAGTTTAGTATATGATATTGATTACTTATGTTTATGTCTTATGTTTCAGTTTAGTATATGATATTGATTACTTATGTTTATTTCTTATGTTTCAGTTTAGTATATGATATTGATTACTTATGTTTATTTCTTATGTTTCAGTTTAGTATATGATATTGATTACGTATGTTTATGTCTTATGTTTCAGTTTAGTATATGATATTGATTACTTATGTTTATTTCTTATTTCAGTTTAGTATATGATATTGATTACTTATGTTTATTTCTTATGTTTCAGTTTAGTATATGATATTGATTACGTATGTTTATTTCTTATGTTTCAGTTTAGTATATGATATTGATTACTTATGTTTATTTCTTATGTTTCACTTTAGTATATGATATTGATTACTTATGTTTATTTCTTATGTTTCAGTTTAATATATGATATTGATTACTTATGTTTATTTCTTATGTTTCAGTTTAGTATATATCATAATATTGATTACTTATGTTTATTTCTTATGTTTCAGTTTAGTATATGATATTGATTACTTATGTTTATTTCTTATGTTTCAGTTTAGTATATGATATTGATTACTTATGTTTATTTCTTATGTTTCAGTTTAGTATATGATATTGATTACTTATGTTTATTTCTTATGTTTCAGTTTAGTATATGATATTGATTACTTATGTTTATTTCTTATGTTTCAGTTTAGTATATATCATAATATTGATTACTTATGTTTATTTCTTAAGTTTCAGTTTAGTATATGATATTGATTACTTATGTTTATTTCTTATGTTTCAGTTTAGTATATGATATTGATTACTTATGTTTATTTCTTACGTTTCAGTTTTGTATTTGATATTGATTACTTATGTTTATTTCTTATGTTTCAGTTTAGTATATGATATTGATTACTTATGTTTATTTCTTATGTTTCAGTTTAGTATATGATATTGATTACTTATGCTTATTTCTTATGTTTCAGTTTAGTATATGATATTGATTACTTATGTTTATTTCTTATGTTTCAGTTTAGAACTTTTGTGTTTGAATGAAAACTCGCTGATTAAGTAGTATAGACGAACAGCATACATTTTTTTTAACATTACCGAAAAATTTGACAAAGAATTATTAATTTTTCCTTTAACCAGTTATTCAATATATATATATATATATATATATATATATATATATATATATATATATATATATATACACGCTAATAGCTGGCTGAGTCAGTTCGCTATCGCTTCGTAAATTTCGCTCCTTGAAATACTTGAAACATTAATTTAAAATGATAAACATTTCTATTCATAACTTTGTTGTAAACACGAAACATTTATATAGATTATTTAACCATTAACATTTGATTAATTTCGATACAATTTTTATTTATCTTTTAAGTGTGGCCGTAAAGAAAGGAAAAGAAAGAAATAAGGCAATTTGCTTTTTCACTTGCAATTTAGAAATAGATCGCAACTTGTTGAAAATCAAGTCGGGCGCTCTAAAGAAAGGAACACAAATAATAAATATTTGTCGAAAAAATAAAATAATATTGCGAAACTTAACTATTTTGTTGTATTAAAATCAAAATAATCATTGAATTAAAAAAAAAACAATAACAAATAATACTTAATTAATAAAATGTCCTTTTTTAAAACCAATATGCAAATTAGTTAACATTGCGATTGGTATCGCATATACATTAGCAGTTTATATAAAAAAAAGTGAGTTTATTGTGTAAAGTTGAATTATTTTGAGATAGGACGTTTTAATTTTACCGTTAGTGCGAGAAATGGGGCCAACTTTCGCATTTATTTACCTAGATATACAGTATGATCGATAAAATCGAGAGACTCATTTTTTAAAGAACACTCCCTGACCACAAGGCGGCAATGATCACCCACTTCCGAACCAAATAACATTAAAAAAAAACATGTCTTAATTAGAAGAAAAATAATAAATCAATTCTTTATTTTTTTACATTCAAATGAACTAGTTTCAATGCCCACTTCGGGGTTTTAAAACATCAGACCTACTCCACCAGCAACCCAAGTATAATAGAAATAATAATAGAAATAGGCGCCATTTTCGCATTTATTTATTTCGATAATATTTACCACTTGAACTACGATAAAAATAAAATGAGAAAGATATGGTTTATCATTTTGTTTTTGATCAGGATTTCCTTGAGATATAAAATTTATTTTAAGGACAACGGAGGGTAAATAAGTTGAGAAATGCTGGTCTAAATGACGAGATTTCCAGCACAAAGGCGATACTATAAGAATCAATTTTCAAACGAAAGTATAGAAGAGAAAGGAACCGTATATGGGGCCTAAAAATCAAGAACTGCAGCCTTGTGGAACTCTCTTCCTGCTGACCGTTTTCCGCCTACCTATAACCTTGGTCTTTTCAAGATTAAGGCCAATAGGCATCTCCTGTCTTTGCGATAATTATCTTTCGTTCCTCTTAGCTTCTTACATCAAGTGGCTTCATGTCTTGTCTGGACAGATTTCCATTAAAAAATATATTATTAAAATTTATTTTTGATAATCCTCGTCGAAGCGTGATAATTGGAAACGATATGAAGTTTTTATGAAGACATTATTCAGTTCTAGGTACTTGTAATGAATGGATATCCAGAGGATTCCAATACTTACGGAATCAGTCTCGAGTATGAACGGAAAATCCAGTGTCAGTCCCGAGTTTTGACGGAAATCAAGACGAACGGAGAACAAATTGGTTTTGTCTTTTTCCAAAGAATTAGCATAACGAAAACTGATGCTTTTCTTCTTTGTTCATCGGAGAGAAATGTTAAGTGTTTAATTAAGGTTAAGGTTAGGGTGAATTATCCCCCCCCCCAAGTGTTAGGAATGAGTTTAATAATTTTCTTCAAATCAGTAAGTGAATGAAAATTTATTTATTTAAAAATAAATATTGAGGAACTTTAAAAAAAGTTCCCGCTTGTTTTTGAAAATTTTCTTTTTCCCCCAGCTTTTTTGTTCATTCTTTTCATCACCTGAAGATGATTTGACGAAGAATCGAAAGTACTCGTGATACACAGGGAACATTTATTAATCTTTTTGATTTTGAAACTAAAAAGATTATAAGAAAAATCGAAAAAAAAAGGTATAATCAAGCATTTAAATTCTGTTGTGTTTAACAATATTTGCTTACACACACACACATCTACATCCCTACAGCTACATATCTAGAAAACGGAGCTGTTTAACCTGACATCGTGATATGGGACAACAGGGAGTAAGTAGCAACCCTAGTTGAAGTCAGTGTCCCCAATGATGCAGGATTAAGCAGAGCTGAAACGGAAAATATTACGAAATACCCAGGTCTTATATACGACATGAAAAGAAACTGGAATCTTAAGAAAAATCTCTATCATACCAGATATTATAGGAGCAACAGGACTAATGAAGAAGAATTTCAAAAGCTATATGGCGACTATACCCGGTGAACCGAGTGTAAGAGAAATACAAACAATTGCACTTAAAGGGACGGTAAGAATCTTAAAAAGATCTCTAGGCTGGAGTGTTTGAAATAGCCGGTGAATGTCTGGCATCCGGTAGGATGCCCCATCTCCAGCAAAAACGGAAAGATAAGAAAAATAAAGAAAGGAATATATATATATATATATATATATATATATGCATATGTGTGTGTTTGTACCTGTGTGTATATAAAACCTGTATAAATAGGTAATTCTCTCTCTCTATATATATATTATACAGGTTTTATGGTATATATAACTATATTCACTCTCACGTACTTATTTCGCTTATACTCATCGGTAAAGGTATCAGCACACACATAAACACACCGAAGACACTCAAAACTAGTGTCTAGTAGGTAATTCAAACTCTCATATATATATATATATATATATATATATATATATATATATATATATGTATATATATATGTATATATATATATATATATATGTGTGTGTACTTATATAACTTCTCATATACGTAGTTGCATTTACATTTGCGTAAACATTTATTGTAGCATGTTGATAAAAATATATATATCACTATATAATGAGAGGTATACGCACAATTATAAACACACACATACACACACCCTAATATACTTATGCACATTGTTACATACACACACACACATATATATATATATATATATATATATATATATATATATATATATATATATATATATATATATACTCAGATATATGTCCCATTATTTCATATACAGCTGTATATAGAAATATACAAGAATGAGAGATTCTAGAAACTGTAGCCCTTTACGTACGCTTCTGAAAAAATAAATGCCTTATTTGGATTGAATAAGT
>OY744520.1:182951833-182969333 GCA_963556195.1 Sepiola atlantica | reverse complement strand
AACCCTAACGCTAACCCTAACCCTAACTCTAACCCTTACTCTTACCCTAACCCTAACCCTAACCCTAACCCTAACCATAACCATAACCTTAACGCTAACCCTAACCCTAACCCTAACCTTACTCTTACCCTTACCTTAACCTCTAATCCTAACGCTTACCCTAACCCTAACCCTAACCCTTACTCTTACCCTAACCCTAACCCTACCCCTAACCATAACCATAACCTTAACGCTAACCCTAACCCTAACCTTACTCTTACCCTTACCTTAACCTCTAACCCTAACGCTTACCCTAACCCTAACCCTAACCCTAACCCTTACTCTTACCCTAACCCTAACCCTAACCATAACCATAACCATAACCTTAACGCTAACCCTAACCCTACTCTTAACCTTACCTTAACCTCTAACCCTAACGCTTACCCTAACCCTAACCCTAACCTTAACGCTAACCCTAACCCTAACCTTACTCTTACCCTTACCTTAACCTCTAACCCTAACGCTTACCCTAACCCTAACCCTAACCCCAAAAATAAGGAGCAATAAGCTCACGATTAAAAAAATTAAAAAAACAAAAACAAAAAAAAAACGGGACATATTTTGTCTTTACTACGGGCTTAAAGTTTTAAAAATCCTATCGGCTTAATTATTTAATCAATTATTTATTTTTATTTTTTATATATTCCTTCATTCAATTCTCTTTCCAATAATATAAAATGTATTTTGATACATCAACTCAATTACAAGAAAACGTTGTTTTTTGTTTTTTTTAACTATAGAGATGGCACTGTAGAGAATGTGAGGGAGAGGGGGGGGGAGAAAAGTAAGCAAACACTTATTTTGCCTTTTTCAATTCATAGTAAACAAAGCGCGTCTTTCGTTACTTCATAAACCGAATATTTTATGAAGATCAGATCAGTAGTTTATTTTAGTTGGATTTTTTAATAAGATCCTGCGGTCCCCCACTTTTGGGCATAGGTAATAATTGGGCAAACCTGTGATAAGACATTCTTCTTGCAGAGAGAAAGAGAAGGAAAGAGAGAAAGAGGGAGAGAGAGAGAGAGAAAGAGAGAGAAAGAGAGAAAGAGAGAAAGAGAGAGAGAGAGAGCGAGAAAGAGAAAGAGAGAGAGAGAGCAGTTACCCCTCTCTCTATGAACTCATTTTACTACTCTCATGTCTCGTCGAGATATCTTTCTGTCGAGCTAGCTAAGATATATTGGTTTTCATTTAAATTACCTCCCTTGAAAGTTCATGAACATAATATTTTCAGAAAGTTATCTTTTTTAATCAAATTATTTCAAGTAATTACTGTTGATATCGCCCAAACTATTGCATATATGTAGGATATAGAACAATAAATTTACAAATGAACAACACAAAACATTTATTATAAACTGTTTAATAATAGCTATGGAAATTCGGAATTCTGATAGGTGTCTTTGAGATTTTTGTATGTACAATACATACAGTATTTCACGATATGTTGTATTCTTGATTAAAATAGCGTCAATCTGTTTTGATGATAATATAGTAGTGATAAATGAAACAAAAGAACTTTCGCATTTATTCATTCGAAACAGTTTTTCATGGTAAACAACTGATGATCCCTTAAAATAGTGTTAGAAATAAACTAATATAATAAGTGTAAAAAATAAATTGACTTACATGAGTGATTTTCCACTGGAAGACTTGGGACTATAAGTTTTTTTTTTAATATAGTTTTAATGGTTGAGAAACTTCAGAGACTATATATATATAAAATAGACGAACAAGTTTTTTCATTCATAACTCCTATATTACCATCAAAACGGTTTAATACTATTTAAACATATAAACATATATATAGAGTAATATGAATTATTAAAAATAAGAACGCCATACAATGCATATATATATATATATATATATATATATATATATATATATATATATATATTTATATGTTTATAGGTCTCATCCACCAACAGAAAATCATAAGCGCAAAAGTTCGAAAAGTATAATAATAATGAATAAAAAAAAATGAGAATGAAGAAAAAATAAATAAACGTTTAACTTATAATTTCGTGCCGAATTTATTGGACGATTTTAGAAGCAAATTAAAGTAAAGCCCAACTTCAGTTTTTCTTTTCTTTTTTGGGTATAGTCTGTAGGGAATTTTCGGGAACCATTCCCTTCTTCAAGCCTTCTATGAGGTGTAAACATATATATATATATATTTATATATATATATATATATACACAAAGATAAATGAAGGAAGAAGATGAAATAGATTTGTCATTCGCACACCTTTATCTCTCTTCCTTCATTTATCTACATAATTACTTTACCATGTATTGAGCTTTAATCATTTCACTATAGGTTCAATTCTCTAAAAGTACACTTTTAGTCTCCTTTTATATATATATATATATATATATATGCATATATATATATATATATATATGCATATATATATGCATATATATATATATATATATGCATATATATATATATGCATATATATATATGCATATATATATGCATATATATATGCATATATATATATGCATATATATATATATGCATATATATATATATATGCATATATATATATATATATATATATATATGCATATATATATATGCATATATATATATATATATATGCATATATATATATATATATGCATATATATATATATATATATATATATATGCATATATATATATATATATATATATATGCATATATATTTTTATAAATTATGCAATCTATATTAGTTATGCATTGTATAGTAGATATCTTAACTAAATTTCCATTAAAAATATTACTTAATCTCTGAATTACGAGTTCTAAGCTTTGTATCACAATTTTAACTAATTCCGTAGGTAATTTGACCATATCCTTTAATTAATCTTTCAATTTTTCTTTTCTACTACTTCTAACCTATTAGAAATAGTTTTTGATTAGACCCATTACTTTACCTTTTATGGCCAATTCCTCTACAACTAATATTTACTTTAAGCTGAAGTAACTTTTACCTTTTCTCACTGTTTGATTATAATATGTTACTAATTCTCCCTTCTAATAATTCTTAAATATTGTATAGCACGATATTTATTTTGCCTTTTCCTTTTTGAGCTGCTACTACCTACATGTAATATTGCATTAGCTTCTTTCAACTTTGAGCCCATATGTACATCCCTAAATACTGTTTCAACCTTGTCTGCTTTGATTTGAGGTTTACTAGCATCAGCCCTCATAGTCGTTTCTATTTGCTGTATAATTGAGGACATTGGTTTATAATCAATTGATGCTGTCTACATGCTTTTACTTCATGTGCTGTGCTGACGATGATATCTGATATAAATAAAAACATATGATCCCTGAAACGATCGTACACAAATTGTTATGTTGAATTTTGGGAACAAAATTTGGTCATATAATAGTGGTTACATACATCGATCTATGTTATATATATATATACTTGCCTGCAAGAGAAGATTCTGCTTAGATATTCATATATATATATTAGCCTGAACTAATACTATATATATATATATATATAATATAATATATATATAGTCTAAAGAAGCTTTGAGTCATTTTAAACAAAAAAACAACAACAAAAAAGAAGTAATATGCAGTTTAAATTCCCAGATAAACTAACTAAATCCAAGATATTGCAGACTTAACATTCGTTGGAAAATTAATAAAAAAATAAGTAAATAAAAAAAATAAAAAGGGGGGGGGGTAAGTATCTAAGAGTGAAACAAAAACAGGAGACTTTAAGCGTCTAATATTAACAGGGGGCTCATCAGCTGTTTACCATGTAACTGTTTCGGAGATTTAAAAACAGGACAGTTATAATATTCATGGCTCTCCAATGGTACTGATTAAACTACCATTTCCCCAATAATCAAGTGCCGAAATAATTCAGCTTAAAATTTCACTAATATATACATAAATAAATAATAATAATAATAATAATAAAATAATAATAATAATAATATATTACCCTTAAGACTACCGTATGATATGATAATTTGCATATCAAATAACATTAATTATAACAATAATAATAATAATAATAATAATAATAATAATAATAATAATAATAATATAATATTATCTAAACACTACATCCAAGAACCATTCTGCAATATGTTAGCTAGCAATAAAATTATATAGGAATTAAAGTTACATTAAAAAATAAATAAATAAAAAATAAAGCTTAAGTACCTTAGGTACCAGAAAAAAAAAAAAAAATATATATATATATATATATATATATATATATTACAGTAGCATTGTCTGAATTTGTGAGAATAGCTCGAGTTACTCTAAAATTAATAGATTTTATACTCTCAGTTTCTGCTTTAGTAATAAGAAGTATTAAACAAGGTGATGATCAAATTAAAATATTTAGATAATTAAATAAGGCAAAACAGAAGTCACTTCAGTTTACAGATATAAAAAAAGTATAAAGTAAGAAACGAGATATAAAATATGCAAAAATCGATGGCTAAAATCCTGAAGAAAAAAAGGAAATATTTCAGCGAAACAACAAAGCACGGTCAGCGAAAATATATGTTTTAACTCAGGAATATTCGGGTCAATACTTAAGCTGATGATAAATAATTAGAAATACAAACAGCGAAAAACATAGGAGGCGTATATGTTACGACCAGGATATAATGAGATCATAGTTCCATGGAGGGAAAAGAGATATAATGTTGATGATTAGTATAGATTACAATTTAGACTCTGCTCGCCTTGTTTGTCATCATTTTTTGCTTTGTTTTGTATAATTAGCACTCATAGTAGCCATACCAAGAAATAAATGCACAGGAGCATTTTACAAATATCTTGGTGTAAGCCGACACACTTGTATGCTGAATAAAAATCAAGTTTTATGAGGTGACGTGAATCTGTCATTTATAACATTGATAAGGTATAACATTACATACAAAATATTGTGCATATATATATATATAGTCTCGGAAGTTTCTCAACCATTAAAACTATATTAAAAAAAAAAAAAAAAAAACAACAACTTATAGTCCCAAGTCTTCCAGTGGAAAATCACTCATGTAAGTCAATTTATTTTTTACAGTTATTATATTAGTTTATTTCTAACACTATTTTAAGGGATCATCAGTTGTTTACCATGAAAAACTGTTTCGGGAATATATATATATATATATATATATATATATATATATATATATATATATAGTAAGCTATGAAAATATATTTATGGCAATCAAGCTACACAGAGGCTCCCGCGTTTCATCCCTGGGGGGAATCTTCAGGTTAAAATGCTGAAGATTCCCCCCGGGGATGAAACGCGGAAGCCTCTGTGTAGCTTGATTGCCATAAATATATTTTCATAGCCTACTATCTAGCTCTACTTACGTATCGAGCACTGTTGAAGTAAATACTGAAAATTGATACATAAAAATTATATCTCCTCATAAAATTTTATGTGGATACATGAAATACTAATATATATATATATATATATATATATATATATATATATATATATATATAGGGTGAGGCAGAGAGGTCGGACGTTTTTCAAATAATCATATCATCGTTAATTGTCCACTCTTTTTGCCCCATCCTGTATATATATATATATATTTCAATTTTATAATACTGACCCAGCAATGCTTTTAATGAATGACCCATTTTATTAAACTCTAGCATGCCAATGCTTTCTTCGTTCTACAACCAGAATTTTAATTCATAACCGCCAACGTCATCATAACAAGGATGCATCATAAGAAGGACATTTTATCAAAGAAACAAAAGAAAAAAAGTTTGTTTATTTTTGTTTTTGTTTGTTTTGATGAAAAAAAAATGATACAATACTCCTCAACTCTGATGATGGACTATTATTCCGAAATTAATAAGATTAAAGTAAAAACAATAAAATATATTAGCCTTGCATAGATAAAGGCTTGTATTTTTAATCTTATAATACTGACCCAGCAATGCTTTGAAATGAACGACCCATTTTTTAAATGAACGAACCATTTATATATATATATATATATATATATATATATATATATATATATATATATATATATATATATATATATATATATATATATATATACGGTGTGTCAACGTAATCATGTCGTTTGTACACACACACACATATATATATTTATTTATTGATTATATTTTGAAATTCTAAAATATTTTAAACGAAACTAAAATAAATATAAAAATAAAATAAAATAAATAGTAATATAAATACATAAAAATAGCCAACGGGGGGGGGGGAGAGGGGATGATAAGCAATATAAGTTATTTGTCCGAACTCTATAAAATACAGTAGTTTTGTAAATAACTAATACAGTTTTTAACAACACAGGCAAAGAAAACATTTTTAATAACAAAATAGGTTAGGAAAAAATTAATTTGTTCTTGTTTTTTAAGGGAAGTGGTGTCTGTTCAACATTGTTGGGGAGCCATGAGATAAAATACCGCTTCGTTTTAAAATATCCGAAACAGTTTTTCATGCTAAACAACTGATGATCCTAACAAAAATATTAAGACTAGCGTAAATTTTAGGAATCAAACTAATACAGTGATTACAGAAGATTGATTGACTTACAAGCAAAGGATTTTTCCACGGAATGAATTGGGAATAAAAGTGTTTATTTTGTTTCCATATAGTTTTAAAGGTTGAAAATACTTCCAAGACTATTTTTATACAAACATGTACAACAGCGATACTTTGGGAGGTGACGGTGGTTAAGTGAATATCGACACGGACTGAAGACCTGGTTGTTCCAAGTTCGAATCCAGTCAGTTCCACAGTACCACTGTCACTTAGGGATGTTGGCAACCTTCTCGTGGTCCTTCCCGTAAGTACCCGATGTCTTTCCAGAAAGATTTCTAACTAGAAAAACATTGGGGAAACTAATGCCAACACCAGAATCATCTGATTCACACGAAAGAAGAAGAAGCGACACTTTCATGGAGATGTTTCAATCGTTAGTTATCAAAACTATGATCGCATCGGTATTAGAAAACGTGTCTTTTTTTTAGTTTTAGTTGTTCATATTGAAGAAGAAAGAAAGACATCAGATTTAAAACTAACATAATAACATGATCAAATTAAAACTAATATTTTAAATAAATCGTTTGTATATCGTCTACAATGTCCTTCCAAGTTTCAGGTTGAAATATTTGACAATTTCAGATTAGAAAGTTTTGTGAAGATGATTTTATTTTTTTCAAAATGTCACAAACTTAACAAATTTTGACAACTTAGAAACCAACATTTTTCTTGTATTATTCGAATCATTCGGACTAGTGTTCGCACCTTGGATGTTATTCTCACAACGTTTCGGCCGATGTAACCTCCGACATTCTTCAGGTGAACCTGGTCGAACTCGAGAATCTGTACGGCATTGCGAACGGAACCTTTTATTTATTCCACTGGGGTATCATGCTCTCGTTCTGTCTACCATGACGGAGTAGAAGTCTTAAGTAATTGGTAATTGTAACTTTAGAATCACCCGCTCTGAGGATTGAACCTCCAACCTTCAGAAGACTGTGACTCACAACTGATTATAACCTAGGTCCTTGCTAATAATATTAATTATCAATCCTCACCTCAAAGATTCTGAAATACAACATTTTTATTTTATTCAAATTTATACGAATATGACTAAAATAGTTCAAAAGCATTAAGCCCTTAATGCTTTTTAATTCATTTGATTTGAATTTTTGAATATTTAAAAAAAATGTTGATTTTTACAAAATAGTTTTCTTAAATAAAGGGGCAAAATATCCAGCTAAGTGCTGTTATTTAAGGTAGCGTCTCTTGAAGAATGTGCCCTATTCTGCGTATGGGACAGTGTGTAGCTATATCGAGGAGATCTTATTTGGGCTTAGGATACTATGTCATTTTTAATATTTGGTTAGAGTTTACTTGTTGGATGAAGTATATCTCTGTACAGAGAGACTGAAGAGACTCGATGCAATTTCTGGCATGATGGACATCCTACTGATCAAAAACACCCAATAGGGAAGTCGAGAAACTTGAAGGATGAGTAGAAAATAGACGATAATTGCATCCATTAATCTCCTGAATGAAACTTATATTTTACAGAATCAATGGTGTTTCTTGTAGGACATATCACCATATGTCAAAGGAAACATTTACCAACATCGCAAAATGATTACTTGACAAATTGGCGTCGTAGATAATTGCCACAGCGTAATCATCAGGGATAGTAAATTGACGACTTGTAGTATCAGTGTGTAAGGTGCGATTACATTCATCCATCACCATTCGCAAATTTGAGACGGGATGTTGTCAGTTGGGTACAGATCACAAAGGCTACCAGCGATGAACCCAATCATAGACGTGAGCCAACGGCTCAACGACCGAGGCCAAGTCGAAGCTTCCTCAGCAATGTCTAGCACTTAAAACATCTCAGAACGAAACTAGACAGCAGCTGTGGATTAAAGGGATAGAAAATGCTCTCATCTTACTGACATCGGAATTCCTTCTACGGAAGCCCTCCCTCTCGGGGCAGAAGAACGTGGGTCCAGTGGATGGCACTCAAACACCCGAGAGCAGGAATGGGGCGATCAAAAGCTGCTATGGTCAGATGGTGCTGCAAAATGTATTTGCCTTGTCTGCCCTCTCCTATCCAACCAGTGAAGCTTGAACTATGTTGTAGAGTACAACAAGGGGTCAATTGTATTGAAAAAGACTGAGTAAAGAAGTTGGAAACTTTCGTATGGTCATATGCTTCCAAGACACGCCCCCAAAAGAAAACGAATAAGAAGAAGACGGTGAACACCACAATTTGCAATGCTTACTTTTTTGATGACTCTTGTTCACTGGCAAAGTTTTGACTGCACAGAAATTAGCACTGATCTTGCTTTCTTCTGGTAATGTTTAATTTTACTTCAGTCGAAGATTTCAGAAATCAAGGGGCCCCTTCCTGGGGCTAACACTTGACCCAGCAGTTACATCAGGATCCGTCGTCTTCTGGTCGTATCTACGTATGGCCAGCAAAAACGTGTCAGATACGGAACCGCTAATAAATGAATTGCGAGTGGCAACGTTGCTTCTGTACCAGTCCTTTATGTGTTCTGGTCCAAGCCTTCTTCGTCTTCGTATGCAATTGCTTGGATTTTCTGCTCTCAGTGTCGGGGGTGTAAAAACATGCAATTGTGCTGGCTAACAAAGAGCTGCAACTAACGAGGAGGACTTCATGCAGACCAGAAAACCTAAGGCATAAAAACGTGTCAGATACGGAACCGCTAATAAATGAATTGCGAGTGGCAACGTTGCTTCTGTACCAGTCCTTTATGTGTTCTGGTCCAAGCCTTCTTCGTCTTCGTATGCAATTGCTTGGATTTTCTGCTCTCAGTGTCGGGGGTGTAAAAACATGCAATTGTGCTGGCTAACAAAGAGCTGCAACTAACGAGGAGGACTTCATGCAGACCAGAAAACCTAAGGCATAATATTCGTGAGCTCTATGAAAAGGTATGACTACATCATCATCATCATCATCATCAGCAGCAGCAGCAGCAGCAGCAGCAACAACAACAGCAGCAGCAGCAGCAGATAATGATTTGGTGCCTCGTTGTAGTTCTACAAT
This sequence comes from Sepiola atlantica, assembly GCA_963556195.1. NCBI lineage: Eukaryota > Metazoa > Mollusca > Cephalopoda > Sepiida > Sepiolidae > Sepiola > Sepiola atlantica. The sequence goes on along the minus strand of OY744520.1, from coordinate 182,959,705 downwards.
CCTCTTAGTGGCATATTCAATAAGCTGTAGGGACCTTCAAAGCGTATCACAAAATCGATGACGTCATCATTATTTGCGTACTTTACATAAAATGCTTAAATGCGTTTTTAATTCTTTGTTTTAAATCTCCCCAAAATTAAGTTATATATAGGAAGTCGTTTTAAACTAAAATAGTTTATTTAAAGATTAAATGATCGAACTGGGAAAGAAATCTATTCTTTATCATGAGATTTTAGTACGAAATTCGATGTTTTCTACAGCGAGGTCTATTGTTTACACTTTTTATTTATAAATTCACGGTTACTTAACCAAAAAGTGTTTACCAATAAAACGAAAAGTTAAATCTGCTGTGTGTTTTTTAAGACTCTTTCGCTTTATATTACATTAAAATTTCGATCGATCAGAATATATTTTGTTCAAATTTCATAAAACGAAATAGGGAGGATCACGTAACAAAATATTTTCTCTAATATATTTTACGAAAAAAACAAACATTTTATAGATAAATTAGTCCAATAATAAATAAGTATTGAAAATTTCGTGAAAATCTGACTATTACTTGATTTTGGTTAGATTTATTACACACACGGGTGTTAGCGCATCAAAATTGGGCACTACATAGGAACGTTAAATAGAGGCGTAAATAAACTATACACGCTTTTTTCATTATTTTCGTACGCTGAAAAAAAAATGTAAAAAAATTATTAGCAGTTTATTTTATGTTTCTTCTTTTGAATTGCAAAAAGAGTCATGATGATAATACAAACCTATATTAAAGTTACATCGTGTTACATATAAGGGGTAAATTCTATGGTGAGCTGTAGAGGTCCTTAATGATCTGCAACCACTATTCAACCATTCATGCTTGATAGTATTGTAATCCAGGTAAGGTTTGAATCCACACGCAAAGATCCGGAGACTCTTTATTGTAATTATATAATAGTGCTCAATAATAAATAAAGCTATTGTTATATGATAAAAGTTTTATTTATACAAATATAGCATGGCTACACACCCAGAACATGTTTCAATCGTAGCTTTGATCAGCTCGATTTACTCAGGCCCCAAAATAAGTGACCGTTTTATGTTTTCATAGCCATGCCCTGTTTGTAAAAAAATAAACTTTTGCTATATATATATATATATATATATATATGTGTGTGTGTGTGTGTGTATATATATGTATATATATATGTGTATATATATATGCATTAGTATTTCATGTCTCCACATAAAATTTTATAAGGAGATATAATTTTTTATGTATCAATTTTCAGTATTTACTTCAACAGCGCTCGATACGTAAGTAGAGCTAGGTAGTAAGCTATTAAAATATATTTATGGCAATTAAGCTACACAGAGGCTCCCGCGTTTCATCCCCAGGGGGAATCTTCAGGCTAAAATGCATTTTGATTGCCATAAATATATTTTCATAGCTTACTATATATATATATATATATATATATATATATATATATATATATATATATATATATTCGAGCCAAAATTCGACAGAGGGTATCCCGGCTGGTGCCTGTCTGCGTCCTACTTACTCGTCGACTATCCGTCAGACCGAATCCTCCCAAATTGACTCACATCTGTTGCTGAAGCCGAAATAATAAAGACAACATTGCCACCCTGATATCCCCGACAATAACCGGGGTAACATACGGGTTAGCGAACTTTTAAATATTCAAGAAAGCGTAAGCATAGATTTTGAAGGATGGAGATACGTATTTCTTTAATTAAGAAAATATAATTTGCCATTCTTTGTTTGGATGTTAAGAAAGTAATTTTTGGGAAGGGGTGTCAGGTTCGATACTTGTAGCTGCTCATCAACCCACTTATACAAATGAGCCTCCATTTTTAAAAGTGCTGGGTATAATCAGTTTTAAGTAACCCTCTTCTGGGGGTTGAAGGTTCAATCCTTAGTACGGGCGATACTAAGAATACAATTACGAATTACTTAAGACTTCTACCCGATCATGGCTGATAGAACGAGAAAAAACTACCCCCGGGAATTAAATGAACGGTTTCGTTCGAAATTCCGTACAGATTCCCGTGTTCATCATAAATATTTCCGAGTTAAACGGAAACGCACATGGAGAAGGTCGGAGGTAATAGCGGTCGACACGTCATGATAATAAGATCCAAGGTAAGAACAGTAGTCCAAATAATTCAAATAATAAAAACTGAAAGCCCCCTGTACCTTTGTTATACTTGTGCAGGTGGCGAGTTAAGTAAGCAACTGGTATTAAATAAAATTACTTAATGACGCCGACGCGACTTGAACGCGGCATGCCAATTCCATAAATCGCCTCGATAATCGCTATCTATCTATTACTATATTCATACAGTCATTCGTTTCGTATAAATCAGATGATTCTATTGTTGGCATTAGTTTCCCCGATATCTTTCTAGTCATAATTTTTTTGTAGAAAGACATCGGGTACTTACAGAAGAGACCACATGAAGGTTGCCAACATCATAAGTGAAAGTGTTTCTGTGGAACGAAGAACTGGATTCGAACTTGGCGCACCTAAGTTCTCAGTCTGTGTCGTTAACAACTTAGCAGCCTTCACCTCCCATTATTATACTAAAGCTGATTTAATCAACATTTGTTTCCCTAAAGTTTTTTTACATATATATTTTAACCACACAAAATACATACTAAAAGTTGTCCTTGTTTTGGGGATTGAGTATTGATTTACCCCTCTCCAGGAGTTAGACACAAGGCCAGTTTTTATCTTACTCCCACAAGTAAGATGTGACCCAAGGTCGGGTCGGGAAAGTGGGGTTTAAAAATTGCCTGGGCAGCCCCGTCGGCATTCCCCGGTAGGGGCGCTTCAGACAGTAAGCAATAAACTTACTCCTCCCCAAAGAGGGGAGGCAAAGTTCTGGGAGGTCCACCTTCCCAGGGCCTCCCAGAACTACACAGGACAGACCCATTGACCGGCGTAAATCAAAACCAGAAGGCCAAGACAACACCAGTATGGGGTGCAGTATCCATCGGAACAGATACTACACTTTGATCTTAGCCAAAAGGCCAAGAATTGCCTGTTTTGGGGATTGAGTAATGTTTAATAATAAAAAAACATTTTAATTTTCCTAATAAGTTGTAATTTTTAATTAACTGACCAAGTAAACCATCTGCCTATCACATTCCTCCTTCTCTCACTGTATTTTAGTTGACCTCACCTCTCTTTTTTATACCGTATATATCATTTTTGATTTCAGTCTCTTTCTCTCTGTCTGTCTGTCTGTCTCTCTCTCTTTCCCCCTCTCTCTCAGCTTATTATCAGAAAAGTAAGAATAAACAGATTGAAACAGTCCATATTTATTTGCCTCCTCACGTGGGGAAAATCCAGCTCCCACAAAAAGGGACAATCTGGATTGGGACAACAATGAAAATCCCCTCAGTCTCGAAGAATTTCTCTACCACTTACTGAAGATAGAAAAGATGAAGTGACGTATCAGAACAAATACTACATTTTGTTCCTAGCTGAAAAGAGGTTGGAATAGTGTATTTTAAATAATAACACTACAGTACTAAATTTATTAAACCCGTAGAGAGAGAGAGAGAGAGAGAGAGAGAGAGAGAGAGAGAGAGAGAGAGAGAGGGGCAGAAAGCGACTAATTTAGGATTTTGTCTTTTTATTTTTATATCTAACTGGCTTTGCAAACTTACCTTTTGCTGATTCAAATAATTAAACCCGAGCTAAATAGGCGACCCGATAGATCACATTTATTCTAGTATTATCACAAAAATAAGGGCAACCCGTGGAAATTCCATGGTACATTCTATATCAATCTGTATAATTTACTGTTAATAAGAATATTCTTTTGGAAATGATAAATGCGTGTCAGGCTCAATAAATTAATAAAACTAATGTTATATTTTCAAATGTATTTATTTAAAATTGTGCTGTTTTAGTCGACATACTTGATTTTGGAGAAATTCATTTTAAAATAGGTAAAGTCGGATTTTTTTACCTTAGCGGTACCAATCAGCATCTTTGCTGATTAGACGATCGCATTTTTTAAAATATGTGTGAAAGGTGATAACAACTATATAACCATTAAAACGGCTTACTATTATTTAAATCAATAGTACAACATAGTCTTTTGAAATATTGTATATATAGTAGAGAACTAAGACCCACACACAATTTTTTTATACCTAATTTACATAATTATTTCTTAAACAGTTTATAATAAATTAATGTTTGGTATTATTAATTTGTAATTTTATTGTCCTATTTTCCTATATATATATATATGCAATAGTTTTGTCGATATTAACAGTAATTAATTAAAGTGATTTCTGATCTAGACATTGAAGACGGTATTGCTGCACTAGCAGTGAATACCACTGACGTACAAGGCATTATCAACAATGTCAAAGTCGAGTAGAGTAGGGAAGGGCTTACAAAACTGGCTGACAAAACAGTCTACCCCTAAAAATATTGAAAAAAGCACAAGCCTGATATGTTATTCTCCATCAGGTAAAATAGTTATTCGAGATCATTAAACTTGTGCAAGACTAGCGCAAATGTGATTATTTACTCATAGCGGCTACTGAACATGCGTTTACGGTCTGACATAGTCGAACACACTGTCACACATGTCTATCGGTTGCGTGTGAGAAAGCCTTCTTAGAGATATAGACTGGCATTTTTATGTGCGTGTGTTGAGAGGCGCATGCGTTGTGAGCCATCGAATCTTTCACACCGTAAATTCATCACTAATGAATTTATAGGTTTTGGCAAACTTTCTTCTTGTCTGCACCCTCTCTCTTACACACATGATGTTACTAGTCTCAGTCTTTTCTATAAGTACTATTATGGCATGTGTTCTTGAGAAGTGTGTGATGTATTCCCTGCTTCCTTTATTCCAGCTCATTTGACTCGTTGGTCTAGTGGTCTCCATCAATTAGCTGTTTTGATTACCTCATTGTAATACAGCTGCCTATTCCAGTAGCTTCTTTCTAAGAACTGCAAATTTGTGGAACTCTCTTCCTGATGACTGCTTTCCTCCTACCTATATCCTTGGTATTTTCAAGACAAAGGCCAATAGGTATCTCCTGTCTTTGCAATAATCATATTTCGTTCTTGTTAGCTCCTTACATCAAGTGGTTTCATGCCTTGTCTGGAGCGATTTCCCTTAAAAAATGGGCAGGTGAATCTCTGTCTCATTTGAGGGCCCTTGATAAGATGCAGAAACATATCTGTAATTTGATTGGCCCCCATCTTTTCTTCTTCTCTACACCCTCTCTCTCACAGACATGATGTTGCTAGTCTCAGTCTTTTCTATAAATACTATTATGGCATGTGTTCTTCAGAATTATCTGACTTATTCCCTGTTTCTTTTGTTCCAGCTCGTTTAACTGGTTAGTCTAGTAGTCTCCGTCAATTAGCTGTTTTGATACCTCATTGTAATATAGCTTCCTATTCCGGTAGTTACTTTCCAAGAACTGCAGGCTTGTGGAATTCTCTTCGTGCTAACTGTTTTCCTCCTACCTAATCCTTTGGTCTTTTCAAGACTAAGGTCAATAGGTATCTTCTGTCTTTGCGATAATTATCTTGATGTAAGGAGTTAACAACTCCTTACATCAAGTGGCTATATGCCTTGTCCGGAGCGATTTCCTTAAAAAAAAAACACTCAAGAAAACGTCTTTTTGGTTGTTTTCGGGCGTTGAGTCTTTTCTAAGATTTGAGTAAAGTTGTTACATAGCGAGGGCTTTGTTTAAGTGTAAAATTTTTGAGGAACACTTTTAAGGGTTAGAAGTGACCCCAGACGAAAGTCGCAAAATAATGTGATTACCTAGCGAAGATTTTCTGTCTCTTTGGCTTGCGAGACTGTGGCGGAATTGATGATCTTGGGCCAGAATCGAGCGATAGAGGTGGCCCGGACTTAGTTCAACCCCGCGGTAAGAGGGTCCGCCTTTGCCTGGCTTACTAGTTTTCTAGTGAGGATTGAACTCACAACCTCAAAGTAACAAATCTACTGGTTGCTTCACAATAATGATGGATTTAATTATAATGACAAATAGTGAACCAGCGGATTGTTTTTTTCTGATTGGTTAAACGGAATTAACTGAGGGAAAATCTGCTAATAAAACGAGAAAGAAAAGGAGAATGGGCAGGAGTGATATTCTGCGGTGAGCTGAATTATTTTCGTTCAGGGTTTTTTGTGCTTCTACAGGAATTGAACCGAACTGAGTTTTTTTATTGTTAAAACGTTACTAATTATAGCAGAAATGACGTATCTTGGTGCTGTATCCCGAGCAGCGCGCACTGTGTGACTAGGTGTTGCGATACGAACTACCCGTCTTTCTCTCTCTCTCTCTCTCTCTCTCTCTCTCTCTCTCTCTCTCTCTCATAAACACACACGCGAGTAACCTGTATCTGTGATGTTTTTCTGTAAATGTGTGTTTTTATTAAATACAACTTTTTTTTATAAACATCGGCGTCCGAGTGAGTTTATCGGGGAAGCAACTTGGGTTCACAACGACGACACGGGTGTATAATGGTTTATACACGCATCGTTAAGTGAAAATGTAACAAAGAAAGCAAAACGATATTTGTATTTGGCCGTTCAAAAAATAGAGTTATATATTTTTGGAGCCAATTATTTAATCAAGTTTTTAAAAATATTGCGATATAGATATCAGAAAAAAGCTAGGTGAATTACATAATAATGGTTAAGGATTTGATTTACAAAGGCATTTTTTTGCTGGAATAATTTGTTAAATGTAATTTAAAAATAAACTAAAAAATGGAATTTTTACTTGACTGAAAACCATCAAATAATTTGAACTGTCTAGATTAGTCTTAAAAGGTTGTTCATGAATTCGGAATAGGGGCGCGTGAGCGAGGTCAGAAATTGAGGATTACCCAAGTGCCACCATTGCTCCCTCACTTGAAATATTTAAGGCTGTTTACATGTAATAAGTAGAATCTCATTTGGAAAGGGGGAGTTGAACATGATGTAAGGGTACAATACCGAAGAATGAGATTGATAAGAAAGAATTGAACGGTTAACAGTCGCAACATATTTTTTTTTTACACGAAATGCAGTAGAATTTAATTATCTAGCGACTTTTTAATGAAAGCTGTCTTTAGTTCAAACGTAATTTATTTTCGTTTACGATTTCTCGACTACTTTTACGAGAACAATTTAAGAGAATTTGATTCGCAAATTGCAACCTTATATATTGTGAGATGTATATATCACTATTTTTATCAAGTTAGGAATTTATATATATTTGTATGTACAAAATTCACTTCTAAACTAATTAACGGATCATTATAAAGTTTTGAACACAGCTAATAGGCGTAATGCAGTCCAAATGTCAGCTATATTTAGTTTCATTCAGTTTTATGGAAAGAGGATAAAAAGGGGGTTGAGGACCCTTTGTGTATATTCAGATGCTTCCGATATTTGTGAAATTTTAACCATTTTATTTAGGCATCAATTAATAAATATTCTCTTAATTTTAGTTTATTTGGAGTATTTTAAAGGGGGTTTAGGGGTCATAATATTAACACAAGCTTCTATTTGAAAATTAAAATATTTCAGATTTACATTAAATTATAACCATCGTCATCAGACACACATAAAGCAAGATTCCTTTAATTTAAATTTCGTTTTAAGACCCCTTCAGCTATAGCTTTAAATTTTAGATATTTTATGGAATAACTCGTGTAACGCATTTTGATTAAAATAAGAATAAGGATTCTAGACATAAGATTAAGTATCATTATATCTTGATTTTAATCTCTCTAAGGGGGTACATAAGTTTTCTGGATGAAATGATGGTTTCTACGTAGGGAAAAGGCAATACAGCTCCGTAAAAATATCGAGTCCTCT
>OY744520.1:182916833-182949333 GCA_963556195.1 Sepiola atlantica | reverse complement strand
ACATAATTGAATCGCCTCCATATTTTGATGTTTGCACTATCTTTTTGGGATGAATGCTTCGCATCTCTTACGCCAAAATTTCTGTACATCGTTATTTCCAAGAACGGGAGGCTGATGTAATGAAGATGATAACGACGCGAATTTCGACCTCAGTGTGCCAAGTTCGAATCCATCTTTTTTAGTTATGAATGTTGATAACCTTCACGTGGTCCCTCCTGTAAGGACTTAATTAAAGAATGAATCGGAGGACCCAATGCTAACAGTAAAATCAAGCCAATCAAAAGTCTTACCATATTTATTCATATTTTTTTCCAAAACGCTCAATTGTTGTTTCATTATTCCATATACTTATTTCAAAAAGTAAATTTCTATGTCTAAGGATGTTTTGAGAAAATTAAACCGAGCAACAACGTGATAAGGTTTCTGAAAAGAGGTTCCTCGTTGTCGGTTTCTATACTACCAAGTTTTATTTCAAACAACCTGAGGGTTGTTTGAATAAGGTTGCCAGCAAAGTAGAGATCACAACGGCTATCAATTATTAACGCCATCTCCTTCATGGACGTGAACTAACAGTCCAATGACTGAAGTAAAAAATAAGCTTTCTCAGCCATGTCGAACCCCGAACAACATCACAGGAAGAAAACAGATTACAGCTGTGGACCAGACGGCGAGAGAATAGACCCACTCCTACTGACATAATAATCCCCTTAGGCCTTAGCTCCGATGGAAAACACCCAACCGCCCGAGAACGGGAATGGAGCGATCAAAAGTTGCTATGACTAGATGAGGCTACAAAACTGACCGAACCATCTGTGAATGTGGAGAGGGGGACCATACGATGCAACACTGCCTTGTCTGCCCCCTACTGCCCAACCGGTGTAGCTTGAAAGATCTCGCAGAGTATAACACTAATGCAAAGGACTTCGTAAAGAAGTGTGAGACTGTCGTATGACCACATGCTTCAAAGACACGCAAACAAATTTAAACAACCTTGTGCTGTGCGAGTCATTACCCTGTTAATCACCATATTCAAACTTTTGGCCATATCTTTCGTAAATTGTTGGGTTTATATTAACCTCGCGACACAGATTTTGTTCAGTTCTTTTTTGACCAAGAAACGATACGGAACATAACATTTAACATTTAATCAGTCGCAGAACCACATTTTGATGATATTCTATGCGTCAATTTAATGAGGTTGGCCATTCACACAAATTATTCTATAATTACTTTAACTTTATTCATTGTGCCATATAATAAATAAGAATCACATTTAATGTAAATCAGAAATATAGGAATTTTAAAATGGAATGTCCGTTGATTCGACATTTATAGAGTTTAAATTCTCTTAATTTTCATATTAATTGGTGTTGGCCGAGGAATAGAATATCAGATTGTGAGTCAGAGGAGACTTTGCAACTGGGCTCAAATTCTTCAACCGGCAAGAATTAACATCTCCTACACTGAGGATTGCATAAGCATGAAACACCAGTGTCTTTAGGTAATAAAAATAAATATTTATTTAAGAATATTGTTATCGCACCCACTTAAATACAAGGAATAGGCCTCTAAGAGAATTTAATAATAAGCAGTCACGCTAGGCGTAATGCGATGTTCCAACCCTCTGTTGTTGTTGAACACTGTTCGACTTGCTTACTCTATGTGTCTGCTTATTACACATTGATAGAGTTTAAATTCTCTTCATGTCCATGTTAATTATTATTGACTGAGAGACAGAATATCAGACAGCGATTCAGAAGTACCTTTGCGACTGGGTTTGAATCTTTCGACCAGCAAGAATGTACATCTCCTACACAGAAGATTGCATAAGCATACAAACATCAGTGTATGTAGGTAAGAATAATAAATATTTATTTAAATATATATTTATTTAAATATATATACATATAATATTTATAAATAAATATTAATTGTTTAGTACCTACGGACATCGATGTTTCATGCTTACGCAATCCTCAGCGCAGGAAGTTAATTTCCGACGGTTGGCGGGCGCGAAGTCCGATCACAAATCGCCACTGATTCGCAGTCAAGAGCGTTTCCTATTGGCCACCACAGATCAGCTTAGAATTAAAGAGGAATTTAACTTTGTGAATACCAAGACGGGTATTTTACAATGAGCAGCGAATAGTGATCTACAACAATAAACTGTGTTGGATCTCGCAATGAAGCTTGTTATTAAACTCACTCAGAGTGCCCGGCCTTAGTAAAGGGGGCTTTTAATACATATATATATATATATATATGTGTGTGTGTTACACCGGCCGTTCTTACACAGGAGAAACAACACCGGTTGTCACTATAAATATATATACTAACTTGATTGAATAGAAGTGACATCTCGGTACAATCTTAAAATGTTTTAAAACGTTTTTAATCGACCTAATGGCTACATGCTTGCTCATACGAGAAATGGTGCACGTTCTCCAAGTAATGTTGGCTCTAGTAAAATAGCACTCAGCTGGATACTCACATGACTAGATGCATTTTTGTCCTGGAATCCGGTAAGACAAATACACCGCAAGAAAGATAAACTATAACATATTTAAGTATGTATCTCATATAGAGATCAAGTGTTAGCCCCAGGAAAGGGGTCCCTTGATTTCCGAGAACTTACACTAGAGTAAAATTTTAAAAATATATATATATAGGGTGGGCAAAAATAAGGGTCCTATTTTTAAAAATTCATAACTTTTTTATTTATTGATTTTTTTTTTTTTTTTTTTTTTTAGAATAAGTAAAGGACCCCTTCCGAAGCAAGCATGAGCCATATTAGCCCTAAGGAACGTACCCTCATTTAGAAAACATTATTTTTGCTTAAAAAACTCAAAACAGTGTAAAAAACAATACTTTAGTTTTTGTAAGTTTTAAGAAGTGTTTTTCGGCTAAAATTTGTTTTGTTTATTTCAAAAAATCTCGGAAGGGTCAGTCTACACACACATAAAGTTTGGTGAGTTTAACTTTTATTTTGTGGAAGTTATTCAAATTCAAGTTATTCAAATTTATGATAGGACTCTTATTTTGGCCCACCCTGTATATATATATATATATATATATATATATATATATATATATATATATAATATCTGACTAACCTAATTGTTTATTAGAAGCCTAGAAAGTCATAGGAAGTAATTGTAATATTAGTACACTTTAGGGGAGTAAGATAATTGATTTATACAGGCAATATAAGTTTTAAGAGAATGTATTGTATTATGGATTATTGATTCAATGTCAGTATAACAAATTCTATAGGTAACCATGGTATCTGTTCAAGTACGATTCACCGCACGCCGTGAACGTTTTTCGTTCTAAGGAGGATCGCTCTAAACTGATTTTGGTATCGATCAGCCAGTCACGAATTATTTGAATCGGATGAAGAACCCGCTATTTAAAGCCGCTCATTTTGGTTTTTGCCGGTGACTTGGTTGAGACATCAAAGGAGAAAAATTGTTTCTTAACTCAGTGTCAGTACTTAGCCTCACACAAAGAAAAGAAAACACCCAAAAGGAAGCTGGTTAGACGTTTGGGAATCAGAAAACAAAAGAAACAAAACAAAACAAAAACACATTCGATTGGACAGGGACGCATCTGTGTCAGGAAGAAGACATTTGCTTTTAGACAGACTCTCAGCCTCTACGGTCGATATTCCGGTATGAAATATGCACACTCGGCAAAAAACTAGATCAAGAGAAGTGTTCTTCAAAAGGTTCAGTATTCTTGCCAAGTGTCCATATTGTTTCTAGAGGCGTCCACACATCACTATAAGAGGCTTTGTTCATCGGACACACTTAAGACTAAATGGACGCATCTTATTCTTGACACGCCCAATTATCTTTACAAGAGGTGCTGTCCGTCGGCCCGTAAGCGTCAGTATAAAATAACATTAGATGAACTCGTCTGAGCTCCAATGTATGCCCCCTTCTTCTCCATAAAACATTCACACAAAAAAACTCGTCTAGTTACAACCACTGTAAATAATTTTCTTTTCTTCTGTGTTTCTAAAATTAAGCGAAACTTCCATGAACAAAGTTTCTTTCTAAGAACTACCTGTCTGTGGAACACATTACAGCGGGTCTGCTTCCCAGCTGACTACAACATTGTTGCTTTCACGTCCAACGTTAACAAATTCTTGTTGAGCTGTCCTCTTTAATAATCAAATTCTGCCCAGTTTCAACCATCGTTACCAATTTTCACGAAGTTGTCTCCCCGTCCACCTGACAAACTCAGTAACCCTTATCCTCGAGTGGCATTTTGGGCCTCGATAAGTAGTGACTCGTTAGTACATAAAAATTACTTTCGATGCGCCCATGGATTTCTGTGAGAGGTCTGTCCAAATGTCGGTCTTACACGCCCAAGTTTGCGAGACTACAATTTTATGTTTCGGAATTTTTTTTAGATGAAGATAGATATGTAGTAATATTTAGATTATTCGGACTACTTTTCTCATCTTGGATGTTATTCTCAACACGTTTCGGCCGATGTAACCTCCAACATTTTTCAGGTGAGTCTTTTTGAATTCGGGAATCTTTATGTCAAACCCAAGAATCTGTACGGAATTTCGAACTTTTTATTTAATCCACGGGAGTAGATTGTTCTCGTTCCGTCAGCCATGTTAAGTAGTTGTTAATTAGATTATTAATATCGGCTATACTTAGAATTGAACCTTCAACCTCCAGAAGACTGTCACTTCGAACTTATTATTACTTAGCACCTTCGTTGGTCTGTCACGTTTAAGTTTGAAAAGCGATCCCATTCGTCTGTCACGTTAGTTTGAAATAGTGTTTCCGTTTGTCTGTTATGCTGATTTGAAATAGGGTTTCTGTTTGTCTGTTATGCTGATTTGAAATATTGTGTCCGTTTATGAATAACACTGCGTTGAAATATGGATTTTGTTTGTCCGTTACACGAGTTTGAAATAAGGTTTCAGTTTGTCTGTTATGCTAATTTGAAATAGGGTTTCTGTTGTATTTCACGCAGATGTGAAATATAGTTTCCGTTTCTCAATTACAGTGTGTTGAAATAGGGGTTCTGTTTGTCCGTCACACTGGTTTGAAATAGGGTGTCTATTTGTCTGTTATGCTGATTTGAAATTAGCTTTCTGTTTGTCCGTTATACTGGTTTGAAATAGGATTTCACTTTGTCCGTTATACTGGTTTGAAATAGGATTTCTCTTTGTCCGTTATACTGGGTTGAAATAGGATTTCACTTTGTCCGTTACGCTTGTTTGAAAAAGCACTTTCGTCGCTAAACGCGCAGATTGAATGGACGCATCTTATAGACGTTCTTGCTTTTACTATATAAATGTCAATATCGCTATAGAGAGATCACGGCTAAACACATAGCATAAGGATTCTTTTTGATTATTTCACTGGGGAGGAAAAAAGACTTTAGACATTCGACCCTTTGTTATCTGTTTTCTTCACTAACTCAATCGTCCAGGTGTTTAGCCGTTGAAAATTAACACTCTTGTTAAAAGAAGTTATATAATAAATAAATGAATAAATAAATAAATATGAAATAAAAAGCTTATGTAAGGAAAAGAACAGATAAGTGGAGTGCTAGGCCTGATTACAAAACGACCCTCCTTATTCAGTGCAAAGTGACGTCATAATATTCCAATGACGTCATCCATTGTTAAGTAACGCATGCGTAGAGGAGACCGCTCGAGGCCTGCGACCACCCCTGTGTTATATTGGTGCAGGTGCGAAACAAAAGATAAAACGATTAGAGACGGATCTTTAAAGCAAGATACGAACATAAAGTCACAGAATGCAAAAGCGGGTATTGTTATTACCATAAGACGTACTCGGATTAACTTTCCTTTCTTTTGTGGTTCTTGATAAGTCTCTATTTACATATTTACATAACCCTTAATAATATTCTATTCGAACATGAGAGTTTTTATGCCAAAATCGTGAACATGTACAGAATTTCGAACTGAACCCGTTATTTTATACGGCTGACAGAATGAGAACAATCTACCCCCATTGATCAAATAAAGCTTTTAGTTGAAAATTTCGTATAAGTTCCTGAGTTCGACATAAAGAATTCCCAGTTTAGATAGAAGGTTCCCAAATTAAAAAAAAATCACATGAAAAAAGTCGGAGGTGACATCGGCCGACACGTTGTGAAAATAACAACCAAAATGAGAATAGTAGTCCGAATGATCCAAATATCACTGAGTTCATAGGGATAATTATTTTAACGCACTTTTACACAACGCGCCATTGAATTCAATTTAGTCATAATTTTCTTTTGCTTCGTCTTGTTCCAATCAGGCCATCTTTTATTGTCGCGATCATTTGACAACATACTCCGCAGTAATGATGTATTTTCCGCCCCCCCGTTATCAAGACATTGATCTTGAACAAACTACGACATCAGACTTTAAACGAACCACTCGAACAAAACGAATGTATCAATCATTAAAAGAAAAGAACGCTTAAAATATTTGAAAAAAGACCATCTACTTTACGTGCTATTTTTTTTCTAAATACTAGACCTCGCTGCAGTGTTCTTCCCAAATTCACACTGTAATAGCAATACAAGCAGCAGCAGTGATAGTTCGCGGTTAACGATTTTTAATGCATGCTTAATTTCTAAGCTCAGCGCTGATTGGTGCAAGCATTTAACTTCCTTTCTGGCTTGCCAATCAGAGGCGATCTCTCAGGCGTGTTGAGTACACAACCGAACTTAATAAAAGAGAGCGCTGACAAGACTCTTTCCATTTCCGTCCGAGCTTTCTCGGCCTTTTGGCTAAGAGCAAAGTGTAGTATCTAATTCCGATGAATACTGCACCCCCATAGACCGGTATCGTCTTGGCCTTCGGGGCTTGATTTACGCCGGCCTATGGGTTTGTCCTGTGCAGTTCTAGGAGGTTCACCCTCCCAGGCTTTGCCTCCCCTCTTTGGGGAGGAGTAAGTTTATTGCTTACTGCCTGAGGCGCCCCTACCCGGGAATGCTGACGGGGCTGCCCAGACATTTTTTGTAGGCCAGAGTGCTCAAATTCTCGGGCGTTGGCTTTTCAAATCTCACTGTCCGACCTTGTGTCACATCTTACCGCTATGAGAGGTAGATAAATAAATTTCCGTCCAGGAGACCACACAGCGAGTTGACTCATTCCACGCTGTTTCTTTCCAGCTCCAAACTTTTCTCTTCGGCCATCCGCCCTGGGTCGTCTGGCCCTGGCGTTCGACAAGAAGCTCTAAAGATCCAACATGGCTACTGCCGCAAACACGTGGACTTAATGCGACACACGCATACCTATATGGGCATGTTCTGACTTCAACACCTGTGTACGTTACAAACATTCTCATATATGAACTATCTTCCTTTCCTTACAAACAAGACATTAATCCTACACTTCATATATGAACTCTTTTACTTTCCCTACTAACGGGACATTTATTTAAGTCAGTGTGGGGCAAGTCATGATTTACACACACAATTTGGTTGTAAACTAACATACACGTTATTATGGATATTATCCAACGTGTATGTTAGTTTACATCCAGTTCTATATCTATCTATCTATCTATCTATCTATCTATCTATCTATCTATCTCTCTCTCTCTCTCTATATATATATATATATATATATATATATATAGAGAGAGAGAGAGAGAGAGGAGAGAGAGGGAGAGAGAGAAGGATGGAAGAAAGGGAGAGAGAGTAAGTTGAGACAAATCAATTTATAACATTATTTCAGTTCTAACAATTTCAGATCAACAATGATTAGGCGTACGATCGTTTCTAAAGCGATTAAGAATTTTTTTATTTTCTTATTTTTTTACTTTTTAATTCCAATATGCCTATTAAAAAAAATCACAAATAAAAGTCAAGCAAACAAACATGAACAATTTTTCTTATTTAACAAAATATATATCAAATTATAAAAAAAACAAAACATAGGTACACAGATTTATAATTCGTCTACTAATAATCATGACAATAATAATAATAAAATGAAATAAATAATGAGAAAATATATAATGGATTTGAACCTCAAAATTCAATATTAAGGAATAAGTAAATAATAATAATAATAATCTATAAATATCATAGTTATAATAATAATAATAATAATAATAATAATAATAATAATAATAGGATGAGAAGACCGAGGAGGGACAGCACAAACCAGACCTCCACTGGAAAAGTGCAGAGAGTGCTGAAACCTTGGGGAGGCTTGTTGCCACCCAAATCCCAGAGAAGACCAATTGTCCTTACCGGCGAGAAATCAATGGTAAGAGGCTGTTGCGATACCGCATCGTTATCGAAAAAAGGTGAAGAACACTGGAAGTCTGGGGAGACTTGTTGTCACTCAGACTCCAGGAAATACTACTGGTTGTTGTCAGTGAGCAATCACTGACGATGATCTGTGTGAGAACTCCTAGTGAGTACAAATAATAATAATAATAATAATAATAATAATAATAATAATAATAATAATAATAATAATAATAATAATAATATAAATCTATAACTGTCATAGTAATAAAATAATATAAATACAGTATAAATATTTGTTTATTAAAGTTTTTATTTTTTATTTACAGATGATATTGTTTCAGGCTTTTTTCCTTCATAAGTGCAGGAGTGGTGGTTGCAGGCAGTCGCATGGGATCGTCATAATGGTACCACATTTTAAAAATTCTAACGACTCATTGTCATATATATATATATATATATATATATATATATATATATATATATATATATATATATAAATATATATATATAAATATATATATATATATATATATATAAGTCTAAGACTAGGATAAATAGAGGAAGTGGGGGTTATTTCGGGGTCTTTCTTTTTCTGTCTAGTGCAAAAGTAGGGCTTGAGAGTCAAGTCCATACTACTATGTAATCCATAGCTGGAGGGAGGACGCATGGATTTATATATATCCCGAGAGTATTCATGAAAATAATGCAGTAACCCTGACTATTAGACCCGACACACCGAGCCGAGCCCACAGTCACACCAAGGTTAACGTTTTAATAATCAAAGTCTACACCTTTCTCCCATCTTTTAAACATCCTTTCAAAATGTTTCTATCGCCAAATAACAATCTCATTAACTCTTATCCTCGAGTGGCTTTCGGGCCTTGATAAGCGGCGATGCATTAGTAATAAACAGCCGAATACATTTGTCGAGATACTTTCATTTCTTTGCACTCGTTGCAAATTATTTGATGTGCAACGCACAAACACAACTCTGTGAATAAAAGATAAGACACGTGGAAGGTTTTGCGAAGACTCAACTTCGAAGTTTGGAATAAAAAAGTTCTGAAAAAAAATTCAAGCAAACAAATAAATGGAATAAAAATTGTATCATATAATATTGTGTAGGTCCTACTAAAAAGTATGCTCAGCTGAACATGACAACAAAAAGATTGATTCAAGAATTCGAATGTTCGACTATTATTTTATATATCAACTGCTTTTTAGTTTTACTATTTTTTTTACTTTCCTTGTTTATTTTTTGTTTTTGTTTTTAAATAAATACACATTGGTCTTTATTATAGAGTGGGGATTGAGAATGTAAAACTAGTGTACCTTATATATAGGACGAGAATGATACCTGTACCATGGCAGGTAAAAATAATTCCCTGAATAGAATAGTTTTTAGGTACTTTTAAGGAATAGGTATCCAAGAACATTTCAGTACTTACGTTATTAATTCCGAATTTTACCGAACATTTTCGAGACTGCCGAACGTTAACGAACTTCCCCAAATAATCTACACAATACTAACCGAACTGCTTTAAAAGATTGTTTACCCTAACCATAAACAAACCCTAAACTGACCATAAACTAACCTTAACTTAACCCTAAACTAACCATAAGCGAACCCTCAGCTAACCCTAAACTAAATTTTAGTTTGCAAAGTCGGTTCGTATTGTTTAGAAGCATTGAAACTTGATTCGGCTTTCTCCGTTTGTAGTCGGAACTGCTTACGTCACGACTACGTCACAACTGCAAATTTCTGAATACTTATTCTTAGAAGCACCCAGTTTTGCATCACTTCCTACCCTTACGAAAATTAAAGTCAATATATAATGTTACTAAGTTTATGTCTATAATCCTTATTCCAATTTTGATCAAAATGAACTACATAATTTTGGTTCTAGAAAATATCTAAAAATTAAGGCTTGAGCTTAAGGGATCTTAAGAAAAAATTGAAATTGTCTAATAGCTATGGATCAATTTAATGTATACCTGAAATATTTGAATTTTCAAATAGGACGCTGCGCTCATATTATGACTCCTAAATACTCTTTAAATACCCTTTAAAATACTCCAAACAAACTGAAATTTTAGGAATATTTATTCATTGATGTCCAAATCTATATCGTTAAAACTTTACAACAGGAAGATGTATCTGAATTTTTACAAAGGGCTCGTATCCCTCTTTATCTACTTTGCATACAACTAAATTAAACTAAATATAGCCCACATTACCTCCGCTGGCAAATGTGTTCCAAAATTCATAATGATCGGTTAATTTATTTAGGAGGACATCTTATAGATACAAATATGTATGATAAAGAAAAAAAGCAAAACAAATTAAACACAGGAAGACATTTACCGGTTTCATTCGGATTAAAAGACGTCTTCAGAAAAAGGGAATGTTTTAGATTTACTAAATAACGGTAAAACATAGGTAAAAGAAGACGCACAGCAGGATGTTTTGGAAACGTGCATAACTATTTGAAAAATTATGCAGCGCGTGCGACAAAGACGGTAAAATGGAAAGTGGGGAAGAAAGAAAACAAACAGTATAAAAAGAAAAATCAATTCTTTGTATCCTATACATACAAATATATAAACATATAAATGCACTTAATTGCATATAAACAACGATTGTAAACTGTAAAAGAGGTTGCCAAAAAAAAAAATGAAAAAGAAAGAAACACAATTTTTGTGCAATTTCTTATTTCACCCATATAATTTCACTCGTGTCTCTCTGGAACTGTTAAGCAGTTTCTCATTGGTTTGCTTCATCCTTCTCGTGCCCCATCTTCTCTTCACGTACGAATTGATAATATTACTACTATTATAAATGTCTTTGCTTCCTTCTCTTCTTACCCTCTTCTTCGACTCCAGCGAATAGATAATATTATTACTTTTTAAAAAGTAAACAATAATTTTAATTTCATGTGCAAATAGTTTAACCGTTAAAAGTCATCTTTTCTTTTATTATTTAAGCAGTTAGCAATTAAATATTTACCCACACCCAAAAAATAAAGATTGTTATCTTTAAAAATACAACCAACGTTTCATGGCTATCACATCTCTTCAAAGACTGTATAAAATAAAAAAGTAAGAATCAGCATTGGAAATGTCATCAGTAGAAATCCGAAAGTAGAAAGTGAAAGAAAAAAGACAGGATTCAAATCCGATCTAAGTTCGTGTTGGAACAATACAGGTCACAGTCCGCTGACCTTCTAAACTTGCACTAATGAACCTCTAGTTTCCTTCTATATCCCAACCAACGCCCAGTTCCCATCCCGAGTGACACTCATTTTTACATACGCTAGACAGAGCATGCATGAGGTAATAAATAATTAATATTTATTGATAAAAATTATTATATAGCCCCCTTTACTAAGGCAAGCCACTTTGAGTGAATTTAATAACAAGCAGTACTACTAGCTTCATTGCGAGATCCAACATGATTTGTTGTTGTTGATCACTCTTCGCCGCTTGCTGTGAATACTCGACGACTTGGTATTTACAAAGTTAAATTCCTCCTAAATTCCAAGCTAATTTCTGGGGGCTAACTAGTAACTGTTTTGACTGCGAATCAGTGGCGATTTGTGATCGGAGTTCGCGCCAGTCGAACGTCGAGAATAAGTTTCCTGCACTGAAGATTGCGTAAGCATGAAACATCGATGTCTGTAGGTAATAATTAATTAATATATATATATATATATATATATATATATATATATATATATATATATATATATATATATAGGGTGGTGCAAAAGTTTCGCATTGGTTTGTTTAGGTGATAGAAACTACAACATTTCAAGTGGTTTACTAGGCTTTTCTGATAAATAATACATTTACTTGGTAATTTTGTTTCAGTAGGTTTTAAAAATAATATCCTTTAAATGGGCACCATTTTCGGCCTCACAAAGACGGGCTCTAGTTAGGGCATTTTCCATTACAGTCCTTAGAATAACTGGCTCTAATTCTTGGATTTCATGTCTGATATTGTTTTTAAGCTCTTGAATCGTTGTAGGCTTGTTCACATATACCCTTTCCTTAAGATAACCCCGAAGGGAAAGGTCAGGGGCTGTTAAATCCGGTGAACGTGAAGGCCAGTTTAAATCAGAAAATCTGCTAATTAAGCGCTCGCCAAACAACCCCCTTAAGAGCGCCATACTTTGTCGGGCTATGTGGGCAGTAGCTCCATCTTGTTGGAACCACATTTCTGGGTTGTCCTGAACAGCTAGCCTTAAAAAAATGTCAATCATTTGTTGATATCGCTGTGAAGTTATCGTCACCGCGACACCTTCTTCGTCTTCAAAGAAATATGGACCGATCACTCTTTCTGATGTAACACCACACCATGCAGTACATTTTAGTGGATGTAATTCACGCTGATGAACGGTTCTTGGATTTTCAATGGCCCACATTCTACAGTTTTGCTTATTTACGAACCCGTTCAGATGAAAATGGGCTTCGTCGCTCATTATCAGCTTATGGATGAACTCATTTTGTTCTCTGGCTAATTGCTGAATGTGAACAGCATAAGCTACGCTTGCTTGCAAATCTGTGGGTTGTAATGCCTGTACCAATTGAATTTTGTATGGATACAGATGCAATTCACGCAAAATTCTTTGAAGTGACCTTCTGGATATCCCAATCTGAGTGGTTCGTCTTCGAGTTAAGGTGTCTGGATTTTCAGCAATGCTATCCTCAACGAGTGCTACATTTTCCGCTGTCCGTACTGAACTTGGTCTGCCAGATCGTGGAAGAGCACTGACTGAACCCTGCTGCCGAAATCGGGCCACAAGACGATCAATTGTGGTCTGACTGGGAGATTGTCTGACATTATAATGCCGACGATAGGCTCTTTGGGTTAAGGTTATTGAACGGTGGTTTCCGAAGTAAAGTTCAATAATTTTGGTCCGTTGTTCAGTGCTATATTTTTCCATGATAAATAATCAATGTTTATATCTGTAATATTCTGAAAAATAAGGAGAAAATTTGATTAAATGTGAAAGTTGTTACTGATTCCAACTAATGCGTCACTTTTGCGCCACCCTGTATATACGATCGTCGATCAGGAAATTAAGCACCCATTAGCTGCCATAACAAAAAACACTAATAATAATAATAATAATAATAATAATAATAATAATAATAATAATAATAATAATAATAATAATAATAATAATAATAATAATAATGCCAAAAATATCAATCTATATTACTGCAACCAGATACCCCCTAATTATCCAGTAGATGAAACAATAATAAAAAAATATCATGCATAAACATATTTCTCCTACTGACAAAAACTATGAGTTCCGTTTCACTATTTACTATAACACATTTAAAACAACTAATTTATTATTAAGAAATAACCCGGCGTTAGATAACAGTTTACTAAAAACTAGCAATGCTGTGTATGTATTCAAATACCAAATGGGAAGATGCGTCTCCAAAAACAATACATATATCGAGATGATTAGAATTAGTATCTTGCGCCGCCTTACATGTAACCTCTCCTCTCACCATAGCCCCCTTTATCTACATCTGGTAGAACATGACATCCCCCAAAAAGATTTCAGAAACATATCAGTGAAAACACTGTCATCCTCGCGGTCTCAAATTGCAACCTGCGCCTCCCGATAATTGAAGCGTTATTCACTCGAGAAAACAAACCTATCATCAATCAAACTCAATATGAGTGGGGTAAAAGTATACTAAAATGCTTTTAATAAAAAATAAAATAAAAACTATATAAAAAATTGTTTTAATCGACTTTCTTAATAAATTCAGCAATTTTAATTTGCGTAAATCCCCACATGCCTGATGAAGACTCATGGGAGTCGAAAACGTTTGCAGTTTTGACGAGTTCCTGTTCACAATTGAACAGAACATTCGATTGTTGGTCTGCCAACTTCAAAAAAGTGGATAAAAAAGAAGCAAACAGGAATTGCCACTGTTGTTTAGTCAAACATGCATCAACGAAGAAATGTTGCCTAAGTATATATATATATATATATATATATATATATATATATATATATATATATATATATACGAGTGTACACTATCCATAAAAAATGACGGACAAAATAATGCTTCTCTAGTGTCCGCACCGATATTCATATTCATATAAAATAACGTGTCAGTGAAAGTTAAAAAATAGACATAAGAAAGAAAACGTCTCAATCTGGAAAGTTAAAAAGAAGAATAAAGAAAAAAAACGTATCACTCGGCACAGAAAGAAGAACGAAAACATGAAGAAAACGTCTCATAATGGAAATGGAGATAAGGATTTATTTCCAAATATATTGTAGACAGTAGCGGTTGTCAGACTTCCTATTTGCCTTTGCCTCTTCCTTAAACACTTGACATTATTTGATTCAGCAAGTTTTTACACGCTATATATATATATATATATATATATATATATATATATATATATTATAGATGATTGTGGTGTATGAAGTGAACTTAACGCGTATAAGTTCGTTTTTTCCAAAAAGACAACGGTTCTCTTTGCTAAACCGAAAAAACGTTATGCGTCAACAATCGCACGCGTCATGAGAAAAAAAACGAACGCCGCACAGTTCAAAATTACAGTTTGCTCAACGATCCTCAATTTTCTTCATTTCAGATCATTTTTTGACAAAGACCAGAGAACTGGTTGAAATATCAAAATAAAAACAATTAAAAAAACAACACTATCGTTTTTAATGCTTCATACACCACCAATCATCTATAAAATACTTCTCTAGGAATATAGGTGGAATAAAAATCAAATTCATATATATATATATATATATATATATATATATATATATATATATATATATATATATATATATATATATATACATTGATCTTTATTATAGCGTTGATAATTGACGAAAGTGAATTAATCAACAAAATAGAATGGCTATTCTCGTTGTAAGATACGTCGGCTCTATTTAGTCACTACAAAGAAAAAAAAACTAATAATGAAAAGAAGAAAACCTTGTCACGCCGTCGCAGATGCATCTATGGTCTGCGTACAATTCGGGTTGTCATGACTACTCATCTGTAAAAGAAACTACAACAAAAATAACATAAAAGAAACATCCTGAATAGTATATAGTACATTGGACTTCGTCTATGTAGATGTTTATCGCAAATAGCACATGTTGCGACATAGAGCCGGTGACAGATAAGGCTCTTATGTGAAAACCACGCCGCTTCGAAGACGGATGCTTGATCAGGCAAAACGCACGCTAATAGAAAGTGAAAAAAAAAAGGATTAAAGAAACAAAGAAACAACAAAAGTCTCTTTTCTACTTTTTCTAAATTAACAGCCTTACAACGTGTTACAACAAATAGGATAGAAAAGAACAAAAAAAGAAAAAAGAAGCCGCCATTGAAAATAATGCAAAGAAGCCGCCATTACTATCTTTAAAACATCGTTTTCTATTCCTGCTGCTGCTGATATTTTAGCCAGTTGATTGGTGGCGGGAAATTGGAATCCCGGGTCGTGGATTAAATCTAAAACATTAGAGAACAAAAATAATTGTGATGATGGAGATAAAATAGAATTTCGTATTAGAATCACAGGGTTTTTTTTGTTGTTGAATTCCGTGTATCCTTAATCTTTAATGTTTTTATTTTTATTTGATTTTGTTTTTTTGACGAATGTTTGATTATATTCCTTAATGACTACTTCCAATCAAAAATTGCGATTTCTAAAATAAGCGAGCGACATCTCCATCTGCAGTAAGAACAGCAGCGGGGGGGGGGGGTATGGCGACGACCGTGACGGTAGCTGACACAAGAAGGGGCAGAAATAAAGTATTTAATAAAGAGAGAAAACGAGGGGTGAGAGTGAGAGTGAGAGAGGGAAAGAGATGAAATGAGGCAGAGAGAAAGAAATAATAAGAGAAACATGGAAGAACAAATATCAATAGGTTGTGTTAGAGAGAGAGAGAGAGAGAGAGAGAGAGAGGGTGGAGAGAGAGAGAGACAGTGTGTACAGTATGACAAAATAAAGAGAGAAAGAAAGGAATAGCGAGAGAAAGGCTAAATAAACTGTGATAAAAAAAACAGAAATAGAAAATAATAGAAAGAAAAAGAAAAACATAGAGAGAGAGAGACAGAGAGAGACAGAGAGAGAGAGAGAGAGAGAGAGAGAGAAGCTGGTAGAAAGGAGAGAGAGAGGAGTGGTAGAGAGTAAAGAGAGAGAAGGAAAGGAAAGATGAAATAGATAAGTCCATTTTCATTATATATATATATATATATATATATATATATATATTTAGAGAGAGAGAGAGAGAGAGAGAGAGAGAGAGAGAGAGAGAGAGAGAGAGAGAGGTGGGGGGAAGAACGAAAATAGAGGAAGTGAAAGAAATATAGAGAAACTAAAAATAAAGATTAAGAAGAGAGAGAGAGAGAGAGAGAGAGAGAAAGAGAACGGGAGAGAGAGAAAATATAAAGAAAGAATGAAAAAAAATCTAGAGAGATTAAAAAAGATTATATCCTTAAGAGTAAGAACCCGTCCCTGTCTCTAGAAATGTACACCTCCTGCCCCAAAAGAGAAAATACTTTTCACATCGAATGTGTGAAAAGTTGATTGTCTCCAAAAAAATCTCATTGATATTTGTCGATCAGCGCCGAAGAATCTCCTAAATTAACAGCAGGATTGTCTGAGAGTGAAATAAATCGCGAATTACCAACGCGACAGAAGAATTGCCTTTTCAACCATACAAACATTTGTGACTAGCGGGAGTACCGTTCTACGCTGGGTACGAGTTAATAAGAATTATGTTCAACATTTCTTAAATATTCTGAACCAGAGAAATGGTTCCGGTTCTGGGTTTGGTCTGGTTTTGTCTGTCTAACGGGACAGCAGTCATTTGGTGTTATTTAATGCCGACCCATTTGGTATGATGGTTGGAGTGTTCGTCGATGGTCCGGGAGACCACGGTAAAATCTTCATAGCAGAGATAGTACCTTGCTAAGCACTCAGCTGTATTATTATTATTATTATTATTATTATTATTATTATTATTATTATTATTATTATTATTATTATTATTATTGTTATTGTTATTGTTATCATTATTATTATTATCGATTTATTATTATTATTATTATTATTATTATTATTATTATTATTATTTTTATTATTTTTATTATTATTATTATCGATTTATTATTATTATTATCGATTTATTATTATTATCATTATTATTATTATTATTATCGATTTATTATTATCATTATTATTATTATTATTATCGATTTATTATTATTTGAATGCTGAAACACAATTTCCCACGCAAATCATTAATTGTATACAATCAACTGAACACAAGCTGCTATTTTACGCATCAACGGGGTAACACTGCAATAATACCCTTAGTAACATTATTAGGCTGTACTATATATGTAGAGAGACAGAAAGAAAGAAAGAGAAAGAAAGAGAGAGAAAAGTATAAAAATATATTTATATATATATGACGATTCTCTGCGGGGATGAAACACGGACGCCTATGTGTAGCTTAATTGCTATAAATATATTTTGATACTTTACTACTAAGTTCTACTCACGTATTGAGCACTCTTGACGTAAATACTCAAAATCTATACACAATATATATTTTATCATTTTTTAATATTATATGTGTATACATTAAATGATAATAATAATAATAATAATAATAATAATAATAATAATAATAATAATAATGATAATATATATATATATATATATATATATATATATATATATATATATATATATATATATATATATATATATATAATTAAAATGATGAAAAAATAAAATTTGAAAGTTTTCAAGTTTATTAAATCAAGATGTTCAAGCAAGGAATGCTAAAAACTGAAGTTTTATCCATGGCTTTTTAAAGAATCGCTCTTTTTCTCAGAAGGAAAACTTTTTTTTTTCAAATTTTCAAATTTACGCTTACCAATAATTAGTAATTTTATTGATTTTTTTCCTTCTGAGGAGAAGAGCAATTCTTTGAAAATCCATGGGTTAAAGGTCAGTTTATTGTATTCCTTACTTGAAATCTGATAATTTAATAAACTTGTAAACGTTAAACTTTTACTTTTTCATTATTTCAAGTTTTCCTATATTATGCTCTATCTACAATATTGAGCATCTCCTTATCACGATAGATTCTAATATAATATATTTAGCTTTATATTATCCAAATATATATGTCGACTAGAAAAATATCCGTCCAAAGACGGGTGAAATTAACTCCACGAACAGAACAGTTTTTCACCAATATTATTTCCTCTTACGATAATTAAAATCGAGATAAAATGATATTTAACCTTATGTCTTGAATACTTATTCCATTTTTGATGAAATTTCAGCTAAAGAGGTATTAAAAAGAATTTGCAATTCAGGGAATCTTGCCTAATTGGTGTCTAATGACTATAGATACTCATTTAATAAAAATCTGAACAATTTCAAATTTCAAATGTGAGGTTGTGCCCATATTATACACCCCAAACCCTTTATAATACACAAAAGAAACTGAAATTTAGGTAATATTTATTAAGTCATGTCTAATACCTACTGTTAAAATTTCACGAACATCGAAGGTTCTGAATTTTCATGAAGGGCTTCTACCCCCTTTTTATTTGTTTTTGCATGAAGCTAAATTAAACTAAATATAACCCACACTTACGTCCAGTAGCGGTGTCCCAAACTTCATATTATATATAGGAGTCATAGTAGACTATCACAATGCAACAAATGGAAATGTTGAGAAATACAAAAAGGAAATTTTCAAAATATAACTTTTATAATAAATCTTACTTGTTTAGTCACAATTTCTACACTGTGATCTAATGTGTGTGTACGTGTTTCATAATATATTTCGAGGTAAAACCTCATTACCGAATGTTGGGTGTTTCTAAATCTCCTGAAACTCGTATGCTCCAGTAATGTTGTTTGTATGGCGCTACCGATAATATAATATAACATAAAAATATGTTCATTAATGTAGAAGTGGCTCCTGTACATAAAAATATATAAACAAACCTAACTTTATATAAATATAAATAGGATTTAAAGTCGGCATAGCCGATTCTAGAATTCGCGACGATCACTATTTTGGAAATCGTTCTCACCTGCCTTATTGTCTGGGTTAAAACCCAATACGCACGAAGAACTGACTTTCTAGCATTCAAAACACTTCCAACTAGCGGAAGTATCTCTAATAAGATACTCTGGACTCTTCATTTGCTGAACAAAAGAAGAACTCAGGCATTTGGACCAAAAGACAGGGAAACTAATGGCCATGCACAATGCAATGGACCCGAACGATGTTAGCGATCGACTCTATGAAAGTTGAATTATGCGTGGATGATGCAATAAAATAACCCAAAAATACATAACTCAAAATAGAAAAGGGCTGATCAACAATACAAAGTACAGGGAAACTCGAACCAAAATTGCGTACGCTGTAAAGTCTAACTTTTAGGTTAACATACTCAAATTTAAAAAGTTGAACTGCAAATTAAAAAAAGATGCATGCGCGGGATACTAACACTGTTTTAATTTGAAATTAAGCTTTAGTTTTGAAAATAATTTTCATTGCTAAACACGTAGATGTAATGGACGTATCTGTTTTGTCTTTTTTAGATGCGTCCAATAAACTTTCTCTAATCGTCAGTAGATATGTCAGGCTTATGTTTGAAATACCATATTCGTTTGTCGGTCTATCGGTCTGTCGGTCTGTCACGCCAAAATGTTGAATGGCTAAACGCGCAGATTGAATGAATGCATCTTTAAAAAGAACCTGTGCAGAACAGAGATCGAATAATTTTAACGCATTCACGCGTTTTGACCACAGATTCCGGATTTCGATGATATATGCAGACGATAAATTGGAACATCATCATCTTCTTCTTATTATTATTATTATTATGATTATGATTATGATTATTATTATTATTATTATTATGATTATGATTATTATTATTATCATTATTATTATTATCATTATTATTATTATTATTATCATTATTATTATCATTATTATCATTATCATCATAATTATTATCATTATTATTATTATTATCATTATTATCATTATCATCATTATTATTATTTTTATTATTATTATCATTATTATTATTATTATTGTTATTATTATCATTATTATTATTATTATCATTATCATCATTAATATTATCATTATTATCATTATCGTAATTATTATTATTATTATTATCATTGTTGTTATCATTATTATCATTATCATCATTATTATTATCATTATTTTTATTATTATTATTATTATTATCATCATTATTATCATCATTATTATTATTATTATTATTGTTATCATCATTATTATCATCATTATTATTGTTATCATCATTATTATCATCATTATTATTATGATTATTATTATTATTATTATTATTATTATTATTATTATTATTAAAATATTTCGTAAATATGCTAGATTCCAATTTATCGTTCCCCGTTCTTCATTTGTAGTCTTCACTCCCCAACAAAAACCACGGAAACGAACCATACCCGTACCTATAATCTACCCCTAAATCCAGCTGGCAACAGACCACCATAAAAAAGACCGGGGCCCTTAAATTATTTTTTCGTTTTTTTATTTATATATATAAAAAAAACAACAATTTATTGACCTCCGTCTTCATTTCATTCTTCCTTCTTTCATCTAAAAACTAAAAAAACATTTTAATGGAATAAGAAAAAATAAACAATTAAAAACATTGACCATGTCTATGCAATCAAGATAAAAATTATTGTTTAATTATTTTAGGAGTGAAACATGTAAATACAATATAAAAACATATACACATAAGTAACTTTAGAGACATACAAGAAGAATACCCACCCCAAAACGAGTAGTATGAACAGAAGAGTTTTGCACTACTTGCATGAAATATTTAAATTAAGATATAATGTTACTAAACCTTATGTCTAGAATCCGTATTTCAATAGTGATCAAGATCTATTACATGGTTTTGATTCTAGAAAATGTCTAAAATTAAAGTCTTCAGCTTAAGTGAATCCTGTACATATGTAAGATAATGAAGAGTGGAAAAAAATGAATCATGGACGAGTCGTGAGACGTCGGGAAAGAAAAAAATCGACTTGATAACAGTTAAAAAGAAGAAGGTTCCGACGTGCAAGCGAGACTTGAAAGGCGGCGGTTTCAGAAGCGCGAAGAGCCGGAGCGCTTGGTGATCGGAGTATTGAAGTACTAGAAGAATTGGAGTTTACCAATGTTTATGGCACCGATGAAGCTTTATTGGCTATGGTACACAAGCCCGTCTTGCTGTTAGGCTTTCATGTCCGCTAACTAAAACATCGACTGATAAGCAAGTTGGTACTATGAAGGAATCCCAAACAGACAAATGGAAGTACTTGTAGAACAATTGCTTCAGTTCACGCTCGGATAGACAATGCAGAGCAACTTGCTTTCCAATCGGATGTATATATGAACGAGTTTCTGTCGGAAACCAAGTCTGTGACATCAGCAAGAAAAAGACTTTCATGAGACAAAAGTATGTCAAAAGATTTGTTTTTATAGGTGTGTGCGTAGCCGGCGTTAACCATCCGGTGAAAACCACGACCAGGCGACGAAAGAAAATGTATGGTAACTTTTTGTGCATAACATTCTGGGTCCTAATCTGTAAAACTGAAAGAACTAAAAATCGAAAGATATGCTTAACGAACAATGTTTAAAATGTTTAAAATGTTTAAAGTGTTTAAATGAGATACAATGTTTAATGTAAAATGGTTAATGAACTATGTTTAATGAGGAGAGAATTTAAAAAGAACTATGTTTAAAAAGAAACTAGTTTTAATAACGAGAAGTGTTTAAAGGGTAATGTGAAAATGGACGGAGAGTTTAAATGCCTGAAAGTGCCATAAAATGCCCTTAGGAAATGTCGCTTGAAAGTGCCTTACAGAAAGTGTTAAAACAGGTTGAAAACGCTTCTAAACTTTCGTTATTGCTTTCGCTTTATTGGAGACGTTTAATAGATTTTTCGTGTGGTTTTCATGGCTTTAGTTTTCATGTGTGTTATGCAACATATGTGTTTTGTGGACTGTGACCAATTGTTTAAGTGGTTTAAGAAAACTGCCGCGGTCAAGGCAGGAGTGGTGGCTATATAACAAATGAACTTTGGTTCCGCGCCCCTTTTCGGTGGCTATGCAACATATACACATATATAAATATATACACATATATAAATATATACACATATATAATTCTATAAAAGTATATAAATATACAACCATACTTAAATATATACACATATCTAATTATATACACATATATAAATATATACACATATATAAATAAATACACATATATAAATATATACACGTATATAATTATATAAAAACATATAAATATATACACATATACAAATATATGCACATATATAATTATATACACATACATAAATATATACACATATCTAATTATATACATATATATAAATAAATACACATATATAAATATATACACATATATAAATATATACACAAACTTAACTTTATATAAATAGATTTATTTACATTCTCCATCACCTAATAACGACAACACGCGTGAAGAATGTTCATTGATTGAAATATCTGAATGTGTTTAAAGTTTTATCGATCTTCAATTGAATCGCATGTGTTCATCTCTTGGTAAACCTGTCACAAAATCGAACGATCGAACGTCAGCCTCAGTTCGAACAACGGATCAGTGTCATTTCTGCTAGGATTTCCTTCTGCGCCGCCATCACGGGGAAAAATAGATTTTCTCGTTGTCGGATGTCTGCAAAAAAAATCTTTCCGTTTGAAAATCAGTATGTTTTATTTGAGAAGAGATCGATACACGAGTGTGAAAGCGAAAAGAATGCAGAGATCGAACCGACAGTAGGAAAGAAGAAAGAGACAATTGAACAGGATTAACTTTATATTCTGCCCGAATATAAGTGTCTTTAAAGGGTGTTAAAGATTGAAATAGTTTTTCTTAGTTTCGCACTCTAAGTTGAATGATACGATAATTCTATCTTATTGAACATTCAATGAGTTGAGCCACCTTTTTTATAACACGTTGGGTAGCAATTTCTACAACCATTTATTTTACTTTGATTTCATTCGAAAATTCATAAACTTCTAGATATCTTTTAACACATTCTTTTTACATGACTAAAAGAAATGCAGTTTTCTTCTTCTTTTTCTTCTTCTTCTTCTTCTTCTTCTTCTTCTTCTTCTTCTTCTTCTTCTTATTATTATTATTATTATTATTATTATTATTATTATTATTACTATTATTATTATTATTATTATTATTATTATTATTATTATTATTATCATTATTATTATTATTATTATTATTATTATTATTATTATTATTATTATTATTATTATTATTTACTCACTAGGAGTTCTCACACAGGTCATCACCAAAGATCACTCACTGACAATAATCGTTCCCTGGAGTCCGAGTGACAACAAGTCTCCCAAAAATTCCAGTGCTCTCCACCTATTTAGAAAGAACGGGTAATGCAACACATACACATATATATCTATATAAACATATATACATGTATACACATATATAAATATATACACATATATAAATATATAAACATATATAAATATATACACATATATAAATATATAAACATATATAAGTATATAAACATATATAAATATATACACATTCTTTTTACATGACTAAAAGAAATGTATCTTTACTTTTTCCTCCTCCCCCTCCCCCCTTCTTCTTCTTCTTCTTATTATTATTTACTCACTAGGAGTTCTCACAAAGGTCATCACCAGAAATGGCTCACTGACAATAATCGTCCCCTGGAGTTCGAGTGACAACAAGTCTCTCAAGAATTGCAGTGCTCTCCCCCTCTTTAAATAACCATTGCAAATTACTTTGCGTCATCGCAACAGCCGCCCACCATTGATTTCTCGCTGGCAACAACTATTGGTCTTCCATGGGATTCGGGTGGCAAAAAGCGTCCCCACGGTTCCAGTGTTCTCCGCACTCTTCCAGTGGAGGTTTGGTTAGTGCTCTCTCTACTCGGTCTTTCCATCCTCCTTGACCCTTCACGACTATTTCGTGTGGCGCCGGCCGACTCAGAAACCGTTTGTTTATTATTATTATTATTATTATTATTATTATTATTATTATTATTATTATTATTATAAAGAGAATATTAAAAAAAAACATTTTGAAGCCTGATCAACGCAGAAATTTTTTTTTTTTAAATAAATTATTTATTTATCTTAAAAAGTTCTTTTTTTTGTTTACGCTTGAGTACTTTCGGTACCAGATACCTTCATCGGAAGCATAGTCATTTTCGTTTTTTTCTTCTTTTTATTTTTTTCTGACTGAGACATTTTCCCAGTCAAGTTGAAATTCGTCTGATGTTGTTGACGAAATACGTTAATCACGTGTCCGCGTGCTGCACAAAAATAGACATTTCAAATTTCGCCGTCAACAACATCAGACGAATTTCAACTTGACTGGGAAAATGTCTCAGTCAGGAAGAAATAAAAAGAAGAAGAAGAAAAAAGAAAATGACTATGCTTCCGATGAAGGTATCTTGTACCGAAAGTACTCAAGTTTAAACAAAAACAAAACAAACAAAAAAGTTTTTAAGATAAATAAATAATTTATTAAAAAAAGAACAAATTTCTGCGTTGATCAGGCTTCAAAATATTTTTTAAAACATTCTCTTTATTATTGTGATTTCATCAGCGCTTCGATGTGCGACCTCTCGAAATATATTATTATTATGTTTACTCACTAAGAGTTCTCATACAGGCCGCCATCAGTAATTGCTCACTGATAATCACCAGTGGTGTTCCATGGAGTCTGAATGACAACAAGTCTCCCCAGATTTCTAGTTCTCTCCACCTTTTTCGATAACGACTGCAAATGAATTTGCGTTATCACAACAGACGCTTACCATCGATTTTTCGTTGACAACAAGCATTGGCCTTCTCTGGGATTTGGATGGCAGTAAGCCTCACCAATATCCCAGTGCTATCTGCACTCTTCCAGCCGAGGTCTAGTTAGTGCTATCCCTCCTCGGTCTTTCCATCCTCTTTGACCCTTCACAATTGTTTCGTGTGGTATCAACAGGGGCTGGTGCCATACTGTTTTTGGCGGGGTGGGGGGTAGTTTATGAAATTTCTTGCAGTTTCTGTTCCTTGGGTTCTTGTGGTGCTCTTTATGTGATTTTGTTTTTTTCCTATTGCACTGTGCATGTGATTGGTTAATCTTCGTACCTTATGTGGAAAGGTTTCCGCATTCAATGATTTTCCTTAAGATATCAGCTGTTTTTATCATTGCCGTCCATTGTATGGTCTCAGTCTTCCCTTTGAGTCCAATTTCTCCCAGTCTTTTTTCCAGGTTCTTCGGAACTGTTACTAGTGCTCCTACGATTATTCGTAACATATTTACTTTCTTCATACTCCATACCCCTTTCAATTCTCTGGCGAGTTCAATGTATTTGCTTCGTTTTTCTGTCTCCTTGGTGTTCATCTTGTTGTCGGCTGGAACGGTAAAATCGACGATTTGGCTAGATTTTTCTTTATTGTTGATTATTATGAGATCCGGTCTCCTTGCTTATTTATCTGTTTGTTACCTCCATATCCCAGAGGATTTTGTATTTTTCGTTTTTGAGTACTATCTCTGGTTTATGTTTATACCATTTGTCCGAGTGTTCGAAATGCATTTGTTTGTATAGCTCCTAGGATACTGCTTTCCCCACGCAGTCATGCCTATTATTGTATTCATTTTAGGCCAGTTTTGGGCATTCACTTATTATGTTATTTACTATTTCGTCTCTTTGTCCGCACAATCTGCATTTAAAAAATACAACAACAATCAGGAACACCCAAGTAATCTTTGTTATCTGATCTATGGGTGAAGTCTGGAAAGAGTGATGCAAACATGAATTACAAAAACAATGAATCTATGACACAAAACCTGGAAATACTTGCCCAAATGTCTCTAGCACTTCATAACAGTGTAGGATACGTCCTTGACAATCAGACCGACAGGGTGAACCGCTATGGCAAAAGCTGCTGTGCTCTGTTAGGATGAGGTATTTTTCTGTGCAGTCCTATGAGGTCTACCTTTCCAAGCTTAACCTTTTCACTTTAAAAAGGGGTTAGTTTATTGATAATCGCCAGAGTCGGCCCTTTCGGGGAATGCCGACGGGGCTGCTCAGTCATTTTTACATGGGGTAAGAGTGTACTGCCTCTTGTACGTTGACTTATCTATCTCCACTTTCGGACCTTGTATCACATCTTCCCGCGGTATGTGGGAGGGGTAAATATATCTGGAAATAATTTCTAATGACAGAAGTTGATAGCGCAAGAAAGTGTTTAACAGGAAGTTTTAGTACAAAACATACGTATGTAGAATGAGCCGTGCTATTGTTTTACACATTCAGCCAATGCAACGGATCTAGATCAATATTCTTGCACTCTGATTGGGTTCAAGTCGTTGATACCGACAGTAAATCAATGATTGAGGAAATCGAGACATAATTCTGCGCCTTTTGAGAGAAATTATCCTTATTGGTAATCGAATTTCCAAGGTGTATTTGGAGAAGACATTTTGGGTGCAATTTTACTAATTTCCTTTAACGTTTTCGCCATATTTGAATTAGATGGAATTACACATTAGTCGTTTGTAATTTGTATTGTCTAATACGAACAAAGAATTTGTACAAAGGTTCAGTGAAACAATTACGATAACTTCATTATTAACTAGTTGTATCTACCCGGCATTGTCCGGGAGATTTGTTTTATATTCGTTTTTGTTTCACGATATGCACGCTGGTTTTTATCAAATTGTACTTATTATTTTGTATTAGGGTTATTGTGAAATCTATATACTATTAAAAAGTGACGGCGTTTTGGGAGTTTGTCTGTTCGTACGCAAATAGAAACATGTGATTTATTGATAAAAAAGGAATAGGCAGAGTACACATAGCTAAGGCAGTATTTTTTAAGATGTCAACACCCGAGTTCGATTCTCACATAAGTCTAAAGGATTTTTTCAAATTGGATACGTGTTTTATAAACATGTTATTTATCTACCTCCCACAGCGGTAAGATGTGACACAAGGTCGGGAAAGTGGGGTTTGATAAACCAGCGCCCGAGAAGGTGAGCACTCTGGCCATTAAAAATTGTCTGGGCAGTCCCGTCGGCATTCCTCGGTAGGGGCGCCTCAGGCAGTAAGCAATAAACTTACTCCCCCCTCAAAGAAGGGAGGCAAAGCCTAGGAGGGTGGACCTAGAACTGCACAGGACAAACCCATAGACCGGCGTAAATCAAGCCCTGAAGGCCAAGACAATACCAATCTACGGGGTGCAACATCCATCGGAACAGATACTACACTTTGATCCCGGCCAAAAGGCCGAGAAACATAACATGAGAAACATTGCATGAATATAAAAAAATAACTAAGTGTCTTTTTTGATAATTCGCAAAAAAAGGATATTTAGCTTTATTTTAAAGCGAATTACTTTTGCTTAAAATATAATTTCTAATGTTTTTTTTTTTCACAAAATACATAATACGAAAATACATTCATCGTAGTTACTTACTCTCTCGTGTACATACTAAGTTTTTACTCGAAATTTTACAAATATTATTCTTCGTATTAGCTATAAAGCGGTACAAGCTAGCTGAAGATGGAAAGTGACATAGCCAGGTACTGCTCCAACACCGCTCAAGGGGCCGATATAAACTAGTTAAAATTAATTTTATTAATGTAAAATTTTTGTATTAAAATAATTGAATGAAATTGGTTAAAATTAAAATTAAAATTAAAATTAAAATTAGCTCGTAAAGCTACACGGACGCACACCACCTTGTCTTACAATGACACTGTTATTATACAAAAGCTGAGTTAATCAATGTTTGTTTACCTAATTGCTTTTTTTATATATTCTAATCATGCAAACTCCATGCTAAAATATTCCTTAGTTATGGGATTGAGTTATGTTCGAAAAATTCCATTTTGATCTTAATTTGCAAGTCATCATCTCTTATTAAGTCTCTGTGTATCGCTTTTGTTCTCAACATTGCCAACTGCGATTTTCAAAATCAGCCAGACCTGAACAAAAAAATCTCCAGAAAACCACTAGATTGTAACTTTTCGTACTTACTATAAAAAGTATTCCGAATATACATAATCAGCTAGATCTGAACAAAAAAATCCCCAGAAAACCGCTAGATTGAAACTTTTCGTACCCTATATAAAATCGATTGCGACTATACATAATATGTCGTGATTTCTATACATATTCTATTATTCTAATGTTATTTAAATGTTATTTGTCACTTTTATATTATTTGTATTGAATTTAAATGTTAAAAAACAAAAACAAACAAGGGACGTAATTCATGAACGAGTCGTCTGTCTGACTAATCGAAAAATGTGAAGTTTAAAAACAGATTCATAAAATAGTGGTTGATTAGGGTTTATAGAGTCGGTGGATATTTTAGAATATTGAATTTGGTTATTGAAATGTACAACTACCACTGTTCTGCATATATCATGTATTGGCAGATAGCTTAGGAAATAGTCTCATATGATGACTAAAGAGGAAATTAATATGGCTAAGATGGAGAATAAGAGAATGGTGGAGAATAAGAGAATAACGTAAATAAATGACGCAACTAATTGGTCTACTCGTAAACGATCGTTTGTCTGGTCAGTCAGCATAAGCTCTTATATGTTAACCCTCTGAAAGAAATCAAATTTGTAGATTATAAAATAGGCCACGTAGCTTAATTCTCTCCCCTGTAAAATAATTTGTGTTTATGAATAAAAACAATAGTCTCATATGGTGACTGTATAGGAAATAAATATGGAATGTATGGTCACTGAAATCTTAAGTTTGTGGGTTCAAACGAAATGTCCAGATTTTACAGAAAAAAAAACGCTAGATCTAAAATTTTCCTAGCTAGATTCCAAACATAATCTCCAGATTTAGCGGGAAAACCGCTAAATTGTTAACACCGTTCTTTCTCTCTCACTGTATGTTGTTTTTCCTCCGCTCTTATTTCATACATTTTCTATCACTCTCGATACCGTCACTCTCTCTATTTCTCGTTAACAATCCACGGTAATAATTAAAAGAAAAAAAATTGTAATAGTCTATGATAAAACAAAAGGATATAACACCAAATGTAAGTTGGGCGATCACACTTAACCTTCCCCTTAATGTTAATTTTAACCTTGACCTTGAAAATCGAGAAGATCGGTTAAGCAGCTGCTGCTTGTTATTGTTTTTTTTTTTAAGTTAGGAATTAATGAGACTGAGTTCGTTATAGAAATTAGAGTTATTTTGTTTTAGTTTTTAAAGGGATTTCTGTTTTTACCAATCTTATACAGGGTGGGCCAAAATAAGGGTCCTATCTTTAAATTTGAATAACTTGAATTTTAATAACTTGAATTTGAATAACTTGAATTTGAATAACTTGAATTTGAATAACTTCCACAAAATAAAAGTTAAACTCACCAAACTTTATGTGTGTGTAGACTGACCCTTCCGAGATTTTTTGAAATAAACAAAACAAATTTTAGCCGAAAAACACTTCTTAAAACTTACAAAAACTAAAGTATTGTTTTTTACACTGTTTTGAGTTTTTTAAGCAAAAATAATGTTTTCTAAATGAGGGTACGTTCCTTAGGGCTAATACGGCTCATGCTTGCTTTGGAAGGGGTCCTTTACTTATTCTAAAAAAAAATCAAAAAAAATCAATAAATAAAAAAGTTATGAATTTTAAAAAATAGGACCCTTATTTTTGCCCACACTGTATTACAAGAATAGTAGATGTAAAGAAATGAACGTATTTCACTTATGGTTGAAATAAAATTTGAATCTATATAATAATACGCTAAGGCATTGCGTATTCGTACGTACGTTATCATCGAATACCGACATTAAAAAAATGAGCATAGTTGCGATTGGTGATTAATCAAACGTCGCTAAGGCAAAACTTACGACTTTAATAACCATTTTAAAATAAACTGTTCCAAAATTATATTATGTCGTCACGTCGACTAAAATTGTACAATTCAAACTAAATACATTTCAAATTCGTTTTTTGATTTGAAGGATATTTAGCTGACAATTATGTTATCGTAGGAAGACAGAGAATATGTATTGTTTTTAGACGGATTAAATTGCTACAATTTTAAATAGATAAAAATAAGACATGTTCGTTTTATTTCGTTAAATAATATTTAGCTGTCAATGACAATTATTTTTACGGAAGAAGAAAGAGTATTTTTTTGTCAATAGTATTTATCTATAGAGACATTTATTAATTCAAAAGGAATGTTATTATTAATAATAAATTACAGAGATTGATGTAGAAAACTCCGTGGAATTTCCACAGGGCCCCGTTAGTCTAAACTAATTTTATTAATGCATCATACGATGTCGGGCTTGAACATCTAAAACTTAAAGACAAAGAATAACCGTATCAAAAGAAAGCCGGTTAAATTATTACACACCTAATATTTGCATAATTAAATTGAGCTGTTTCTTTTCAATAGAAATATTTTAACTGTGTAGTAACAAAGATAATTGGTGCCCGTCTCACCCCTTTAATTAATAATGGAATGTTTTACATTCGTGTATATTAAGAGTGAATGTTAAAACACTATTTGTCTCTAAGCAACGAGACGGATTCTCGCTCTGTCGCAGTTTTTGGCCGGGTCAAAGTGTAGTGTTTGTTCTGATGGTTGCTGCACCCCATGGACTGGTATTGTCTTGGCCTTCGGGGCTTA
The DNA here is from genome assembly GCA_963556195.1 of Sepiola atlantica. Lineage (NCBI taxonomy): Eukaryota > Metazoa > Mollusca > Cephalopoda > Sepiida > Sepiolidae > Sepiola > Sepiola atlantica. Next base: position 182,918,241 of record OY744520.1, on the reverse strand, counting down.
ATTTACGTCGGTCTATGGGGTTGTCCTGTGCAGTTCTAGGAGGTCCATCCTCCCAGGCTTTGCCTCCCCTCTTTGGGGAGGAGTAAGTTTATAGCTTACTGCCTGAGGCGCCCCTACCGTGGAATGCCGACGGGGCTGCCCAGGCAATTTTTAATGGCCAGAGCGCTCACCTTCTCGGGCGCTGGCTTTCAGATCCCACTTTCCGACCTTGTGTCACATATTCCTATTGTGGGTAGGAGTTGAATACACTCAGTAAGCAACAAATGGTTAAATAAAGTTTATCCTAAAGTTATATTCGGCGTCCAGTTTTTATTACAAACTGTATTTTCAAATCAAAAAAATATTTCATTTAATAAAAACAATTATTGAATTTGTTGAGCTGTGTTCTATTGTTTTAGAAATTTACAAAATTTGAATCCTAACTTAGAATTTCTACGAGGTACTGGCAGTATTTTATTAAGCGTGGAGATATAAAAAAAAAAGGAATCTATATTTCGCTTCTTATTTTATTTAAAGCTTATTCAAGATTGTACGTGTGTTAACGTTGTTTGCGCATCGTTTTTCTATTCTATCATGTTTCTTCTTTATACAAAAATAATCATCTTTATAAAATAGTGATGTAGTTTGCCTAATGAATTGCTGGTAAATATGTATATAACTATTTTATTTAAAGCTTATTAAAGATTGTACGTGAATTGCTGGTAAATAAGAATAAAACTATTTTATTTAAAGTTTATTCAAGATTGTACTAAATTGCTGGTAAATAAGAATATAACTGTTATTTAAAGCTTATTCAAGATTGTACGTGAATTGCTGGTAAATAAGTATATAACTATTTTATTTAAAGCTTATTCAAGATTTTACGTGAATTGCTGGTAAATAAGAATATAACTATTTTATTTAATAAGGCTGTTTACAATACGGAAACACTCGGAATAGTAAAAGAAGAGATGAACAAAAACAAATAATTGAAGAAAATATTTGCGATATTTTTCTTTAAAAATATATTTATTTAGTTTTCAGTAAATCTGTCACATAATGTTTAAGTAATTCTTTTCAGTTGCTGGTAATAGAATTCAGGATTGTGGAAAATATTTTGATATTTCGAGAGAAACTCTCCTCTTCCAACTCTTAAAACTCATCTTTTTTTTGTGTGTTTTTTAAAAAAAACTTTTTCTGGTTTATTCAAATATTTAATTTTTTTTGTGCTATTTTACATTAATTTTAAACTTTTACTTATATTAAGCGTAACTCTAAAAAATAAAATAAATAAAAAACCCGACTATTTTCGGAGCGTTGGATTACAATCAAACAAGTTTACAAGATATTTCATTTTTGTTTTTGTTTTATCTTGTTCATCCTGTCAATTACTGGCACGTTGCACCGAGCCAGTCAATATCGCAGAATA
>OY744520.1:182796833-182911833 GCA_963556195.1 Sepiola atlantica | reverse complement strand
TTAAAGATGCTTCCAAAAGCTTTTGCCAAAATCTATAACCACATAAGCGATTACGCGCTTCCCCAAAAGATCAAATTAAAAACTGGACGTTGCTCATTTAATCACACTGCAACGAAATCATGACTTTAACAGTATTGAAATGAAAACTAACATTACATAAACATAAATGGATTTGCCTTTAATTTGAGTCAGACTCTCCTTTCTCTGAAGAAAGGTGTTTTATTATCCGAAATTAATAAGAACAAAAGTAAAAAAAAACATATTTTTAAAATGATTTTTAATAAAATTATTGCATTTATCAAATTTTATATATATATATATATATATAGTCTTTTTATATAGTTTTTTTTATGTACGTAAACATTAATATATATAAATATATATATATATATATATATATATATATATATATATATATATATATATATATACACACAGAGAAAGAGAGAGAGAGAGAGAGAGAGAGAGGGGGGGAGGCTGGGAGATTTTTTAGAAAGATAAAGGAAGTTTTAGTATTGAATCCTATGATTGTATGTCATCAGCTGTGTATCGAACTCGGTTCGTTGTTTTTGCTTTCCGTGTCGTTACGCCTTCTTCATTCGTTATTGTAGCCGAACAAATAAAGAAATGGAAGCAGATGTCTTTTTCACTGATTGTGATTAGCCAGAAAAATAAAAGACACGCCAAGAAACTAATAATAATGATAACAACAACAAGAATAATTATAATAATAATGACGACGACAACAACAACAACAGCAGCAATAATGCTGCTGCTGCTGCTGCTGATGATGATGATGATGATGGAATGCTACTGTAACAGTCGCTATCCCACAGAAAGAGGATACCGAAAACGAATGAAAGCTCGATGGGACATTTCTGCTGACTACAACACAACGGAACAAAAGATAGCAGATCAAGCGATGCAGATACCCAAGACAAGGTGGATCTTGGAGATGAAACTAACGAAAATCAAACAAAAGATTAATGGCGTGATGGATCAAGAAACATCCAGGAAGAAGACGAAAACATGAACACTGAAACCGAAGAGGGTGAATATTATGAAACCACAGAACTCACTGAGGAAGAAGCAATAGAAGTTGAAAACATAAAACGATTTATGTCCGAGAACAAAACAAAACTCCCATCCCTAAGGAACGAAGATTGGAAGTAGTTAAAAGTTGAGACAGTGACAGTAAACAAAGTACTCGCGTACATCTCAACAGACACTATCACACACCTAAACAACTTGATATATGCGGGAGCAAAATCAGAAAGTATGAAAATAAAAAGAGGAAAAAAGACTAGCCAAAAGAATGACCGACAAATCCTGGATGGGAAATCAGACTGAGAACCAAGATTTCCAACTTCAACTTCAAAAAGAAGCTAAGACCGTAAACTGGATGAAAGAGAACAAGAAACGATGGAAGAGCAGAAATCCGGTTCACAAGGAAAGACTAAATAAGAAACATGAGGAATTAAAACAAAATATAGCAGCAATAGAAGGAAAACTGATACGATACAGATACACATCTGGACAGCAAAAACAAAACAGGATCTTCGAAAACAATGAAAGCCAGTTTTACAAAAACGTAAACGTAGAACGAACAACAACAGAACAATCAGACCCGACTAAGACAAAACACTTCTGGAGCAAGATATGGGAAAAGCCTTAAAAAACATAACAAAAAAGCAAAATGGTTGCAAAAACTGAAAGATGGACTTCAGGAAATTGAAGAAGGAACAGAAACAGAAATTAATGAAGAAACGATTAAGGCAACCCTAAAGAAAATTGCAAAATGGAAAGCACCAGACCACGATGGAATACATGCATACTGGTTTAAAACATTCACGACTCTACATGAAATGCTAGCGTAGAAACTGAGAGGATGTATCCACAATACAGACGTACCAAAGTGGGTGACCAAAGGAAAGGACAACGTTAATACAAAAAGATGCCAAAAAAAGGAACGATCCCAAGCAACTACAGACCGATAACCTGTTTACCAACAATGTGAAAAATCCTGACGACACAACTGAGAGAACAAATCTGCCAATCTATGAATAATCGTGGACTGCTCATTGAAGAACAAAAAAGGATGCTGGAAAGGGAAAAGAAGGATGCATGATCTTCTCTACATCTATCACAAAATCCTGAAAGAGGGAAAAAGCAGAAAAAAGAACATATCCATGGCATGGATTGACTACAAAAAAGCTTACAACAGAATCCCTCATGCATGGATAATTAAATGTTCAAAAATATACAAAATACCCAACAGAATTATTAATCTTATTACGAAAAAATGGGAAACATAGAAACTAGAAGTGACAGCTGGAGAACAACACCTGACTGAGATAAAGATACAGAAAGGCATTTTTCAAAGAGGCTCCCTATCACCACTACTGTTTATAATAGTTTTGGTGCCGCTAGACTACATACTCAGAAAATGTGATTCCGGATACAAGTTTACAGAACAGAACTAAAGCATAACACACGTGATGTACATGGATGCAAAAAGCAAAGAGGAACTGGAAAAGCTTGTGAATACGACCAGAATCTTCAGTCAGGATATTCAAATGGAATTCGGAATGGAAAAGTGTGATCCACTAGAAATGAAAAGAGGAAAATTGGAGACGTCAGAGGGCATGGAACTATCCAACCAAAAGGAGATGTAGGCGCTAAGTAGACAGGATAGCTACAAATATTTGGGAGTCGTGGAAGCAGACACACTAAAATCTACAGAAATGAAAGTGAAGATTAAAAAAGAATATTTACGAAGAACAAGAAAACTCATAGAAACAAAATTATATAGCAGGAATCTAGTAAAAAGGAATAAACACCTGGACAGAATAACTAATAAGATACTCTGGACTATTCATAGGCTGGACTAAAAAAGAACTCAGCCATCTTAACCAGATGGCTCGAAAATGAATGTTCATGCACAACGCACTACACCGAAAAGGCGATAGGACAAACTCTACATAGACAGAAACGAAGGGGGAAGAGAACTGGTAAGTATAGAAGAATGTGTGGAAGACTCAAAAAAAGAGCTGGAGAAATACATAACTCAGAACATGGAAAGGCTAAGTACTACAACAAGCGACACCGTTCCAACAAGCAACTCGGGAAGCACCGAAACCAGAAACAAAATGACAAGAAAAGAAAAGTAGGAAGAAAAGAAACTACATGGACGCTACATAAGACTAACCATGAAAAAAAAACAACGAAAATAGCTGGACATGGCTAAGATAAGGACACTTGAACAGAGAAATGGAATCTTTACTGATGGCTGCACAGAAAGATGCGATCAAGGCAAACTACATTAAAGCTAAAATAGATAAAACCAAGAAAAAACAGTAAATGCAGACTATGTGGACAAAGAGACGAAACAGTAAATCATATAATAAGTGAATACAGCAAACTAGCTCCCAAACAATAAAAGAACAGACATGACTGCGTGGGAAAACAGTACACTGGTAACTATGCAAACGACTGCATTTCGAACAGGCAGACAAATAGTACAAAGATAAACAAGGTAAAGTATTGGAAAACGAAGAATACAACATCCTCTAGAGTATGGATTTACAAACAGATAAACTCATGCAAGCAAGGAGACCAGATGTCATAATAATCGACAAGAAGGAAACATCCTGCCAAATCGTAGATTTTGCTGTTCCAGCAGACCACAGAGTGAAGATCAAAGAGACAGCAAAACGAAGCAAATACACGGAACCCCCAGTGAATTGAAAGGGATATGGAGTATGAAGAAAGTCAATATAATACCAATAATCATAGGAGCACTAGGAACAATCTAAAAAATCCTGGAAAAAAAACGGCGAGAAATTGGAATCAAATAGAAAAATGGGACCATACAACGAACTGCAATAATGAATACAGCTGAAATCCTAAGGAAAATCCTCGAATGCGGAAACTAACCCACATAAGCTACGAATGCTAACCAGTCACAGGGAAGATTCAATAGGAAGAAAACAAAAACACTGCAAGAACACCACCACATGAAACCATGGGACAGAAATTGCAAGAAATTTTATAAACTACCCCCCCCCCAAAAAAAAAAGTGATGAAACCAGCCTCGGCTGATACCACACAAAATAGTCGTGAAAGGTCAAGGAGGATGGAAAGACCGAGGAGGAGAGAGAGAGCACTAACCAGACCTTCACTGGAAGAGTTCGGAGAGGACTGGGACATTGGGGAGGCTTATTGCCATCCAAATCTCAGTGAAGACTAACGACCGTTGCCAGCGTAAAATCGATGGTTAGCGTCAGTTGTGATAACGCAAAGTTATTTGCAATAGTTATCGAAAGAGGTAGAGAGTACTGGAAACCTGGGGAAACTTGTTGTCACTCAGACTCTAGGGAACACCACTTGTGATTATCAGTGAGCAACCACTGATTATGACCTGTGTGAGAACTCCTAAGGAGTACACATAATAAGTATAAATATATTCGTTATTATTTACTTGCTACGAAGTTTCACAAAATTGCTCACTCACAAGTGGTGTTCCCTGGAGTATGAGTGACAATACCTCTCCTTAAATTTCTAACATTCTCCACCACTTCTATACCCGATACAAACCCTTTTCTTCATGCAACATTCTTTTTCAGTCAAGGCCAGATTAAGGGATTTCTGGTATATTCAGTTTTTTTGGATTTGGTAGCAGATTATTATTATTATTATTATTATTATTATTATTATTATTATTATTATTATTATTATTATTACTACTACTACTACAATTATTATTATTGTGACTACTACTACTACTACTACACTTATTATTATTATTACTACAACTACTATTACTAATACTATTATTATTATTATTATTATTATTATTATTATTATTATTACTATTACTATTATCATTTTTATTATTATTTTTTTATTATTATTGTTATTTTTATTTTCTATTACTCACTGGGATTCACCTATACAAGTCATCATCATTGATTGTTCACTGGCAATAACCAGTAGCGTTCCCCGGAATCTGAGTGAAACAAGTCCCCTTAAATTTCTTGCACTCTCCGCTTCTCTCAATAACCGTTTCACATTTCTTTGTCGTTTTCGCAACCGTTGGCCTTCTCTGGAACTTGAGTAGCAATAAGTCTTGCGAGGATTTTACTACTCTCCGTGCCCTCCCCATAGAGATATAGCAAGTCTTGTTTTCCTCGGTATTTCCATCCTCCTTGAGCCTTCCCGACCAGTTTTCATGGTACCAACCGATGCTAGTGCTACGACTTTTTATGGGCGGGTGGGTGAAAGAGGGACCAGATTATAAGGTTTGTGGTTTTTCAGTTCCTTTGATTATTATTATTATTATTATTTACTCACTAGGAGTTATCACACTGGTCATCGTCAGTGGTCATCCACTGCCGACAACCTGTGGTATTCCCTGAAGTCCGAGTGACAACAAGTCTCCTCAGGCCTCCAGTATGCTCCACCTCTTTTCGTTCATCACCGCTGATGACCTTGCGGTAATCGCAACAGCCACCTACCAACGATTTCCCGCTGATAAGGGCCATCGGTCCCCTCTGGGGCCCGAGTGGCAACAAGCCTTCCCGAGGTCCCAGAGCTGTCCGCGCTCTTCCAGTGGAGGTCTGGTTTGCGCTTTCCCTCCTCGACCCTCTGTTCATAATTTTTGTGGCGTCAGCCTATGCTTGCGCCTCTCTCGTGCGGTTGTATTTTCCCCGGTTCTGTTGTATTGTGCTTCCATGTGTTTGTTCTCCATTCGTTGCTTATGTGGGTTGGTTTCCGCATTCGAGGACATTTCTCAGGATTGTAGCTGTTTTGAGCATTACTGTCCTTTGTATGGTCTCAGTTATCCCTTTGATTCCTATTTCTCCTAGTCTTTTCTCCATGTTTTTGGGGACTGTTCCTAGTGCTCCTATGATTATTGGTGTTATACTGACTTTCTTCATGTTCCATATTCCTTTCAATTCTCTGGCAAGTTCAGTATATTTGCTTCTTTTTTCCGTCTCTTTGATCTTATTATTATTATTATTATTATTATTATTATTATTATTATTATTATTATTATTATTATTATTATTATTATTATTATTATTATCGTCGTCATCGTCGTCGTCGTCGTCCTCCTCCTCCTCCTCCTACTGATCATCATCATCATCGTTATTATTATTATCATCATCATCATTATCATCATCTGTATCGTCATCGTCATCGTCATTGTTATTGTTATTGTTATTGTTATTGTTATTTTTTATTATTATTATTATTATTATTATTATTATTATTATTATTGTTGTTGTTGTTGTTGCTGTTGCTGTTGCTGTTGTTAAAATAAGTGAAAGCTGTTTTAACAAAAGTGTGTCGCTCGTTGTCACAGCTCGCCCAACGCGGAGGTTAAAGACAGGCGGGTAAGTCACGGCTAAGGAAACCTGAATAGAGAGACTTAAAACAGAAAACAAAACAGTCGTGCGTATTTACTGGTTGAATTCTTAGCACCAAGCTGATTAGCTGACCCTTTAACATTATTTATAGGGATATCACAGGCACATGTGAGAAGACAAGATACAATAAGACTGACACTAATGTATTCAAGATTGAAACCGGATTGAATTTGTGTAGTACTTCACCAAGTTTTTAGGGGCTCTGTCCGTCTGTCCGTCTGTCCCGCTTAAGGTTGAAATAACGTGTGCACCAGATTGAATGGACGCATCTTAATAACTTCTTTGCTTTATTATTATTTCAATAAACTCTGTTGATCTATGTGTAAGATAATGAAGAGTGGCAAAAATGAATCGTGGACGAGTCCATTGTGGGTGAGACGTCGAGAAAGACAGAAATCGACTTGATAACTGTTAAAAAAGGAAAAGGATCCGCAGTGCAAGCGAGACTTGAACCGCGGTGGTTTCAGAAACGCGAAGAGCTGGAGCGCTTGGTGATCGGAGTATCGAAGTACCGGAAGAATGGGAGTTTACCGATGTTTATGGCACCGATGAAGCTTTATTGGCTATGGTACCTAAGCCCGTCTTGCTGTTAGGCTTTCGTGTCCGTTGACTAAAAATGCGGCTGATAAGCAAGTTTGTACAGTGAAGGAATCCCCTGACTTGCATTTCATCAAACAGACAATTGGAAGTGCTTGTGGAACAATTGCTTCAGTTCACGCTCGGATAGACAATGCAGAGCAAATTGCTTTCCAATCGGATATATATATGAACGAGTTTCTAGCGGAAACTAAATCTGTGACCTCAGCAGAAAAAAAAACTTTCATGAGACAAAAGTATGTCAAAAGATTTTTGTTATATGTGATGGGAAATAAAGAAAACCAAAGTTTTTCCATATACGTTCTGTTCTTTGTCATTGTTGTTGGATCTTACCGGGTACCCCGAAAGAACGGGTAATGCAACATATGGAGCACTATTAAAATAACAACTAGATAATTTCCCCAAACTCATTTTAATATATAATTTTGGGGGGGAGGGAGTGGGTTAGATATATGTGGAGGAAATGGTTGTCAGTATCGTAAAACAATATATAAATAAATGAATAGCTCTATTAAACTTCTTTTTCTTCTTCTTGTTCTTCTTCTCCTCCCCCTCCTCCTCCTCCTCCTCCTCCTCCTCCTTCTTCTTCTTCTTCTTCTTCTTCTTCTTCTTCTTCTTGCTATGCGTTAATCCCGAGCTACGGTGTTGGCCACCATGATAGATTTTTGTCTTCACTTGGCCGGGTGAAGGCCCTGCTTCATTTAAATACGATATAATCATTCTAATTGACATAGTTGTTTCGTTAGCTGAGTTGATAGAGCACCGGTCGCCTCTGATCGCATATTTTTTGCTAGCCACGGAGGATAGTATCATAACGAAAGAACATTTAATCCACTACCCTCCCCAAATAAGGAGGTACTACCTGAAAAAATGGTCCTATGACAGCAGAAGATACACTACGCTCCCCACTAAAGGATGAAGTGATGTATGGGGGAGGGTATCATGACAACACAACAGATACTATACTACCATTCCCCCCACAAAAAGAAGGAGAAGGTAGTCCCTTGGAGGGTGGTATCATGACCTCAGAAAATATGATGTACTATCACCCCTGCCTAAAAAAAGGAGGAAGTAATGCCTGAGAGGATGATATCATGACGAACAAACACATACCACCCTATCCCCAAAGAGGAGGTAATGCCTGGGAAGATGATCTCATTATAACAGAAAAGATACTACACTATTCCTCGAAGGAGGACGTAATTCCTAGGAGGATGGTTTCTTGATAACAGAATAGATACTACACTACACAACCTTGAATTGACCGTTGAAAGATAGCACATTTGTCTGAAATAGTATAGTATAGTGAATCGAGCATTAAAATATAGTATGATATTATATGATAGATGTAATAGTATAGTTTCGGCTTCAGACAGACAGATATAAAATCTCCATTAGTAATAGATCATAAAACCCTACTAATGTATTGAGCACTATTGAAATAACTATTGGAAAATTTTCTCTAACTTATTTTAATATATGATTCTTGGGAGATAAAACTGTATCTTAGGAATCTGCAACAAATAAGTTAACTGCTTTGTTTAAATACGATACACTAGCAGTTTCGTTAACTCAGTTTGTAGAGCAACGGACGTTATTCACATTTCAACTTCGATTGTTCAATGCAAGGTGTACTGGGTAAAAACATGTTTATTATTCTTTCCTTAATCCAAGGCTTTTCAAAGATTAAAATCTTATCATCAGAGGAATTACATAGATAGATAAGTTGGCAGCTGAAAAGCCAACATTCAAAATTTAAAAAAATATTAAGTAATGGAGAGTGAGAATGTGTGTGTAAAAAGATATGGGTCTGCCCAGTTTTATATATATATATATATATATATATATATATATATATATATATATATATATATATATATATATATATGAACAAGGGGTAAGGTAAAATAAAATACCTTTTAAAGCAAGTTTAAAGATGCGATATTTTTTTTAATTGAAAAAACAGAAAAATCGATACCGATTTGTTTTCTCTTTTTTTATAAACTTTCATTTTTAGTTTATAAAAAAACACCTCATAAACCGGCTGCAACAACTAAACCAGCTGTCCAATAAGATCGGATCTACAAACTACACTGAAGAGGCCAATTCTATCTTGGCGAAATTTATCTGTACTATTAACTAAAAATGAAAGTTTATAAAAAAAAAGAAAAAAATCGGTATCGATTTTTCTTTTTTTTTTTAATAAAAAAAAATATCGCATCTTTAAACTTGCTTTAAAAGGTATTTTATTTTACCTTACCCCTTGTTCTTAAATTTAATTTGGATGCTTTAAAAAAGGTATGTACTTTTCAAATATATATATATATATATATATATATATATACACGCTTGAACATGGGTGGATTACTCTAGTAAAAGAAATGATTGTAAAGGCGATACTATTTCGTAAAAGATATAGTATGTTCAGTGATCAGTATCGTAAAAATATATAGGTAAATTAATAGCTTCATTTAAATACGAAATAATTTCTCTAATCGTAACTATCAGTTTCGTTAGTTCAGTTGATAGATCAACCAATATGGTCCTGATTTCGAATTTCGCCAGATCTAGCTACTGTGATAAGTTTTAGATGCATCCAAACATCTCTACAAGAGACCTTGTCTATTAGACGTTCTGTAATGTTTAAGTTTGTAACACTATATTCGTTGGTCTGTCACACTTGCGTTTAAAAATATAATTTTATATCAGTCAGTCTGTCACGTTTGAAAGAATATTTTCATTGGTTTGTCACGCTTCAGTTTAAACTAGTATTTTTTACTGCTGTAAACATGCGCAAGACTGCATGCTTAGTGGGTTGTATAGATACATTCTATGGACGGCACCCAAGAAATCGGTTGTCTCTTTCAAATAATATCTTCTTAGGTACGCGATTACATGCCGTGATTGCAACCAACTTGAGAAGTTCCAAAAGTAATGTTTATACAGATGATGAGCCTGATGGTCAGTCAGTTTTTATGTCTATAGATCGACAACTGATAATCGCATGCAGCCCCGGTGTGTGGTACAAGTGATATCTATCTATCTATCTATCTATCTATCTATCTATCTATCTATCTATCTATCTATCTATCTATCTCTCTCTCTCTCTCTCTCTCTCTCTCTCTCTCTCTATATATATATATATATATATATATATATATATATATATGGGAAATGAAAAAGGAAAAACCAAGAGATACTTTTTTTTATATATATTCATCAACGTTTCATCTTTATTTGTAAGACTTCCTCATGATGATAATTTTAAGAAAAATGTCATGCAAGTACATCAAAATATTGGGTAGACATGATGGGTCGACGAAAAAAAGTCTTACAAAGACGAAACGTTGATGAATATATAAAAAAATATCTCTTAGTTTTTCCTTTTTCATTTCCCATTACGTCGGATTACTCTCATCCTTCCGTTCTACAATATATATATATATATATATATATATATATATATATATATATATATATATATATATATATATATATATATATATAATATTCCGACAGGAGGGGAAAAGTGGATCAGTTTCGTTTCTGTGGGTTTCAGAGACAGATGAACCTTTAGGCTTTTAGCTATTGGACTGTTGGTGCTCTCTTGGAAGATGTACAAGCCTGTCGTTCAGTAGAAGAAAACAAGGAGCATTGTAACTTCTCAGAATGAAATAGAGTTACTTGTTTTAAACTAGACTTATCTTTTTGTTTGGATGTAGAATCCTTTTGTTACAGCAGTGACGGAGAGCATGTGATTGACACTGGGACCGTTGTCGGAATCAAGCACCAATTCAGATGAGCCCAACGAGCGGACGATCACGACCTGTGCAATGGACGTTCACAGAGGCAGGATCACAATCGCCCAACGTGCAGATTGAATAGACACATTTTCAGAATGACGTTTTCTTTTTACGTAGGCGATTCTCTTTTTTTTATTATATTTGTTTTTATTATTGGGTCACCACTTATCAAGGTCAGGAGGTACTCAAGGATAAAGGTTAATTAGACGGAACAATTATCAGCCGAAAGGTGAGGAACACCATGAGAGTACACTGGTATGAAATGTGTTTGGTTACTTGGTTTGTTAGTACCTTGTTCAGTAACGCACTAATCCTATGAGGAGCGGTATAAACCGACAACCTATCCCAAAATTTAGAGATTCGACATTTTTTGTCGTGGCTAGTCAGAATCAAATATCGATTTATCAGATGCAATGATGACGGCTTCCGGTTTTTAAATCGGAAATTGACAAGCGTTGTTTATCAAAAAACAACAAGTACCTCATTATTTTACACCGCTTAGATTTGGGCGTAATTTGTTTTCTTTCACTAGTTTGTAAACATTTCGTTTACAGAGTTAACCAAATTTCTTTATCACTAACCCTAAGTCTGAGTGGCAAGGCCGTAGAACCACACGTAATCGCCTAATAATATAGAACACCCTCCCCAACAAAAAGTGTTGTTTGATTATTAAACCAAACTTTATTATAATTTAAATGTTTATAATTAAATAAACATTTAAATTATAATAACTTTATTATAATTTAAATGTTTATTTAATTATAAACATTTAAATTATAATAAAGTTTGATTTGATTAATTGTAATAAAAAAATCAATTATTCATTGCCCCTCCTAAAAACAAATATCTGGCCTAATATATAATGGATCACTGTTTTTTTTTTAATGAAAAACGCTTGTTAATTTCCGATTTGAAACCGGAAGTCGTCAATAAGTAGGCTTTTTCAGTTTAACTAAAGTTACAAGCCATACTTATCCGGATGAGGCATTGCTTGAATCCAGTGGCAAGAGATATCCAGGGCCATTAGAAATAATGCCAGGATATCGAGAGAAAGATTTAGGTAATTTCGGAGTTTTCCTTCTCCTAGATTAGTTAACTATTATTCTACGTAGACGAATGGTTTTTTTTCCGCTCGTGCAAATTATCAACCCGATTCGTGATCTTATTAATTCCACAATCAACAGAAATATCAATAACATTGATCTTTGAACGGAACTGAATAGAAAGACATAAGAAATACGAAATCGAAATCGAAATGAAATTTAGAAAAACAAGAAACAAATAAAAATGAAAAGACAAAACAAGGAAAGTCAAACGCAAAAATGGAAAAGCAGTTCATTTGAGATGAGAAGTGCAGACACATTTTTACGTCTGTTGGATTTGAACATAACTGCGGGAATTGGCGGAAAAAGAAACGAAATAAAACGAAATATCCGATGTAGACTCGGGTTGTGGCTGTGGTCGGAATTATTTTGGAGAGTGAAGATCAGGTTCGCAATTTGGATGGCACCGACGGTCATTAATTACGCCATTCTTATCTATTTGATAATATTTGGAAAATTATGTAACAAGTTTCGGCTGATTATTACAACAATTAATAGTTTATTCATTTTTATGCGTTAACTGTAACGTTTGATTTTTTCTTTTTTGTTATTAGCGAAACCCAAAATGTGCTGTAACATATTCGACATTCATGCAGTATAGCCGAGAAATCTAAAATAAACAAAACACACAACAAATAACTTTTGACAAACGCATTGAAATGTAATTTTCTACCGACCTTTATAGTTTTAAAGTTTTAAAACTGTTCGAAAGTTTTGTTATTTAAAAATGTGCTTTCTTACTTAGCCAAACACGATTCAATAAAAAATGGCGGTCCGTTTTTTTTTTTAGGTCGTTGCTAATTTGAGGCTAAAAAAACCAGAAACTAGAATACCCTAAGCCGGCTGCCAACCACCTCAAGACTTAGGGTTAATGGTTCCGTAAGCGTTTTTTTATTACTATCTTTTAAGTCTGAAATTCGCGACCATCTAAAAAAAATCGACTTCCATCTTTGATTGACTTTGATTCGGCTAAATGAAAGTAACGAAACAAATTTAAAAAAAATAATAATTAAAAACGGTTGTAAATCTGTAAAACTATACAGGTCGGTAGAAAATTAAATTGTAGTGGGTTTGGTAAAAATATATATTTTTTTGTATATTATGTTTATTTTCGATTTCTCGTCTGTTTAACATACCGCATGAATGCCTAATATTTTATTATATTTCGTTGAAGCCACTGTTGAAGGTTACGTTTACTTTGGCACGTGATCTATCCAAAGTTAAATGTTTTCCGATAAAATCAAGGCGTAGTTAACAAAACTAGGGCCGGAAGATCAAAGAAAAGAAGTGCAATGATCTGGTTATATGCAACAGCAGGTCAAGTCGATAATCGATTATTTTATTCGCACAAATATAAGTAATCATTTCTTATTACACCTGTTGTCAAGCAGGTAACTTGACAAACTATTATCTAAATAAATAAATAAACAAATAAATAAATGTAAATGTTTTTTCATTTATCACACATACATCACCATTAAAACCGCTTACTGCAATTTAAATCAATAACTCAACATAGTCATTTGGAATATTGTATATATAGTAGAGAGCAAAGATTCAAACACAGCTATTTGCATGCCTAATTTGCATAACTATTTTTAAACAGTTTATAATAAATTAATGTTTTATATTATTCATTTATGATGTTAGTGCCCTATTTTATATATATATATGTATATGTATAGGTATATATATATATATATATGCAATAGTTTTGTCAATATTGACTGTAATTCATTAAAGTAATTTAATAGATGATAAATTGCTGAAATCGTTCTGAAAATATTATCTTAATACATTTTCAAGGGAGGTAATTAAAATGAAAACTATTATTTCTAAAAATTCAATAGATTCATATTTAAGATATATAATGTAAGCTACACATTAAAAAAGAATACTTACAGCGATATATATATATATATATATATATATATATATATATATATATATATATATTGATTTAATAAAAATATCTGCATCTAACACATGGTTTCTTTGAAGGCATTTTGTCTCTATCTTTATGTTAAAATTCAAAAGATGCTTAAAAAAAATGAACTTTTCCAAATTTATAACCACCAGTGACCATGCGCGATTTAAGTTCTATTCAAAACAGACATTTGCACTGTTAGTCAACACAACATCAGACGAGACACTTCTACATGACCAAGAAGGATTATTACGAAAAAAAAGGTTTATACCTTTTATTTGTCTAAGCTTTGTCGACGCTTGTTTTGTCAAACGAAATATTAGATAAAAAAAAAGTCAAGATGAAGAAAAAAAAAATTTTGATCTTTATTTTGATTTAATAAAAATATCTGCATCTAACACATGGTTTCTTTGAAGGCATTTTGTCTCTATCTTTATCCCTATGATTTGAACTGCATTTCGTATTTTATTTATTTATTTTCGTTGTTTATAAATGACTAAAAACTTATTTTGAATATATACAGGGTGGGCCAAAATAAGGGTCCTATCTTTAAATTTGAATAACTTGAATTTGAATAACTTCCACAAAATAAAAGTTAAACTCACCAAACTTTATGTGTCTGTAGACTGACCCTTCCGAGATTTTTTGAAATAAACAAAACAAATTTTAGCCGAAAAACACTTCTTAAAACTTACAAAAAACTAAAGTATTGTTTTTTACACTGTTTTGAGTTTTTTAAGCAAAAACAATGTTTTCTAAATGAGGGTACGTTCCTTAGGGCTAATACGGCTCATGCTTGCTTCGGAAGGGGTCCTTTACTTATTCTAAAAAAAAAAATTTAAAAAATCAATAAATAAAAAAGTTATGAATTTTTTAAAATAGGACCCTTATTTTTGCCCACCCTATATATAACCGCAGAGTACCCAGAATACGGACTTTTAGGATTTTGGATTTCACAATGATGGATTCGGCTTCCGAATTTCGGATTGAACTGTATGGTATCCCGACTGTGGCCCTAAACTAGATTTCTATTATTGCATGTTTTAATCATGGATTGTTTTTTATATTTATGTATATAACTGTTTTAAAATTTTAAATTCTAATTTTAAATTTCTAATATGGAGTACCCCATATCCCCATTTTTCCCTCTCTTGCCTTTTATCTTTTATTTTTATTTTTACACAATTTTATGTTATCATTTATTTTATCTAACAGTGTATTTATTTCATCTTTATTTTTGTTCATTTTTCTTTATTTTTCTTCATCATTCTTTTTCATCTTTCTTTATCCCCCCCCTTTTTATTATTAGTACCTTAACATTTTTTATGATTAGTACCCTTAGGACTTTATAGATTTATAAATGGTGTGATTACAATTTATTTAATTATAAGTTTAATTTTAATGATTTATTATTTAATATTTTTTTAGTAATATATTATTACATTAGCATATTATTTCAATATAATTTTTAACTTGATATTAATTTTATTTTTATTTTTAACGTTATCTCCATTTACTTTCGATAACATATATAGCGTCTCTATTAGTTAAATTTGAATCCTTTCCATAACGGGCTACGTAATTCCACGCACGTGACAATTCAAACCTGCTAGTTTCCCATCTGTCCAACTGTTAACGTTATTCCCATTTAATTTCTTGCTTTTTCTATGTACAGCGTCGCTGTTATTTTGATCTGAAACCTTTCCATAACTGACTACGTATATTCCACGCACGTGACAATTTTAAATCTGAAAGTGCTCCATCTTTCCAACAGACAATATTTTGATATTCCTGACGGTTGTTCTCACTCATTAAGCTATACGACTCCGCTGATGAAGGTCCGATTTTCTCGGATCTGAAACCTTGGTCCGGATGTTGTTGTAACACTTTGTTTAATATTAATAAATATCATGCTCTTATTAATTATCTAGTTAATTTTACTTTTGCATTAATAATTGAGCACTCTGCTGGGAAACTCTCCCAATTAAGAAATACGGTATATATATATATATATATATATATATATATATATATATATATATATATATATATATATATATATATGAAGAGTTCAAATGCAAAACGCGATAAACGCCATTTTAAATATCCGAAAAAAAGTTTTTTTAAAATAGCAGATATGGGTGTGATATTATCTTAACATCAATTTACACGCCGTCCCTCAATTGGAACCCTTTTTCCAAAGCTGTAATATCATCTATTACGTGTTCCAAGAATACGTTGAATAGACTGGTGACATTATGCAGACTTGCCTAACTCCAACCCTCATATATATATATATATATATATATATATATGTAGGATCAAGAAGCAAAGTTTACAATGAACAGTAAGCTGTTTTTTCTCAATAGGCAGTAAGTCAATTGTTTTGAAACTTTGCATATATTGATGGCAGAATTATACCTAACATTATTATCCTTACTTTTTCAGAATCTTTTGCTGATATGAGTATTGATTTACTCCTCTCCAGGAGTTAGGCACAAGGCCAGTTTTTATCTTACTCCCACAAGTAAGATGTGACCCAAAAGTGGGGTTTAAAAATTGCCTGGGCAGCCCCGTCGGCATTCCCCGGTAGGGGCGCCTCAGACAGTAAGCAATAAACTTACTCCTCCCCAAAGAAGGGAGGCGAATCCTGGGAGGGTGGACCTCCTAGAACTGCACAGGACAGACCCATAGACCGGCGTAAATCAAGCCCCGAAGGCCAAGACAATATCAGTCTATGGGGTGCAGTATCCATCAGAACAGATACTACACTTTGATCTTAGCCAAAAGGCCAAGGAGTAAGCAGGAAAGAAAACGTCAAAAAGTGTGTGATTTGCTGAATGCATTCGTCACACCAAAAGAAGTTTCAAGAATAGTTGGAGTGTCCATAAAGACTGTTTATAATATGATGCTCATAAGCAAAACTATTACAAAGAAGTTTGGAAGTGGAAGAATCAACAAAAAACGTATCAAAGCTATTCTTAAAGCTTTAACATCCAAAATACTAAATGATCCAACCATATCCATAGGAAAAATGGAAATTGAACTTGACGTAGACAACAAAACAATTAGAAATGAAGTAAAATATTATTTGATGTTAAAATCTTACACAACAACACCAAAACACTTGTTGACAAGAGCTATGAATTAAAAAATAGATGATAAAGGTTCAATCAAATTATTACATACTGCAAGAAAAAGTCCTCCATTGTGATTATAAAAACGAGTTAAGAATAATGGGAGAGTAGGTATATTAAAATTCTTTTAAAACTTTTGTAATCGACTTTCACAATGAATTCACCAATTTACATTTTAAACTCATCAAGTGCCTGACGAAGACTCATGAGAGTCGAAAACGTTTGCATGTATGGAGATTTCCTGACTGCACTCGATCAGAACATTAGATCGTTGGACGGCCAACACGAAAAAGTGAATAAAAAAACGAACAAACAAGAACTGTCACTTCTTTTAAACCAAATATACTGAAGTTTCCCCCCGGGGATTAAACGCGGGAGCCTCTGTCTGGCTTAATTGCCAAAAACATATTTTCATAACTTACTATATATATATATATATATATATATATTAATATTATACGTACATAAAAGTAATCCATGGACACGTGTTTCTGACTCACAGCCGTCATTAGCATGACTAACTTAGACAAGAATCGAACCTTCGATATTGACATCAACAGTCCAGCGTCTTACCAATGGACTACAACGCGCTGCCTATAAATACATACGATTTTTATCACCTAAATATGTAGTGTATTTTTTGTAATTGTTTTTATTGGTGATTTCAGTGTTCTGTTGTTTTTGCTTGCTACTACTTTTTCGATTGTTTCACTTCCTAAGTGATTAAGTGATCAGGGAGTGAGCCAATCGAAATAGTTGTAGTAAGCAAAAATAACGAACGCGGCAATCACCAATAAAAACAATTGCAAAATATACATTAAATATTTAGGTGATAAAAATCGTACATATTTCTAGGCAGCGCGTTGTAATCCATTGGTAAGACGCTGGACTAAAAATACATTATATATATATATATATATATATATATATATATATATATATATATATATATATAAACCAAACAAACATACTATGTTTGTTCCAATGCCTATTCGAGGAATGTTTCCCCAATACCCAAACAGACAAACACAGTACTTATATTGGCCATACAACTACAACCCTCTCCCGACGCCTTACGCATCATTTAAATGACACAAGTGCCATCCAGCGACACATTACCACACATAACAAAAAACATAAAATCAACCGAACTAAGACAAATATTAACAACTAACACTAAGATCATACATAAAAACAATTGAACCAACAGACTAAAAATCTTCGAAGCCCTACACATAAAAAAATTACAACTCACAATTAATAAAATAGCATTCACCACCGGTACTAACGCCTTATCAGTCTTCAACAATTAATGCATAACAACAACAACAAGAAGAAGAACAACAATAATATTAATAATAATAATAATAATAGATAAAACATAAAATAAACAAAACAAATTAATAAAAATAAATTAATAAGTAAATAAAAGAATAAAATAATGTATATATATATATGTATATACACATATGCAAATAATTAGATATAACCAAAAATAAAACCATAAATACGGCTCTTTACAAACAATAACAGACAACCTCCTGAAGACGGTCGCGAGACCGAAAGCGCTAGAGAAATGGCTCAAGATACAACAATAGGCGCCATGATCCACCAATTGATACCGGAAACCCGACGAATCGCTCGCCGAGTCGAGAAATTGACCAGAAAGATCGTAAAGAAAGAAAACTCAGTGGTCTTCAACGACACATGTCTAATAAACGACTTGCTGCCGAAATATATATATATATATATATATATATATATATATATATATATATATATATATATATATATATATATATATATATATATATATATATATATATATATACAAATAAATGTTTTGAGGTACAAAACTTATAAATACATTTAAAAATGATACGCGGAAATCTCTCTAAGGCCATTTCGACTATCATCTCGTCAGGAGAAAATCGATAGTTTTAATTAATAATATTGTCGAAAGAAAGAGCAAATGGGGATTTGAAAGTGTCTAAATTAACAATAGAGCGATTAAAAGTCAATTTAATGATTTACTTAAAAAACGATTAAAAGGCACTGCGTTTGGGGAGAAAAAAATTAAAAAAAAAAAAGGGAGGGAATTCAAAGTTCCCCAAAGAATATATATACCATAATAAATATATAAATATATTTTCTGCTTGGATTTTAAAAAAAACTATAACAACTATTTTTGATTCGAAATCACGTGCCAGGTTCTCTATTGATTGGCCAAGCAGTATAAGAGTCAAATCAACGCTAAATTCTCATGACAAATAAAACAATAATAATTGCCTCATTCTCAGAAAACACCTGTTGTTTTTCCCTAGTCGAGATGAAATCCTTGTCGGCAGGAAATCAAAATCATTATCTTAAATGAACACAGACACTCAGCGCCTCAAAACGTCGAATTTATACGGGGCCCGTCTTCACGAATTTTTAGCAAATCTAAACGTGTATGTGCTTATTTCTGTTAGTCTTTACTGATCACTACCAATCATAATGTAACAGGTGGCAATGAAGGGTGGATGGAACGAGAAGTAGTAGAAGGCGAGAAATAGAAGAAGGGTTATATTAAACAGAAATGTCTCATAATGTAGAGGCTGCGAGGTGAGAAGAAAGACAATAAGATGAGTTGACAGACTAAACGATGGTGTGCTCAACCTTTTGTAACCAATCTATTAATTGTTTTAAACTTTTAATTTGTACATCTTTTTAGTTCCTTAAAGTATTGAAATATTGACATATTTTGTACTTATACACACACTCATTTAGGAAAAGCATTATGCTTCGTATTAGAATCGAGTTCTCCCGGTAACTAGTATCGCTTATGTAAACAAAATAAGATAACTGCTGTAATTCTCTTTACTGGTCGGGTGAACCGAATAATGTCGATGTAGAATACCAGACTGCTGATTACAGTTTCGATCAGGTTTCGAATCTCAGCGCCACATCTGTTCACACTGGAGTGCCGTAATATGGCGAAACAGCTGTTTGTGGATGACTACACACACACACACACACACACACACACACACACACACACACACACACACACACACATATATATATATATACAGTTATCCACGAGCATATGTTTCGTCGTCTACGACTCATTAGCGTGTCTAGATATATTGAGATTCGAACTAGGACGCTGGTGACTGGCGTCCGACGCTCTACCATTGAGCTACGAACATCTTTAGTAATAGGAGAGGTGTATCGCACTCATAAATGTTGCTATTTTTATTCTTGTTTATATTCTATATCGTATTTACGATATTTATTATTGAACCTATTCAATTACTTTATATGTACATATATACATAAAACAATAACAAATAAATAAAAACAATAAATACACAAGTACCGAATATATGACAGATTTAATTACACTTTTTATCCCATCAAAACTACCGAGCAAAATAATAAAAAATACTTTAAAAAACAACATAGGGGGAAAACAACTCCTGAAGACGATCGTTAAGAACGAAAATGATCATGATGGCCTTAAAATAACTCTCTGATCCGCTATACTCTTCGAATTACCACCGGAGACCCAAACACTTGCTTGCCGAGATAATAATTAAAAAATAACTAAAATAAGTCTTATTTAATCAGGCATGTACTGATATATCGATATATATATATATATATATATATATATATATATATATATATATATATATATATATATATATATATATACATATACATATATACATATATTTATGTATATATATATATATATATATATATATATATATATATATATATGTATATATATATATGTTCACACCTCATAAAAGGCTTGATGAATGGAATAGTCCCCGAAAACTTCTACTGACTGTACTCCAAAAAAACAAGAAACTGAAATTGGGATGTACTTTACTTTGCTTCTAAAATCGTCCAATACATTCGGCTCGAAATTGCAAGTTTCATGTTTATTTATTTTTTCTGAATTCTCAGTTTATTTATTCACTACTAAAATTATATTTCTTTTGGTTTTCCGTGGACTGATTACTCCTATATACATCTCTCTCTCTCTCTCTCTCTCTCTCTCTCTCTCTCTCTCTCTCTCTATCTATCTATCTATCTATCTCAATATATATATATATATATATATATATATATAATTCTCTTTCTCTCTCTCTCTCTATATATATATACATATATCTATATATCTATATATAAATATATCTATATCTATATATCTCTATATATCTCTATATATCTATATATCTATATCTCTCTCTATATATATCTATATATATATATATATATATATATATATATATATATATATATATCTTTATATATCTATATATATCTATATATCTCTATATATATCTTTCTCTCTCTATATATATATATGTTTATCTCTATATATATATCTATATCTATATATATACACATATACATATATATATATCCATATGTATATATATACATATATACATACATATACATATATATATACAGGGTGGCGCAAAAGTCACGCATTAGTTTGAATCAGTAACAACTTTCACATTTAATCAAATTTTCTCCTTATTTTTCAGAATATTACAGATATAAACATTGATAATTTATCATGGAAAATATAGCACTGAACAACGAACCAAAATGATTGAACTTTACTTCGGAAACCATCGTTCAATAACCTTCACCCAAAGATCCTATCGTCGGCATTATAATGTCAGACAATCTCCCAGTCAGACCACAATTGATCGTCTTGTGGCCCGATTTCGGCAGCAGGGTTCAGTCAGTGCTCTTCCACGATCTGGCAGACCACGTTCAGTACGGACAGCGGAAAATGTAGCAATCGTTGAGGATGGCATTGCTGAAAATCCAGACACCTTAACTCGAAGACGAGCCACTCAGATTGGGATCTCCAGAAGGTCACTTCAAAGAATTTTCCGTGAATTGCATCTGTTTCCATACAAAATTCAATTGGTACAGGCATTACAACCCACAGATTTGCAATCACGCGTAGCTTATGCTGTTCACATTCAGCAATTAGCCAGAGAACAAAATGTGTTCATCCATGAGCTGATAATAAGCGACGAAGCCCATTTTCATCTGAACGGGTTCGTAAATAAGCAAAACTGTAGAATATGGGCCATTGAAAATCCAAGAACCGTTCATCACGGTGAATTACATCCACTAAAATGTAGCGTATGGTGTGGTGTTACATCGGAAAGAGTGATCGGTCCATATTTCTTTGAAGACGAAGAAGGTGTCGCGGTGACGATAACTGCACAGCGATATCAACAAATGATTGAAAAAATTTTAAGGCCAGCTGTTCAGGACAACCCAGAAATGTGGCTCCCACAAGATGAAGCTACTGCCCACACTGCCCGACAAAGTATGGCGCTTTTAAGGGGATTGTTTGGCGAGCGTTTAATTAGCAGATTTTCTGATTTTAACTAGCCTTCACGTTCACCGGATTTAACAGCACCTGACCTTTTCCTTTGTGGTTATCTTAAGGAAAATGTATATGTGAACAAGCCTACAACGATTCAAGAGCTTAAAAACAATATCAGACATGAAATCCAAGAACTAGAGCCAGTTATTCTAAGGACTGTAATGGAAAATGTCCTAACTAGAGCCCGTCTTTGTGAGGCCGAAAATGGTGCCCATTTAAAGGATATTATTTTTAACACCTACTGCAACATAGTTACCAAGTAAATGTATTATTTATCAGAAAAGCCTAGTAAATTACTTGAAATGTTGTAGTTTCTATCACCTAAACAAACCAATGCGCGACTTTTGCACCACCCTGTAACGAATGTTAAGTCTGCAATATCTTGGATTTAGTTAGTTTGTCTGGGAATTTAAACTGCATTTTACATTTTTTATTTTTATATTTTTAAAAAATTTTTTTATTTATTTATTTTTATTTTTTTAATGACTCAAAGCTTCTTTAGACTATATATATATATATATATATATATATATATACATATACACACACACACACACACACACACACATATATATATATATATATATATATATATATATATATATATATATATATATATATATATATATATATATATATATATATATATATATATATACATTATTCTTGTACGTTTGTTGGTTCCTAGATTTTAATCCAATGGAACTCCAGTGTTTATAAAATAGTGTTCTATAACAGGTAGAGCTGTATTATACTTTTTATTAATATATACATTATTAATATATACATTATTAATATATACATTATTAATATATACATTATTAATATATACATATATTAATGTCTACGTATGTACATAAATGTACAGGCCACAGAAAATGTATTGAAAATACAAATGAATTTGATTTATACAGAAGGTTCATGTATATATTCTTCACATACCTATATTTACATACACATATTCCTATCTACCAACATTTATACAACTGAATAAATCGATTTTAAGAATAAATAATAATAATAATAATAATAATAATAATAATAATAATAATAATAATAATAAAACGGTTTTAAGAATAAATACAATCTATTTAAACAGTTAAATAGTGTGAGAAAAAAAAATAGAATACCATTTAAAAATATTATGACATAAAAAACTAGGCACACATTTTTCCGATTCCGATACCCCCAAAAGTTCCGATTTTTCAGATTCTCGATTCCAGTTAAGATTAGTCGTCCCAACACTAATTCATACCAGACCTGAAAGTGAAGACTTACATCGAATATGTTGCTAAGGTCGCTGGAAAAATGGTTAGATGATTCTACGGTTGAAGAAAGTATCTGACATCTGACGCAATCCTCTACCTGTATAAGAGCCAGATATATCCTCAGAGTGAGTACTGTTTCCACACCTGGTGGCATGACGCTATATTTTCTTACTTGACAAAGAGTATAAAATCGACTTCAACATCTTGTGGAAGATGTCCTCTTATCTTCCATGCAGCCTCTTTTTCATTTGCCTCCTAATTTTCATGGTAGGTGCTCGACTTGTCCCCCCCCCCCCCTGTAAAACATTCACAGCAAAAACTCGTCTACTTACAACCACTGTAAAAAAAATCTTTTCTTTCTCTGTTTACCTAAAGCTAAACGGAACTTCTATCAGCAGAGGTTATTTCCAAGAACTACTCCTCTGTGGAACACAATATCACATGGCTGCTTCCCAGATAACTAAAACATAGTCGTTTTCAAGTTTAAACCATTGTCTCTAATCCCAATGTGTCTGTCTCATCATTAACTTTTATCCTCGAGTGGCTTTTAAGACTTGATAAGCGGTGAATCATTAGTAAAAAAAAACAAACAAAAAAAACACCATCTCCAACAGTATTAGTGCGAAATTCAACACAATAGAAGCTCCGATTGGATTCGAACCTAACATAGCCGGTTTCATAGTCCGCGACAGTATCCATTATGTCATTTACGTACACAAAATCTTACATCAAATAGAGATTTGTTTTTCCTTATTTTCTTATTATCAGTTTCTCTTTTCTGATTAGTCAATAAACTAAACAGTCAAATCCAGGTAAAATTCACACGACCCACACAATTTTACCAACTGGATAAAGCTAAGCGAACACCTGCTGTTTATATATCTGGGACGAAAACAAAAAGAAATCAAGATGATTCTTAAACTTTAAACAATACATGAACTCAGTGTCTAAACCTTCGTCTTCTTCCTCTTTTTTTTCTTCTTCTTTGTTCTTTCTTCTCCTCCTTCTTTTTCTTCTTATTCATCTCACTCTTCTTCTTCGTCATCTTTTTCTCCTTCATCTTCTCACCTTTCTTCATCATCTTTTTCTCTTTCATCTACTTCTGTCTCTTGTTCTCCCACCTGTTCTTCTACTTTTCATTTTTCTCATCTTTCTCTCTTCTTCATATTCTCATCCTACGCCTCATTCATCCTCTTCTCACTCTTCTTCTCTCTCGCCATTCACCATTATCATCATCATCATCTTCTTCTTCATCTTCATCATCATCATCTTCTTCTTCTTCTTCTTCTTCTTCTTCTTCTTCTTCTTCTTCTTCTTCTTCTTCATCTTTTTCTCCTACATCTTCTTCTCACTCTTCTTCTCTCTCGCCATTCATCGTCATCATCTTCTTCTTCTTCTTCTTCTTCTTCTTCATCTTTTTCTCCTTCATCTTCTTCTCACTCTTTTTCTCCCTCTCCTTTCCCTCTTCTTCTCATCCTCATTCTTCTTTTACTTACTTGCTGCCCACCGTATCCGGGTGATTTGGGTCAGTAAGCCACATTAAAACACCAGTTCTTATCGGACCAGATAGATATGGACACCTGTGCGAAGATATCATTCCTGGGTGTGTACAGGACTCACAGGCATTCATTCGCCACAAGAGAAGCAGAATTCAATAGTCCGATGAAACCCGTGACAACTGCAGGGATCTATCAGAATTAGTACGCCTCAAAGTACAGTCGTATGCTATGCACTAGATTGTTGTTGAGCATACATTCGCCATTTGCACGATCCATATTCTACCCTACTGAGTGACTAGACAACCTTCTCACTTCAAGTCGCACTTGAGATGGAACCGGTTGACTCGTGGATAACCTAACTATGTAGCAAGTAGTACTGGACTACATAGTATCAGTAGCACTTAGGATGTGACCTGGCACCTTTAAACACTCTATATATATACATACACCCAACTTACTATTCACATCTAAAACCAGCTTTATTTCTATGCAACCATATTGTTATAAGTACAACATTACTTTGCAAGAACATACCTTTTTAAGGTTATAAGTGGAAACGAACCGCTTAACTTGTTAAACCTGCTGGCACTAAAGGAGACTAAAATTGTTGTATATTTCTGCGGCGCATAAAAAGTAGCGGCATATTTCTATTGTTCGATTACGGCGAACGATTAGAGTCAGAAAGAGGGACAGTTAACGGAAGTTGATCTCTTGAATTCGCTAGCCAGCTGCCACTTTTTCCGATCTCAATTTGAGGCAGTTTATATAACATTTTTAGAAACATACGTATCCACAATAAAAACGATTTTTCTATGCACTCAATGTAACCACGCCACCTATTGGACGTGGCTTCCATCAATTTTATTGCTTATTTTACTGCGGGTGTATTTCCGCCCGGTGTCTATACAGGTGACTTTTCAAAGTGCGTCTGCATCAGGTCACTTGATATATATATTCCAGTCAGATGGTTTTCTGGGTCAATCAGCCGGTATCCCAGACCTGATATTCAACACAGGGTTGATTTGCCGTAAAAGTGTACATTTTCTGAATATATCTTTGTATTGCTATTATATTTTTTCATCATAACACTTAAAATACATTGGTTTTATATGGAGCTATAAATGTTGAAAATCTTAACCTTTCAGATAGTCAATAGGAGGTGACGGTGGTTAAGTGGATAACGACACGGACTGAAGACTTGGGTGTTACAAGTTCGAATCCAGTCGGTTCCACAATACCACTTTCACTTAGGGATGTTGACAACCTTCTCGTGGTTCTTCCCGTAAGTACTCGATGTCTTTCCAGAAAGATTTATAACTAGAAAAACACAAGAATCATCTGATTCACACGAAAGAAGTCAATCGAAATTAATTCTTCCGCCTTCCATAGAAAAATAAATTGTTGTAAGTGACGAAAGAGTCAATAAATCCATCTACCTAGGCAACACAATTGATTCCAGTGGGCAAACTATTAGACGACGTATATCTACAACGTGGACAGTTTTCATGCAGCTGTCAACAATTTTACAAAACGCAGGGATCCCATCGTATGCGAGAGTAGCAGCACACAACACACATGTCTGAGCTGTACTCTTGAATGGCTGCAAAACATGGTCAATGACGAAACGTCAGACTAACACGATCATAGCTGCAGCGCATCGGATGGAGAACATTTCTGGTGTCACTCTACAGACCTCCATGAGAAAGTATGTCGCACAACTGGTACGCCCACGTCGCCTGTCGCCACTCATCCGAAACGCTCCAAAGTGTGTCCTACATTGGCGTCGATGACCCAAAATCACGGGGAAGGCCGCTTCAGACCTGGAAGGGATCAATTAATGATAACCTGATCGTGGTGGACAGCACAAGCGAAATTGCAACAAACAAGAAAAGTTGGAAGTCATTTACGAAACGTCTAATCTCAAGCATGAGACAAAAAGACGAAAAAAAACCCCAAAAAACAAAAAACAAAAAACAACAACAACAAGAACAAGAAGAACAACAGTAATAATAATAATAATAATAATAATAATAATAATAATAATAATAATAATAATAAGTTTTAAATGGTGCTGACACCAGACAAAATATTTGTAAAAGGTCGAGGAGGACGAGAAGACCGAGGAGGGACAGCACAAACCAGACCTCCACTGGAAAAGTGCGGAGAATGTCGGGACCTTGAGGAGGCTTATTCCCACCGAAATCCCAGAGGAGACCAATTTTCCTTACCAGCGAGAAAGCAATGGTAAGAGGCTGTTGCGATACCGCATCGTTATTGAAAAGAGGTGAATAATACTGGAAATCTGGGGAGGCTTGTTGTCACTCAGACTCCAGGAAATACCACTGGTTGTTGTCGGTGAGCAATCACTGACGATGATTTGTGTGAGAACTCCTAGTGAGTACAAATAATAATAATAATAATAATACTAATAATAATACTAAAAAGTCAACCGTGAGTTATAAAACTGTTGTGTGTATAACAAATTGTATTAGTAATACATGGCAATGAAAATCTTGATAACTTTAAGCTACAGTGATTCTTCTTCGATTAACGACCCATTTAACAATTCATATATTCCATACCAACTGTCTGCTTACTGCTTTTAGACTATTACTAGAAAAAAGTTCCTCGTTTGGTCAGCTATTGAGCTCGGGGTAAATTGTTTAAATCATGAAAAAAGTGAGGTTCAAAACGAGTTTAATTTTAAAAAGTAATAATTAAAGACATAATTTAAAATAAGTCGTCCTGCTTGCCATATCTCCCTCCCTCTCATTCTCTCTCTTTCTCTCTCTCTCTCTCTCTCTCTCTCACACACACACACACGCACTCCATGTATTGAATAAATAGTATCAATATTCGTGGTGTATATTCCCTTTATTAATTATGGAATATACCAATCTTTTTATTCTGTCCTTTCTTTATTACCTTCAACTTTTAATTAAAAGAGAGAGAGAGAGAGAGAGAGAGAGAGTGTGTGTGTGTGTGTGAGAGAGAGAGGGAAAGAGAAAGGGAGGGTTGGCTTGATACCATATAGAATAAGAGCGAGTGGTTCAACAACATACAATCAGATAGAGTGGATGTAGGAGATAAAAAAGTTAGTAATAGAAGGGGCAGTTGATCATTTAATTGTAAAGTTTTTTTTTACTAAAGATTCGCCACTTATCAAGGTAAAAAGGCCACTCGAGGATAAGGGCTAATATGTTTGTCAGGTGGACAGTGAGATAACACTTTGATAATTGGTAACGATGGTTGAAATTGGGCAGAATTTGACTATTTAAGAAGACGGCTCAACAAGAATTTGTTTACATTTGACTTGAACATGACTATGTTGTAGTCAGCTGTGAAGCAGTCTCGCGGTATTGTGTTCCACTGACAAGTAGTTATAAGACCAAAAACTCTGTTCATGGAAGTCCCGTTTAGTTTTCGGTACACAGAGGGGAAATGGAAATTATTGACAATGGTGTTAGATAGACGAGTATTGATTTGAAATTTTATGGGGGGGGGGGCATATATAAGAGGTCAGTCGAGCACTTACCATGAAAATAACGATAGAGCAGAGAAAGACCCGCAACATGTCTCCTGTTAGTAACTGGCAGTAGGGAAGAGAAGAAGTGTTTAAACATAATTCAATCCCAAAACTGAAGAATAATTTATCGTGCATTTTGTGTGATTAAACTGTACAGGGAAGCAAATGTTGATTTACACATCTGTAGTATAATAAATAGATATATACCTACGGAATTCAAATTTGGTAGGAATTATACCATACCTGAGCTAATGTGCCTAAGGGAGTAATATTAATTTATTTCTAAGTGGTCCCTTACATCAAATATTTTTGACGGCTGATTTTATTACGATGCATACCACAGTTAAAGTACATTTATTTAAATAGATTTCCAAAGTTTAAACATCTATATACGTACGTACGTTATCAGGTTAAACACACATTACTAAAAAATAAGATCGGCTGGTGATGTCGCTAAGGTAAATAAATCTACTTTATCCTTTTAAAATGAATTATTCCCAAATCTAATTAATATCGACTCGTCGACTAAAAGTGTACAATTCTAAATAAATACATTTGAACATGTGACATTCGTTTCATTGAGTTGAAGAATATATGGCTGACAATTATTTTTACCGTAATAAGACCGAGAATATTTATTGTTTTAAAAATAATTCAATTGCTACAATTTTAAATAAATTAATCTAGAAGAGACATCCCTGTTTTATGTAAATACTGTTTAGCTGAAAATTACAATTATTCTTACTGTAATGATACTATTTAGCTGAAAATTACAATTATTTTTACCGTAATAATACTATTAAGCTGAAAATTACAATTATTTTTACCGTAATAATACTATTAAGCTGAAAATTACAATTATTTTTACCGTAATAATAATATTTAGCTGAAAATTACAATTATTTTTACCGTAATAATACTGTTTAGCTGAAAATTACAATTATTTTTACCGTAATAATACTGTTTAGCTGAAAATTACAATTATTTTTACCGTAATAATACTATTTAGCTGAAAATTACAATTATTTTTACCGTAATAATACTATTTAGCTGAAAATTACAATTATTTTTACCGTAATAATACTGTTTAGCTAAAAATTACAATTATTTTTACCGTAATAAATACTGTTTAGCTGAAAATTAGAATTATTTTTACTGTAATAATACTATTTAGCTGAAAATTACAATTATTTTTACCATAATAATACTATTTAGCTGAAAATTAGAATTATTTTTACCGTAATAATACTGTTTAGCTGAAAATTACAATTATTTTTACCGTAATAATATTATTTAGCTGAAAATTACAATTATTTTTACCGTAATAATACTGTTTAGCTGAAAATTACAATTATTTTTACCGTAATAATACTGTTTAGCTGAAAATTACAATTATTTTTACCGTAATAATACTATTTAGCTGAAAATTACAATTATTTTTACCGTAATAATACTATTTAGCTGAAAATTACAATTATTTTTACCGTAATAATACTATTTAGCTGAAAATTTCAATTATTTTTACCGTAATAATACTATTTAGCTGAAAATTACAATTATTTTTACCGTAATAATATTATTTAGCTTAAAATTACAATTATTTTTACCGTAATAATACTGTTTAGCTGAAAATTTCAATTATTTTTACCGTAATAATAATATTTAGCTGAAAATTACAATTATTTTTACCGTAATAATTATATTTAGCTTAAAACTACAATTATTTTTACCGTAATAATACTGTTTAGCTGAAAATTACAATTATTTTTTCGGGAAAAAAGAGAATCATTTTTTAATAGTATTGTACCTTGCCAGACATTTATCATTTCAAAAGGAATATCATTACTAACAGTAAATTCTACAGATTGATGTAGCAAACAACGTGGAATTTGCACGCGATCCGCTTGTATTTTGTATTGTTTTCAATAGAAATAGGGGTTCAATTCTACAAAAAAATAAAACATCTTTCAAGGCTCATAATTTTAGTTTATATACTGGGCTTAAAATGATTGTCGGTTTAAGGAGGCCATACCCTCAACCATTACCTCCTTCTTTGGTGGCCACGAAATCGTAACACTCGCCGTCACCTCTCTTAGTTCATTGTTTTCTTTTGTTTTGTTTTTTGTACAAGCGAGTCACTGCTTATCAAGGCCCAAAGGCCACTCAAGGATAAGAGTTATTGAGTTAGTCAGGTAGATGATGACACACCGAGACGATTTGTAACGATGGTTGTAATTGGTCAGAAATTGAGTATTTAAGAGAACGGCTCAACAAGAATTTGTTTACATTAGATTTGGAAACGGCAATGTTGTAGTCAGTCGATAAGCAGCCCCGTGGTATTGTGTTCTACAAACGGTTAGTTCTAGGAAAGAAACTTTGCTCATGGAAGTTCCGCTTTGTTCTAAGTAGTTCTAGAATGGATCCTTGAGGCACACCAGCGTTGATACTATGAGCTTCAGACTTCTGCCCATCAACGACTACATTTATGAACCTATCAGAAAGAAGAGTTTTGATGGTTGAGAGGACATTTCCAGATATTTTATAGCTAGAAATCTTGTGAAGTAGACCTTTATGCCAAACCCTATGAAAGGCATTTGATATGTCAAGAGCTATGGCTGTAGAAACGAAGCCCACATCAATAGATTCATTGATCCTGTGTGATATTACAGTGAGCACATCAGCTGTTGATCTTTGCAGGACGAAATCCATATTGCTTATCACTGAGTAGGCTGATTTTGCTGTGATCATTGACAACTTACTCATGACTCACAGGAGACTGATTGGTCTGTACTGAGATGCAGAAGACTGATCTCCAGTATTTTTTTTAATTACGGGGCAGACTGTCAAAGTTTTCCATGGTGTTGAGAAGCATTCATCTTTTAAGCAACTATCAAAGAGAAAGGATTTGATGGTTGAGCGGATATGTCCACAGATTCCACAGCTAAACAATCTTGTGAACTTAACCATTGTGCCAAACTCTATCAAAGTCATTTGATATGTTAAGAGCTTTTGCTCTAGAAACGATTTTTTGTCGCTTGAGGTGCTCCTACCGAGAAATGCTGACAGGTCCGTCCAGAGTGCCCTTTAGTGTGTGTGTGGGGGGTGGGGTGGGGTGGGGGGTGGCTGGACTGCTACAATTCGACTTTGTGTTACATCACGAATTAGTGGGGAATCGTGTGAATGTAATAGTTGACTATCCTTAGTTTTTTTCACAAATAAACTAAGAACCATCCATTTTTTTCTTCCTATTTCGGTACTTGTAATAGATTGTTACCAAGAGGATTTCAGTACTTACAAAGTCAGTCACGGGTATTGACGGAGAATCCCGAGTCAGTACCGAGCATTGACGTAAAAGCTCAACGAATAGAAAATGAACTGCGTTTTCTTGGTTTATTTGTAATTTTACAAATAATTTATTTAATGAAAAGTGATTTTTTTCTGCTTTACCCAGAAGATGGCAATGTTTTTTAAGTGTTTAATTAAGATCAGAGTGAATTACTCCCTCCTGTAATAATAAAAATGGGTTTAATAATTTTTCACCAAATCAGTAAGTGAACTAATTTTATTTTTTTTATTTTTGTCTTATGAATTTTTTACATTTTTTTTTGGGGGGGGGTACTCTAAATCTAACCTTACCCTAACCCTAACCCTAACCCTAACCCTACCTTAGCTGAACCTTAATTCTAACCCTAACCTGACCTGGTTTTGAATTCGTATGCTTTAGTGTCACCCGACTTTTTTACATTTTTTTCGCGACTTTCAAATTTTGTATGACTCGGGAATATTCAGGATTGACGCGGGAATCTCTGCCAAGACTACGGACTGACTTCGTAAATACTAAAATCTTCGTAAAACCATCCCAGATTTTAATGTTGTTTTTGATAAACTCACTTGCATCACTTTAATAAAGTATTATGACAATATTAATATACTAGAGACTTTGTAGTTGACTATAAAAGTGTTATGATAGAGAATATTCCTCTACAATATTTGGACTCGTCTGACGAACAAAGGCATGAAATACTGACTACAATAAGTAGTAGTAGTAGTAGTAGTAGTAGTAGTAGTAGCTTTGTGGATAGCAGTCAATATACGGCTAAAGTAATAATTCTCCATTATTTTTCTTATTTCTCGTTATGTTTTCCTGTACCAAATTTAATTCAGTCATTCATTTCGTACGAATCAGAGAACGAACCTTATTGTTAACCATTCCTGATTTTAACATTGTTTTTCATAAACATACATTGTTAATTAATCCAATCAATGCATAACA
Organism: Sepiola atlantica; assembly: GCA_963556195.1. Taxonomy (NCBI): domain Eukaryota; kingdom Metazoa; phylum Mollusca; class Cephalopoda; order Sepiida; family Sepiolidae; genus Sepiola; species Sepiola atlantica. The sequence goes on along the minus strand of OY744520.1, from coordinate 182,878,853 downwards.
CAGTTTCTACATATTCAATAATGTGACAGAGAGAGAAACAAAGATCTCTTATAGGGGCCTGATTAGCATCGATCAACTCAGAGAGATCTGTTATTCTTTCATTTTTTGATATGATCAGAAAATAAAGCATCCATATCGATCTGTTACAACCCTCTGTTTAAAAAATAATCTGAGAAACTCAAGATCTTACAGATTACAGCGATCGATCGACAGACTGTTTTCTTTTTATTATTATTCTTTTAAAATATAAGTTGGGCAGCCGTGTTTATTGGCCGTGATAGATTTTCCCATGAAACTGGCAATAATCTTAAAATCGACATCAGGTGTTCTCTTGAATTCACTCAAATGTTACCATTCAAATATGATTTCCTTCTTGTCGCTTTGTTCAAATCATTGCAATCAATAGCACAACCTGTGAACAGATGTTTACTTTTTCCTCCTTCGACTTGACGTCTTATTTGACGAAACATTGACATTGTAGTTAGAAGAGATATTTCTGTATAGTGATGTAGTAAAGTGAAGACCAGGCGATTCACCCAACTCATGTCATCGCTTCATGGACAAATAGATTCACTAGTCATCTCTCTATTTCCCCCCTCAGAGTTTAAAGACGCATCTACTTGTATAATAGATTCTTTTTAAATGTAGGAAGAATCATATTAGTATTATTAGTTCATATTTTCTGTGTAGTTAGATGAAATATTCCTGTATAGTGATGTAGTAAATTGATGGCCAGGTGGTTTACCCGTTCAGATACAGAAAAAATAGTCCTCACTCAATAGAGAAATAGATTCACTCGCCGTCTCTCTAGTTCCCCCCTTAGCAATGAAAGACGTAATTACGTGTTTTTTTTATAAGGTAACGAACTTATTTATTTTATAACAATAAAGCACATAAACATATTACATATCTTTGACTTTTTACCTGGTTATCAATTTTGAACGTTCATTGTATAACTCCGCCGATGTCTTGATGTTATTTTTAGAAACTAATTCCCTGGCGTCTTTCCTGTATTCTTGCTGAGTCCTCGTTTCTGAGTTCTCGTTGCTGAGTTCTCGTTTCTATGTTCTCGTTTCTGAGTTCTCATTGCTGAGTTCTCGTTTCTATGTTCTCGTTTCTGAGTTTTCTTTGCTGAGTTCTCGTTTCTGAGTTCTCTTTGCTGAGTTCTCGTTGCTGAGTTTTTGTTTCTGAGTTATCGTTGCTAAGTTCTAATTATTGAGTTCTCATTGCTGATATCTCGTTGCTGATATTTCTTTTCTGAGTTCTCGTTTCTGAGTTCTCGTAGTTGAGCTCTCGTTTCTGAGTTCTCGTTGTTGAGTTCTCGTTTCTGAGTTCTTATTGCTAAGATCTCGTTTCTAAGATCTCGTTTCTAAGTTCTCGTTTCTGAGTTCTAGTTGCTGAGTTCTCGTTTCTATGTTCTCGTTTCTGAGTTCTAGTTGCTGAGTTCTCGTTGCTAAGTTCTCGTTTCTGAGTCCTCGTTTCAGAGTTCTCATTGCTGAGTTCTCGTTTCTATGTTCTCGTTTCTGAGTTCTCTTTGCTGGGTTCTCGTTTCTGAGTTCTCTTTGCTGAGTTCTCGCTGCTGAGTTTTTGTTTCTGAGTTATCGTTGCTAAGTTCTCATTATTGAGTTCTCATTGCTGATATCTCGTTGCTGATATTTCTTTTCTGAGTTCTCGTTTCTGAGTTCTCGTAGTTGAGCTCTCGTTTCTGAGTTCTCGTTGTTGAGTTCTCGTTTCTGAGTTCTTATTGCTAAGATCTCGTTTCTGAGATCTCGTTTCTAAGTTCTCGTTTCTGAGTTCTAGTTGCTCAGTTGTCGTTGCTGAGATCACGTTTCTGAGTTCTTGTTTCTGAGTTCTCGTTGCTCATATCTTGTTTATAACGTGACAAAACACGTGAAGCAAATCTATTACAATCGACACCTTCTGCTACAACATGATAGATTCAAACGTAAACCCTCTATAGTAGTTAAGAAGCTGCAGTTATCAAAATTGCGGTTACGTAAATACACAAGACAAAACAAAAACTCGTAACTAAATGAAGTGTTATTAAGTGCCTATACAGGATGTTTGGAACTTCGGGATTTTTTTCTATATGTGTAAAATGGCCTCTTTATGTGGGGGGTTGTTTTTGTAACAGCACTCCATTATACTCTATTGATCTATTTCTGATTCGTCTTCTGTTCGTTCCCATCATATTTATTTACTTGTATTTTGCATTGTCTATTCTGTTATCTTAATTAAGAAAGGTCAACGTTCGCAGGATGCCGACCAAGTTTCCTCATCTTGTCTATCAAATGAACCTCTGCCGATCATGTCAGTCAGATTTGTTTTTAAGTCCCACCGATTTTATATAGTTTCGGTATCATTTTTCTCATACTTTTGTTGGTGTATACGTCAACACCAAGGCCAGGTTTATTTTATACGACACGATCACGTTGAAACAGCGTTCTTGTTAGATAACCGAAGTTAAGCGACGTATAACATGGTTAGTACCAGATTGGTTACCATTTTGGAATGCCAGGCGCTGTATGCAGGAACACGTCGACACCTGTCTGTAAGAACTGCAAAACCTAACGGTGCCATTTTTCCTGACTGAGGTATACATGCAACTAATGACCGTTTGTTAGTTTAATATTCCCTAGAAACTTCCTCTTTAAGAGAAAGCCGACTCAACTACCTAGGTGCAGGAATATTTTAATTGTAATCTTGTAACAGGGATAGAGTTCATCTATGCGACATGTAGAAATAACAGTTCACTAACACATACATTGTTCTCGGCCAATAAGGAAGTAATCCTTCTAGACTGAGACAATTAAAATTTTGTCTCAATCTAAAGTGCCCCTTAATTCTCCTCTCGTGGGGAAGCAAGTGAATAGGTACTGATATTTATCAACAATTGAGTTCTGGACTACCAGATCAGGCTGTCTTAATATTCTGGCTTCCTGACCAAAAATGCACCAAACATTGATGTTATTGTTTTTCTCCTTTCCCTTTGCAAAACTCAATCATGGCCTGTAAAGCCAAAAACAAAAACAACAATTCCCCCTCTCTTTCCCCCCTCTCTCTCTTCCCCCTTTTCCCCCAAATGCATTAAATAACACGAAAAGAGTTGATATGCCGTAAAACAAATCAACCAAACTAAATACAATAAATACATATTTGAAGATATAACGAACTTGAAGCATAAAAACTTTTACCAAAATGACTGGATTCAGCATTAAATAACCTGAAAAGAGTTGATATGTCGTAAAACAAATCAAGCAACCAAACCAACCATCATTCTCTTTCTCTCGCTTAAGTTTAATAACAGTGAAAGTAATACATAAATAAAGCAATGAAAGGATTGAAAATAGTCCATTATAAACAATTTATAATGGATTATGTAACACTTATCTAGAAAAGTAAACTAGAGAACGAGAGAAAGAAAAGGGAAGGGGGCGATAAAAAAGAGAGCACTCATATATAACTTACCATGTTTCCGTGACTTCGCGTCATCAACGTTCGGGCAGGTTACGGAAGCACCCGAGACATGACGAGGCGAAAACTGTCACACGATGAATTGAAGACTGGAAGCCGATAAATTACGACAAAAAAAATCAAACTAAAAATATCAAAAAAGAGTTTAATTTTGGATTTCGTCTCGTTATTTCTTTATTCTCTAATTTTTCAAACTAAGTTTTTCTGGTTCGAACAATCTAATCCGAGCTCAATGGGTTAATATATATAAAACGTTTACGTCAAATCTGGAGATTTCCTACACTCCATGGTTAATAGTACAAGATCTATCGTTCGACGAATCGAAAGATTGGATCACAAAAGGAATAAACAGAAGTTGGCACTCCTGTTCAACCAGATATATATATATATATATATATATATATATATATATATATATATATATATATATATATATATATATATATATGTGTGTGTGTGTGTGTGTGTGTGTGAAAAATGACAAACGGAAAAACAAGTTATGGTGCAGGAGAAAAACAAAAACAAAAGATGTTGACCGGTTTCGTTCTGTTGGAGAACGTCTTCAGAAATAAAGGGATTAAAATAGTTTTATTTTGAAGGCACACACATGGGATGAGGAGAGGATGATCTGATTGGACCATATGAAGAAGAACTTGGGTGATGTTGAAAAATGATGGGTGGGTGGCACAGTTTCCTATGTTTCTTATTCTTCTGTTTATATTTCACGATAAAAATTAGGATGCATACATTTATTGATCTATAATCTATAATCTATAATCTATCTATCTTAAGTTCTCATAATGTATTACTCAAATATAATTCTTACGCGAAATAAATATGATAAAAAACTGTATAACAGAAGTGTCTGTGTAGCTTAATTGTGGTAAATATATTTTCATAACTTGCTAAATATATATATATATATATATATATATATATATATATACATATGTGTGATTTTTAATGAATTTAATATGATCGCCAACATTCTCTCAAGTCGTGTGGGAACCGCATTAACTAATTTCATACGTAGCTCATTTTTTCGTTTTTTAAAATGTTTTTTTTTGTAAAATGATGACGAATACTATGAAAGGATTGAAAATCTCCAAATACCACCAATAACTTACCCAGAAAATAGCAAGTCCACACATTCCATGAGCGATGTTTCTGTCTATTTCTTTTTTGTCAATCAATCGCATATTTATATTTCCGTATAAATAGACAAACCACAAAACGCCAACATTTTTAATCGTGCAGTCAAACCTCGGTTCATGAACGTCTCGGAACTGAAACAATTCGGAGTTCGAGCAAAAAAATTTCAAGCCGGAAATAACTCCGTTTCCTAACAAAAATTTGATTCCCGAATCACACCGACGGCAACCGAATCACACCGACGGCAACCGAAGCATACCGACTTATGAAACGTTAACAGCTCTGTACAGGGTTGCAACTCTTCGGTTTTGCGACGTCTGGGCTTTACAATCCAGATCTGGATTTAAAAAAATCAATCTGGGTTTTTATATTTAATTTTTTTTTTTTAAATCTTAAAAACTATATTTTTAAATACTTGCTAACATTAACAAAAAATATATCACAAAATGTGTAGTAAAATGGTCAAAATATACACAATCTTAATTTATAAAAAGTTCACAGACAATATATTTTTATACAAAATAAGGTTTTATATTATAAATTATAGTTAGTATTGAAAACAATAATATAACTGATGTTTAATGATTAACCCATTACATATCTAAAAAATAGTCTATATGTAAAGATTAACTTGATTCTGCGTTTTTAAAAACCAATCTCGATTTATTTCGCAGGCTGTAACAGCCATTGTGCACACGACATGAAAAAGGGGTAGGGTCGAACCGTGTAGCGATATCGTTTATTGAATCCAGAGCTTTTCGCTTACGAGATAGAATTTTTTTTTGTGTGTGATGACGAGAGTTCACTTGTGCAAATGAGCATCGCTTTGCATGAGCGAATAAGCATCCATCTTGTACTTTGGAACGACTTAATCTCTTTTACATTTGTTTTTAATGGGAAAATATGAGTCGGTTTTTGAACAATTCGGTCTTGGAACAGCTTTTCAGAACGAATTATGGTCGAAAACCGAAGTTCCACTGTATATAGATTATTATTATTTTCACTATCTGACCCACAAGTCGTCTTATTACACATGTCGGTTTCTTTTTAGAAATTATTTTTTAAATAGGATTTTGAAACTTAATTTTATTTATTACATTTTCTTTTTTAATTACACTTTTTAAATAGATTATTGATTAATTAATCGGTTTTTATTTTTTTTATTTTTCCAAATCACGTCAATTCGTAGTTACACACGGACACATTTATGAAGTGAGATTTCATAACATAACGGCAGATACAATAATCGGACGCAGCTTCTGTTGTACAGAAACGTTTACTGGAAAATACTTGTCTAGGATCCATTCTCGACAATCAGTCCAACAGAAACTGGACCATTTCGTGGCTTTTCATCTGTCGGGCTGAGGTATTATCCTGGGTAGTCCTAAGATGTGCACCCAGCCAGGCTTTGACTCCCGTCTTTGGGGTGGAGTTTATTTATTGCTAATTGACTGGGGCGCCCCAACCTGGGAATGCCAACGAGGCTGCAAGACTATTTTTAAGAGACCAGAGTTCCGCCTTTTAGGGGTGCTTGCTTGTTCTTTTCCACCTTCCGGCCTTGTGTCACGTCTTTCTGCGGTGGGAAGTTAATAAATACCCAGTAATTGGTTAATAAATACCCAGTAATTGGTTAATAAATACCCAGTAATTGGTTAATAAATACCCAGTAATTGGTTTCCATTAAGTAATATGCACTCACTTGGTGTTGTTACTCTGGAGACTTTTGTTTTACTTCTGCATATGCCGAATCAAAGTTTTGATTTTCTCCTGATTTTTTGTTAACAGTCTGCCGGTAATTTTTGTTACCATGGGTGTTTTTAATTCTGTCTCTGTCACCTAATTCTGTATTCCATTCGCTAACCTACATTGTATAATCCCGGTTCGTAATCAAGACATCTATACTCATTACAGCCGATTTTGATTGAACTGAATACGCCAACGATTCAAGGCGAAATTGAACGAGCTGGGAAACTCTACATTTTTTGTATAGATAACTACCACATTTTTCATATACATGACAACTGAAGCAAGCTTGTTTTATTTTTTGCCAAATTTATTGAATTAAATATTGAATTCAATCATTATTATTCTAAAAAATAATTTTTAAAGAAATTTAAAAAAATTAAATGATAAATCTGTTTTTTTTTTTTTCAATTGTGACTTAATCGAAAAATAAAATAAAAACAGATTCTTTTTTAGATTCCTGATTCTGTGATTCCGTTTGCGGTTCTATGAAGACGGTTTCCACGGAATAATATGTACTTCATTAATATTATTACCCTGTAGACTTATTATTTTGCTTTTGCCTATCACAAGTCAAAGTTTAGATTTTCTCCTGAGTATTTTAAACAGTTTTATATCTGCCCTCCTCCATCTGGTGCCACACCGTAGCCAACTGTTGACACAAAAATGATAAAACAAAATACAATAAAACAAAATAAAACAAAACAACCCCCTCAATAAAAACAAAAGCTAGAAAGTGTTTTTTTTAAAATTCTGTTCTCTCATCACCTAATCGTTTTGTAAAAACGAACCGACGAAAAATCCTTCAGCGAAGCGAAACACTTGTTCCATCATGAGAGAACAATTGGTTCCCCATTTACTAAACAATTCTCAATCGGGAACTGTATTTATTTGTGTATCGCATACAGCTCTGCAACAGATGTTAACATTCATCATCAATTAAGATTTTCTACGAACCAATCAATCCATATATATATATATATATATATATATATATGTGTGTGTGTGTGTGTGTGTATATATATATAATAATCCAGCTAAAATATCCACAGGGTAGTAATCCAAAGAATTCCAACCGGGTTTATAAAAAGTGCTCAATATCAAATAGAGCTTTTATATATGATTATTATTATTTACACAGACATGTACAAAATCTGCGACACTGGCATGTCGATGTTATCGATCAACATCTATTATTTACAAATATGATCTAAGGTTAAGATCGGATTCTAACTCTGCCTGATGAGGTCTCAGTTTATAATAGCTGTTGATCGATAACATCGACATGCCATTGTCGCAGATTTTGTACATGTCTGTGTAAATAGAAATAATCATATATATATATATATATATATATATATATATATGTGTGTCTGTGTGTGTAAAAGATTCGACTTCGAATCTGGCGATTTGTAAACCGTGTTCGAACCCTCCGACCGACGTGAATTAACATCCCTACACTAAAGATTGCGTAAGCAATCGACGTTTGTAGGTAAAAATAATTAATATTTACTTTAAATAATATCATTATAGCCCCCCCCCCCTTACAAGGATTAATGCACTCTGAGAGAATTTAATGATGATCAGTAATACGACGGCTTAAATGCGAGATTCCAACCCCGTTTTTTGTTATCGAATCACTGTCCCCCTGTTCAATGTACCCGCCCGCGTTTATAGAATTAAATCTCTCCTAATTTCTATGCTAGTTGATGGGTAAGAGACTCAACTACGAATCAGTGGCGATTCGTAAACCGGGTTCGAGCCCTCCGACCGACGTGAATTAACATCCCCACACTGAAGATTACGTAAGCATGAAACATCGATGTATGTATGTAAAACTAATTAATATTTACTCTTAAAGTATATATATATATATATATATATATATATATATATATATATATATATTGATATTCATATTCATATATATATATATTTATATATATATATATATATTAGAGGAGGGCCTATAGCACTTGTCTTTGGGCTGGACGACCCGGGTTCGATCCCACTCACGGCATGCGAATTTTCGGGTCTGAAAACTCCCTCTGTCCACCCAGCAGTAAATGGGTACCTGACTAAAACTCAGGGAAGGTTCAAGGCAGCGGAAGGAGAAGGATGGGTTCCGCCTTCCATATGCTGTGCCCTAGACACGGCGATTCTTAACAAATCACCGCCGCTACGTGCACGTCCAGGCTATGCGACCTTTACCTTTACCTTTTATATATTGATATATTTCTATATATTGATATAATATATATATTGATATATATATTGATATAAATATTGATATATATATAAATATATATTTTATATATATATTGATATATATATATATTGATATATATATATACATATATATATATATATATATTGATATATATAGTATTCATGTGTGTTTATAAAGAATATATACTTTCAAGCGTATAATCCTTATAATATCCGAAATGTTTCCAATTGTAAACTCAATGAAGTTATGTGAAACAGTTTTAGAGCATATATATATATATATATATATATATATATATATATATATATGATTTTTTCTTTGCATGGAAAATCAATCCAAAAACATAATTTTCATTACTTTTTACAATGTCTTCATTTCCGTATTTCGATGGAAGTTTATTTTTCTACTTTCATCTTACACTCAAAAAATATTTTTCTTCAAATTTAATATACATTTTGCTCACACGAGTTTCATGGCATCGAGACATATATATTTTTCAACCTTGTCACTCCCCAGAGAGTAGTAGTATATATGGTTGAAGTGTGAAAAACATATTACAGCAAAATACAGGAGAAAAATACGGTGAAGTTCCAGATTGAGTCCTGATAAAAGGTTTGTAGGTTGAAACTCACACGAGGATGGGTAACACATTCAAAAAAGTGGGTTGAAATTTCACAAATAGAGAAAAACTAAAATCAAAATAAATTAGTAAATTATTGTTAACTATTATTTATCGTTAATTATTATTGCAAAAGCTGAAACACATAATAAAGATTTGTTTAAAACAAATCAAGTTAATGCAGACACTGCGGTTGTTTTAATGCTAGCTATTTAGGCAATTAATTCGGCAGCAAATGGGTACGAGTCTGCAATACATAAATATCAGAGCATTAAAGTTTCTAAACAAGTCTATCCAAAATTTTCGCCAGGAGGTAAACGTTGGTGACTAAAATTTATAATTAACGAGAAAGAGCAAAAATGTGAAACTTAAATGAAGCGTTTTTAAAATAAATTCATTTAAGAAAACGTTTAAAAACGTGTAAAAGGCGGTTAATTTTTAATGCCGAACAAAAAAGAAAAGAAAAAAAAAGACTAACTAACTTTTTCCTCCAAAAGAATCATAGATTTTATGAAGTCCTTTTGCTTACAAAAGGCGATAGCGTTGCCCGGGGTAAGAGTTAGGGTAAGGGTTCGGGCTAGGGTTAGGGTTAGGGAACGCTATAGCTCATCTGTACATACTCCATAACATCATGACTTTTTAATTTTTACTTTTTACATTTTCCGCTTTCAATTTTTTAGGTCGGGCTCAAGGTTATACGTCACACTTGTTAAATGAGTGGGGATGCAAGCAAAGTGATATTTTAATCCGTTGGCCACTTGTAAATCTGCACTTGTATATTTATAAGGGGAGGTTTTCAATATCGGTGATAGAGTTTATGTAGGAAACTGGCAATCAACATGCGATGTCGAATCTGTAACTCTAAACTTATATATATATATATATATATATATATATATATATATATATATATATATATATATATATATATATATATACATGTATATATATATATAGTCTCGGAAGTTTCTCAACCATTAAAACTATAAAAAAAAAATATTAAAAAAAAAAGAAAAAAAAAAAGTCTTAAGTCTTCCAGTGGAAAATCACTCATGTAAGTCAATTTATTTTTTACAGTTATTATATTAGTTAGTTTCTAACACTATTTTAAGGGATCATCAGTTGTTTACCATGAAAAACTGTTTCGGGAATTTATATATATATGTATATATATATATATATGTATATATATATATATATATATATATATATATATATATATATGTATATATATATATATACATATATATATATATATATGTGTATATATATATATATGTATATATATATATATATATATATGTATATATATATATATATATATATATGTATATATATATATGTATATATATATATATATATATATATATATGTATATGTATATATATATATATATATATATATATATTTATTTTGGTACAGAAAAATTAGTACAACATTCGTACCGTCGGTTTCAAGCACAAAAGGACTTAGCCATCCGGCTCTCTTCAGCTTCTGTTGTCATCTGTTTCGGAAATGTCTTTAACTTTAATTCTCAATTAATCGAGCACTCTGCTGAGATTTTTCCTGCTATATTACAAAGATATTATATATATATATATATATATATATATATATATATATATATATATATATATATATATATATATATATATATATATATATATATATTATGACAGAACGGGTAAAATTAATTTCCCTAACAGAACAGTTTAGCCCCAATTGTATGCCACTTTACAAACATTAAAATAAAGATAAAATAACACAAAACCTTATGTCTAGTATACTTAATCCACCCACAGATCCAACCTTACACGTGGTTTAGTTTTAGGAAAAAATGTAAAAACTAAATTTTAAAAACACAGACATATATAGTTATATAACTGAAAAATATATTTTGAACCTGAAAGTAATTGTAGTGGGAAATTAAATTATGGAAGGGTCCCTTGGAGATTGTTCTTGTCCTTGTTTGTTTTTATCATATTAATGTAAAAAGATGAAGTTATCTCAGTGCACCTTTGGTTTGGTTTATCTGTTTTATGGCATGTCAACCCTTTCAGACTTATTTAATACAGAACCCAATCTCTATAGGAAACGATTTATTGTAAACACAGGTTGCTATTTTACCCATAGCTGGAGCGGAACGTTCATATATTTCTTTCCAAATGTTATTACAATTAGTTAATGCGATCGGATTCCATAGTCTGAGTCGTTTTGTAGTCTAGACGAGAAATTAAACTACGGAAATTTGGGTTCATCAAGTTCGTACCATCCTCCATCTTTTGGTCTGAATCTTAACCGATGAGAGCCGCAAACCTTTGCAGACTTTAAAGTCTTAGATCATTACTGTTCGTTGACAGCATATCATCTCAAAGGCAGCGGTCGGTGCACGGTATGGAATCTCCTCCCTTCAGCAAGCTGTTGTCGCGAGACGTCTTATCTGGTTAGCTTGCGAATTAATCAGAAATGTTATCGATCTGGCTCCATTCGTGGGTTGGAGAAACACTGTGGTTGGTTGTCAACTGAAAACGTGGCCAAGAAAGGTTAAGCAGAAATCTCAACTGATTATCGACCCATGTATCTACAGTGTTCGCTGGTGGAATCAAGAATGGTTGTCGCTTCTCTCAATGTTAGCAATGGACCACCGTGCTTGGTCGGCCTTCATTGGAGAGGTGGTGAATTCATTGGTAGGAGCCGACTCCACTAACCAAGGGGAAATGCCGTCACAAAATCAAGTTCAAAGTTCTAAGTCGGTATCTTATAAATTACTTGTGGCCACGGAAGACGTTCACGTCGAAATAAAACCCCGTCAAACGTAAGTATTGACGACCGACATTAAATATTTTTAAGGAAATATATCACAATTCATTTTGTTTTACCTACTTGTTAGGGGGGGGGGTGGCAGAAAAATAAACACAAGAGAGAGATTTAGTAAACAAATATATTAACAAATAATAATACAAATGAAATGGTCACCTGCGAGCATGTTCGGTCTGACTGCCAGGGCTGTCTGCTGGAATATTGACTTCTTTCTAAGGGCAATACCTGCTGCTACTTATAACTGAAAGAGTTCATGCGTGCGTGGGAAAATTGCTATAACATTACTCATAAAATCTTGGCCTTTTGGCTAAGATCAAAGTGTAGTATCTGTTCCGATGGATACTGCACCCCATAGACTGGTATTTTCTTGGCCTTCGGGGCTTGATTTACGCCGGTCTATGGGTCTGTCCTGTGCAGTTCTAGGAGGTCCACCCTACCAGGCTTTGCCTCCCCTCTTTGGGGAGGAGTAAGTTTATTGCTTACTGCCTGAGGCGCCCTTACCGGGGAATGCTGACGGGGCTGCCCAGGCAATTTTTAATGGCCAGAGTGCTCACCTCTCGGGCGCTGGCTTTTCAAACCCCACTTTCCCGACCCGACCTTGGGTCACATCTTGCTTGTGGGAGTAAGATAAAACTGGCCTTGTGCCTAACTCATGGAGAGGAGTAAATAAATACACATATGTTAAGTATTTGCATTAACATTATTTAATATTTAATAGAAAATATAATCATGTGAACCAATCGATAGGATTGTCCTTTTAGCAGTTTGTCATCCCTCGGCCATGTTTTCCTGCCGGGGTCAATCCTCACCAATCCTTACAATAACTTCACATGTTTAAGTGTTCTATTAATTTTTTAAATTGTTTTTTTTTTTATGCAAATACGCCAGATATGAGTGGGTAAACCCAAATAAATTGTTTTAGACTAATCTTTCTGCCTGAAGCCAACACTCTACTATTACTTCTATTAATTGTATTATTATGCTATCTTTCGATGTCGAATTTAGTTGAGTCGGTAGTGTAGTATCTGTTCACTTTGCTAAAACCCGAATAAGAATTTAGATAAATTATTCACACGAGAAAGTATTTAAACTCTCTTGCAACGTGAAAAGGAAACCAAATACGCTTGTTGTCACTTTATCCTTATTTACATTAAGCAGATACCTCAGGTGTGAAAACTGTAAAAAAACTGTAAAAAAACTGTACAAAAACTGTTTTACAATTGTACCACCTTTTAATGCTCAATTCACTTTATTATACTATTTCAAACTAATTTATTATTTTTCAATACTCATTTCGGGGGGAGGGGTTAAGTAATATCTGCTTGTCATGATACAATTCTCCAAGGCATTACCTACTCCTTTTGGGGCAGGGTAATGTAGAAGATGTTCTGTTATGATGATACAATCCTTCCTGACATTGCCTTCTCCTTTTTTAAATGGATGCGGTAGTATCCGTTCTGTTGTCAGGAAACCATCCTCGCCTTTCTGATAGCTATTTCATACTAAAATCATACCAACAGTTTTGGGAATTCGGCGCTGGTGTCACCTTGTTCTTCTCTGTTGGTCTGAGGTATGTTCCTGTGCAGTTCTACGAGGTCCACCCTCCCAGGCTTTACCTTCGTGTCCTTTTATAAAGGGGTTAGGTTATTGCTAATCGCCTGAAGCGCCCTACTGGGGAATGCCGACGGGGCTGCCGTGGCAATGTTTCAAATCTACCTTAGTGTTTAATCTTTCCGTGGTGGGAGCGAGATAAATAAAATCATCCTCCAGGCATTACCGCCTCCTTCTGGGAGGATTGAAAAGAAAAGCAAATATGCTTGCTGTCACTTTATCCTCCCTGACATTCAGCAGATACTTCAGGTGTGAAAACTTTGAAAAGTGTTTTGCTATTGATAATAAAGGTAGTTGTAAAACGACGGCTTTAATAATGATATTTAAAAGTTAAAAAAATGAAGATAAAGTGTTAGCTAGAATGTGATTTTTTTTTACTTTTGGTCTATCATGTACAGAATTTCGTCAAATATTTTTTATTTATAACATCGTATTTCTGCCTTAATGAAATCATAATATCCTTTTATACAGAAATCAAGATTTGATTTAATAAAGCTCCGGATAAATTAATAATTCCTCACAAACTTAATAAAATCAAGGATAGAAGTGATAGGAAAAGAAGGAAAAAAAACAAACAAACGAAAAACGTTGCTTTATTTATTGAGAAAGAAGATTTCGCTGGAGGAGTTGTCTCCCTTCGTAACAGAGAAAACACAATAGGAGGAAAGTAAGAGTGTAATGTATATAGAGAGTGGGAGGGCAAATAGGAAATGATAAGAAAGCGAGGTTGGTTTGATTCCACGCGAATTGATTATAATGGGGATGGCGGGAAAGAGATCAAATGGCGAAGGCGATAAGTTTGTTTCGATGGATTAAAATGAAGACAGAAAACAGCACATATATTTTTAACATACGTCCATTTGATTTGTGTGTTCAGCGACAAAAATGCTAGTTTTCAAAACTTAAGCGTAACGAACCGACAGATTTATAAACGTACGGGTAGAGCCTGTTATGGAGATGCGTCCGTTTCATCTATGTGTTCAGCGAAAAAAAAAATGCCTTTTATTAATGCTAACTCGTTTATACCCGCGGTGTTGATATAGATATTTTTCTTCACCCAGAACAAAGTATATTGCCACTGAGACGCAAGGTTCTACCGTGAGAGGTGACAAGGGGGAAACATAAGTGGGGGGTTAGGCAGCGAGATGTTTGTTCACATTACATCTAAATTTCTTCATGTTTGTGCGGTCGAGGGAAAAAGAGAGCAGGGAGAGAACTCCAAAGGCAATAGTTCCGAACAAAAAAACAAAAAAACAAAAATCTGTTATAGTAAAATACAAAAAACAATTAAAGTAGAAACAAAAAAAAACAAAAAACAATTAAAGTAGAAAACAAAAAACAAAAAAACAATTAAAGTAGAAAACAAAAAACAAAAAAAAAACAATTAAAGTAGAAAACAAAAAACAATGAAAGTAGAAAACAATAAAACAAAAAAAAACAATTAAAGTAGAAAACAATAAAACAAAAAAAAACAATTAAAGTAGAAAACAAAAAAATTAAAAAAAACAATTAAAGTAGAAAACAAAAAAAAATTAAAGTAGAAAACAAAAAACAAAAAAATAATTAAAGTAGAAAGCAAAAAACAAAAAATAATTAAAGTAGAAAACAAAAAAACAAAAAAACAATTAAAGTAGAAAACAAAAAAAAACAAAAAAAACAAAGTAGAAAACAAAAAAAAACAAAAAAAATAATTAAAGTAGAAAACAAAAAAACTAAAAAACAATTAAAGTAAAAAAAACAAAACAAAAAAAACAATTAAAGTAGAATACAAAAAAAAACAAAATAATAATTGAAGTAGAAAACAAAAACAAAAAAAACAATTAAAGTAGAAAACAAAAAAAACAAAAAAATAATTAAAGTAGAAAACAAAAAGCAAAAAAACAAAAAAAAACAATTAAAGTAGAAAACAAAAAAACAACAAACAATTAAAGTGGAAAACAAAAAAAACAAAAAAATAATTTAAAGTAGAAAACAAAAAACAAAAAAACAAAAATACAATTAAAGTAGAAAACAAAAAAAACAAAAAAATAATTAAAGTAGAAAACAAAAAAAACAAAAAAACAATCAAAGTAGAAAACAAAAAAACAAAAAAACCAAAGTAGAAAACAAAAAAACAAAATTAAAGTAGAAAAAAAAATTAAAGTAGAAAACAAAAAAAACAAAAAAACAATTAAAGTAGAAAACAAAAAAACAAAAAAAATAATTAAAGTAGAAAACAAAAATACAAAAAAGCAATTAAAGTTGAAAACAAAGTCACTGTCGGCCTGATTGTCGAGAACGTATCCCCAAATCTCTGAAATAAGTTGAGGTAACACTACTTATTATAAAGTAGCAAGTTCAATCAGTGTAGCACTTTTTCCGCATACAAGCATCTGCTCTTTCACTGGCTAGTTTCTCTTGAGAATAGCTGAGATTTGGATGGCAATAAGCCTCTCCATGGTTCCAGTCCTCTCCGCACTCATCCAATGGAGGTCTGGTTAGTGCTCTCCCTCCTCGGTTTTCCCATCCTCCTTGACCCTTCACGACTATTTTGTGTGGGATCAGCCGAGGCTGGTTTCTATCACTTTTTCAGCTGTTTTCATCATTACCGTCTCTTTTATGGCCTCAGTCTTTCCTTTGATTCTAATTTCTCCCAGTCTTTTTTCCAGGTTGTTCGGTTATATTCTTAGACCTTCTACGATTATTGGTATTATATTGACTTTCTGCATACTTCATATCCCTTTCGATTCTCTGGCGAGTACAATGTATTATTACTATTATTATTATTATTAGTAGTAGTAATAGTAGTAGTTGTAGTAGTAGTAGTAGTTCTTGTTGTAGTAGTAGTAGTAGTAGTAGTAGTAGGAGGAGGAGGAGGAGGAGGAGGAGGAGGAGTAGATCCAAACTCAGGTAATATAAGTGTGGCAAACCTGAAGGCAAGCATCTTAGTAGCGTTTCAAACGTGTTAGACCAATGACAATTATATTTTAACTTGAAACGTGACAGACTAATGATAATACTATTTTAATCTAAAGCGTGACAGACAAATGATAATGCTATTTAAACCTGAAGCGTGACAGACCAATTATAATGCTATTTAAATCTGAAGCGTGACAGACCAATGATAATGCTATTTTGATCTAAAGCGTGACAGACAAATAATAATGCTATTTTAATCTGAAGCGTGACAGACAAATGATAATGATATTTTACTCTGAAGCGTGACAGAGCGATCAACCGACCGAAGTACAGTGCCTCTTTTCAAGATACTTGGACGCTTCTGCAAGAAAAAATAACGTATCAAAACATGACTTCCATTTTACAAATAAGAAAAAAAAATCCCGCCAGATTAAAGAATCGAGGTGTTAGAATTTTTCTGATTTTTTTGTTAGGTGAACTTCAAAGGAAAATTAACAATTACAATATGTTTTTGATTGAAAAGTAGTAGAACGAAAATTTCTCTGTTTCCAATATATATATATATATATATATATATATGCATGGACGGCGGAACACGAGGGGGGGGGGCTGAAGCCCCCTCACTTTTTGACTTGCCCCCCCCCCACTTTACGGTCATGAATTATTAAGTTGATATACATGTGCTTAATCGCCCTCCCACTTTCTAGGAGAAGCCCCCCCACACTTTTATAACTGTCCCGCCGGCCCTGATATATATATATATATATATATATATATATATATATATATATATATATATAGAGAGAGAGAGAGAGAGAGAGGGAGAGAGAGAGAGAGAGAGATAGAGTAATATATATATATATATATATATATATATATATATATATATATATATATAGAGAGAGAGAGAGAGAGAGAGAGAGAGAGGACTATATATATATAGAGAGAGTAATATATATATAGAGAAAGGAATATATATTGAGAGATGAATATATATATGTATATATATATATATATATATATATATATATATATATATATATATATATATATATATATATATATATATATGAGAGGAATATATATATATAGAGAGAGAGAAAGAGGAAGATAATGAGAAAGAGAGGGGAAGATAGAGAGAGAGGGAGGAAGAAAGAAAGATGGCCAGAGAAATTGAACGTCACAGAATAAATAAAAAAAAAGAGTAACAATTGGATAGATCGTGTTTAATGACTGGAAATTGATTCACATTAGTGAATTTCGACAGCACCAAAATAAATACGACGACATAATCTTTTTTTTAATTCTATTCACTTCAAATTTCCACAGAGTCGTAAGCGGCTACTGTAAATTAGAGAACAGATCTGTAGGAGGGCATCTCAAGTGGGGAGTTGTGGAGCGAGATGCTTGCTTGTATAACATTTACATTTCTGCATGATGGTACAGTCAGGGAAATAGGGAGCAGGGAGGGAATTCCAAAGGTAAGCAGTTTTAGGAAATAAACTACTAGTGTAGAAATACTTTCTGGCATCTGGGTACCTCTACACGAAGGGGTGTAGTTTTGCTGCTTGACGAGTTAGTCGGTAGTGCTGACGTTGAGGAGGGGCACAAGGTCAGCAAGTTTATAAGAGCATATTTTGTTTAAATATTTGTAAAGCAAGCACAGGGATGCAACATTGCGTGGATGAGACAGGGGCTGGAGCTTGGTAGACAATGTGGGACGTATTAGGTTAGAGATTCCTTTTTTATACCCTATCCAAGAAGGGAGACTAGTGGCTGGTGCACCAGCCCAGATTCGTCAACAGTACTTCATGCATGGGCGAAAGTTGGCTGTGTAGAGATATAGGATACCGATCATTGATGATAACCAATCGAATTGTGTGGAATTTTTTTTTAATACAAAAAAACGATGCAATCTAGATACATTGGAAGTGTCGCGAAAGAATCGACTGAATTCGAACTTGGTACACACAGGTCTTCAATGCACTATGTTACCCACTTCACTGTGACCACCTCCCCATGGTACAGAGAGTTTCTTTTTATCCGTTCCTTAGTGTTCGCAGTTGAACAACTTGCAAAAGAGAGGTATAAACGAGTATTGATTTACTCCTCTCCAGGAGTTAGGCACAAGGCCAGTTTTTATCTTACTCCCACAAGTAAGATGTGACCCAAGGTCGGGTCGGGAAAGTGGGATTTAAAAATTGCCTGGGCAGCCCCGTCGGAATTCCCCGGTAGGGGCGCCTCAGGCAGTAAGCAATAAACTTACTCCTCCCCAAAGAGGGGAGGCGAAGCCTGGAAGGTTGGATATCCTAGAACTGCACAGGACAGACCCATAGACCGGCGTAAATCAAGCCCCGAAGGCCAAGACAATACCAGTTTATGGGGTGTAGTATCCATCAGAACAGATACTACACTTTGATCTTAGCCAAAAGGCCAAGAAGCAGTGCTAAACGAGTAGTCCCAAACATTTTTATATGCGCGCTAACATGACAACAGTTTTACTATCTTCGAGCTCCCTTCTCCTACACAATTAATAACTCATTTGACGAAAAAGAAATGCAATTTATACTAAATTTGTGCAACAAATCTTATATAAATAGGGATTTTGTACGTCCGCTTGTCTGTTTGTCAGTCACAATTTTTTTTTTAAAACGTAATAAATACATTGCGCAACTGGTATAATTTCGAAATATCAGATATCTTTACTTCAAGAAATGGAAACTATTGCATCAATAGTAAATAATAAATTAAAATTAAAATTAAAGCAGATGCCATGGTCAGAAATCGAAACCGAAACCTTGAGATCTTCAGTCTGATGTTCTACCAACTGAGCTATTTGCACTTTCTTATAAAAAGATCTTGAAATATTCTCTTACCAAAATAATTATAGCTTTGGCGTAACGTCATAGATTTATGATTTATGTCATGTTTTAAAACATGAATTTAAACATAAGCGATAATAAAAAATGTATAAACTTAAACTTAAATTATTTTAATAGTCAAAAATAATTTATTTAGATTTAAATATAAATTCTATGTAGTTTTTTTCAATATCATATGATGCTATGTAAGTAAATAGGAACAACCTCTCTCAGACAGCGAGAGAGAGAGAGAGAGAGAGAGAGAGAGAGAGAGAGAGAAAGAGAGAGAGAGAGGGGTGACACGGTGGCCTAGCAAATATGTATTTGCTATTATGTTTTAATGACAATTAAATACAATTATAAGACGAAACAATGCGATTTGAAACAAACAAAAAAACATTAATTTTAGAACTTTGATATTTTCAGAGTTAACACGTGTTCTTCAAATACATTAGACATTCATTGTTTTTTGTAGTAAATGAATGTGATAATCAGGAGGAAATTACATACGCAGATTATGCATTAGTCAAGTCTATCAAATGGCACGGAATTAAAGGGAATTATTAGAGTTACAAAAACTTAAATGTATTACATAAGCAGTTTTTGCCTTAGTCAAGTCTATAAAAATTAAACAGAATGAAAGGGAATAAGTTAACAAAATTTTAATTTATAACATACGCAGTTCATGCCTTACAAGTCAATAAAAATTGAACAGAGTTAAAGGAATTACATCATTTGACAAAACCATACGCAGTTTGTGCCTTAGTCAAGCTGTTAAAAATAGAACCGAATTAAAAGAAATAACTAGAGTTAACAAGACCTTCATGTATTACATACGCAGTTTATGCCTAAGTAAAGACTATTGAAATTTCATAGAATTCAACGAAATAACTAGAGTAAACAATGCCTAAGTAAGGTCTATAAAAATGGCACAAATTTAAAAGAAATAACTAGAGTTAACAAGACCTTCATGTATTACATACGCAGTTTATGCCTAAGTAAAGACTATTGAAATTTCATAGAATTCAACGAAATAACTAGAGTTTACAATGCCTAAGTGAGGTCTATAAAAATGGCACAAATTTAAAGGAAAGAACTAGAGTTAACAAAATCTAAATGTATTACATACGCAGTTTATGCCTAAGTAAAGACTATTGAAATTTCATAGAATTCAACGAAATAACTAGAGTAAACAATGCCTAAGTAAGGTCTATAAAAATGGCACAAATTTAAAGGAAAGAACTATGGTTAACAAAATCTTCATGTATTACATACGCAGTTTATGCCTAAGTAAAGACTATTGAAATTTCATGGAATTCAACGAAATAACTAGAGTAAACAATGCCTAAGTGAGGTCTATAAAAATGGCACAAATTTAAAGGAAAGAACTAGAGTTAACAAAATCTAAATGTATTTCATAAGCAATTTGTAAATTCCCCTCTTTTAAAAAGCATTGTAAATATTTGAATTACTATTAAAAACGATGCGATTAAAAAAATAGCCATTCAATATAATTTAATATTTTTTGTTCAATTTAAAAAAAATATTATTAAAATTTTTAAAAACATCTTTTTACGAATTAATAATAATAAATGAGGGTAAAAGCATGTTTAGATGCGATATTCATTAATACAAATAAAATCACAACATATTTTTTACATGTTTACTTTTATCTTTTGACATTCAATAATTAAAAAAAAATGTTAGTAATAAAATTAGTAACTTCTCTAGTAATTCCATATGTTGTTGTTGACGGTATCAGGTATGAATGTCGTCATCAGGTGGAAACGTGTTGAGATAAGAAATTAGTAGAAGTACCTTTTTGGAAGCATTGTATATTCAGATATTTGAATTAAAATGAAAAAATATAGAATTACAATTAAAACAAGTCGTGCGTGCGTGGTCCCCTCTGTATTTTATAAATCGGGGGACCAAATATATATTAAGTCAATTTTTGAACTATATGGTAAGGACGAAGAAAAGGAAAATGTCACTAAGAAATTCAATTACTAATCAACAGTATACAATAATTCAGCTTATTATTCAGTAAGTGTCGCTAAGTTAAACAGTAAAAAAACTAAAGTTCCTCAAAGCTAATATCAGAAAATATATAAAAATATTGAATTCATACATAACTAGCTGTACCAATGTTTATTTTTGTAGCTTGACCATGCATTTTTAAAGCATTATACAACTGCGTTGTCGGGTTAAATAGTGGTGGGTGCAGAGAGTGTGCGGCTCTCTGGAAAAAGGTAGGGCTCAAAACAGAAGATAGAAATGAAGTCATGACGGTGGGAGGCTTTGCCCATTTCTTTGTGTCTGACTGTCGGCCCGTGCACATGTGAGAGCCGGTCGTTTCGCTGCCAGTAGGCAAAGGCCGGAAGGGCTGGGACCAGTAGCCCGGAATGACTTAAGTAAACCTGTTCCAGTAATTCATTGTTTCTTTCTCCCTCTCTCGTGCAAATAAATCACTAAATCTCTGTCTGTTTAATGTTAAATAAAACAAAAAGAACTCCAGCCGGCGTTCCTTGCGCTGTCGTTCAGAAGACGAGACAAACCGAACCACTTGACGAAATCTGAATACCCACGGCGAAGGTTAGCAGAAAGTAAACGAGAATCCCACAGTTGTTGTAAACCTAGGTTCTTGCTTGTCTGTGGATACAAAGCAACTCTGACGCATATTTTGATTTGTAAAAAGGTTTATCTAAAAATAGAAGAACAGCCACAAGACACATAAAATATACATGTTATATCTTTCTCTCACGCGTATGCAAGATACGCGTGAGAGAAAGATATACAGACAGATAGATAGACGGATAGCTTGTCTAGATACACACAACCACATTGTACGCCCCTCCTCTATTGGAGACAGCATCCAGACAGGTCTTTTCTGCTTGAGTCTCGCCAGCGAAAAGAAGAAAATCCCCGTCCTGAAGTCATGTGGTTTCGTTTACTTCCGTTCTAGAGACCCTTTACCTTTAAAGTGTCACTCAGACTTTTCCATTAAACACCGACCCGGCGTTGCCCTGAATTTATTACGATCAAATTTGTTTTGTAAATATTTCAATGTTCTATAACAATGTTGTTTTTAGATTCAGTATCTAGACAAAAACAAAAAGAAAATAACGAACGCTAACTCATACTAAAAGAATAAGAGTTATTCCCTTTAGCTGAATTTACTTTTTAGGTATTTATTTAAGAATGTCTCCATATTAGCAAACTGCCGACACAGATTAAGTATTTTCTTTAAATTGTAGCTAGTTACGTAAGTTTATGGTCAATAACGTTGTACAACAATAACAAATGAAAATTGGCAAAGTTTCATTTGTCAGCTTAAATGCTATTCAGGTCCTACTTTTAATATCCGGCCACATAGTTTTATGTATTAGATGATTATTTGGTTACTGTTTCTTGTTTATGATTTTCTCAAGTCGTGGTATTCTGTTGTTGATTGCAATCCGCATGTCTGCTTCTGGATTCGGACGATTTCTAAATTTTTTTAAACACAGATAAAATAAAATGGCTATATTAACATACCTGGCGCACGTGTTATCTTGGATGCTAAACAGATTATTGAAGCTGAGCAGACATTTAACAAAACAGTTGTTTTCCCTTCTGCTGCCATCAAAGTATTTTAGTATTATGAAAAATAAATAAATGAAATGTTTAAAAGGTCAAGATTATAAATTGCATAATTCAAGCCCCCCCCCCTAAAAATTGATCTTTGTATGAACAAAAGCATTACAATAATGCAATGGCTGCAGAAAACTAAGCTTACGGTTATCATATTCGAATATTGGATATTCAATTTTATACGTTTTCTTTTACTGTATTCTTTTCGTCCATCACGGGCGCCGCCATATTGAATATGTGTTTTCTTGGGTAGACCACGGGGAGAAGCAAACCGGAAAACGAGAATCATAAAAAGACGACTGCATTTACACAGGCACACGCTGGATCATACGAGAAATGGTGCATCTTCTCCAAGTGATGTTGCCTATAGTAACACCACTAAAGTGGATACTCCACCAGACTAAACGAAAGATATGCTCAAACATAGTTAACTTGTTAATTGACGAGAGGGAAATTAATGTTCTTAACTTTTTTACTACGTCAATGTTTGACAGGTAAAGGAGAACCTTGATGGAATATTCGAATCTCTATGTACTTCATATAGAGACCAAGTGTTAGCCCCCAGGAAAGGGACCCTTGATATTTGAGAACTTCGACTGAAGTTAAATGGAACAAAGAGAGAGAGAGAGAGAGAGAGAGAGAGAGAGAGAGAGAGAGAGAGAGAGAGAGAGAGTTTGCATTACGTACTGGAGAGTTTGAATTACCTACTAGACACCATCCTCGAGTGCCTTCGGTCTTTCTGTACAAAGATTTGTTAGGACAACCTGACTTGAAGATACTTCACCCTATAAGTAAATCCTGAACAAAAATATTCAAAATAACATAGTCTCCGAATCCCAAATAAGATTCCCTCGGCACGGCTATACACTGGCTCATACAAGGAATGGTGCACCTTCTCCAAGTAATGTTACCTCAAGTAACAGCACTTAGCTGGATACTCCACCAGACTAGATGAATTCTTGTCCTGGAATCCCGTAAGACCAAGAGACCATGAGAAAGTTATACTATAACATATTGAAATTGAAAATATTTCAAACGAATATTTAAAAAAGAATCTTTCAAAGTAATAATAAACAAAAGTCATATTTATTTGATTTAATTAAGGGAGTTAATATTTAAAACTTATTTGAAGATTCATTAAGAATATTCACTTAGCATTGATGCCTAATGAAAATATATTAGGGTGAAAGTTAAGATAGTTGTATATTGTACTTGTCCCAACAAGAACATCAATTATTTTGAACTAGTCATTTTTTAAACTAGTCATTGTTAACTTATTCAGATTTGTTATTATTATAACCATTCATAATTTATTTATGTATAAAGAGAGTAATTAATCAGTCAAACTATTATATACATATAAATACCTTAAGTGATACATGGTTTAATTAAAGAATTCAATAATTTCAAGACACCTTTTTATAAACAAGCTTACTTACCTAAGAAAACCAAAAAGACCCCGAAAAAACATTCACATTAAACAGAAATCTCCAATACAGTAATTTGCTAAATTTTTATTGATTTCTAATCCCAACGATGAATAATTTATAATAGCTATTGTGATCATATTAGTATTTTTTATGATAAAAATGTTTTCCTTCTTTTATATTTTGCTGTCAATTATCACGAAAAATAATTAATTAATATCAATACATCCACATTTCTTAAAGTTGTGTTAAAATATGTTATTAATCTATACATAGGTATTTAAAATGTATCAAAATGTAATTAACTTATAATTTTTTTTAACAAAATATAATTTTACATTTTTATTTAACTATTAATCTATATATGTATTAATCAGTAAAATCATCAATATATTATAAGTCTCTATATATACATATGTATATATATATATATAAATATATGTATATATATACATATGTATATACATTTTATACGTATTCCTCGTTAATATATATATATATATATATTAATTTTCTACGTATATAAAAGTAATGCATGATCACGTATTTCTAGCTCACAGCCCTCATCAGCATAGCTAATTTTGACCACACACACGCACCCACCCACCAACACACACACACACACACACACACACACAAGTAAATATCTAGATATGTGTAAACAATTTTGTAAAATTTCCTGTTTTAATTAAATAAATCATCCTTAGACGCTATAAAATGATAAGATTCTAGGGTAGATAAATTATATTTTTTAACCTTACCAGATGTGTATTTATTTGCGTTGCCATGTATAGACAATTTCAATTCGAATTGAGCATTATGTTAACGTAATTCTCTGACACATTTAGTTAGTGATGTTTAGTGTTCCTTAGAATACATATTAGACTTTACTTTGAAAGAGTATATATGGTTTCTATACCTATATTTATAAATAGACCCTATATACATATATATATATATATTGATAAATTTATATATATATATATTGATATATATATATATATAATTATAAGTAGACCCTATATATATATATATATTGATATATATATATTGATATATATATATATATATATATATATTAATATATATATATATTGATATATATATATATATATTGATATATATATATATATATATATTGATATATATATATATATATATATATATATATATTGATATATATATATATATTGATATATATATATATATATTGATATATATATATTGATATATATATATATATATATATATATATATATATATATATATATATATATATATATATATATATATAAAAAAATATGTATAAACATTAAAACATCCTAGGCAAATGAACCTGCGTTACATTGCCAGCGCACGCCTCCAGGTTGTAAAATAATTCTTGTTTTAAGGGCTGCTGGCTAATTTGTATGTGTTCAAATGCTTATATAAATTTTATTTATGAAGCTCTACTTTGTATGAAGCACTTTTGAAAAATATTGTTGTTAAGTTCATTTCATCAATATATTTGAACTATATATATATATATATATATATATATATATATATACTTGTAGATACCCGTCCCAGGCCGGGTATAAGCAATATTGCTTTTAGTTTGAATGGTCCGTCTTTCTTTAAGGGAGTATGGTACAGTTTCGGTTCCACCCTCTAAAGGGTAAAGTGTACAAAATATTAATAATAATATGCTTACGTTCATCACTCTTTTGCCTAGAATACTTATTCCATAATTTATAAGAAAAGTCTAATAATTTAGGATTTTACCAAACACATACGTATTATTGGCGATTACGCACGCGCACCGAACTTTATAAAAATGTATTAGTTGATATAATCAGAAATTGATGTATAGCATTTATTGTATCTATTATTATTTTTGTATATAACTTATTTTAAAATAATATGCCCATGTCAATCACTGTGTTGTTTCAATATTTCTAATGATGGGTTCATTAGTTTAGAATTTTCCTCTGTACAACGAAATATATTTATATAAACGTAGGCACATACCTAACTTTATAGATATGCATCCTCTAAATGTCAAAATTTACAAAAAAACAATGTGTATATGTTACAAAATTCATAACGATCCGTTCATTAGATTTTCTATAAATAGAATATAAAGAGAAAATTGGGGTATTAAACACCTCCTTTTCACTGACTCCGTGTTTCATCTGGATAAAATATCGTTTTCAAAGTTTCTTTGGAATAGCATCGGCAAAATATATTTGTTATATCTTTGTTTAAACAAACCTGTGTTCATCAGAGAAGAAAATATATGTATTGAATTGTTTTAAAAACTCAGGTTAGCTTTCCACAAAATTCAGTCATCTCGGGGGTACGAAGCACCGGCGCTAGTGTGTGCGAAAATCACACAGCCATTTTTCATTTTGGAGGTCTTCCAGTGAAATGTTGATGCTGGTGCACTGTATGTGATACCAGGAATCACAGATGACACACTGAACCCAGTCAATGCCACCCCCTTTATCACATCTACAACATTCCTCAGTGTCAGAATCCTCAGATGCTGACTGTGGGCTTCTTGATTGTGATGGTCATGGTGTTTCCTGTACTGGTGTTCTTTTATCATTGCATTTACCCTTTCCTTTCTCTCTGCCACGCCCTCTGGATGCTTTCACAGAAGATGTCTTTATGAGTCTGGTGATACTTTCATTTGCTGTGAGGCTCTCCACATATCGGAATCGCTGTAGTTTAGCTGATTTCCCCTTTGCTGCAGATTGAAAGTGGGGAGACATTTGTTTGAGATAGAAGTCTTTCAATGAATCCGATGAATATGATGAAGTCAGCAAGGAAACAGTCATGTCTGAGAATGAGGGTCACTTAGTGGTGTCTGAGGATGAGAGTCCAAAAGTGGGGGTTGAGTATGAGGTTCTTGGCCTCTTGTTGAATTTATAATATTTGGCTGCTTCATTGGCAGACATCTGCTTCTTCATGAGAGCCTCACATGCAGCAACCATATCTTCTGATTGGCTCAGATTCCCCACTTTACTCTCTGTATTCTTTTGATAGTTGCGAACCAGTTGTAAACAAACAATTTTCTAACGGAGCATTAGGCACCTGTGTGCCCAAGTATTAATATCAGGTCAAACTTAACTAATATAATCATATTTCTTATTATTAAATCACTTTAAGGGATTTCAACTTTTTCCTCCAGAAAAATACAAACATGGTGTATTAAGCACAACCTTTTTTCAAAGATCAAGATATTTTTAAACAAATAAATTGTACACAATGACATGAATTATGCTTAATTGAGAACCAGTACAAAGCAATAAACTTACTAAAAGCATACAAAAACATGGCAAGTTGAATTTTTTTGCAGTTTTTAAAATTGGTGTGGAAATCATGATCACATTTGATAGGCTGTGGAGGCAGACCATTATAACACTTTCCAGCCCTGAAAAATAAAAATCTAAATTAAATCAAGTGTAAACATATTTTGGTACTTATCTCTGATATATCTCAGTGCTTCAGCAGCAAAGGAACAGTTTGCAGGCTTAGTGGTTTCGCAAAGAAACAAAGTTTTATTCTAAAACGTAAAGTTTTGAAATCTGTTTCAAAATGGCTGCCTATGTGGAGAGAAAACAGCTTCTCAACTTGGCAGAAACAGACTACTTTTATTTGGCTCAGTAAATGCTACTCGTGAAAAACAAGTGATTCGTAAGTGATCAGATACACTTGGTGCTTATTGCCCTACAAGTGACATAATAATGCTATAGAGAGGTTTGTAAAGGTTACCTAGTTGCAGGTGCCTAATGCCCCATGGTGCTTAATACCCCAGGTTACTCTCTCTCTCTCTCTCTCTCTCTATATATATATATATATATATATATATATATATATATATACATATAATTATATATACATATATATAATTTATTTATTAATTAAGTTCAAATAATAACAAAATGAAAAAGTCAATACATTTCAAAAGTGCTCAATATATATTAGAGCTTTTTATATTAAAATAAACATACTTTGAGTATTTGACAATTCTTTCAGAACCACTTCGGCTCCTCTTTAGGGATATCCCAGAAGAGGAGCCGAAGAGGTTCTGAAACAATTGTCGGATTCTCACACACACACACACACACTATATATATATATATATATATATATATATATATATATATATATATTTAAATTTTATTAAATTAAAAAAAATATCGCTTCCCATCTGGAAATATCACATAATCAAAGGGAAAATTATTCCCAACTAGCATTAAGGTAAACGTATGGTAAAAAATAAACAGTTCAACGGTCGCATATTTTTGATACCCTGGGAGGATGATATAAAGTTACACGCACCTATTCTACACTGACACCCTCAAAGGGGGGGATGACTGAGAGCATAGAAAGGGTTTATACTAGGGAGCATGATATCATAACAACAGAACAGATTACCACACCCCAATAGACAAGATAATCATGGAACGATGATATTATAGAAAAATCATCATAAATTATACTGCCCCCAATAAAAGAAAATAATAGCTGGGAGGACCGCCAACATAAAATGAGGAAGGTAATGCCTGTGAGTATGGTTACATGGAAACAGAACATATACTACACTATCCCCTACCTACCATCTAAATAGGAGAAGGTAGTCTCTGGGAAGATGGTCTCATGACACCAGAACATATATTATATTACCTCTTCCTCCAAAGAAGGATGTAATACTTGAGAGGATAGCCCATATCCTTAAAAAGGAGGAGGTAATTCTGGGAGAACGATCTCATGACTACAAAGCCGATGAAAATAATACAGTAATAGATTGCTTTTTTATTTCATTCATTTAAAAATGCCTAGCCATAACAATTTCTTTTACTGTTACTTCGCCTTTTTGCTTAGATCAAAGTGTAGTATCTGTTCTCAATGTCTCTTCTAAAAATCTCATCGATCTCAGGCATTTTACCATCGACAAAAATATTGCATATATATAAAAGAAAATATAACAATGCAAAATCACAACCTTATATTACAGAATATTAATTAATTAGAAGCTGTTTATATAATAAATATGCAAATTAAGAAGAACAAAATCTGTTTTAGGGTATTGCCAGTTTCTTATATATACGGTATTTCAAAAGTCTATATTGTATCAGAGAATTAAATAAGTACCACCTGTTTTTATATGTAATATTGTTAGGATAGATGAATATATCTTTCGCATTTATTTATATATATGTATATCTAAGCAGCATCTCTTTTTGAAGGCAAGTATTGTTAAATATAACAGATAACTTATGTCTCGATATTCTTTCGTAGATCCTATCCATATACATATATATAATATATATATATATATATATATATATATATATATATATATATATATATATATATATAGTCTCGGAAGTTTCTCAACCATTAAAACTATATTAAAATATATATATATATATATATATATATATAAAGAAAAAAAATATATATATAAAAAAAAACAAAAAAAAAACTTATAGTCTCAAGTCTTCCAGTGGAAAATCACTCATGTAAGTCAATTTATTTTTTACAGTTATTATATTAGTTAGTTTCTAACACTATTTTAAGGGATCATCAGTTGTTTACCATGAAAAACTGTTTCGGGAATTTATATATATATATATATATATATATATATATATATAGTACTTGTCTATATTCCAATGACCAAAAACTTCAGTCTTTAATCAAATCATTTTTTTAAATTTGTTCTAATTTATTAATGGCAGAATTGCTTGTTGTCTTACAATTGTTTCTCAAAAAGTAAAATGCAGCCATTAAGTTTATTTACTCGCTGTTCCTCAGAGATCCAAATAAAAGGCATATATAAAGTGTCACATCAAGTACAGACTTCGTGTAGAAAAAACAAACAACATGAAGCAGATAACGCTCACAATAAATCCCCTTCCACTAATATAATGACAGAATTCCAATCAAACAGCACTGATACAGCGAAACAGTCTGTATGTGGATTACTAGATGCCCCTCTTTTTGATAGAACTTTCGTAAGGAAATCGCCAACGGCCACTAGCTTTTAAGGGATTGCACACTGTGTAAAAACAACTCGAGCTCTCCGGTACATTAAGATTTTTACATTGAGTTTACATTGAGATTTCGCTTACATCTAGCACGTTTCAGATCCCGGATTGAGGCACAGCGAAACAGTCTGTATGTAGATGACTATATGCCCCCCTTCTTTGGTAGATATCTCGTAAGGAAATCGACAACTGCCACTAGATTTTAAGGCATTGCTCATTGAGTAAAAACGATTCAAGCTTTCCGGCACTTGACAATGTTTACATTGAGTTTACATTCAGCAGGTGTCATACGATAGCATCGGAGTTAAAGGCTGTCGCGTTTCGATTGAGGCACTTGCTTGTCTAGCCGCACTGAAGAGAGAAACAGTCAGTATGTGGATGTGTGTATATATATATATATATATATATATATATATATATATATATATATATATATCTTCACAGAGAAGATTTGTCAAAAACAGACATAAAGAAGGCGATAATACATTATACACAAAAATAATGTGCGCATTAACACACAAAATTACTACGTGTAATACTACGTAAATATCCACATTAAAATCCCTACACCCAATCGAAACAAACATTAATTGCCAGAGTAAACACGGAGAACACGTGTAAAAATAAATAAAAAAATAAATAAATGAAGCTTACTTTTACATTATCTGTGAACTATTCTGCACAAGAATGCTACGACTACTGGTGAAAGTGCCATGCTGAAATAGCGAGCTGTCTGTAGTCTTCCTGTTTAAACTGCATCGGAAACGAGATCTGACGACATGGCGTCCATTATGTAAAACCGTATAAAAACAGAGGGCCGGACAATAATATTGTCCGCTTGTATCCAAAAATAAAGCCTTAAGTTTGAATCTTTTTAGTAATTAAAAATTAATACTAACTCGTTGCCAGTATAATTCAAGGGAGATAAATTTACTATAACTCAGCAGGCATAACTCTTAGTAGCCTGTAGTAACACAGTTATTTACGACGAATATATAATGTTAGATGATAATATAATTCAATTATCATTCTGTCGCCTATATATCACACAGCACATCCAGCCACATTGCTTTTCTGACCGATCCGGTATGTATTGGCTTTGTTCAAATGTTCAATGAATAATAATAATAATTTTTAAAAAAAACGAATTGATAAAAAGTTATGCTGATTATTGTCAGTTGCAGAGAAATGGAATCGGAAAACGATTTTAGAAATTGAAGGGAGAAAGTTAGCCAACAAAGTCACACATTTTGCGAAAACGCGAATAACGACGAGAATCTTTTTTGTTTTCACCGTCGAATGTGATTCCTGTCTTGTGTTCTTGCTTTTATTCGTCCTTATTCGCAGATTTCTGCACAAATTAATGTGATTTCGTGTTTGATCGGTAAATAATTCGCGGACTTTGACGAGATTTATTTTCTTGAGGCGGCATGTCATTCGAATCGCATCGTCATCAACACCTTTGCTTTTCCTTCATCGATATTCACCATCTTCAATTTTTTTTTTGTTTAGAAATAAAAGCCAATACTCGAATTCAATTACCCACACGCATATACTACACATCTTGATACACGGAAGTGTGTTGAGAATCTCGTTAACACCAAAATGTGTAAAGTTATAAAAAAAGCTAAGAGATATTAAAGCCGACACCAACAATAAAAACAACACACCCGAGTATATATATATATATATATATATATATATATATATATATATTTATGAATATATATATTTATGAATATATATATTTATGAATATATTTAGTTATATATATATATTTATATATGTATATATTTATATATGTATCTATATATGTATATATTTATATATGTATATATATGTATAAATATATATATATATATGTATATATTTATATATGTACATATATATGTATGTGTATATGTATATATATATATTTATATATATACATATACACACACATATATATATATTATATTATGTATCCACATAAAATGTTATAAGAAGATATAATCTTTTATGTATCTATTTTCAGTATTTACTTCAACAGTGCTCAATACGTCAGTAGAGCTAGGTAGTAAGTTATACAAATATATTTATGGCAATTAAGCTAAACAGAGGCCTTCGCTTTTCATCCCTGTAAGCGTAAGTGCCATAAACGTATTGTCATAACTTACTATATATATTTATATATATATATATATATATTTATATATAAATAATTTAATGTATATACTTATATGAGATTATAAGGTAATATAATATATTGTATATACGTTTTTAGTATTTAATTCATCAGTGCTTTAAACAGTAAATTAACATCTAAATAGAAAACATGGCGGCTATCCAGCAAGCAGTCGATATGTATTATTATTATATGTATTATTATTATTATTATTATTATTATTATTATTATTATTATTATTATTATTATTATTATTATTATTATTAGTAGTAGTAGTAGTAGTAGTATTCTCATTTCAATGGACATCATACATTTGTTTGCTTTTCCATCGATACTTTAAAAAGATAGAGATAGAAATGAAAATATTTAGAAGATAAAAAGGTCCATCAGAGAGTAAATCTTGATATACCTTGAAGTAAAGATATAACCCGAAAATACAATTTTATTTTTAAGAACACGTATCATAATTAGGTAAAGGTAAACAGGGTATAATGTAGATGGGTGGCAGAATTTACTGATATATAAAGAATACCAGTTTTCAAACTCAAAAGAAACACAAAAGACAATCACGATTAAAAAGGGAAAACGTTGAAGAAATTATTTAGGTTAAATTACGAGATACACTAAAACAAAAAATATAAAAAAACATAAAGAATATATATAGAGAGTAATTCAATTTAAATACCGAGACACATTATATAAAAAATGTAAATAATAATTAGAAACATTACATAATAATAATTAGAAAAACATTGATCACAAGAATGATATTAATAAGAAAAATAGTTATTAGAGAAAATACTATTGATAACAATAACAATAACAATAATGATAATTAGAAAAAGGAAAATATGATTTAGATACGCGTATACTGTTAAACATGCACATATATATATATACACGCATATATATATATATATATATATATATATATATATATATATATATACAAGATATATATACAAAAACTAAATGCTTTGATATAGAAGACAATCAATTATCTCTATAACTACATATATAAAACAAACCTTATATATTTGCATATATAAATATAAAAACAAAACAATGAAAAACATATATATATATATAATCTTAGAAGAAAAATCTATCAAAGTGTTTGATCGTAACTCATACACGAGCAACATATTTATTGATGTAAATGGTATAACACACTCTGTTCGCTGGAGATACCAAGGTTTAGTTCGTCCAGTTATCCGAGAATTAGGAAACATTCCGGGTATCGACAACACAGACAAAGTTGTCAGTCACATATACCATATTAAGACACTTACTTAGGAATCCGAATATGCTAAAGGAAAGTGACAATTCAGCTTCGGTTGTTGTAATTAGGCATTTTATCTGGCGAAAGATAATCTCCAGCGGACACAATAATGTATAGTATTTAAATAAAATACTATATATATATATATATATATACTATTGATAATCGCTCCGGAATCGGTAAATGTATCGGAATCAGGAGTTTAGAACATAATCAGAAATTGTATCAGAATCGGTAAAATTATTGGAATCGTCCCATCACTAGTGTATATATTATTTACTAGAATAATTTTACTCGTTGAGTCACCCATTCAACTCGGGTTATATTTTTTGAATCAAGACGAAAAAGAGGTTTGCTTAGCTAGTTAAATTTGTAAAAATTAAAAAACTAAAAGATCCAAAAGTAGTCTATTTCTGTTAGCTATATCTCTCTTTTTCTCTCTCTCTCTCTTTCTTTCTTTCTTTCTCTCGTTATATCATTTATTCTCCCGGAGTTAATAATAATAATTCCGTTGATATTCCTTATAGTTTATTATGAACTATTCCAATCTTTTTATCATGCACCTTTTTTATTCCCTTAAAGTCTCTCTCTCTCTCTCTCTATCTATCTATCTATCTATCTATCTATCTATCTATCTATCTATCTATCTATCTATCTGTCTATCTATCTTTGTATATATATATATATTTTTTTTTTCTTTGTCGTACAAAACTTTAAAATAGCATTGAAGAGACAATATTTATTACTCATAATGAATTAAGAAATTAAAAAGATGAAAGGGCAGCCAGAGCCAAATATCGAGGTAATGTATAACAAATATTAAAAAGATGCTATGAGAACTATAGCGAGGGAAAGGGATAAAAAAATTGAATCAAATAGAATCAACATTAAGCCCGAGGAAATTTTCTCTTTGCTTGCAAAGAGAAGGTCTCAAGGACTTAATATAAATTGTTTCTAGGATCTTGAGATGATAAGGAGAGTGCGACTTACTAAGAATGGAGAATAAGTCGACACTGAATTTAGAGGCACAGGTGCCGTTATTAATGAGATGTTGACCTATCGACGAGCCATAAGTATTATTCAAAACGTCAGTTGGTGAATAATTTGCATTGCGAATTTTTGTGGGCACGTGTTGTTTGACCCTGATGTCCAATCTTTGTGACGTCATCCCAACGTAGTGCATACTGCAACTACATTTCAATAAATAAATAATGGAATTATTATGATGTGGGTGAAGGACATCTTTTCGAATAGTAGTCAAGATTGGTCGAGAGGAAAAAAACAACTCGTGTATTCGCTGCAAAATAACATTTTAATTTCTTAATTCATTATATATATATATATATATATATATATATATATATATATATATATATATATATATATATATATATATATATATATATCAGGATTTCCAGACACACTGATGAGGCCGATTATACTTGTCGAAATATTTTTAATTCTTATAAACTAAAATGAAAGTTTATAAGAGAAAAAAAAGAGAAACTCTGTTACGATTTTTCTTTTAAATAAATATCGCATCTTAAATATGCTTTGAAGGTATTTTGCCTCTTTTCTTATTCTTAATTCCTAATAGATGCTTACAAAAATTTTTTTTTTAAAATATGAACTCTCTCTCTCTCTCTCTCTCTCTCTCTCTATATATATATATATATATATATATATATATATATATATTATTCAATGTAGAAAAGCGGAAGAACTACATCGCACGACTATTGCATGGACTTTTTCAAGATTAAAAAGCTCAAAGAAACAAAACAACACGACGACTTTATTTTACTTTTCTTTCTTGAAAAAGCTCAACGTTAAGTTTTCAGTCTTCCGCTTTTCAATTTTAACTCATACTGTCGGATTTATTTCATCCTTAAAATTGTAATATATATATATATATATATATATATTATTTATCTTCACAATTTTACATAAAGGTTAACAGTGTAGCAATTTTCTTAATAAAATAAGATCTGGCCCAATGCCGAAATTGGTGGCTGGGTTGGAAGTTGGCTGTCGTCCTTTTCGTCTATTCTAAAAATTAGTTTCAGTCATCAAAATACCACATTATCTGTGTGTAAAAGGGTAAAACCTGCTTAACATTATATCCAATGGTTTAATATTTTTTATTTACAAAAATTTTATACATACAAAACAAATTCATCGGTTGGGGGGTAGCGAAGCTAAAAGATAACGGTATATATATATATATATATATATATATATATATATATATATATATATGAGAGAGAGAGAGAGAGAGGGGGGGGGAGAGAGTGTGGTAGACACTTTATAGAATAAGAACGAGAACTAAACAGTATAGAATAAAAGAGGCTGAGAGTGATAGATAGAACGTTAGAAAGACATGAGTGACTTGATAAATTAATTGTAAATTACGGCTTATTAGAACAATTACAATAGAGGTTAAAAAGAAAAAAATCAATCTTTAAAACTGTGGAAGAACATGTATTGTCCATGATTAAAATATATAGGCAATAGGTCTTAGGAGAAACTGACATTGATTAACTCGACTTTAGTTTATATATATATATATTTCGGCAGCAAGTCATTTATTATACATGCGTCGTTGAAGACCACGAAGTTTTCTTTCTTTGCTATCCTTCTGGTTAATTTCTTGACGCGGCAAGCGATTCGTCGGTTTTCCGGTGTGAATTGGTGGAGTATGGCACCTAACGTTGTATCATGGGCCATTCCTCGAGCGGCTTCGGTCTTGCGACCGTCTTCAGGAGGCTGTGTCTTATTATTAGTAAAAAGAGCCGTATTTATAGTTTTATTATTGGTTATATCTATTAATTTACACACACACACACACACACACATATATATATATATATATATATATATATATATTCGTTTATTTACTTACTTATTTATTTATTTATTTTTTATATCTATTATTATTATTATTATTATTATTATTATTATTATTGTGTATTAATTGTTGAAGATATATATATATATATATATATATATATATATATATATATATATATATATATATATGATAAAAAAAAGTAATGCCATTTAATTCATCACCATCATCATCACCATCATCATCACCATCAGGGTTTTTAATCACTCCTGGAGGAGGAACCTTTCCCTGGTTTCCGTCCACCTTATTCGTGACTGTCATTCAAGGGGTTTTGCCATGCTAGGCACTGCGGGTTGGCGACGCTATTTGCCCAAAGCTGGGCGTCCACATACAGCGCCTGGTACTTCCAGATGGTCACCCATCTAGTACGGGTCAGGCTCACCGTTGCTTAATTACAATCGATTAAATAATAAAAACACAAATGCATAGTTCGTAAATCCGTCAGATACAATAGATTTTATAGGCAAAAGTATTGCTCTTCATTCATTTTTAACTTATATATAAGTAATACATTTGTTGTGCTTGGTAAAATCCTAAACAATTGCACTAATCATTATGAATTATGGAATATGTATTTTAGGCACCAGGGTGAGGAAAGAGGGTACATTACTTATTTTTCTTGTAAACTTTATCACTTTCGTAGGTGCCACCGAAACCGAAGTAGAAACAAATCAAATTTAAAATTGATTTTATATTTATTGCTTGCATTTTATTAGTTATATTTAAAAGAAAGATAATTTATAGAGGTCATCGCGTTCGGTCGAACATTTTGGCAGAGATTTCCGTTTTATATTCTGTTTTCCCCAAAGAGATTTCAGGTACGAGATTGTATAGAATACCAATGCATGCCGATGTTAATAAGTTACGTCAGATTTTGTTTTAGATAAAAGATGCCAAGTTGGCAATTGGTCAACCAACAACGACTTGTCAGGAGAAATGGTTTTGATTTTTGTGTTGTTTCCAAATTTCTTTATACGTTCACGTTAAACACACCTTGCCCGGAAAACGCCTTGCGAGTCGCTTTAAGGAATAGATTATTTTAATTTCGTAGAA
The DNA here is from genome assembly GCA_963556195.1 of Sepiola atlantica. Lineage (NCBI taxonomy): Eukaryota > Metazoa > Mollusca > Cephalopoda > Sepiida > Sepiolidae > Sepiola > Sepiola atlantica. The sequence goes on along the minus strand of OY744520.1, from coordinate 182,840,937 downwards.
CTTCTGATTATTAATATTTTTCTTTTAAAAATAATATTTTCATGATAACTATTTTAACGAAATTATGTGTGTGCTTTCTCGCGATTAAGAGAATGTCGAAAATTTATGTACTAACGCAGACTGGAGGTGGCTGAAGAAAATAACATTTCTTTAGCGACATCTTAATCAGGTCTAACAATTGTAACCATTAATTAGGTAATACATTGACATAAAGTGACGCTCTTCAGTAATGAGGAAGAACGGACTTTGTAACAATTAACTGTCTTTTCCTTGCTTATGTATCGTAGGACCGAAAAGAATGTTTTCTTTAATTTTGAAGAGTCAAATAATGGGGAGATAACTCAAAGTTTTCAACCATGGTATAGATTTTAAAACTCTGAACTCTGAACTTGCAATATATTTAATATCTAACCAGAGATAGGACACTGCAGTGGACACTATTTTCAAACAAATTGCAGACTTTTACCCAGTGTAAAACTTTCATTTATTTCAAAAAAAAATTATTTCCTTTGTTTCATGTTTTTTCCATTCTATTTATGTATTTTTCTATTTGATCTTCTTCTTTGATAATTAATTTATTTTAACAAATCATTTTATCTTTCATTGGTGCCGAATACCATAAAGCCTTGTGATTGTTTTATTCATAAAGTATCCTTTAACGTATATCTTCTTTTAACTTGATTTTACATTAAAATAGTAAAAATCCATTTCAAGATAAACCGTGGTTGAAAACTTTGAGTTATCCCCCCTCTTCTTAATTAAATATACAACATTTTTTCGGCCTTACGCTACATAAGCACCGTCTTTGATGCTGGTATAAATATTGCGATTAGCAATAAACTACTCGCTTCTCAGAGAGAAGATGAAGCCTTGGAGGTTGAGCTTCATCGGACTGAACAGAACCATACCTCATCCTGACAGCAACAAAGCCACTGCTTGACTGATTTGTATCAAAATTTGCCAGTCCAACCCTTTCTCAACATGGTAGAGGGAGGGAAACACCTTGGTAGTATCAGAGCTAGTCGGATAATAGGGCTCTAGTGAAAATTCACAAGGAATCGGTATCAGGATCCGGCGTCCTCTGGTCGTTAATGCTTCTGCATTTGATATGCAAAGACGTATCAGGCGTATAACGGAGTGTGAGTGACAACGTTGCTTCTGCACTATTCTTTTGTATGTCCTGGGTCAAACCTTCCAAGACTTCGTATGCAACCGTTGAGCTTTGCTGTCTCCGGTATCGGGAGTAAAATTTGCAATCTTGAAGGTTAATTAATAATTGCGACCAACGAGGATGACTTCATGCAGCCCAGGCAATCCTGAGGCACGATCTTCGTGAGCACTATGCAGAAGTTAGACTTGCTTAGAGACAACAACAACAACCAGCAGCAGCAACAGCAGCAGCAGCAACAGCAACAGCAGCAGCAGCACTCCGATAAGTCACCCTGTCCTTTCCGAATTTCTAAAAGATTTGAATTAAGATTTATTTTATTTGTTATTATTATTCGAATAGTTATTTTAATAAAAATGCAATAAAACAATTAAATAAAAGGGCAAATTAAAGAATCTTATTAAAAATAATTTAATTACGAAATTAAATTGATCAGCATGCATTTCGGTTTCTTCGTAAACAAGTCAGCTATTTCAAACTTTTTTTTATAGGTGTAGAAAGGAATGAATTATTTCGTGATTTTTCTAAATTTGCATGAAACTTAGAAGCATTTAAACTGTCAAATAGACATTCACTATTTAATTGCCTCCCGACCAAGTTAGACACAAGGTCAGTTTTTAATCTAGAGAAAATCCAGCTCCCACTAAGGGGCAATCTTGATTGTGGCAACACTTTAAAACATTATTCAGTCTGGAAGGATTTCTCCTTAACTAACCGAGAATAGAAAAGATGACGTGTAGTATCACAATAGTCATTTTTGGTTCGAAAATTATTCGCAAATCTTTTTGCATTAAAATATTAAACGTTTTGGAACTAGTCATAAAAAACAACATTACCTTAACAAAGCACTACTCACAGTTTTATACATATTTGGTTCAGTTAATAATTTAATGACCAAACGATACCGTCATGATGAAAGTAATCTTTGAACATCTAGTTTAAAAAATAAATTTATAAAAACAACAAAAAACACAAAAAGCATAGTTAACAAAAAACAAAAACAAAAGAAGCTGTACAAAAAATAAAAATAAAAAGACTCCCGGGCAACTCCGTAGGCGTATCTAGTATGATATATATTTTTAACAGCAATGTAATTTCGAAATAAACTGAAGATATTATTATCAATCAGGTGCAATGGGTTATACGGTATTATTGACAAGGAGTCAGCTGAATTTGAACTGAAACACTTTTTTTAGTTTTAAAATACGATAACGTTTAAATACAATATTTTTCGTTGATGCAAACGATTATATATATTTGTTCACTTAACTATTATTGTGTGATCATGGCCCTATGGGAATGGACGTATCTGTTGGAAATCATTGTTTGACTTGCGCGAATTAGTGCGGGTGGACCCGTGCAGTCGAGTGCAGAATAGGGTCTGTTCTCACAGTCGGAACTCACAGACGTGACAGGGTCACCACGTGACGAGACCCCAGATCAAGGGTCAATGCGCACCTGCGATAGAGGCTCTGTGACGTCGCATACTTTTGCGTGGGAAGCAGAGGGATCCGTGACGTCACTCTTTCTTCGGAGAAGCGAGTTTTAGGCAGTCTGGGTTTTGGAGGCGAACCTATCAGACGTGAATTTATAATGTAGTCTGCAACATACATAGGGGGATTATTTCCCTAAGAAAATACAGGTGAAACATCTCTTTTCCCCCTCCACGAAGGGTTAAGACTTAATTGCTAAGTAATTACGAAAGCAATAATTTGCTCTCTCGACGTTAGTGGATATCTCTAAGCCGATAGATAACTAACGCCTGTAATAAAAATAATTGAAGGTTTAAAAAAGATTGTTTGTCGATTGAGTCGGTCATGAAGTGTTTGTTGTAGCGGCGATGTTCACGGCAGTACAGAAGAGAAAAAAGAAGACAACCGCTGGACGACAGGGTGCCTCTACGCGGCGAGAGAGAAATTTAAAGGTATGCAAACTGTATGATTTATAGTGTTAAAAATGACGAGTAATAAAAACGAGAACTGCCACGGCCCAAGCAGACGGCCTATGCAACATTATAAGAAACCTTTCCAACCACCGATTGCCTAACATTCAGAAAAAATGAATTGGAATTAATACATTTGCTGCAAAGAATGTGGCCTTACATCTACCGGACTACAAAACTTATCACACCTGCAAGTATCCTATACTTCTCTCAAACTACCATTCGTTCATGCATGGAGTATTGTTGCCACATATGTACTGGCGCACTAAACACTAGTTTCCGCCTCTTGAACAGGGTGCAAAATAGTCTCTAATGTTTCACTTTATGAGATACATAGATATTCGAATATTTCATTAAAGGTAACCTTTACCTGTCAATCATTGAGTAAGTAAAGAAGTAGATAACATTAATTTTCCTTTCCCTAATTGACAATTTAACTTGGTCTAATCGGAATCTAGGACAAGAATTCATCTAGTCTGGTGGAGTATCCAGCTAAGTGCTGTTACTTGAGGTAACACTACTCGGAGAAGGTACACCATTATTCCCGCACTGTATACTAAGTTCTAACCTTTATCAAATCGCCGCAATATTGCATCCCTGTGCTTGTTTGACGAGTACTTCCACGGAATGTGGCTCGAAGAACTTACTGCATGTGTACCCTCTCACCGTAAATACCCCGAACCAACCCGACCAGCAGCAAAATACCTCCCCTTAATTGTAGAGCTCCCAAGATGCCGAAACATTTTCTACTTTAATAGCCTATTTCCTCGCACCGCCTCCCTTTTTTAATTCCCCTCCTTTCTCTTTGTTTTCTAGACTGCACTAACGTGCATAAATTTAAATGTAATGTAAACAAACATCTCGCTGCACAAATCCTCATTTAGGATGCGCCCTATAAACCTGCTACCTAATCATAGTAGCCCCTTACGTCTAAGTGCCAATATGCATTGTTTGTGGTGAATCAAAGTTAGATTAAACAAATCAAAAAGAAACTTGCAAATATATTTATATATGAACTAGCCCATTAATTAGTACTTTGTTGCATTAGGACTAGCGCTAACTTTGAGCATGACCCTAACCCTAACCCTAAACCCTAAACCCTAAACCTAACCCTGAACCCTTACCCTGACCATAAACCTACTCCCTAGCTCTAACCCTAACCCTAACCCTAACCCTAACCCTAAACTCTAACTCTATCGCTAGCCCTTACCCTAACCCCCACCTTGACCCTAACCCTAGCCCTAACTCTAAACCCTAAACCTAACCCTGAACCCCTAACTCTGACCCTAACCCTTAACCCTAACCCTAAACTCTAACTCTACCGCTCGCCCTAACCCTACTCCCCACCTTGACCCTAACCCAAGCCCTAACCCTTACGACGGAGTCAAAGTTTGCGCGGGTCCTAATGTAACAAAGCACCCACTAAACTATTATCATATTAATGGTGAGTAAATGACGTTGGTTTCGTTAAGGTCTTTCCCTATATACTTTAATCTCGCAAAATGCATGTTAAAATATACCTTAGTTCTGGAATTATGTTTGACTTTTAAAAAATTTATTTAGGCGTAATTTGTAATTAACTGAAAAAGTCACCATTTCTGTCTCTTAGCTATCTATGTATTTCTCTTACACCTCTGACTCTATGTTGAGTCAACCACTCTCTAACATTCTTAATCTCTCTGTAAGCATTTAGAGAAAGAGCGATTCTCTTTTTTCAGCGTTGTCATCTTATTCTGATGTATTATTTTGCCATCTAATTTATATACATCTTTGTGGTGTTTATAGACACACATATGTAAATTAGATGACGACGCTGAACAAACAGAGTCACTGTTTCAATAAATTCCTATGACAGCTTAGTAACTCTCGTACCACACTTATTTTGTCCTTTAGTCCCCACATTCCACGAGCGATGTTTTTACAAAGGGAGAGGAATTGCTGTTTTCTGATATAATTTTGAGATATTTCCGATTTTAATGAAATTTAAACCATAGGTATTGGACATGATTTTTTGGATTTCAATTTCGTCGCACGGTCTTAGGACCACTTAACAGAGAGGGTAAAGTTTACGCCCGAAACTCTGGAATTTTTCTAAAATCAAAACCATTTAATGGATTTTGATCAAAATTGGAACATGGATTCTAGACATAAGGTTTAGTAGCATATATATCTTTATATTAATCTTCGTAAAAGAGAACATAAAAGTTAAGGCAACTGCTCTGTTCGGTTCCTTTACTTTATTAATAATCATAATATGAAACCGTAGATGAAGTAATTTCTCTCAGGCAACGCTGGTTAATCCCGCTAGTATATTAATAAAGCTATCCACGATTATCCTTTCATCTCGAATCTAAATCTGTACGTATATACTTGATTTGACTTCATTTTCTTGTGTATACATGTACACATTTTTATATGAATGTAAAACAGAGAATAAAAGCTTAGTTATATAAGCTCGTCTTCGATTAACTGTCGTCTGCTACCATAAGAGATACGCAACATATTCCAGTCAGCAGCAGTGCTTGTACACACAACAAGTCTTTAGATATTAAATACAATCAGTCAGTAGAGATATGGACAGATACAGATGAGTAGATTGATAGACAGGTATATATCTTCTATACAAAGGTAAGACAAATTTCCCCTCTACCTTTGTCAAATATATGAAAATGAAAATAACCACATGTATCACCAGCTACTAATTTCACCACTATATTAGGCTTATTAACTCGAGCGTGTTTCAGTAAATTTGTAATTATTTTCTTCAGCTTACACTAAATATTACTTTTGGCCCACCATCTTAGACTCTCACCAAAACATACTCCATATAGGTGGTAGCAATTTTTTCCCTCTAACACTTAAGTATAGACACTTTTCTCAGCGACACCGAGAACTAATAAACAACGTCTACTTTTCAAAAACGTGTCTTATATTAATTTACAACGTAATACATTGCGCACATATTTACTGGACCCTCTCTCTAATTCGGCATATTTTCGAGAATATCGGATTACATTTTTCTACCTATTACGTATACAGTTATATTCATTGCTGTTTTAAGAGTAAGCAATTAACGAACATAGTTCCTAATAGTATTTCATTATTCAACATGACGGCTACAATTTCTTCAGCGACTCGACTTCCAAATTAAGTCAATCCCATAATGTTGACCTTTTCTGAACCTACACCTTTCACACACATAATATCAAAGAATTGGTGGAAAAAAATCGATTTCATCGTATAAAAATGACTCAAAACGTGTGACGGGTGGACCCTAAATTTAGTAGCCTTCTAGCGGATTGTAAAAAACGCATGCCAACTACAGGTTTCGTTTAAGAGACATATATTTCAAGAGATTTTCCAGTCACTGCCGTGGTCAAGAGGTTATCAACGTACATTCAAGATCGAGAGGTTTAGGGTTCGATCCCAGTCGACTCACGCACTTTTTATTTTTGACATTGTTAAACCTTTGCCTACGAGGGAGTGGGAATAACTTTGGGCCGACTTTTTAAATTCAACGTTATTATGGAGCAATTTGAAAAGAAAACAATGTAATATGTAGTACTTTAACTATCGTGAATATCATAATTTCTCTTCGAACACACATGGTTTATTACTCTCCTAACCCTAACCCTAACCCTAACTCTCCTTAATTATATTGGCGTGTTTCACTAGTGCTCAGGAGACATAATCATTTTTCTTTTTTTCTTTCTTAAAATAGTGGATTTCTATTGAAAGCTAACGAGGGAATTGCTTTTAATAGGGAGTTTAATACCTCTTTAATTTTAAAAGTGCCTATTATCATAGATAGAACGGGTGTTTAATCAAAAAGAAAAATTCTTGGGAAATACCGGTACTATGGGATGGGCAGGGAGGTTCCTAAAACCGCGTCTTCTTCCTACTTTAATGACTTTCTTCCTCATTTCACCCATCAACAATTCCAAACCGACAATTATTATAAACATTAAAATTGTCTGGCGTGACCTATTTGCGTTCTGTCTAATGTTGACAAATTTGAATTTATTCTTTTATTTTTCTCCCAGGCAACGCCGGTGGACGGGTCCAGCTAGTATATAATAGATTATAATTTAATTCAGTAGATTACAAAATTACATACTTGATAATATTCTATTTGCGAAACGATATAAATGATGATAGCAGCGGAATTATTTCCGTTTGTCTATACTGATCCTAATGACGGTGTCGGCTTATCTCCCCTGAATTTAGAGTTCTAAATAAAAGTGTTGACTCATATTTTAAGGAAAACATCAAAGATAAATAAATAATCGAAACTATGAAATGGTACTTTTGTGACTTCTGATATACATAAGTATTTCGACAACAAACACTATTTTTGTTATTATTAGCCTTGTCTTAGGAAATTAAGCTTCGTTTATCGGGGGAAAATCGATTATAAACTTATTTAAATCAAATCGTTGCTTTTTAAATATATCCTGATTGATTTTCATATTGATTTCAGTTGTGCTGCCTCTCCTCATTATGAAAAAAGTTGTATCAACTCCCTCCATCCGGATTTTATTTTTTTCTTGAACTGATTGCAAATACATCCACTGGAAATTATCTGAATTGGAATTTATAAAGTCTATATACTGATGATGAAAATCATAACAGTTTATCAAGATTTACTATGATGTAATAGTGATAATAAGAATTTTCTGAAACGCGCGTACATATTGATAGACTTTGTAACGTGTTGATTTTTGAAGCATGATTACATAATATTACTTATGTTATAAATTTTGTAATATACTGAATAAAAATATGAAAGCTCTGCTCGACATAATATTGTCACCATTAAGCATAATTTTAGTTGCATTATTTAATATATTCTGGGGTTCATAATATTTTATTTATTAATAAATACATTTTGTGTCATGTTCTGATCTTCTGTAATACAAACATTCATATATACACACACACACACACATATATATATATAAGATGATTTAATGGATCAGAACATTCCAATTGTTCAAATAATTAGAACAACAAGTCTAGTATGGCATACGGTCGTTTCCAAAACATTCTGGAAATACTTTAATTTTTATTTTTTTAATTTTTCAATTAAAAAATGTTTTTTACAAAGCCACTCCAAAACGTTCTTCATCAGCGCCTTTATCATCTTACAGAAAATTAAAGGAAGAAAATAACAAGTTCGTTTTAGAGGAACATCTATTGACAGGAGGAGATGCAGGGACAAATAATAGAAAAAGGAATAATTTACAAATATAAAAAAAGAATATAAAGATAAACCGATAATAATAATGATAAAAAGACATTATAAACATTATCAAAATTATAAAGATAAAATGAAAATCAAAATAAAAATCAAATAAGGAATAAAATAAAGTAAAATATAATGTAAAATATAAAAATAATAATAAAATATATAAAGGAAAACAAAGGATAAGAGATAAAAAATATATATATACAACAAAAAAGATAGAAAAACTATAAAAAATAATAATATAAAAAATAATAACATTGTAAATGAATAAGAAACAAAAATATATAAAAAATAAAATAAAAGGAAGTATATTATGGTAAAATAAAATAAAGGAAAAAAATAATAAAACAATAAATAATGAAAATAAAAATAAAAAATAAAATATAGAAAAATAAAAAATATATAAAAAAATAAAAAAATAAAAGAATAAAAAAATAAAAATAAAAATAAACATAAAAAACATAAAAAATAAAAAAATAAAAAATAAAAAATAAATAAATAAAATATAAAAAATATAATAAGAAATAGGAAATAAAATTAAGTATGATAATAGAAATATAGGGAAATAATATATATATATATATATGTATATATATATATATATCTATGTGTATATATATATATACATATATATAAAGAACATATTAAAAAAATTATAAAATTAATAAAATTATAAATAAGTAAATAAAAATGAATAAATAAAATAAAATAGTTAACTAATAATTTCGAATTTATGCAAGATTAGAAATAATGAAGGAATAATTAAAGATTAAAAAATGAAGATAATGATAAATAACAGAGTTACTAATAAGGAGATGATAATAAAATTTAGAAATACACAATGAGGATATAGGATAAATATAAAAGAAATAATCAATATTAATAGATTGAATTAAGAACTTAGAACTATACATAAAAATAAGATAGAAGCATATACAAGTTTCGAACCAAAGTTGAATATTGTCAAGGCTCATTTTTTAGAGTTTTTTTTAAAGAAACATCTTGCAGGGAGATGATTAGGGTAGGAGGGGAGGAGGGGGCAGATGGGAAGGTATGCACAACGGTAAATTTTAGGGGGAGAAAAACTCCTTATAAAAAGATTTATTATATGGGGTTAGTAGGAGCGAGTATGCTTTAGAGGAAATAATTATCCTCTATCTCCCATCGTGGTCTTCCACCCAATTTGGCGTTTGAACCAATAAGTCCAACTGAAATGACATTAGATGTGTGACGGTGAATTATATCAGGAACAGTTATAAATTTAGTCTGGCGGTTATGCGTTATTTAGGAGAAAGTCGAAGTAAGCAGAGTCTGTGTTTCGAAGATCCGATATATTTCCTGGGTGAATTGGTTGGATGAAATGAATAAGTTGATTTTAACCCACATTTTATTGGGAAAGGATGTCGTCATACCTTCGAGGCTTTAATCCTTATATCCTTATAATTCCCTATTACATACTTTTTATGTATGTAATTCCGGTGGTTATTAGTTTCCAAACTGCAATTCGTAGATATTTGCTCACAGTATATATAGTACGCTATGAAAATATATTTATGGCAATTAAGCTATACAGAGGCTTCCACGTTTCAGCCTGAAGATTCCCCCGGGGATGAAACGCAGGAGCTTCCATGTAGCTTTATTGCCATAAATATATTTTCATAGCTTACTACCTAGCTCTACCTACGTATCGAGCACTGTTGAAGTAAATACTGAAAATTGATACATAAAAATTATATCTGCTTATAAAATTTTGGGTTGACACATAAAATAGTAATAATTATATATATATATATATATATATATATATATATATACATATATATATATATATATATATATATAGACAGATAAATTAATAGATAGATAGAAAGTGAGATAGATAGATAGATAGACGGATAGAGAGAGAGAGAGAGAGAGAGAGAGACAGAGAGAGAGAGAGAGAGAGAGAGAGAGAGAGATAAAGTGAAAGGAAAAAAAAGAGACTATGTTTCTCTATTTTATATTTTATTTTTGAAGTGCGTGTATTACCTCCCTTGGCTGGAATATTTATAACATTCACTCGTTTCACTCGCGGGAAAAATCAATATGTCGAAACATTTTTGCTCGTTTACAATGGAAAAGTGAAAAACAAAACATGAATCTATTTTCAACACGAAATGTTTGATAACCTGGAAAGGAATCAGTAACACACAAGCTGTAAACTTCACACCAAAGATCAGCCCATCATCTTTATCTGTACCATTAAACATGCCGGTGCTGTAAATCTTCCATCTCAATTTCTAAAAATACGTTTCGTTCGTGTGAAATTTGCCCGCCCTTGCATTCAGTGAGTTTCTTTTTAACACCCGCGGATGAATAGCGCCTTTTTAGATTTAAACCACGGAGACATTGAACGTTTCTGCTACCATCAGATGCTCATTTTGTTGTCTTATTTGGAATGCTCAGACTACTGTTCTGGGATGTTTGATTCCATAACGTTTCGGCTGATGTAACCTCCGATTTTCTTTATTTGCGTCTTGTCGAACTCGGGAATTTTTCTGTCGAACTCGGGAATCTGTACGGAATCTCGAACGGAATCCATTATTTAATCCCCGGGGGTAGTTTGCTCTCGTTCCGTCAGCCATGACCGGATAGAAGTCTTAAGTAATCTGTAATTGTATTGTTAGTATCGCCCGTACTGAATATTAAACATTCAACTTTTAGAAGACTGTCACTTAGAACTGGTTATCACTTACCACTTTTATCCGTTGCGCAACAAGTCCTTGTAGACAATTCTAGTATTATTTTTTTATCTATCGTAGCATTTATAGGAAGGGATTCCCATTCTCATATTTATGATCACTATCAGTTAAAATTATACCTGGAATTTCTTTGCGTCCTGATACTCACAGTTTCCGCACACACTCCGGACTGTGGAAACTCTTGTTCTGTGAAGGAATAAAAAAGGGAACAGAGGGTGAGAATCTCTTATATCGAAACAACGTGCTTGCCACTGGAACTTCTTTACGTAGTATACTCTTCTGCTGCTGTTAAATGCTCATTTTGGTACATATCGTAACAGTTCTAGGGAGAGTCCGATCCTCACAGTATGACTTTATTTGAATATAGAAATCGCTCCAGACAAGGCATGGAGCCACTTGATATAAGGAGCTATAAAAATACTACTTAAAACGATCAGATTTAGATAGATAAATTCCGACCAAAAACAGCAATTCTTCCCCCTTAGTCAAAAACATCGCTCATGGAATGTGAGGACTAAAGGATAAAATAAGGGAAGCGAGAGTTACGAGGCTGACAAAAGTAAACCTACGGTCACCTTACTACTCATATTGAAGTTGAAATTATAACCGGGATTTATTTGCTTCCTAATGTTCACAGTTGCCGCAAATCCTCCAAACTGTGGACACTCGTTCTGGAATTCAAGTCGAGCCAAAGATAATCAATTTGGAAGAAGGTCGATTTTTATTTAACTGTTGATATTGCCTAGATCTTGCTAGAAGCAGGAAGAAGAATGATTCTAGGCTGCAGATTTGGGGTTTCATCCCTTATTTCTCGGTTACCATTGATTTTTACGTCATTTTGTTGACGTTTGATCTCGTCAGTGTTCCAAGTCAGCCTACAATTATAAACAGTATCAGTTCAAATTATACCTGGGATTTCTTTGCGCCCTGACGCCTACAGTACTACAGATCCTCAGGACTGTGGCCACCCTTGTTCTGGAACTAAAGCGCCCCCATAAACAAACACAACCATAGGCAACCAATTTGGAAGAAGATCAATTTTTATTCATGCTATTGATATTACCTAAACCAGCAGCGAAAAGAAGAAATATTGAGGCTGTAGATTTACCATTAAGTCTTACATGTAATAACATTTCTAAGAACGAATCTTTATTCCCCATTTATAATCATTATACGTTAAAATTATATACTTCTTTACGCCCTGATGCTCAGAGTTCATGCAGATCCACATGGACGGTGTCCACTCTACTTCTGTGAAGGAATAAAAACAAACAAACAGGAGGAAAAGGTTGTCTCTGTAGATGAAAACAACGTGCTTGCTGGAAATTCATTACGTGGTATACTTTTCTCTAGTAACACCGTTTTCAATAATAAACTTGGGAATAATCTATTCTCACTTCAGCAGCGACGGATGCAAAGAGACTTGATTCTGTCGTACAACATCATCAACATGAATGTAAACCTACCTTTCAATGACAACGTATTCAATCGTATCATGACGACACAACAGAGACTACCACTACCCCTTCTTCCGAAAAAATGTGTAGTTAGTCTATGAGAAGGAAGTTTCATAACAACAAAACATACACTACATTACCCTATCTCTAAAGGAATATGTAATCCCTGGGAGTATTTCCCTACCTCATTAAGAAGAGGAGCTAATTCCTGAAATGACACACTTATGACGACAGAATCGATAATACACTAGCCTGTATATAAAAACAAACATACAATGTTTTTCCGATTAAATACATTTTAAAACTTTATTTATAATGCCAAGTTATAACAATTTTTTAAAGTTTTCCACGGTATTTGACAAGGATCAAAGTGTATTATCTGTTCGCAGTTTCCTAGAAACATCTGGCGTTTTTACTTATAGTGTAAACGTTTTTACTTATGCTGTTAACGTTTAAACTTATGCTATACATGTTTAAACTTCTGGTAGAAAAAGGTTTTAATTATAGTGTAAACGTTTTACTTATGCGGTAAACGTTTATACTTATGCTGTCAACGTCTTATACTTGTAGTGTAAATGTTTTTACTTATGCTGTAAACGTTTTTACTTAAGCTGTAAAAGCTTTTACTTATGCTGTAAACGTTTTAATTTATGGTGTAAACGTTTTTACTTATGCTGTAAACGTTTTTACTTGTGGTGTAAACGTTTTTACTTATGCTGTAAACGTTTTTACTTATGCGGTAAACGTTTATACTTATGCTGTCAACGTCTTATACTTGTAGTGTAAATGTTTTTACTTATGCTGTAAACGTTTTAATTTATGGTGTAAACGTTTTTACTTATGCTGTAAACGTTTTTACTTGTGGTGTAAACGTTTTTACTTATGCTGTAAACGTTTTTACTTATGCTATAAACGTTTTTACTTATAGTGCAAACGTTTTTACTTGTGGTGTAAACGTTTATACTTATGCTGTAAATGTGTTTAGTTATAGTGTAAACTTTTTTCCTAATGGTGTACACGTTTTTACTTATAGTGTAAACATTTTTACTTGTGGTGTATACGTTTTTACTCGTTGTGTAAGCGTCTTTACTTATGCTGTAAAAGTTTGTACTTATGCTGTAAACGTTTTTACTTGTAGTGTAAACGTTTTTACTTATGGTCTAAAGGTTTTTACTTGTGGTGTGAACGTTTTTACTTATAATGTAAACGTTTTTACTTGTGCTGTAAAACTTTTAACTGAGTGTGTAAACCTTTTTAGTTGCAGTTTAAACTTTTTTACCTATGCTGTAAACATTTCTGCTTGTGGTGTAAACGTTTATACCTATGCAGTAAACGTTTTTACTTATAGTGCAAACTTTTTTACTTATGCTGTAAACTTTTGTTTCTTATGCTGTAAACGTTCATACTTATGCTGTAAACGTTTTCCTTGCCGTTTACAAGTTTTTACTTGTGGTGTAAAAGTTTTTACTGATGGTGTAAACGTTTTTACTTATGCTGTACACGTATTTACTTGTGGTGTAAACGTTTTTACTTATGCTGTAAACGGTTTTTCTTTTGGAGTACACGTTTTTACTTATGGTGTAGACGTTTTTACTCATAGTGTAAACGTATTTACTTATGCTATACACGTTTTTACTTCTAGTGTAAACGTTTTTACTTGTTGTTTAACCGTTTTTACTTATGACGTAAACGTTTTTACTTATAGGGTACGCGTTTTTACTTATAGTTTAAACTTTTTTATTATGCTGTATACGTTAGAACACATAGTATAACAGGTACCCCACTCGATGTCGCGTCACGGAACCACTTATAAACATGTACTCCACCTGTGTTTCTGTCTCGCTGCTCATGCCTCTGGTTCTTTACTAAAGATCTTGCCAGACCGTGAACACTCTCTGGCCGATCGTCGTAGTGGCAATAAAAACAACGTCGGTCGAAATTCCTCCAGGCCGGGATGATGTCGCTGATGATGATGGCTTCGTTGATTCTGTGAAGGCAAAGGTTATTCAAGCAGAACAAATCAACAATGGAATGATGCAACAACTTGGCGAGGTCTTTTTGTATGAAAGTAATTATTAACGAAGATAAAAGAATTGTTTTAACTTTGAAGTAATATCTATCGTATGGTAAATGTCTTTGGCGTTCAACCATTACATTGTCTCTCTGTGCGCGCATACAATCGCAATTGGCTATTAAAGTCTTAAACTATGGGCGAATGGCGATGGCGAGAAATCTGTTTTTCTCCGGCGATTTTTCATAGTCGAAGCCGGGACAGAGCCCGGTTTGCGACCGACGTCTCTGCCGTGTAACTATGATCTCCCTTCTCGTTCTAACTCAAAATTCTTTCTCTTAGCGAAAGGGTGTATGGCCACCCTCTCCCTTTTGCCAATTATATTTCTCTATATTTGTCTTCCTCTCTCAGGGGTTTGGAGGGGGCGCTTCTTTCAACGCTACAGATAAATGGGATTTCTCTCTTTCTGATTTTATCGCCATTATAAAAACAATTACTCGTTATTTTCTCGCCGTGTGGCAGACCTCTAGCCTAATTAATACCGACAACCTAGACTATTAAATTGTCCAGCGCCCGTGGGTCTCTCGCCAAATGCTGTCTCTGAAACAAAATTGGATTTCCGTTATCTATGACACCCCCCTTGGTAAGCTCTTCGCCTCGTGTGGCCTTAATCGCAATTGACACTTAACACGACTTTTCGTGGCCATTTCGACGCCGGATACAACTATGTTTGGATAACTGTTTCGCGTCCAATATATACTAGTTTATATCTCCACTTCGCTTCTACGTAGGGTCTAGCATCATCACTAAGATGCGCGTAACTAGGGTACCCGATCCCCGTCGGCCCCGACTGCTCTGTCACAATTGTATAAACGTGTTAATGTGTGTGGTAAACGTTTTTACTTATGCTGTACACGTTTTAATTATAGTGTAAACGTCTTTACTTGTAGTGTAAACGTTTTTACTTATAGTGTAAACGTTTTTACTAAAAGTGTAAACGTTTTTACTTATGCTGTAAACTTTTTTATTTACGCTGTAAACGTTTTTACTTACAGTGTAAACATTTTGAATTATGCTATAAACGTTTTTACTTACGCTGTACACGTTTTTAATTATGGTGTACACGTTTTTACTTATGATGTAAACGTTTTTACGTGTCCAGTAAACGTGTTAACTTATGTTGTAAACGTTTTGACTGATAGTTTAAGCGTATTTACTAGTAGTGTAAACGTGTTTACTTATAGTGTAAACGTTTTTACTTATGGTGTAAACGTTTTTACTTATACTATAAACGTATTTAATTATGCTTTGAACATTTTTACTTATAGTGTAACCGCTTTTACTTATAGTGTAAAGGTTTTTACTGATGCTGTAAACGTTTTTACTTATGCTGTAAACGTTTTTACTTATGGTGTAAACGTTTTTACTTATGTTGTGATCGTTTATACCTATGCTGTAAACGTGATTTCTTATAGTGTAAACGTTTTTACTTGTGGTGTTAATGATTTTACTTGTGGTGTATACGTTTTTACTTATGCTGTAAACGTTTTTACTTAGTCTGTAAACGTTTATTCTTATGTAGTAAACGTGTTTACTTATAGTGTGAACGTGTTTACTCATGCTGTAAATGCTTTTACTTGTGGTCTAAATGTTTTTACTTATACTATAAACGTTTTTACTTATGCTGTAAACGTTTATACTTATGCTGTAAACGAATTTACTTATAGTGTAAACGTTTTTACTATTGGTGTAAACGGTTTTACTTATGCTGTAAACCTTTATCATGATGCTGTAAACGTGTTTACTCATAGTTTAAACGTTTTTATTTATGGTGTACACGTTTTTACTTAGGCTGTAAACGTTCATACTTATGCTGTAAACGTTTTTACTCATGCTGTAAACGTTTATACGTATCTATAAACGCTTTTACTTATGCTGTAAAAGTGTTTACTCAAAGTGAAAACGTTTTTACTTGTGGTGTAAACGTTTATACTTATGCGGTAAACGTTTTTAATTATGCTGAAAACTTTTATACTTATGTTGTAAACGTTTTTAATTTTGCTGTGGACGTTGATACTTATTCTGTAAACGTTTGTAACTATGCTGTAAACGTTTATACTTATGTTGTAAACGTTTTTACTTATAGTGTAACGTTTTTTAATTATGCTGTAAACGTTTTTACTCATGCTGTTTTTACTTATTCTGTAAACGTTTTTACTTATAGTGCAAACGTTTTTACTTGTGGTGTAAACGTTTACACTTATCCTGTAAACGTTTTTACTTGTGGTGTAAACATGTGTACTTATGCTGTAAATGTGTTTACTTATAGTGTAAACGTCTTTACTTGTGTAAACAATTTTACTAATGCTGTAAACGTTTATACTTATGGTGTCAACGTTTTACTTATACTATAAACGTTTTACTTATGATGTACACGTTTTTACTTATGCTGCAAACGTTTATACTTATGGTGTCAACGTTTTTACTTATGCTGTAAACGTATTTACTCGTGGTGTGAACGTTTTTACTTACGCTGTAAACGTTTTTACTTATGCTGTAAACGTTTTTAACTTATAATTTAAACGTTTTTACTGATGCTGTGAAATAATAAACCGGAATCTTACATTTAAATTATATTGCTTGAAAACTAATGAAACTTAAATTTTTAAACCGTTTTTAAAACGTTATCCTATTTATTCATTTAGTGGCTTTTTAAAATATTTTTAATAATTATGATATTGTAATCGAGAAAACTATTGCGTGTATACAAGAAATTACAATACACATTTGACATGTATATTACATAATATTAATTCATTAGAAACTGTTTAAAAAGTTAATATGCAAATAGGAATACCTTTAGATGTGTTTGATTGTTTGACAGATTACTATATATACGGTATTACAAAATTTTATTTTGTTATCATACAAGTAAGCATAACCCGTTTTGATCTTTATTTAGTTCGGATAGGTAGAAAAAAAGCTTTGGCATTTATTAGTTAGCATTAAAGAAAAAGTGACGTACCTAAATATATATTTTAAATGTATGTACGCCCTTTATGGTAGAATAAAATCTCTTCAGCTACGCTATCTCTCGCCACCGCCACGAGGTGTATTCCAATTGTTGTCCGCTTCGATGGCGATCGCTCGCTGTAAAGAATTTTATGCGATTACGTCAATCTTTTTTTTCCTGCTTGCTGAGTCTGAACAGTTCCAATCTTTGCTTGATATTTGGTGACTTTCAACTCTCACCTTTCTAAAGCGATAAGAAATAGCAGAACAGAAGCGACCCACACTTGCTTGGACTTAAACAAAACGAGCTTGGCTTAGTTGAATCTTGACTTTTCTTATTATATTAAGCCGTGACGTTTTCGCCTTTCGTCTGGATGATATCAATATAGTTAACACCGAGAACGAAATAGGGCTCAGGCATTTCGTATGAATAAAATATCAACTCTGTATCTTTGAAAAAGACACACTGATAAGCGTCGAAAGATTTTCCTATCAGCATTTACCAAGATATTAGTCTCAGATGTCAGACATTTAGTAATTACATTTCCAATGCTTGTAGTGTTAGTATTATTATATTATTGTGATCTTCTGGCATATACGTTTTTCTTTGATGATATTCGCTGATGTAGAATTGGTAATGCCATTTTGAATGCTCCAAAGTTGCTGACTGTAGGTTAGATTAGAGATTTTCTATATATTACTTTTTCAGGATTTAAATATCAGTGTCTAGATTTATTGGCCTCCCCATGAGGGCAGAGTAATATTAAAAGTAGATTTTTAGTATGGGGACATCCAGTTTCCTCCAAAATAGGAACGTTGGATTAGGACAAAAATAAGAATTGCTTTAGTGTAGAAAAATCAGTTGGGAGAAAAATAAGAAGTGTAGTGTAAGACCAAATATTACATTTTGCTCCTAAGCAAAACTAAAAGTACCAGATCAGTCAAGCAAGCAGATAATGCATATATACGCATTAAGATTCTCCTTAAATCGTTGCTTTGCTTTAATAAAGGTAAATCACTTTAATGACACAAAATATACGCGAAAATATATATCAGTGATGGGATTAAGTAATGTTCGAAACCAAAATCTGTTTTGACTGATTGAATTAGTCATAGCTTATAAGTAACTTAGCAAGTCATATATGGGATGGCACAGTGGCTTAGTAGGTATCGACGCAGACTGGGTGTGCCAGGTTCAAATCCAAGTCATTCCATTGAAAACGCTTCCATCATGACACTTGTGTCTAATTTCCTGGAGGGGGATGAATAGAAATCACATTAACACTTGTGCACGGGTGGCCTCGGCCTTGATAAAGTGGTGGTTTTAGTTTTAAAAAAAAAGAAAAAAAGTCATATATCTTTCTTAGCAATATATGGATTTCTCTCGCAACTATATTGATTCAACCACTCTATAATATTTCTTAATGCCCATGTGACCATTTAGAGAAAGAGTGACTATTTTTCTTAGTGTCGTTATCGCATTTACACACTTTCTTCTATGCACACTTCCAACACGAATGTAAAGTAGATGGCAAAATAATAAGTCTCTCCACTTCTATATAAGAATAAGAAAAATAAAAATCATTCTACATAATTATACTGATAATAATAATAATAATAACAATAAGGATAATAATAATAATAATAATAATAATAATAATAATAAGGATAATAAAATAATAATAATATAGAAGTAAATATGATTATTATGTTTAGTAATCCAAAAAGAATGTCTTAAAACATATGCCACAATTTATGATTATTCGAATGAATTTAAAGTAGAATAATGTAAGTGATTGTAACCCAACCAATATATTATACCACAATGGAAAAACCTATTGGATCGATTGCCAAATCTCAGTCAGAATAACTAAGAAAATATCAAACATAAATTCTTACGTTTGTCACCAAACGACCGATCTTTTCTTCTTTTTTTGGAAAACTTGGCTATTCAATTTGCACACGGTTTTTACTGAACATTCGAATCTAAGTTTTCTGAGGTTTAATATAGTTTTGACGTGTTTCACTCCCATTTCTCTATTGCCTTTTAGTGTTTTACCTGGACATATAAAAACTTCTTGCATGAAGCTTTGCGTTCATGGTGTATGGTGTAAGGTTTTCATTTAGCAACAAATAAGGGGATTGTTGTGTTTCTAATTTAATATGTTCAAGTATGTTCTGAATTAAACTAGAAACACGTGTTAGCTTTTACTTGCTCCGAAACTGACAGTAAATCACAGTATGATATAACTCTGACATGTCATTATATATATATATATATATATATATATATATATATATATATATATATATATATATATATAAGAAGGAATAGGTAAAATAAATACCTTTTGAAGCATTAAGATGCGATATCAATTTTTTTATAAAAAAGAAAAAAATAATAAATCGAAACCGATTTTTTTTCTTTCTTTTATTAAAACTAGCATTTATTTTGTTAGTTTAAAGTGATACAGATATTTCGCAAAAACCTGGCATCCTCGGTGTGTAATATATCCTGATGTCATCGGATTTGTATTTTTTATCTCGTTACCGGCTTGTTGTTATACAGCCGGGCCAAATGGGCAAGATGTTGTTTCCCATCATCAAATATGAAGAACGTGAATGCAGCACGTGATTTGTATAAATGTTTAAGGTTCATATATTTTTTTAAAAAGCATCTATTGTTAAATTTAAGAAGGAATAGGTAAAATAAATACCTTTTGAAGCATTAAGATGCGATATCAATTTTTTTTATAAAAAAGAAAAAAAATAATGAATCGAAACCGATTTTTTTTTCTTTCTTTTATTAAAACTAGCATGTTCTGTAGGTAATGTTTAGTCAGATAGCTCAATGTAAAACAGAGCTAGAATAGAAGTCTAACAGCAGTAACTCCGACCAACATTCTAGCCATTTCATGTTATAATTTGATTATATTTCATCAGGACGAGAAACCTCAGATGTGGTACAATGGCTTGTGATTTTATATATATATATATATATATATATATATATATATATATATATATATATATATATATATGTATATATATATATAATATATATATATATGTATAGCTCATTAGGTAAAACTAATTCGAGCTCCCGACATTTGCAATGTTTACATTGAGATACTTCTTACTTTCAGTCAGTGTCAATTATCTTTGAAAACTCATGAGCTAAGGACTTAAGGATAGTTTGCTTGAACTTTGAATTCTAATCAAATTTGATTGACACCTTATTTTATTACTTCATTTTATATTATAATATTAATGCTATATCCAGTATATTGAGCTTCAGTTTTTATCCGGATGTTTCACTAATTATAAGATATTAGTTGACGCTTATATCTTTTGTTGGATTGCTTCATATATATATATATATATATATATATATATATATATATATATATATATATATATATATGAAATATAAATTCCCGAAACAGTTTTTCATGGTAAACAACTGATGATCCCTTAAAATAGTGTTAGAAACTAACTAATATAATAACTGTAAAAAATAAATTGACTTACATGAGTGATTTTCCACTGGAAGACTTGGGACTATAAGTTTTTTTTCTTGTTTTTTTAATAGTTTTAATGGTTGAGAAACTTCCGAGACTATATATATATATATATATATATATATATATATACAGTGGGTGTAATAAGTATCCGATACAAATCAAAAAGTTGATTTATTTTTATTACACCAAACCAAAAACGATAAAAGTGCTATTCTAATGTATTTTTGCATGATAAATACAATCCTCGTATAAAAAAATCATATATAATTACGCATTCACTGATAATTTCATAAATGTCATATTTAAGGTTCAAAAAGTATCCGATACAAAGAAAAAAAATATATATATATATATATGTATATGGAGAGAATGGAAGATAGGGAGAAAGAGGGAGATAGAGATTAGTTTGATATTCCATGTATGTTTTTAGAGGTATGTTTTTTGGTTATGAGTAGTGAGGGATGGTTGAAGCATGATACGATGTCAATTTTTATATTTTTTTTATCATAATAATTCAATGCCTTCTCCGTCAAGAAATGAATTAGTGTGGTAAAACCACTGAATTTGTGGGGAATAAATAGACCAAAACCTGAACAATCATATATTTGGGGGGGGGGGTCGATGGTTGTCGGCTGAGTGTTGTTTAAATGTGTGTAGAGGCTGTTTTTTTAGGTGTGGGTATTTATTTTATGATATTAATATTGGATTATTTACTTTTGATAATTGGATATATATATATATATATATATATATATATATATATATATATATATATATATATATATATACAAATAAAAAGAAGACTTGTCCCCAGACGAGTAAAAATTTCCTTACGAAGATTTAAATCAATGCATAATGATTCTAAACTTTCCGTCGAGAATCTTTATTCCAATTTGATCAAAATCAATTACATTTTTGATTTAAAAAATGTGTAAAATTCAAGGCTTAAGCTTAAGGGTTCTCTAGTAGGAACTTAAAATTCACGGAATTTAATTTAATTGATGTCTAATGACTATTGATCAAATTTAATGCGAATCCAAAATATTTGAATTTTTATCAGAAGGTTCGGTCCATATGTTGTTAAACTTTTTTAAAGAGCCTGAAATTTGGGGAATATTTATTAATTTATGTTAAATACCTATTGTTAGAATTTCATAAAAACTGAAGCTATACGGATTTTCACGAAGGACTTCCACCGTATTGTTATCCCTTTTGCACAACATTAAATTAAACTAAATATTCACCAAACTTTGGTCACTATAGGCCTAGCAGCCGTGCTTCAAAATTCACAATGACAGAATCTTGTACATACAAATATATAGACACATACACATCCCTAACTTTTTATAAATACTAGAATAATACCCGTCTCAGGTTACATAAAACTAGACTAAACTAAATATAGCTTACATTTTGACCCCTTACGCCAATCAATTGTGTTCAAAAATTGAAAAATGATCGGTAAATTAGTTTAGAAGTGGGTCATGTACATACAAGTATATAAACATATACGCATACCTAACGGGGACTTGAATCGTGCGACCGGCGGTACAGTTGTCTTCCACACTGATGATTCCATTATGATTAAACGTATACGTATGTGGCTAATGATTAAAAAATATTTATTATCCAATATATTTTAATAGCTTACTTTCGGATCAGCACCTTTAAGAGAAATTAAACAAGCCGTCTAATGTAAGCTAAAATACGAAATGACTGTCCACGTGATCTGTTGAACACTGTTACGACGGCTGACTATATTGTCCGCTTTATATGGCATACCTCGAGTTTATATCTCGGAATGTCGGATAGCTGTTGAAGTTGGCCTCTTGTGTAGAGAGCTCGGATTTGGGTTGAGAGAAAGTGGTGAGCAGTTTGATATCGAAGTGTGCAAAGGGGTTAAAGGTAGATAAGGCGAATCATCAAGTAAACAAAGGGCTGGGCTCTAATGCAATTGTGGTGGGTTATCAGATTGAATGGGAGGATTAAGAGGTTGGATATATTGATGAGAAGCTAACTAGTGTATTAAAGGAAGTTAAAGGAAAAATAATTGATATCATATAACGGTTATACGATTAAGGAGGTTGAGTACAATGATTTAGGGGGTACTGGGAGAGAGGTACAAAAGCTAAGGGGATTGTAAAGCTTACGGAATTCATGGGTAATTTTTTAAGTTAAGAGAAAAGCTAAAGGAATGAGGGAGATCTATGCAGAGTTATAGAACAAAAGGAATAAGAACTATCAGAGAAGTAATCCGAGATGTAGGGAGGGTACATAATCAACTGGGGGAGGGGTGTCGGGGAGATTAGTATGGTTGCTATACTTAAATGTACGTTCATACCTGCAGCTAGAGATAAGTTCATTCTTAGAATTAATGATATTTTTAGATTTATTAGCAGTAGCTATCATAAAGGTTTCCAATGTACAAAGTTGGCAGTTGGGTGAACCCGGGGTGTATGATCTGGACTTTTTAAGTATTGACCAGTGAAGTGAGTAGGGGGTATTTTTAAGATTGAGTTTCTAATTAAATTGGAGAGTTAAGTGCCAGTGCCATTATCGTTGCTATTTTTAAAAGAGTATTGGAATATTGGCCTAGCCATTAAATATTATTTCGCTGTCTCTTCGTCAATTTGGACTTATTTTATGATTTTCAGCCTAGGAAGATTTTTTTTTAAATGGCTTATATTTCCCACCTCACGTTTTACTGAGCCTTGTTACATCCATGAACGAACCCTCTATTGGACTTTTTACCCTTTGGTTTCTATCTATTTTCGCCGCACATGAAGATGTGATTTTTGGAGTTTAACTTTGAATCCTCTCATTTTATTTCTCGTGCCTTCAAACGACCTACCTACCTACAAATCACTTTCTCCGCTGGACTTTTTGACACCGGATTCTTTTGCAATCGGACATTTGATTGCATTTTGGCAGCGTTTTGCCTTGTTTTTTCCCCCACAATCTTTATTTTACTTTTTCAAATTTTAAATCTTGGCCTTTGCTAACTTATCTATGCCAGCGATTTCCTCTGATGATAAGATTTTGATCTTTGAAAAGCCTGGCCTAAGTCAAAAATTAATTGAATAAATTGCTTTTTTGCCGAATATACCTTGCTTTGAACAACTGAATTGAAAAAAGATCTGCATTTTGTTTTTCTACTTCCTTTTCATCCTTCTACCTATATATATATATATATATATATATATATATATATATATATATATATATATATGGTACTTATGCAGTTAACGGATCGGGCTGAAATGATAACGTCATGATTTAGAAACACCTTCTTAGCATAGTGAGGTGGTAGTTGATTAACTATACTGTACTTTAAACTAACAATTAAATAACCAAAAGATAGCGTAAACATCGAAATTAACTTGAAAATCTTATTAAAAATAGCCCGATCCGTAAACTGCATAAGCACTATATATATATATATATATATATATATATATATATATATATATATATATATATATATATATATATATATATATATGTTACGGTGACTTACCTATGTACAACATGGCCTCTTCCTCTTTGCTCAATAAAAGCCAACGGCAATTAACTCTCGCAGGAATCTAGCAACATAACCTAATCCTCGGATTGCTTTTCTTGCGTTATTCTCCTTCAAAGATCGTCTGTTAAGTATATTGTGGCCTTGTTACAATTTGTTACTGTTGTTGAATTCCTTGTTGCTGTTGTTATCGCTGCCGTTATTGTTATTGTTGTTGTTATTGGACTGACTTTTTTGTGGTGAAGCCTTTTTTTTTCTTTTTCTTTACCACTGTTGTTTCTTTTGTTGTTTTTTTGTTACTTATTTTTTTTGGTTAAGTTTAATAACCATAATGGCGACGGCTACTTGTAGCCCGAAGCCGGCAGACGTTATGGAAATTACCGAGGAGCAAAAGGGGCCGGCCGAGGCTACTCCTGGGTGTTCAGAATGGAGTAAGCCTCCTAAAGTTGTGATAAATGTCAGTGAATTTATTCAGAAGGCAAAACAATGCTTGCATCTAGTTACTGATATAGGTTTACTTGTTGACATTCCCAAACTTGAGGAAAGAAAAAAGAAAAGTATCATAATGTTTGTCGTTGACAAAAAGACGAAAAAGTCATTAGATCGTCTTCAGATCTTATTGCGAAATTACTGGCAACAGCAGGATATAGACCACTCAGAATCATAAGATGTAAAGGTTACAATACTTGGAACACTTTGTTTCCAAATGAAGAAACTTGCATGAAACTATCGCAAACGGAAATTATAACCAGAGACTACATTCTTCGAATGGAATATATGGGAAAACGGCGAACGGCTGTGTCAGTTTTCAACGTTCCGTTCCATGTGGACGGGAGCACTTAGGTGCATTTTTCCTGAAATATGGAGATATCACGTCTGTAACCTAGGATGAGCACCCAGGTATATGGACATTTAAAGTACTACTTGACAAGAAAGCTTTTGAAAGTATCCCATATTATATGGTAGTAGGCGAAGAAAAACTACCGGTAATTGTGGCTGGACGAAGGCCTGTTTGTTGGGCGTGTGAGGAAGTCGGCCACCTCACCGTTGAATGCCCACAAAGAAAACCCACTACTATAAAGACAAGAGTGGGCCAACACTTAGGAACCCCCAATGATGACAAGATTGGGGATGCCCATTAATTCACCCCCTTCAAAATCTACTGACAACGATGACTACCCAGTGCTCCCTGACCTAAGTAAACTGGATGACAGGGAGCAAAACGAGTGGACTTTTGTACCCGGGAAAAAACACCTGGTCGTCTATCACTGGACGAAATGAGGGAGCAGGAAATGCTATCAAAGGATCCTGGCAAAAACAAATACCTAGAGGTTCGTGAGCTGAAAACCAAACTAGACAAGGAAAAAGTACTGGAAAGCCCTAAATCCCCCCAAAATACAAGTTCACAGCCTCCCGCCAAATCGCCCTCTCCAAAACTAAGCCCTCCCCTAAAACAAAGTCAACTCCCAGTCTTACAAAGCAACGTTCCCCTCCAGAAGTTATTCCCCCACCGATCACCGCTCCCTTGAAAGAGAGGGAATACAAATTAATCCCTCTCAGCCCAGTAAAGAAAAGCAAAGCCGTCTCCTCTCCCAAGCCTTCCCCTTTAGTCACCCCGCAAAACACTCCGAAAAATTCTCCTCCTCCATCCCCTGCAAAACAGCTCGCTCCCGCCTCTCCCTTTCTCGAAAACAGAAACACAACTCCTTCCCACTTGCCAATGAACGAACACATGCCACCTCCGCCTCCACCCCCATCTCAAAAAAGGTTAAGAATCCCTTCCCTGGAGAAAAGAAGAGAAACAAACTGCTTTTTTCCCTGGAATAACATATGTGTTACCAACGAAGTGCAAGAAGAGACTATGAAAAACTACAAAGTTGCAGATTTAAAAACACTTCTAGAGTTTAGGGAGGTGGGAAACATGTCCGTTGAGGATCCCTTAAACTTTCCTAACGTTGCCAGAGTCCTGACTGTAATCAGGAAACTAGAAGAAGCTAAGGGGCTCTGGCAAATGATACTTTTAAATTAATTCAGCCCATGGCTATCCTTAAACACGATACTTTGAAATGTTTACTAAAAGATTGTGTTGGGAGGGTCCCGGTTCATGTGCACCCCTCCCTTTATAGGATAGCCTAACTAACCTACCCCTTGGATGTTGGCGGCATCTCCCATGATGGCCAAATCAGCATTCAGATGGCACACAGTCTTTTGGGAGAGCCGACGGTATCCTGACTTCATCGATGATCGTTTCTGGAACCCAACCGTAAGAACTTTCAATGACTCTCTATCTAGCAAGCTTAAATGTACATGGGTTGAGGGCTGACTCTCGTAAATTTCCAGTTGTTACAGACCTTCAGCACCTTGGAGGGAGTGTATGTTGTATGCAGGAGACCCACTTAATTCCAGGTGACTATTTGGGTGCGCTGACTAGGGGTTTTCACATCTACTCAGCGTACTTCGATTCTCGCTCAAGGGGTGTTTCCTGGCTAGTAAATAAGTCTTTAGATGCGTCGTGTGACCATTGTTTCATGGATCCGGAAAGTAGGCTGTGCGTTTTGGATATTACCATAAAAGATAAGGCACTTCGACTCATTGGGGTTTATGCGCCCAATATCCATTCTGACCTTGCTCCTTTCTTTCGACGGATCGAGCAGTTCATGAGTACAACTCGGACGGTCATCTTAGCGTGAGACTGGAACGCGGTCCTGGATCCCGATATAGATCGTAATCGGGGTAAGGGATCTAACAATGATCGGGATGCTAAGGCATTTCGGGACTTTGTCGATAAGTTTGATCTTATCGATAAATTCCGGAATGAAAAGCCCCGCGATAGTGTATGTCGTGATAATGTATGGACTTGGACAGCTAGGCGCGGCTCCGGTGCGGTACAACTTTCGAGTTATATCGAGCGGTTCTTAATTAGGAGAGTCGATGTACAATTATTAGAATGTCCAAGTTTTCATAATATAGTTTACTCGGATCATAGACTTGTTCGGGTTCGAGTAAACTTAGATAGACCTAAGCCTAGATTGGCTGGTTACTGGAAGCTCAACACTTCGTTGTTCGATGTGAAGGGCTACCAGGAACAACTATTACTAACGTTACAGCAGGAATTGACGGGTGCTGTAATTGGGAATAAGAAGTGGGTTCACTTTAAGAAGGTAATTAGGTCATTTACTGCTGATTTTAGCCGACGACTCAATCTAACAACTAGGGCAGCTAAAGTTGCACAAGATTCTAGATTAGAGCGGGCGGTGGGGGCGGGGGATAGTGCTAAAGTTACTATAATTAAGGCAAAGCTTGCATCTGTAGCTATGCATCAGCACCAAGCCTTAGTGATTAGGGCTAGGTTAAAGAGGATGCGTCAAGAAGCAACAAGTATGGCCGCTGAATTGCGTGCAGAGGAACGTCGACAAGCTGCTGATCGGCATATCGTACGTGTCTCATTGCCGGATGGGCGTCTCGTGACCACAAACGAAGGTATGATGGAGGCGTTTCGTTTTCATTTCCAGGATCTTTTTACCAGGGAACCCGGTCTGTCGTTAGCACATTTCGACCCCTATTAAGCTGATTTTTATCGTCTTGAGGCGACCGAAGCAGCTAGGTGCGAAGGTTGCATAACAGAGGAAGAAGTTCAGGAAGCCTTAAGGCGGGTTCGCCTTAACAAGTCTCCCGGTATTGATGGTTTGCCCTACGAGGTGTACTTGAGGATGTCGCACATTTTTGTTCCCTTGCTGACAGTTTTATTTAACTCGTGGTTTAGGAATGGGACTATTCCCGAGTACTTGACCATGGGTATAGTGAAGTTGTTACGCAAAAGTAATAATGGTGGGAATGGGTTAGATAATTTCCGGCCCTTAACGATGCTAAATGCTGAGTTAAAGATTTTGACCAAGATCTTAGCCAATCGACTGCAGCTTGTTTTGGCTGCTCTAATTAGCCCTGAACAGACTTGTGCTGTAAAGGGTCGGACCATTGAAGAAAATTTGCACTCGATACGCCTAATCATAGATAAAGTCGACACAGAAGCCGCGCTAATCAATTTAGATCAGTCCAAAGCATTCAGTAGGGTGGACCATCGTTATTTGGAGGCTGTTTTGTCTGCGGCCGGCTTCGGTCCGCAGTTTCGCTCTTGGATTCGCCTCTTGTATGCGAACCCCGGTGTGCAGGTAGAGGTGAATGGTGTGATGTCTGAGCCCTTCAGATTATCCAGATCTTTTTGTCAGGGATGTCCGCTTTCACCGATGCTTAATGTGCTTGTGTTGGAGCCCTTTCTTCACAGTCTAAGGGTAAATTCGGTCCTAAATGGGATTACTTTGCCAGGTGCTTGCACCACGTTAAAGTACTCCGCATTTGCCGACGACTTGACTGTGCTTGTAACGAGCAGTGCCGAGATTAGTGTCGTTGACAGAGAAATCAGAATGTATGAAACGATAACAGGGGCCAAAATTAACTGCGACAAGTCTGTTGGCTTGCGCATTGGTGCCTGGAGGGGTGTACCCCTGCAGGGACCCTTTAGCTGGACAGACGGGCCTTGCAAGCTACTCGGCGTCTGGTTCGGTCCTGATCTGCAGCTGGAAAAAAATTGGTCGGAAAGATTGAAAGCGATTCGGGCCGCAGCTGGTCTGTGGATCCGTAGAAATCTTTCGTTAAAGGGAAGAGCGGATGTGTGTTGCTCTCATATTTATCCGATCATCTTATATCGACTATCAGTGCTTCCTCTCCCGTCGGATACACTGCTTGAGATGCAGCGGGCTCTTTTCAAGTTTTTGTGGCTTGACAAGGCCCCTATGGTCCGTTGCGAGATTTGTTATCTCCATCCTTCTGAAGGCGGTCTAGGTATGCCAAACGTCGAGTTCGACGTCATACACTTCAGTTTTTTTTATCTAGATCGAATGAGTTCACAATCTGAGGGAAACGGTGTCTTCTGGAAGGAAGACACTAAGAAAGCCCTTCCGGCTTTTAAAAGTGTGCACTTGGATTAGGGGAAGGCACACAGGTTGCCCCGAGGCGAGTGCTCCTTTTTTCGCGAATGTAGACACGCTTTGAAGTTCTTATGTATTTAGGCAAATAATGACACCCTGCTGTTGTCCCGAAAGGCATTATATCGTGTTATGGTGAGGGAGACTGTTCGAGATGACAGGATTGAGGGACTCGCTTTGGCGAGGGGGGAGCTACGCTCAATCTGGCCTTGGGCGCCTGGGTTACGGTGCTTTGATAATGACGAGGCAACGCTAACCTGGCTGATGATAAGAAATGCCCTCTGGGTCGGTAAGAAGCTTAATTCAGCTGGCTTGGTGAGTTCACCGACTTTTGTTAGATGCGGCGATGAAGACGAGACCGTGCGTCACGCCTTCTTTTATTGCCGCATCGTTGTGCCGCTGATTAGGCTTGTTACAGGTCTCATGGTTCGCATACTTAACGTATCGTCTTTTGACCTGGAACCTATCAATGTATGTAGCAACTGGGTTCCGACAACAGATAGGCTGAAACGTTTTTTGTTCTTAAGCATACTAGCCGTTATGAGAGACGCGATATGGAAAACTCGTATGAAGGCAGTCTACGGAGCTGAGACCTTCACTTCTCTCGACCTTATTACGATTTTCAAATATTACATGAAAGCTCGCATTAGGGCCGAGAGGGTGAGACTCTCTCCGGCAGATTTTGGTGAAAGATGGGTGAGAGGTGCGCGACTGTGTAGAGTGACAGGAGCTAGATTAGAGTGGTATTTAGATCTGCCTTAGGTATAGGATATTGGGTTACAAAAACGAACTTCGATTACGACCCAGTTATAAGTTAGTTGAGAGACATGTTTCTGTTAATTTAAGTTCATAATTTAGCTAGTGTGTGAATGAGTTCATTATGACCCCTTTTTATTTTCGTCCTTCTCCCTATTAAAATTTTTTTAAACCCCCATTTAGTTCGTAACTCTCCATCCCCTCCCCACCTATGGGACAGAGCGATTGATTTGCCAGGATACAGGTCACCCTTCGATATTTTCGAACGTGATGTTGTTAAATAAAGCGTTGGGGCCTGCATCAACCTTATTTTTTCGATTTTCAATTTCGACTGGCAAATCTGCGTATCTGCCACAGTTTAGTAATGGGGGGTCTTTTTTACTAACTTCAATTTTTTCATTGTAAATATTCATATATATATTTGTACATAATTTTTTATTACCATACCCCCGTTACATATTTTACATATATGGGTTTTAAGTAGGATTTTCATGGGGCAACTTCTTTTGGTGATCGGAAAAGGATGTATAGTATAAATGCGGTATTTTGGTGATTCATTATCCCGAATGAAGCTAGCTAAATTAGATTACTTTAATTTGCTAGTGAAGACCTAACTTTTCCCATCCCCCCTTTTCGGCCTTGTGCCACATTTTATACGTTTTAGGTATAAATAAATACTAATCTTGTAAGATAATCGAACTCTACTTACCATGTGCATATTTCTTCCCTGTGTACTCTCTTTTCTTAATACACTTGTTTTCTACTTTATACCGTGTTCGTTTCTTCATTTCAGTCTCTTTAAGCAGGGCCACAACAACTTGGCGACGAAGGATTCGAAGATCTACTCTCTCTCCATTTCTAACAACCAAACAACAATATATATATATGAAAATGTGATACTTAGAAGGCAATACAATGCAGAGGTGTGACGGATAGACACAAGGTGGAGCTAAATAAGACATATAATGGTGGAACAGGTTAAATAGTTTAATCCTTAATACAATGTATATATATATATATTTACATACACACATATAACTGTTTATTTACACAATGTTATGTAATACCTGCATCAAAATGGTCTGATGGAAACTCCGTACGATATCATAATATTTCAGGAACTCTTCCCTTCTTCAGATCTGTGTAAAACAAAAGGACCCAACACGCTTCTCACACCGTAGGGATCGTCGGCTACTCACGCGCAGGTGTTTGATATCCTGGTCGCGGTGCCAAGATATAACAAGTACCCCACTCTGTTCCTGCGTCACGGAACAAGTTATAACATGGTACTCCACTCGTGTCTCTGTATCGCTGCTCACGCATCTGGTTCACTACACAGAGATCTTGCCAGACCGTGAACACTCTTCAGCCGATCGTCGTAGTGGCAAACAAAAATATGTCGATCGAAATTCTTCCAGGCCGGGATGATGACGATGATTGTGATGGCTTCGTCGATCTCGTCTCTGTGAAGGCAAAGGTTATTCAAGCAGAACAAATCCACAATAGAATGATGCTACAACTTGGCGTGGTCTTTTTGTATGAAAGTAATTATTAACAAAGATAAAATAATTGTTTTTACTTTGAAGTAATGTCTATCGTATGGTAAATGTCTTTTGCATTCAACTATTACGTTGTCTCTCTGTGCGCGCATACACTCGCAATTAGCTATTAAAGTCCTAAACTATGGGCGAACGGCGATGGCGAGAATTCTGTTTTTCTCCGGCGATTTTTCCCCGACTTACTTTCTCGCCTGTCTTTGGGGATCTGGTCTCTCATTGAAAATGTTCATTGCTACACCCTTTTCTTCTCTCTTTCCTTTTAGATTTTATTGTCATCATAAAAACAATTTCTCGTCTTTTTTCGTTGTGGAGCAAAGGCCGTTCGCCCTAATTAATGACGACAGCTTAGATGGTGATCTTTGACCATCAGCTTAGCCCGCCCGGCTAGTCGTAGCACTGATACACCTGATCATATGTTGTTTGTTGATGTTTATTAAGCATTTTGGTGATTAAAAGATTTTGCCCAAATTCTGATTTCATATCTGTTAAGCCTAAGCTTTGTGTGTGGTTAAACAGAATAGACACTCAACACGACTTTTCGTAGACATTTCGACCACGGATACAACCTTGTTTGGATAACCGTTTCGCGTCCAATATATATACTAGTCTTATATCTCCACTTCGTTTCTACGTAGGGCTTAGCATCATCACCAAGATGCATACTAGTGCGCCACTAGGGTACCCGATCCCCGTCGGCCCCGAATGCTTTGTCACATGTGTTTAACTCAAGTTCAAATGTGCATATGAAGGTGCAGTGAGGACGCAGTCCCGTAGCAAATACTGGTGAATTTTGAAATCTAATCAGATTTAAAAGGGTTTTTTATATATATTTTATTTATTAATTATTTAATTATTTCCCTTTATTTATTTATTTATTTTTCCCCTTACACTTATTCAACAAATTTATCTCCCAAATCTAAATATTTTTTCTTTTTTCATATTTTCTTTTAGGATAGTTTTTTTAAATTTTAAATCTAAATTTAGACCAACTCTATTGTTAGTTTAAATTAACGTGTCGGTTTACATTGCCATTAAACATTGCATTATCTGCATTATCGTTTGGTATTATTGTGTATATTAATATTTAATTAATTTATTTTTTTAAATTATGTATATATTATTAATTAATTTAATTCAAGCTAGTATTATTTGTGCATTCATCGCTCGTATATGTCTAATGCTAATTTAGATAATGGAAGGGGGGTAATTCAGCTGGGTTTGTTTAATGATAGTTTAGGTCGCTTTTAAATTTAGTTATTTTCTAATTATGTCAGGTTAAACATTATTATTCTCAAATAACGAATGTATTTCATGTTTTTATTAATGTTATTGGGTGTTATATATATATATATATATATATATATATATATATATATATATATATATATTTATATACAGGGTGGGCAAAAATAAGGGTCCTATTTTTAAAAATTCATAACTTTTTTATTTATTGATTTTTTTTTTTTTTTTTAGAATAAGTAAAGGACCCCTTCCGAAGCAAGCATGAGCCGTATTAGCCCTAAGGAACGTACCCTCATTTAGAAAACATTATTTTTGCTTAAAAAACTCAAAATAGTTTTTGTAAGTTTTAAGAAGTGTTTTTCGGCTAAAATTTGTGTTGTTTATTTCAAAAAATCTCGGAAGGGTCAGTCTACACACACATAAAGTTTGGTGAGTTTAACTTTTATTTTGTGGAAGTTATTCAAATTCAAGTTATTCAAATTTAAAGATAGGACCCTTATTTTGGCCCACCTTTTATATATATATATATATATATATATATATATATATATATATATATATATTCAATAGAGTTCACCGTCCTTTCCTGTGTGGGTGATGCACGTGCTCGATCGGAATCCGCCTGTGGTATTCTTGAATCTTTTATTATATGTTTTTATTTTGAAAGAAGAGTTCTTCTCCGTCAAGATGTCACTTGATATCAGATCTGCACACTATCATCGTATTATTTTTCTGTTTCTCACATTCGTTTGGTTTTCTTCACATCGTCTTGAACAGTTTGATTCAATACCGAATGAAGCAACGATTTAAAAATGATATCCTGAACCGTCGGCCATTTTATTCTGACATATAATCTCGCGTTCACTTGTTTTTTTTTTGTTTTTTTTCTATTTTTTTTACTCTAAATTTAAGAACAAACAGATTATCTATCATAAATATATACTTTAAAAGTTGAATAAACAGAAAAATAAAAGAACATCTATTTCTTCTATGAATTATTCGAACTATTATCTGAATTTCAAACAGAAAAGGATAGATCAGATTAGACAATCGATCGTTTATAAAAGAATAGAAACACCAAAAAACAAAAAAAAAAACAGAGGTTCTATTAAGTGAAAAACCTTGTACAGGCGTTGTCAAAATCTATAGATTTTATTTTTTACTGGTAGTTTAAAATCAATAAATATTCATCATTCTAGGCGTAAACCGATATTCCAGCCTCTACCGTAGAACACTATCCAACTTAGCTTTATATGTCCCTGTCTGTCTGTCTATCTGTATTCCCCCCTCTCTCTCTCTCTCTCTCTCTCTCTCTATATATATATATATATATATATATATATATATATATATGTTTTTTTTAACCCTTAAAGTGTTTTTTGTCAATAACTCTAAAAGGAACTGACTGCTGAACACTACTTTCTTAAATAAATGGAGTCGTGATATATTTTTTTAGTTTAACGATGACTCAATTGTGACCGCCATGAAACTTTCAGAAACGTACGTAAAATTCTTGTTCGTTTGAAGTTTTTCATTCCGAAATTGGATTTAAACAATATATATTGTATCATATATGATTTTATGAATGGTTTAACCTATACAATCAAGTTTTTAAAAAACTTTTGTTCACCCCAAGCAAGGCATATTTAATTTTTTTTTAACATAGTTCACCCCAAACAAGGCAGACCGCCACTGTAGACGCAAGGGGCTACTGAGAAAAATGGTCAGAGTTTTTTTTTTATGTGTGGGACGGGGTCAACCTAAATTGGGAGCTGCGCAGCAAGATCTCTGTTTATATTAGTTTTGGAATTCTGCATGTTAGTACCGTACGGAAAACAGGGAGCAGGGAGGGAGTTCCAGAGTCTAGCAGCACGAGAAAAGAAGCTTTTGGAGTAGAAAGCTCTTCCGCATCTGGGGACCTCCACAGTGAATGGATGGGATTTGGCAGATCGTCGGGTTGGTCTAGTGAATTTGCGTCGTGGGGGCACCAGAGAAGCAAGTTCATCAGAGCACAATCCATTGAAGTACTTGTAAAACAGGCGCAAAGGAAACAACACTGCGGCGGTAGGATAGGGGCTGGAGCTTGGCACTGAATCGTAAGGGGTTACTGTGATAGGGACCATATTTATAGGAAAGCAACCTGAGTGGGGAGTTGCGCAGCAAAATATTTGTGTTCACATTGCATTCAAAGTTTTGCATGTGGGTACGGTCGGGAAAGCAAGGAGCAGGAATGGAATTCCAAACGCAAGCGGTCTGAGGCAAAAAGCTATCAGAGTACGAAACTTTTCCGCATATAGGGACCTCTACAGTGAAGAGGTGGGATGTTGTTGCTAGTCAGGTGAGTCGGTGTATTTTTGTTGAGGGTTTACAAGTCGAGTAAGTTCATCGGAACACATTCAGTGGAAGTACTTGTAAAAGAAGCGCAGGGATGCAACACTGCGTCGATGCGACAGGGACTGTAGCTTTGTAGACAGTGCTGGACTTATTAGGTTAGAAATTCTATTTTTGAATTCTGCCTCAAGAGAAAGAGAGTATTGGTTAATACACCGGCCCAGACGTAGCAACAATACTCCATGCACGGACAGGCGAATGCTGAATACTGGCAGGTGTGAGAAATCTTCTAGCCCGGTAGTGGAAATCTACATTTTCTGCGGCTGACTTGGCAGCATCTTCTATGTAATCATTCCAATTTATGTTGCCTGGGAATGACAGACGAAGGAGTTTTAAAGTTGGATTTTCGGGAAACGTGTAATCGGCCATTACCCTAGGTTGTTGGAAAGGTTTCTTATAGTTTTGAAAGGAAAGAAGCTTTTCCTTATCAGCATTGGATGTGATCATACATTTTTGACCTCATTCTACGACAGACTGGAGGTCATTCTACTTTGGCAAATCATATTCTTCGGACTACTGTTCTCGTCTTGGATGTTATTTTCACAACGTTTCGGCCGATGTAACCTCTGAATAATACAAACAATACAACTTATAAATACTTAGCCTAAAAAAATTCGAAACATAAAATCAGAACTGATTCATTAAAAAGATACAAAACTTAATTAAAAATAAAAGTTCCGAACGTATGAAATCAGAAGATGTAAGATCCGACTTGTATATTTTGAATTATTTGGACTACTGTTCTCATCTTAGATGTTATTCTAACAATGCTTCGACCGATGTAACCATTAACCTTTTTCAGATGCATCGTGTCAAAGTTTGGAATCTTTCTGTCGAACTCGGGAATCTGTACGGAATCTCGAACGGAACCCTTTATTTAATTCTTGGGCGTAGCTTGCTCTCGTTTCGTCAGCCATGACTGGATAGAATTATAAATTTTATTTTACGATCGTTCGAACTGAAGATTGAACGTTAGACCTCCAGAGGATTGTCAATTAAAACTGATTATTACTAAGCGCTTTATCCGTTACGCCACGAGTGTTTGCGGACTTGGGAATAACATCCTAGATAAGAACTTTGACATTTAAATGGTTTTTAGAAACCAGCAGACTAGGATAAGCGAACTCTGGGTTAAAAAAAATGCCTGAGCAGTCTTGTCGGCATTTCCCGGCAGGGGCGCCATCAAGACTATTGGAAATAAACTAATCCATTCTAATAAGAAAGGGTAAATCCAAGGAGGGTGGACCTCCTTGCACTGAATAAAACCCTACCTCAGCCCGACAGCAACAAAAGCCTACGTCGGACTGATTTGTATGGTAATTCTATGATACACAATGTTGGGCCGTCTTTTTTTTGTATTCTGATATACAGATTTAATTTGTAAAAGAAAACAAGAATACTTATCATTTGATGGAAATTGATAAGGTTAGAGAGGGAAATAGAGGGGAAAAGTACAGAGGGAGAGATGGATAGTTAAAGACAGAAATTTATATAGAGAGAAGAATAGAGAGGGCGACAGAGAGAAATAAAAAGAGAGATAGATAGAAAGGATGTGAGCAATAAAGTGAAAGAGAGAGAGAGAGAGATAGCGAGAGGGAGAGAGATGGAAGAAAATAGACGAATATATAAGGAGATGGGGAAGAGGGATAGAGAAAGGTAGGTAACGATAATGCGGGAGAGAGGAACAGTGAAAAATAGAAAAGGAAAGGCAGAGAAGGAAGGGGAGAAATAAAAAGAGCGAGGGATGAGGAGAAAGAGTGGTTAAGAGGGAAACAGCGAAATAGAAGGGGACAAGTAGAGGGAACACAGAGAGAGATACAGAGAGAGAGAGAGAGAGAGAGAGAGAGAGAGAGAGAGAGAGAGAGAGAGAGAGAGGAGTAGTGAAAGGTGAACAAATAGAGGAATAGAGACTGGAATAGATAGGTGGAGAGAAAAAAGAAAAAAGGGTAGAGAGGAAGAGAACAATAAAGAGAGATAGAGAGAGAGAGAAAAAGAGAGAAAATAAATGGATAGAGAGGTAGATATTGAAGAGGGATTGAGAAGATTAAACAGGGATAGGGCGCTAGGGAGAGTAACAAAGGGAGATATAGATTTTTATTTCTTTTTCTGTATAAGTTTAAAATATGTGCAAACAAATAAAAATTAAAGACCCAAATGTCTTCAATACATCCCGGGCAGCGCCGGGTAGGTACAGAGTAGACGAAAATATAAATAACTATCAGTTATACATATTTGAATTTAAATTTAGCTTGTTCTTATAAATGTTTAATGTCATAGGAAAAAAAGAATGACTTTTCCCAAGAATTATTCGAACTATTATTGTAAGGATTTAAAAAAGTTACCATAATGCTGATATTTTTTTTTCGAAATTCAGCGTTATGACCACGTTTCCTTCGGCCACAAAAATATTCAGGTGTTAGTCTCATATCTACTGTGTTTTTCTGACACGTAGTAGCGGCAATACAATACAGTCTTTCTTTCTTTCTTTCTTCTTTTCTCTTTGTTTAAATATTTGTTGTGGAAGGCTCTAAGCCGTCCGTTTCTTTTTATAGCGAATAACAATCACACTCATTCTGGGGGTTAAATAGCTTTCCCTTTTTAAATTAATTTTCTTAAATTTCTCTTAGCATCTTTACCGTATTTTGTGGTATGACATTCTTCTACTCCCTTGTAGGGCGAGAGGATCTCTGAAAATACGTCTGTTCTCTCTTACAAACAAAATCAAAGAGAACTTTCACGATTTCTATCTGCAACGTCTCACTATTTACTTCCTTTTACGTAATTTTCTTAGACACTTTAACTAATTTCACTCGGAATTTCATATTCTTCGTCATCTACCACACCCACATATCATATTGCCACATCTAATTAGGTATTTAATTATAATATTTATTGCGTATTCCAGATATATTTGACAATTATATCATGACGTCTGCCTTCGTACCGGAGATTAATAAGGAGCAATGACGGCGTTTTAGATTATTTTATTTACTGTTATTTATAACTAAAAAATCGATAATTATAGAAATTAAAAAATAAGAATGAACATTTTTATATGGAGTTAAGGGCTGGGAGCAGGAGTACACAGAAGGTTTGTACTCATTCCGAAGCAACGATGAGGGATTGTTCGCAGGTTATTTTTCTAAAGTTGTTTTGTGTTTGTTCTTCGTTATTGACAACCCCCTTCGAACTAGAATCAAAGTGTAGCAAGACGAAGAGAAATCTTTCTAGACAAAGGAATTTAAAAAAAAGATGTGTCCCAATATAGAACGCTCCCTTTTGAGCAGGTAGATTTTACCTATGTTAAAAACCGACCGTGTATCTAATTTTTGCTTTTTGTTTCATTTTACTTCAGTGGAAGTTCTCAGAAATCAAGAGCGCCTCTTTCTGGGGCAAACACTTAATTTCTATATGAGATACATAGATATTCGAATATACTATTAAAGTTCTCCTTTACCTTTCAAACGTTGAGTATGAAAATAAGTTAAAAACATTAATTTTTTCTGCCACTAATTGAGAAGTTAATTATGTTATAGTATATCTTTCTTTTCGTATCTTGGTCTTACAGGATTCCAGGACAGAAATCCATCTTGTCTGGTGAAGTATCCATCTAAGTACTATTACTTGAGGTAACATTACTTAGAGAATGTGCACCATTCCTCGTGTGAGCCAGTGTATAGCCGTGTCGAGGGGATTTTGGGGGCTTCGAATACTATGTTATTTTGAATATTTTGTTAGAGTTTACTTGTAGAGGGAAGTATCATAATGTCAGGTTGTTCTGACAAACCCTTGTACAGAGAAACCGAAGACACTCGAGGATGGTGTCTAGTAGGTAATTCAAACTGCTCCTTTTTTCTTGTATGGAAAGGCTAGTGAAAAGGGACAAACAAGGTATAGTACGAATAGTTGCAACTCCTGTGGAAGCTTGATCAGTCTTCACAGAAATTCCTACCCTGAACACCTGCAGAAGCCAACAAATATCACACACACAACCGGCACTTTCATATAAAGAAACAGTGTCTTTGATAAGATAGGACAATTATCAACATCTAGACGTGACATGCGATTGCATCAGGTAAGACCAACCAATGACTGTAGTTCAAGCTGAGATTCGTTAGAATTAGTCAATCTTGTGAGGGGTGTGAATCAAACATCT
The DNA here is from genome assembly GCA_963556195.1 of Sepiola atlantica. Lineage (NCBI taxonomy): Eukaryota > Metazoa > Mollusca > Cephalopoda > Sepiida > Sepiolidae > Sepiola > Sepiola atlantica. The sequence goes on along the minus strand of OY744520.1, from coordinate 182,801,228 downwards.
GCTCTTTGGCAAGATTATCGTTGAAAATAAATTGTTTCAATCAAAGCAAGAAATAAACTAATCTAATATATAAAGTAAAGTCTGTCTCTTTATCGTTTCTTTGTGATCGATAATTTTCTTCTCTACAAAATCAAGATTTGATTATGGTTCGTCAGTTTTTCTTGAGAATCGTAACAACATCTTGTTCAGAAGAATAAATGGTAATTCGATTTAATTCTTTACAGAAAATACTTTGTCTGCTTCGATATTATTTTCAAATGGCCACATTTTTTAAAATAAACGTAACTCTGTATTCATCAATGCAAAGTTACTTCTCTTTGATTAAAACCAAAAAGCATAGATTATATTTACTTGCCTCCTAACGAGAGAAAAGTAAGACACAATGTAGGGTTTTAATGTATGGGAAAATCTAGCTCCTTAAAAAGGGGCACTCTGGATTGTAACATCAGAACATATACTACATTTTGGCTCTAGCTAAAAAGCCAGGAAGGTTAACGTGTAGTATCTGTTTTCATGCTACTTAATATATTCTTACTGACATAGTTTTAAAAGAGAGAAATGCACAACAAATTACAAATAAATACACCAAATTCAAAATTCATTTTAGTACTTCATACTAGTTCGGGATACGTCGTCGACAATCAGTCTGACGGGGTGAGTGGCTGCATTATTGGCTGCCCTACTCTGCCCTACCCTTTCGGTGTGTGCATGACTCTGTGCAGTCCTAGCAGGCCCACTCTCTCAGGGTTTACCGTTTCTATTTTAGGTGTTGGTTTATCGCCAATCGCATGAGGCGCCCTTACCGGAAAATGCCGATGTGATTACCCGGGCAATTTTTTTGCGGTGCCAGATTGCCCTGCATCTGATGCACTGGCCTTTGCCATCACCTTCCGAGCTTGGGTCACATCTTCTTTCGGTCGGGGAGTTTAATACCATGCAAGTAAATACACTATCAGGCAACGCAGGGTATGTAGAGTTAGTATATATTAAAAAAAGGCCGCTGTTCAGTCATGAGGGATAATAGATAGCCCTTGTAAGAGTAGTCGGCTCTGGGAGTCTATAGTACAGCAAGGGTGGTGTAATCTCAACCGGCACGTACCACTAATAGTTAAATGAAAAAGTGCGGATATTCTTAAGACACGCCCATTCAAATTGCGCGTTTATCAATGTAAATTCTATTTCAAACTTACCCGTGTTGGATCGACCGATAGATCAAGCCTCATATACAATTCTTGAACATATATTAGATAAGATGCGTCCATTCAATTTTCGCGTCTTAAAGAATAGTATTGTGTTAGTCTAAGTAGAAAGCATCGTATCTGTTTGTTTGTTATTTTGGTGTGCTTGTTTGATCACGGATTCTTCCAAGGCTTTGGAGATAGACCTCATAAACACACACACACGCACACACACACACACACACACGCATTTCATGCAGCCACATAAAATTTAATAAGGAGATATAATTTTTTATGTATCAATTTTCAGTATTTACTTCAACAGTGCTAGATGTGTAAGTAGAGCTAGGTAGTAAGTCATATATATATATATATATATATATATATATATATATATATATATATATATATATATATATATATACGCTCAATACTTAATGAGTCATCATATACCAAAACTAAAAGCAACTTAAGGATACGTGTTATGATATTGTCAGTTGAATAATGAGCAACACTATGAGAGGATTTGGAAACGCTGAAAAGATAATTTTGTTGCTTAAAAGACGGCTCGCAAGTATTTGTTAACATTAGACTTGAAAACAACCATGTCGAAGTCTGCAGGGAAGCAGTCTTGTAGTAATGTGTTCACCAGATTTAAAGTCCTTAGAAAGAAACTCTATTCATGGAAATTCCGTTGTTCTTCAGATACACACAGTAAAAAAAAGAAAAATCTTAATAGTTCTATATATGTATATGTGCTGAAACTACATTACCAAGAGTATTTGGACTAGTATATATGATTTTGATCAAAAGGTGGTCAGCTTTAGCATATACAAATGTGGGGCTCGTTTTTTAAACGTTTCTGCAAAGTGTGTGTAGCAACATTCGTTGTTGAAGCTTGAACCTCGTTATCGAATAAAAGCAACCACCGCAACTGCCGCCCCGACAATGTCAAATATCTCAACTCACGCCAGCAATCAGTGGAAATGACGTGCGTAACCTTTCATACAATCAGATGAACAGCAAACCAGGTCATTTTCTGTGTTGTCAATCACAGACAGAGTCATAAGGTTTAGATAGTCGTACAAATGTCTCTATATTACGTACGATTATCTCTTCAGACAACCTGGTATTCTTCCCAACTAAAATTCACTGTGTGTATTTACACACGTAATAGTTGGGTCGAATCTATAGTTTTTCGGACTATTGTCCCTGTCAACGTTAATATTTATAATAAATATAAAAAGCAAACCGTTAGAAGCCAAACAGTGCAAATATTTTTTTAATTTTATTATTTTGATCTTTAATATTTCGGCGACAGACACCCTCACCAGAGAAATGCCAGGAACAAAAAAAGATTTTGTGAAAAATATGAAACTTTTTTAATTTTCTTTGATAATGCCATCTATCGCCAAAAAATTAAAGATTAAAATAAAAAAAATGTTTGCATTAATCTATTTAATTTCAAATATCAACAGGGTTTACGAGACGATCAGTTCTCACATCTCGTCCGTCGGCTGGTTCATGCTGAAGTAGAAGATTTAGCCCCGAGCGGAAGTGACGTAATTTCTGACTTCAGCTTAGCCCCCTTACCTTGGCACGTCCTTCTTCCGGCACCTTCGTTATCGCACACAACATTGCTCTTGAATTAATCGGAACCGCTGTGTACTGTTCCTTTTTCAAATTATAAATAGTCTTCTTCTATGATGGTATAAAAGTCAGTTGTCTGTGTGTATGCGAAGGTTGCGAAGGCAAAGTTTGGGAGGGTGGACATCCCAGAACTGCACACCTCAATACCTCAGACTCGCGGAATCGAGGCCCGAAGGCTGAGATGGTACCGGTGTATGGGGTGTAGCATTCATCGGAACACACACTACACTTTGATCTTAGATTTGACAAAAATCGAAGGTATGTGAATTTACTGGAAGGGTTACATCTCGTCTTTTTCCTCTTTGCATGTAACAGAATTAAACTAAACATTGTCCACGTTATCCACCCTAACGTCTACCAGATGTGTTCCGAAATTCATAAGATCGTTCAATTAGTTTAAGAGTGAATCCTATGCATATACATATAGGAAAACATATACACATACTTAACACATCACTCAATATGTCTCAGACCTTACATATAGATGACGCTACTGATCAAATATCTATATAATTTTATAGAGTACTAACCTTTAAATGGCACGTGTCAAAATTTGAACCTAATCGGATTATGAGTTTACAAGTTACAGTTATTTAAGTTAAGATACTGTTGCAAATTTTCAAGAGAATAGAAAAATCTGAATTTCATGCGTTGATAAAACATTGCTTTCTGATGGTAGAAATACTGTTCAAGCAACGCAATGGCTTGATAAGTATTATTCGGACTGTTCAGTACGAAACGATGCTTAAGAGGTTGTATACTGACTTTAAACGGGATTGTACAGACACAAAAGATGCTCAATGCTGAGGTCGCCTAAATTCGCCAGTTGTCCCGGTAAAGATTAAAAAGTACACAAACTCATTTTAGCCAATCGTAAATTGAAGCAGAAGATATAAGAAAGTAGTATATTCACCATTTTGAGAGAACATTTCTCAATGAGAAAGCTGTGTTCAAAGTGGGTGTCGCATTTGCTTACAGTCGATCTAAAACAACAACGCGTATACAATTTATAGCGTTTTTCAACACAGCAAAAAGGACTTTTTGCATCGATATTTAGCAATAGATAAATCATGGATGCACGATATATCTCCGGAGTTCCATCGGCTGTAAACTGAGTATACAACGGTAAATGAAAGCCGTTCACAGCGACCAAAAGGTGCAAACATCAGCAGGCAAGGTTTTAGCTTCCGTATTTTGAAAATGCGCAAGTTTTTTGTTTATCGATTGCCTTGTGAAAAGAAGAAACATCAATAACGAATATTATATGACATGTCTGTTGTATCTGAAGGAAGATATCATCAAACAAACGGTCACGGATGAAGAAGAAAAACTGCTCGTTGCACAATGTCACAAGTCGATGTCAACGATGACAAAACTGCATGAATTGCACTTCCAATTGATTCCGTACCCACCCTATTCTCTAGGTCTCGTTCCACCGACTACTGGTTGATCGCAGACCCCGAAAGAATACTACAGGAACAGAGATTTGGCTCCAATAAAGAATTGATATCCGAAACTGAGGCCAAATACAACAAAATGCATCAATTGGTAAAGAAGCGTTTGGATC